>OY751432.1:12124740-12812240 GCA_963565745.1 Phengaris arion
TATCTATGTACTTTTGCCATCTCATAGGTAGTTCATTGATTCCTTTACTAAAAAAACCATTCGGACAGGAGTCAATAAAATCTTTAAAGGCGCTTTGGACAGCCCCATCGGAGTTAAATTATTTCCCTTGCAAGAAGTTATCCAAATTTCGAAAAAAAAATGGTAATCTGTTGGAGCAAGGTCCGGGGAGTACGGTGGATGTCTTAGACATTCCAATTGAAGTTCGTCAATTTGGTAGCCGTCTGTTGTGCAGTGTGTGGTCTAGCGTTGTCCTGAAGCAGGAGCGAATTACCAACCTCGGTTGTATAGCAGCTAGCTTTTCCATCATGATTTGCAGTTGCTGGCAATAGACATCTGCCGTAATCGTCTGGCCAGGTTTAAAAAATCTGTAGTGAACGACACCGGCACTAGTCCACCCAACGCTCACAAGTAACTTTTTTGACGTGATAACATCTTATAATTCGATGGAGCCGGCTGCACGCACGAAAAAACATGACTCATACCGTTACCGAATTACCGGCGTTACCTCGCTATAGCGCGCGCACTATTAACTAGCTGGCCGCGCCTTAGGTATGTGATCGGTGGGACGGAGAGGCGGGGGCGCTTGATGTTATTACTCAGTTCGGCGCTGGACTTCGCGGTGGAAACATGCGTTGACAGTTCTGGCTAGTTTAGACAAAACGCACAAGATATTGCAATAGCAAGATGAGTCCGCCGATAAAAAGTCCGCGCGCACTATAAACATGACGTTGTCACGTTCAACTATCGTCAGTAAACCGATTTTTTTGAGTAAATTTTCGCTTGGGGCAGGCTTTAGCTGGTACGCCAGGGTTCAGCCACTGCGATGAGCGTTTCCAATTATCGTACAGGATCTACTTTTCATCACAGGTAATGATTCGATTTAAAATCCCATCATTCTTGTGCCGGTTGAGTAATGTAACGCAGCAGTCGACGCGCGTTTGTCGGTTTGCTGCACACAATTTATGAGCTACCAACCTTTCAAGCTTTTCCACCTTCCCAATTTGCTTCAAGTGGATTAAAATAGTTTTATCACTAACACCGCAGCCTGCAGCTAACTTGGACGTGGTTCGCGATAGATCTGCTTCCACAATTCACTAGCCTTCAATTCTTCATTATCAACTTTGGTCTCCGGCCGTCCACGGCGCTTGTTCTGCAGGTCGAAATTTCCAGAACGAAAACGTTGGAACATACCGCCGCCGCCATACACATAAGTATTCCTTCGAGCCGTTTCTGCAGCACTGGTGCCACGGTGGAACTCGTACTCGAAAATAATACGATATTTCAAACTTTCCATTTTGTAAACAGAGTGACGCAAAGAAAAAAAAAAGAGGAGAAAACAAATGAATTACGGTTTTCGAAACACAAATGCATGAGTAAATAGCGATGCGGTATAAATTTGAAATTAGAATTCATAGCAATTCCAATTTCAAATTGGTTTCCAATTTCAAAGAAGATATATTTGAGATCAAAGTGGCCAGTACGACAAAACGCCAATTTCATATGTAAGGACCTAATATAAATATAAAATTATATTGTTTAACAATCTATTAAGATTGGAACCTTATTATTTTATTCACCTGCTTTGTTGGGAAGAATATATTGCTTATGTACAAACACGTCAAACGAGGTTTATTGTTTGATAAATGCCACAGTTTGGGAAACTAATCAGCGGACAGTGCGTGCGAGATTACTTATCACTTATCAGCATACTCGGTACAGTCATGAACACTGTGGGTGCTTCCACACACCATTTATATAACGGTCAAAAACTTTGATTGGCACAATAACATTTTATAATAGTCCGTACCCAAAAAGAAATAACATAACCAAGAGCATGTCAGGACATGTCAAAGGAGGGTTCCGTAACTACTAACCTATACCAATAACTATTGAAGTAATTCAATAGTTATTGTCCGATTTCGCTTAAAAATAATATTCCCAAAGAGTTTTTAGTATGATCTATCAGCATGGAAACTTACAAGTTCTATATCCTATAGTTTAGAAATGCCAGGGGGGGGGGGGGTCAACTTATAAACCACTTTAACACAGAAGCTAGAAGGGCGGACAGACACACAGACGGACGGATAGAGCGAATCTATAAAGGTTCCTTGAGTGTTACGGAACCCTAAAAACGGCACCCTGTCGGTGCCTCGGCGTATGGCATTACCTCTTGAGTAAATTAGGAACTAAACTAAACTGCATTGGGAAACACCGACTGCATATTTTAAATTGAATTATTTTTAGGTTTTTAGTGGGTTGGTTATTCTTTATGATGGCGATTCTTTTTCTTGTTAAAAAGAAAGACGTTACGTATCGTTTTTGTTTTGTTTGTTTTTTTATTTTTTGTCATCCCTAAAAAGTGCGGTGTTCCCGTAGGATACTGTATTTATGCGGGCGGGGCCGCAGAAAAAAGCTAGTAACTTATATCGATTGTCGAGAGTCAGTCTCCGTGAAGTGTGTGTCTTTCAATATTTACATAATACGATCTCGCGATACGCGATACGATCGATATCGCGAAGTTCTGTATTTAAACGGCTGATCGGCTAACTTATATTAGTTTTTCAAGTGAAACACACAGTTTGTGCTATCCAACTTTTCTGACTCGACGGAAAACTGAAGATGAATTAAGTACTTTGCATATTTGTTATTAATTTACTATTCTGTTCATCAAAGTAATACACAAATAAATATGTAAAGAAATTATATAGTATTTGATATTCAGATACAGTACTAAATAAAAAATATTTTTATTCTTATCTATACATATAAAATCCTTCGTCCTGAATGACTGACTGACGGATCAACGCTCAGCCAAAACCACTGATCGTAGAGACCTGAAACTTGCAGGGCTCTTTGTTGCGTAGGCATCCGATAAGAAGGGATTTTCCGAAATTCGACTCCTAAGGGGGAAAAAGGGGGAAAAAGTTTATATGGGGCAACGTGATTCCATGGTCCAATCCACTTCATATTTTGCACAAACATTCTGTAATAGTTTTGATGGAATATGTGTATCATAGTTTATTGAAATTCGTCCGCAACGGGGTTAAAAAAGGGAAAGAAAGTTGTTTGGCAGCGATTTGCATTAAAGTTGATATCAATACTCTTTAGCGCTTTTGATTTAAAGCTCCCACTCACAAGCGATCGATCGATTTAGTCTTTACAATTTCAACATTTACTGGATTCGTAGTAGCAAGTAAATCGGTTTAGATGAATGATGAATATAGCCTGAGATCCGAGGCCCGCCTAACTAAACTTTTCATATACCTACAAGTAAATTTTTTTCATACTTTTGGCGCCCACTGCAGAAAATAGCGGGTATGAACTATGCATAGGTTAACTAAGGTTAACATACCTATGAATGAATATTCATTATACCCACTTATACTACAAAATGAAATTTAAATTAACAGTAAGAGTGTAAGCTCAGTCTATAAATTATCGTAACAGTTAAAGCGTTCGTTGTTAACAATTTACCTTTACGAATTAATTTCCAATTATTTGATCGTAACAATCGATTGCCTGTGAGTGGGGCGCATTATTTTTATTTTGTTTTGACACGTCATATTATTGTCATATCTTGAAAAATAAATCTGATCAGAATTCGAAATTTAAATTTTTTTTTTTTTCTTTCTCATTTGATGAAAAACTCACCTTATGCCTTGTTTTTCCTTGGAAAGCTCCTAAATTAACTACCTACCAGCGATTGTCTATAATCCCTACTAATATTATAAATATGAATGTAAGATTGTTTGTTACGCTTTCACACGAACAGCTAGTATGTCTATATTTTAAGATTACTATACCCATTCTTAATTTTAAAAAAATATCGAAATTAAAAGTACATATGAAAATTTATTATAAAGCATATATTTTTACTCTGTGCTACTACTATATTGCAGGTATATTTGCTATAGAAAATTTTTTCCACGAACACTCCCACGCGGGCGAAGCTGCGGGCAAAAGCTAGTCTATACTAATAATAATGAGGAAAGATTTGTTTGTTTGCGTTGAATATGCTCCGAAACTACTGGAGCGATTTTGATGAAATTTAGCACAGATAAAGAGAGGATAGAGCACGGGGAAGGACATAGGCTACTTTTATTGCGGCAAAATGTACAGTTTACGGTTAAGTCGCGGGCAACTAACTATTGAGTAAATGTAGAGTCATGATATAGAATATAGATTATAGTTATGTTAAGTTTTTTTTCGCCCCTTTACACAATTACCGAAACTTTGAGATTATTGACTTCATTTTTGGTGCTTCCTGAAAAAGGATGCGCATCCCTCCTTACATAACGCGGCAACATCGCGTTTTGATATTTTTGCATTGTTTACAGAGCTGCAAGTCCATGTCACTATTAAATAATCATCATCACCACCACCATCATCACACCATACATCATGATATTATGTTGATATAGGTATTTCTCATAGTCTTTTACACTGATATCGATTTATTTGAATATTCACAGCTACCAAAAAGTTGAATGTTGTGTCAAGGTATACCCTGGATCCAAAAGGACTGAACAGAACTCCTCAGTCTTTAAAGATACACGTTTGGGAATTTCAGCATTGTTTAAAGAACTGCAAGTCCATGTTACTAATAAATATCATCACACCATACACAATCATATGATGAAATAGGTACTTCTCTAAGTCTTTCACACCAATTTAATAATAGCTTTGAACATTCGCTAGTTACATCATCATCATCATTATATATTGTGTGTCAACTGTTACACCATTTCCGCTGACAACTTAATTCTTAGGTAACCTATGCATATGCTACCAAAAAGTGACAGTATGTCAAGGTGTACCCTGGTTCCGACAGCACTGAATAAAAACTGAAATTAAATGAATGAACTTTAAAGATTATTAAATTAAATTTTTGAATTATTAACATAACTGTTCTGAAGATGTGTGCGAAAGGTCTGCAATGTATTCTTGGATAATATTTAAAGAAAGCATTAAATCATTGTCATTACCGTGGTGTAGAAAGTGGAAAGTGCTCCGTCTTGAAATTACCCGTGGAACATGATATCAAACGGTGTTATGCAGTTGATATATTGCTCAATGCTAGATTTGTCGAGGTGGAATATTTAATAGGAGGAGCTGCATGTTAGATATCTAGCAGATACAAAACAAAAATGAAACAATAGAAAAAATTATATGGTGTCTCTTGAAAATTTAAGGATTATACATTTGCGTCTCCAAGAATACAATACAACAAACAGCGATGATGATGCGATCCATGATAAAACTTTGAGATTATTGACTTTAATTTTTGGTGCTTCCTGAAAAAGGTTGCGCATACCTTACATAACGCGGCAACATCAAAAGCTTTTCATTTATTGCCTTACATTAGCGAAGGCGAGTGCAGTTATAATTCACAATATTAAACCAACAGTTATTATTGCGAGAGCCAATTTATTCTGACGTTTAATATATTATCTGTGATCGTATCGTTATTTAATGTCAGGGGTACGCAACATTTTGTTAATATTTATTTATTATATAACATTTTTGTGAAAACAGAATACGTTAGATATATAATATTATATTTGATTATTTTTACGAATCGAGAATATTAGGTAGGTGGTAATATTAGGTACACATAAATATGTTCTAATATTTTCTAAGCAGATTGAATCTTTTAAGTGGGCATGGAGGGCTAAATCCGAAACTATAAGAAATAGCGCAATATGCTGAAATGAGTTGCGAGCTCATGATTTGCTGGATTGGCTGCTGGATTATGATTTATGGTCAGTTTTAGAGAGTACGGCTTGCTCTAAACGCCATGATAATTTAGAGTCCCTAAAACAATCCGTACGATTGGCAGTGAAGAATTTTCCCATGGAAAGAGTGCGTACTTCAATTGATAACTGGCCTCAACGTTTAAAGGACTGCATTGCAGCCAATGGAGACCACTTCGAATAAGCTTTTTATATTTTAAATTGTTTTATATTTATGTATTAAACTAACACACTGTAAAAGTAATAAGTGTTATTTGCAATAGTTTTTTTTTTCTTTGTTTCAGTATTTATGGCAAGACTAGGTCAGGTAGGATATCACAATAAGGTTGGTCACAGCTGCTCCTGGGAACGGGAAACGGCATTTTGTTTTCACTAATTGGTATTTTAACGATATTAGTATTTATATGTAGTACTATCAGTAGTACTTTGCGCTGTATTTAAAGTACGGTCGCTGTGACTTCTGCTGTTTGTCCATTAAATAAACTCATTAGTTGGCGCAGGAGACTGAAAATCTGTAGAAACAATGAGTTTTTACTAATTTTTTTATTTTTTTTGCAAATACTATATTTCTTTTGATCTCAGATTTCTGTATAAGAAGCTTGTACTAATCTATATACGAGGGCGGGTCAATAAGTCCGTGACTTTTGGAATAAAACACAGATTTTTTGATAAATAAATCATTTTATTTTTCAACGTAGTCCCCCTTGAGCTCTATACACTTTGTCCAACGCTTCTCCAATTTTTTTATCCCTTCCAAAAAATATGATTTGTCGAGGTCCTCAAAATAGGCCTTTGTTTGCGAGATGACTTCATCATTGGAGTCAAATCTTTTTCCACCGAGCCATTTTTTCAGGTTTGGGAACAAGAAGTAGTCACTCGGAGCCAAATCTGGAGAATAGGGTGGATGTGGGAGCAATTCATAGCCCAATTCATGGATTTTTGCCATGGCAACTGCACATGTGTGCACCCTTGCATTGTCTTGGTGAAAAAGAACTTTTTTCTTGGCCAAATGACGTCGGTTTTTTTTCAAATCCTCATTGAAGCGGTCCAATAAGTTGGCATAATATTCCCCATTAATTGTTCTTCCCTTTTGAATATAGTCAATGTGGATTATCCCACGTGCATCCCAAAAAACAGTCGCCATAACTTTATTGGCTGACAAACCCACCTTGGCCTTCTTTGGCGCCGATTCACCCTTAGAAACCCACTGTTTTGACTGTTGTTTGGTCTCTGGTGTGTTGTGATGGATCCATGTTTCGTCCACGGTTACAAAACTGCGCAAAAACTCCTCCATATTGTGATTAAACAACGCCAAACCTTCCTGTGAAGTTGTTACACGATTGCGTTTGTGGTCGACTTGCGGAAAGCTTTCTGATGCCCAAGTGATCATTCAAAATTGAAACCACTGAGCCATGCGAGATGCCTATGGCTTCCACAATCTCTTGCACTTTCAATCTTCGGTCGGCCAACACCATATCGTGAATTTTTTCGATTGTTTCGGGTGTAGAGACCTCAACTGGGCGTCCAGGACGTTCGGCATCTTCAGTGCTTGTACGGCCACAACGAAATTCAGTAAACCACTTTTTTACCATTGAAATCGATGGTGCAGAATCCCCATAGTATTTATCAAGCTTAGCCTTGGTCTCGGTAATGGTTTTTTTCCGCAAAAAATAATGCTTAATAAGCACACGAAATTCACTTTTTTCCATTGTTTCCTTAAGTTACTGGATAGTCTGATAAAGATAGCTGTAAAACACAAACTAACTGACGCAGCAAGTTCAAATTTTGATAGGAGTCAACTGACAGATGCCTGTTGACAGGAGTAGTGTTGCTTTTTCAGTAAGGAGGTTACAAATTCAAAAAGTCACGGACTTATTGACCCGCCCTAGTATATAAAAGAAAGTCGTGTTAGTTAGACAATTTATAACTCAAGAAGGGCTGAGCCGATTTGGCTGGAAATTGGCGGGGAGGTAGCTTAGAACCAAGAGACGGACACAGGATACTTAAGTGCCCCGCCGAGTCTGTCTGTCTGTTCGCGATAATCTCAAAGAGTACTGAAAAGATTTCTCATGCCGTTTACATTTACCGACAGAGTGCTTTAGAAAGGTTTAGGTCGATAATAATTTGATAAGGTTTTTTTGAAATTGTTTGATTTATGACGATAATTTATGAAGGTGTCGGAAAAAATCAAGCCTCTGGGTACTTTTATCGAAAACGCTGCCTAACTTATCCCGTTGAAATAATCAACAAAAAAATGTATGTAATGTATTGTTTCTCTTTTAGGTATAGGTTTACAAAAAATCCACGGTGAGATATGTCTATCTTTTAAGGATAGGTTTACTATACCCATTCTAAAATGATCAGAAATAATGTGGTATTTTCGGATGTTATTTGACGGACACAATATTAATCCTTATCTAGGACATTATATCTAGGAGATATCTTAAAATTAAAATTTATTATTATTAAAATGTAATAAAAAGCATATATTTTTACTCTGTGCTACTACTATATTGCAGGTATGTTTGCTGAAGAAGTTTTTTGCCACGAACTCTCTCCCACTCGGGCGAAGCTGCGGGCAAAAGCTAGACCTATATTTTTATATGAGTTTGTAATAATAAGTATTTCTGAAATGTATCATGTAAGTACATTTATTTGTAGTAAACAATTTCAAGCTCTAGCAGTAAAGCAATAGTGAAATAAAATTCTCATCTCTCGGGGACAGACATTTCAAATGTGAAACTAAAACTAAATATGGAGGGGAATGCCCCTATACCTTGTTAAACCCTAAAATAAACTAATATTTAATTCAGTGTCTGTTTTTTATTAGTCTGTGGCAAGGTCTGCAGAAGGTCCAGGTCTTTGAGCGCTGAATTTTCTTTTATCTCTCGTCGTCAAACCTAATTGAGCCGGAGCACACTAATGATATTATGTAGCGACAGACTGGTACCCCCTTTGTCTGCAATATTAAATATTGTTCAAAATGTAGGTCACAGGGTCATAAAAATACCTGTGCTCATTTCGTGTTGCTTTGTCATTTGATATTGCAGTTTCATCGTAACGGTATGAACTCGAGTTTCTTAAAAAAAAATCGGATGTCTGTAAAGTCGGTTTACTGACGATGGTTAAACGTGACAACGTCATAAGAAATGGAACGCCTCAGAGCGAGGTAACGCCGGTAACGCATGAGTCATGTTTTTTGTGCGTGCAGCCGGCTCCATCGAATTATAAGACGTTATCACGTCGAAAACCCTTTATTTTAATCTGTTAAACAGCTTTTCACTAAATGTATATGAAAGTATAATATACGGTACTTCCATCCAATAAAAAAAAATCTGTCCGTCAGTTTTTCATTTCATTCCTGTATGTATTGTTCCGGCTAATCTCTGAAACAGCTAGTCCGTATTTTAAGCGGTTTTCATTGGTAGATAACTAAGGATTTAAGGTGTAACTCAGGCTACATTTATCTTCAAGGATTCCGTTTAAAAAAAAAGTTCTGCGTCCGCGATCTTCTACGCAAAAAAAAATAATAATTGTACTAATTGTGTCATTGACTCATTGTATTTATTGCACGGTAAATAAGTGGCATTTTTAATTTGTATCCTTATATCTACTATTTTCCTTTTTGGATTTGAACAATGTAGTCTAAAATTGTGGTTATTATTTCACCTGCGTAGATTTGAGGTGTGAATCAATAAATATATAAGCAAATATCACTCTAACAGGTCATCCCGTAAAAGCCAACGCACACTACATCCATCACTCACTATCATTATTTCCCGTAATCAGTTAAAAACTGCATTACATGCATTAATAAATCGCGCGACGACTGCGAATCTCGACACCACGTGCGCAATGGGATTTGGAGTCTTAATACATAGAGAATAGCAAATGTTTTACTTTGTAGTCGAGTTCCCGGGGCGCGCCGCTGCCTGCGTTTTCGGAGACGTACTTTTATACATTTACATACTCTCAGTGCGACTGAAGTAGCAGTATCAAGCTGTGTATAAATGTAGTATATAGCAAGTATAAATGAGCATCTCATTACGCTATGGGAGATTTCGGCCAGGCCAAAATGTTAAATTACTGCGAACTGTAGCAATTCATTAGAATCACTGCCTCCTTGATTCTATTCCTCTGTATATTTACGTTTCTTTTCGTATTACATGACAGCGCATAGTATTATGCAATGATACTTTTAAAGATGTTTGAGTGTAAACAAAATAATACAGATGATATCACACATTTCCTTTGCTGAATAGGTGTCATTTTAAAAATCTTGCATACGGCATCGGCATAGATCGTCGAGTGACGCATGCCGCGGGCGCTCGCACAGGGCTGCCATCAAATACTAAATAATTATACCGTTAGTTAAAAAAAAACCTTGAGAGGTGTCAAGGGACACCCGGATGGAACGAAGTTATAATATATATATTATAATATAAATATATAGTTGATAATGAAGAATTGTAGCCTATTTTGGAAGAAATATACATACATATATATATATATATATATATATATATATATATATATATATATATATATATATATATATATATATATATATATATATATAAGAGATTAGCCGGAACAAACACACAGACTGACAGACGGACAGAAAAATGTTAACAATTTATATTCTATTGTAAGTACCGATCATACTTTTAAATGCATTAAGTGAAAATAAAAGCTGTTAATTTGAAATTACAAACAGACACTTCAATTTTGTTTATCTGTATAGATATAATATATTATATTATACAAAACAAATAGTTGAACTAAGTAAATATTATAGTGCGCGCGGAACTAGCGCCTTAGGTAGGCAAGCAACCCGCTCCATCACCCCTGTGGTGATGGAGCGGGTTGCTTGCTGCTCGCAGTGTTGCCGCCGCGAAGTCCGGCTCCGTACTGAGTAATAACATCAAGCGCTCGGCTACCTAATCACAATATGTAACAGTCATAACAGTCAATGTGTAATTGCAAAATTCTACATTATTGTCAAGGTGATAAGGTTCTTTTTTGTATCATTCTTAATAGTCGTTATTACATTGTGATTTCGAGTAGCAAAAAGTGTCATGCCAATTTTAATCCGCCTAGCCTCCAATTCGTAACGCGCCATAAGGAACTACGTTCCAAAAAACAAAAACCCTACTGCGTCAAATAATTTAGATGTACCCAGTGTCACTCTCACGACTAAGGCGAATCTAATGAGACCTCTCAAGCTCGAATGCGACAAGCCGTTTAGACCCTAGAGCGTGCCAAAGAAATATATACCGTCGAAAAACTAAACGCTCCTTCTGGCGCAGTCGGGTAAAGACCGGACAAGTGCGAGTCAATCTCGCCCACCGACGGTTTCATTATAAGTACTTCAGGAATCGAGTCTCGCAGGGTTTGTCGACACTGAAAATGGGTGATGATGTCTTGTATCGAGAAGTCGTAAATCTATGGGAGAAATGATTGTTTTTGTCATTTTTCGTTTTAAATAAAAAGGATTGTGTGGTTTTATGAAACCCATAACTTGTAAAAAAGAAATAAAATATGTTTTCGAACGCTCACATCACGCCCTTTCATTCGATACCCCATTTGAACTAGTTGCTGCAACTTAAAATTTCGATCCCCTCTTAGACTTTCAAACACATTGTTTTTGATTTAATTACAAATGTGCAGTTTTCAGATTTTTTCTTGAATTGGAGTGGTTGAATTTTGCTTCCCTTGAGAGTAACGAAATATGTGTTTTTCGTGACAAAAACGGCCGT
Organism: Phengaris arion; assembly: GCA_963565745.1. Classification (NCBI taxonomy): domain Eukaryota; kingdom Metazoa; phylum Arthropoda; class Insecta; order Lepidoptera; family Lycaenidae; genus Phengaris; species Phengaris arion. The sequence continues at coordinate 12,136,274 of OY751432.1, forward strand.
ATCTTTTTTTACTTTCAGCTTTAAGGGACCGTAGACTGTGTAGTAGAGAATACAGTTTTAATTTTTAACTCGAAGCCTGCACGCCTTCCCGAAATAAAAGATCTTGACAAACAGACAGAAGGATGTACCGACAACAAAGTGATCTTATAAAGGTATTTTGTCCCTTTTAAGGTACGGAACCCTATTAAGAAAAAAAACTTTATAATAAGTAATAATTAATCACATGAAGAAAAGTCACTAACTGTATGAAATGCAAACGCCAAAAAACTGTACATATACTTATTGAAAGATGTTTTATTTCATATTTTGTTTACAATAGGCATGTTGCCTAAAAAAAAATAATCTATTCGATGTTAGACAACATGTTTATAAACAATTTAGAACCCATTTTCGTATATCTTAAAAAATAACGATGATACAAACAATTTAAATTTACAATTTGAAAGAGAGCGATATATCGGCCTGTGACGTCACGAGTTGCACCCGCCATTCATTTCTCATTACAAAATGAATGGCGGTAGCGACTTGTGACGTAACAAATCGTTTTGCGAGAAAGAGATGGGCAATATTTTGAATTTGCTTATAATTTTTAATCGCGTCAATCTAAATACCTATTTCTTTTAGATTTATGTATCTTTAATCAACAATTTTAAAGTTTAATTTATAAAAATGTGATAATCCACACTAGGCAACATCCCTGTTAATTATAATAAGACACGTGTCTCGTAGTGTATATTAGTGCTCGCAAGTTCGCAACTGTACCTATTTATGTTTGCTTGCGCAGTTGCAGCGAACGTGCTGGATTACCCACCACCGAGTGTGCTTCTCTTCTCTACTGCACTAACAGTCTGTTGACATACCTACAGAGCCCTGTCGATACAATAATTGTTTATTCGATTTATACAGTAATTAATAATGATTGTGTTCAATTTGTTGACAAGCGCTTAGAATTTATTGATGCACAAAACATTTCAGTGTGTCCACAGGAATCGGTCATGGAATAATTAATTTTGTACTTTAGGCTACAATACATATTATGGATCTGCTAACATTTTTTCTAATCGGTAATCGGTAAAGCAAAGACATGCTTCCACTTTGTGCGTCTTCCACGTTCACAGCATTTTTCATACGACTATTACTAGAATGTGCTGATAACCCTGAGCCCGGGGCGTTCGTATCTACATCATCCAACATCATCCAATATTTCGTCGCAGAATTATACACGATTCAATAAAACTCATAGAATTATTAAATTTACGTGAATAACACGAAAAATGCGCCAGTGCCAGTGTAAAATTATCCTTTCATCAGTTCACACCGCGACGATATTCGACTCTTCACGGCGCTACATTTTTAAGATAGCAATTAAAAATTGAACTTTATTTTCTATAAAATAAAATCGGTTGTCTGTTAAGTCGGTTTACTGACGATAGTTGAACGTGACAACGTCATAAGAAATGTGTCATGTTTAGCGAGGTAACGCCGGTAACGCCGCATGAGTCATGTTTTTTCGTGCGTGCAGCCGGCTCCATCGAATTATAAGACGTTATCACGTCAAAAGTACCCGTGTCATATACTACTAGGCAGAAGCTAGTATCTTCGTGGTCCTTAAATCGTATAATTATCCACATTGCACATATTTTCCTACTGTTATTGCCCCGCTTGTACTTAATCACCGCGTCTTTATTGTCAGGCGAAGATAAAAGGGTTTAAGTATATATAATATTCCCGCTAAATACATAAACGATAGTTTAAGAAAAAGAAACACATGGAAAGGACCGTCAACCTTTAGTGTCGCGGTGCTTAGAGAAATAAAAACAAAACGCTGTGGAGGCAGGCGGTCGATTCGAGAATAGAGCTAGGACTCCCAGGAAAATACGGGTAAAATTACAAGTGCTTTCTTATTTATACGCGGAAAGTACATTATTATGATTTAAACTGCTTAGTATTGTGGAAATTGTTGCAAGAATCATAATAATATAAGTAGTAATGTCCTACTACTGTTATAGATGGCATGGTAGTAATTAAGGCCCTTGATTGGCATAAACATAGGCTACATTTTATCCCGAAACCGTAGTGTTCCCGTGGGATACTGTATTTACGCGGGCGGAGCCGCGGGCAACAGCTATAAACTATAATAATACTAGCTTTTGCCCGCGGCTCCACCCGCGTAATTACAGTACCCTACGGGAACACTGTTCTTTATCGGGATAAAAAGTAGCATCTATGTTAATCCAAATATTAACTACTACCATACCAAATTTCATCGAAAATTCGGTAGTTTTTGCGTGAAAGAGTAACAAACATCCATCCACCAATCCATTCTCACAAACTTTCACATCTTTAATAGTAGTAGGAATTCTACTGATTGTCCCGATTAAAATCCACTCGTATCATCCATCTCGTATGACCTGGGTTCTTACAATATCATAAAATCTAATAACCAGTGTTCGTTGGTGAAATCGGTGTGTAAACCTCGGGCCTGCGGGCCCCAGTCGACCTCAGTAATCTCCGGCTGGTATGTGGACCCTTTTTAGTGCTACACATTCTTAATTTAAATTAAACATTCTTAGGTCAGTGAAACGGGAAACTTTAATGGACATCTACTGAGAGAAATGTCTTTAACGTTTATTTCTGCAGCATCTAAGGCCACTGCATCGAACACGGCGGGGAGCTGCGGCGGGGCGCGGCATGCGCACGTGCCCACATGGCGCCCGCCTGAACTGACGCTTAGGTCGCTGTGAGCGGCCTTAGCGTTATTTCACACCGATATGAGACGATACGTGACGAAAAAATAATTTAGCTAAGCTGTATGCCTAATAACTATATTATTCTCATAGTGCTTCCCCTTCTAGCTCCCGCTTTGCTTGGGGAGGGAAACTGGAATACTTCCTACTCCTCCTACCTTTCTTCTGATTAATTTCGTTGCGGGTTTCAAGATAGATTTAGCATGTCCCTCGGGCACCTCTAAGATCATATCAAAGTGTTTTTGTGGTTAGTTACCGCTGTCGATGCTGGCTACACGGGAGTTGCAGTGGTGGAAATGTGTGGTGCGCCATTTGCCCGTTAAAAAAAGATACCTGACGCAGCGCTGAATTTTTAAGATAATGATTCAAAATTAAACTTTATGCACTACACAAGAAGAATCGTTTAATTGCAAGATTTCGAATGTCAAACTGCACTGCTCTGCATAGCGCAAGTTCAATTTTGAATCACTATTTTAAAAGTGCAGCGCCGCATCGTGTATAGTCTCGTTTTGGTGTCAGCTGACCCCAATAGTCACGGGTACGTGTATAAACGGCCTGTTTCACAATCTACTGATATGTGTCAGACAGCTACCTTGCATGTTTTGTCTCTGTCGCTCGATATTAAGTAAGCAGAGATAAAAATTCCGAAAAAGCTATCCGATTCTTATTAGAATTATTAGAAGATTGTTAAGCAGGCCCCTGGAGCAATAAGGAGCTTGTACTTAATAATAACCGCCTTAATCCAGTGTAAGTCTCGCAGCCACTACAGCAGCCTTATCGGGAACTTGTTGTTATTCAAACGACCATCTGTAATTCTGAGAACTTATATTAATCTTGTTCTAAGTTCCATTGCGGTTTTATTGTGATGTAATATTATAGGGCAGTGTTTCCCAAACATAGTTCCGCCGTGGCCCGGTAATTTTCACACTGTCCCTTCGTGGCCCACTTACTTTTAAACATAATGGAAAAGCAAATATTACATATTTATTAATAGTAAAAATGTTTTATTAATACTACACATTTTGGTATCGCCTTACCGCTTACTAATATTTAGGATGAATGATATTAGGCATTGTTTTCGAAACAAGGCGGGAATGTTGCGACCCGGTATTTTATTTTGTTGACCCGGTACCGGGTCGCGACCCGGTAGTTGGGAAACACCGATATAGGGTGTTATGTAAACTAGTACTAGTATAAAGTCACACGTGGACATCTAACGACGTAATTTAATTTGAAATGAATAGATCGTTACAGATTTTATTTTTATCGCGGGCTTTGAGCGCGGCGACCGAATCAAGAAATTCCGTAACGAAAATAAACCTAACACCCCCCACTCCGACCGGCCTGTGCCGAGTTGTGTGCGTGCAACAAGACTACTGATTCTATCTCTTTCAGACACAATGCTAGGTGAGACAGCGTGCTTTTTGGCCGCGTCCACGAGTGAGTTCGAGATCGCGACTGGTTGAACCTTAACGTGTATGTATATGGTACGACTGTGTACGAAGCTCGCACGGATCGAGACGAGCTGCTCCGAAATCGGACGAATACGTAAGCAGCTGTTTGTGAGAAAGTATAAAAAATGCTATGCAATACCTTTACCGCGGCAGTCCCCGAGTGCCACACGTATTTTTACTTCACGAAGGAGTTAGATATTACGTAAATAATAATAAAGAGCGTAAACTTTACCTACATGTTGCGATATTTTGAGAAGATGTTGTCCAGAGACCATAGTCTGAAGTTCGTTTAAACGAGTTCAAACATTTCAGCTGTCTACCTATCGGTTATGTTTGATGAATTTATTATTAAACAAATCATTTATGAATACAAATAAATTGGATGATTTAACAATGAATGTTTTAATCCGTAGACGAACCGCGGGGAACTGTAAGATTAAATCTATAGTCCATATTCGTTTGCCAGAATTTCATGTCCTGAATCTGCCTGAAGCCCGGTTCGTATTTTAAACGAGTTCAAACATTTCAGCTGTCAACCTATCAGTTATGTTTGTAATATTAATACAAATCATTTATGAATACAAATAAATTGGATGATTTAATAATGAATGTTTTAATCCGTAGACGAGCCGCGGGGAAGTGTAATGCGTTTTATACCGCACCGTGTTCTGACAGCGGGAACTTGTGATGAATCGATGCAAAATTAATTGGACCACTCCAAGTTGGTGTTTGCTCCCTTTGGTGGTGCGACGTGGTGTAATATACGAGCATAGCGATACAGTTTCATTTCTGAATATTTGTCAGCTTTTTTGAAGTGAAAACTTCTTTAGCGGCGCTGTGTACTTTTTTTGGAATGGGTAAAAATTTCTAAACTCGGGTCAGGACACGTGACCTGATCGAAAATTTGTAAGACGGATGGAGCGAGGACAGGCGGCGCAGGGCGCTTGCGCGAATGTTCGTGTGTGTTAATGTTACAGCGTGCCACGCGCATCCATGGATGAGATTTAATATTATTAATTTATTTTGTTTATTTTATTATTTATTATTATTATGTAAAATAATTGTAATAGTTCTGAAGTGTTAAATTTTTAATGTAATATAAATTGTCATGTTTGTGTACGATAGCGCAATAAATGAATATTGTATTCCACCACATAAATAATAGTACTTTTATACTGATAATGAAAGCAATTCGTACAAAATTATTCTCTAACCATTCCAAAATATCAAAATGCACAACGTTAATATTCAAGTTTTCACTTCTGCCGGCACTCCCGGAGTGCAACCCGTCGTTTTTTTATCTCTACGATGCCTCTCATCCTACTCAGTAGGTATATTAAGATTTAAGAGGTGCCTGCCTGATAGGTACGTAAAATAGCTACATTTTTATAAAAAACTAATACCCGACTACGTTAATTATATAGCCTATGTTACCCAGGCTATTAATAAGAATCTATTTACACCTCATTTGTGAAAATCGAACCAGTAGTTCAGGCGCTACGGTGGAACAAACAAACACATATACAATATACATATATACTTACATAGACTGCAAAAATCATTACCCTTCCTTTTGGCCGTAGTCGGGTAACAATGCGAAAGCTACACACGGAGTCAGTAATCCAAAGATTTATCTCGAGATAGATATTTTGGCAAATAATAAAATTATAGGTTTTTTAAGTATTTATTTTTTAAGTTTTACAAATATTTTGCTAATTGCTTCTTAGGTTTAAAATCATAAAATAATTATTAACTCCGTTATGGAAATATACTCTGTAGAACTATGATCTTGTTTTCTGGCTTTAAAAAAGGAATATACATTGTATGCTATTTGTTTAGCTTGCTTGTTAATTTTGTTCGCAAAACTGGAAGAGCGATTCATCTTGAGATTTATCCTGGCAAGTCTTATACCATGTGCGTTTATGTCCAAGCGTCCGTAACAAAAACACCAACCACGCGCTGCGAGCCCAGCCGATACGTAGTATCCCCTTAGTAGTCTGTGGCCCAGCCAGTGCACTGCCGCGCTTGACATAAGCTCTCTGCTCCACGCACCCCGCGTACCCACCCGCTATTATCTCTCCCCGCTGCCTTCAAACCGCGCAGGCGATACGGTCGGCCTATAGTCACAATATGTAACAGTCATAACAGTCACAATGTGTAATTGCAAAATTCTACATAATTGTCAAGGTGATAAAGTCGTTTTTTGTATCATTCTTAATAGTCGTTATTACATTGTGATTTCGAGTGGCAAAAAGTGTCGTGCCTATAATCCGTCCAGCCTCCATACAATTCGCAACGCGCCATAAGGAACTACGTTCCAATTGCATGTATGTCTTGCACGTAAAATCTGTTGACTTGCACCGCGTCGCTCGCTGGCGGTATTTATAATGAATAGTGGCTGTTACCGCTCTAACGACTGTTTGGTTACGGTTTAAATAAAAACGCTGACGCATACTCCGCAAACTAACCGCATATTTTCGGATCAACCATTTCAAACTATGATTTACCAGCTGTAATTAGCTGAATATTTTAGGATTAGTTTAACTAATTAATAACTATATTGGAATTCAGTTTGATATCAATATTAGTAAATATCTCGTAAAAAATATTGGGTTGTCTGTAAAGTCGGTTAACTGACGATAGTTGAACGTGACAACGTCATAAGAAAATACTGATGGATCGCTCACTCAAGTAGGAGAGAGACATATGTCGAACGCTGCCGAACGCGGAGGCCGATTGTGCCTCTTTGTCGCTCGTTCCGCGCTCTCGCTTGCACTTCAAGCCTTAAATGGAACGACTCAGAGCGAGGTAACGCCGCATGAGTCATGTTTTCCGTGCGTGCAGCCGGCTCCATCAAATTATAAGACGTTGTCATGTCAAAAACAAAACTTTGAATGGAGTGGTAATATTTTGAATATTCGATTTAACTGTTGGATGAAACGGCTCCTAAATATTGAAAAGATAGAGAACTTCCAACTAAATTGGTCAACAAAACAAACTATAAGTTGGCAAAGTTTTTCCACGATAGAATAAAAGTTGACAACACACTTTGTAAAGCAAATTGACTGTAACAATATTAAATTTTTACAAACACGTGTTGTTCTTCTGTTACGTGTTACATCAATCACGCCTTATTAGGTTGTAGCAGCATAGTGCAGGAGACGGATGAATAATTAACGAGTCATATTACAATTATTTAAATTTTAGACTTACTTTGCACAATTTTTGTTACTATTCAAACGAAGCTTTTGTCCAACGACTTTGTATGCAAATCTATCAATGGAAACGGTCAATATTACCGCGATTTAATATTAAAAGAACTGTATGTCCTCATTTATGTTGGAATAGTTTTTGAAACATATTCATTTACATAACATTATACATGACATTATCATCATTATTGTTAACGTTTCCGATCACTTACGTTTCCTTTCCTTAGGATTAGGATGATCCTCCCCTGGCATTTCTAAACTATAGGAAATAATTTTCCTAAAGGATTTTAGGAAAATTATTTCAGGCGAAATCAGACAATAACTTTTGAAGTAATTAAAAGAAAACCTTTTGCGCGTTGATAGTTACGGAACCCTCCTTAAACATGTCCTGACATGCTCTTGGTTAGGTTATTATTAATTGAATTGGACGGTAGACTACAGTCCGTTCAAAGTTATTTTACCTCTGAGTTTCTGTAAGAGTGATCCTTATGTCGTCGGCATAAAATAAGTCAGAGGTAAAATAACTCTGAACGGACTGTACTTGACAGATACTGACACTTGACAGCTGACAGCGAAAACATCGCCGAAACCAAAGACAATTATTTAGTATACTGTATATACCCTTGTTTTGTCATAAGACCTCCATAAATAGCAGAATTTACGTCAGTCACTGCGTATCACTACGAAACCATCTATAAAAAAGAAAAAGAAGAAATTATATAAACGATTCAGCAATTATTCTTTGCTATTCGAACAACGAAGTGACTTTGGCTTAACTTAATTGACATAAATATCGTGATCTCAAAAGAGAAGACGATCCGACAGATTTTTTTCGATTAATACGAAGACAACATGGCTAGAGGGCAGAGGCCCAGGCATAAGATCGAAATCGCTTAGCAGCGCCGATGAATGTAAATACGGACTTCAACCACGCTTGGAGTCGATGTCGAAGTCGGTCACTTCATGTGTGTTAGTACCTACCCCGTAATTAATTAACGATGTAATTTAAACACGTTTGTATTTTAGATGATGTGTATAAACTTTAAAGTGACGTTTTATTACGAGCTGAATCAAAAGGTTTTACGTCAAGTTGCGCATTAGCGCGGGATCGCAGGATGCAATTACAACTTGTGAAATTGGCGTGGAATAGTTGGGAGGCCACTTCGAAGTCGGCCCACATCCTGAATTTGCTTGTTGTTATAGTTTAGAATGGCCTATGACATAATATTGAGGGAATATTAGATTGAATATAACCTTTTTAGGGTTCCGTTGTACTCAAGGAATCTATAGGCTAAGTTCCCACGAGAGTTTTTTAGTGGTCGCGACGGAAAAAACAGCACTGTAAATACTCTACTCTAACTCTGCGCTAGTACAGTAGAGACTGCCAGTGCCGCAGCGCAGCCTTAATCTCAGATCTCAAAAAGTGTCGTGCCTATTAATCCGTCTAGCCCCAATACAATTCGCAACGCGCCATAAGGAACTTCGTTCCAAAACTCTTTGGGAAATTTTATATTTATTTTGAACGAAATGGGACAATAACTTTTGAAGTAATCCAAAACAAACTTATTGCGTGTTGATAGTTACGGAACCTTCCTTAGACATGTCTTGACATGCTCTTGGTTAGGTTACTTCTAGTTAGTGTGAAGGTATTATTGCACATCTTATTCCAATTTAAGAATATTATACAGTTTTATTTATAATTTCCATAACGTCCGTGCAGTAATGGGCGAATAACTTATGTTATGAGCCAGGAGCCGGAGAATGCATAATGCGGATTATCTCACCATCTTACCCCGACACCCCCTGGGGGTGGGGTGGGGGGTGTCGTTTCCATGGCGAGTGCTACTGAATTAACATCAATTATTAATAATTTTATAGTTACACAGGTTAAATATAGTTTAGAGCAGAAGTCAAGGAAGTCGCATTTGTAAATTACGTGCTATAAAATATGGTAAAATGTATGTTTGAAATAGTTTTTTTTTTGTTTTATTTTAAGTAGTTTTTTCGCGCAAACTCCTTCACTTAACATAAATCTGTCTGTCCTACGTGATTGTAGCTATCCAGACTATAAGTAAGTCTAAAATGGCTACATTAAATTAATCGTAACATGTATTGAAATTTTGTCTCATACAGTAACTTGTAACAATTCTCTTATTGGACAATTAAGCAGTTCCATTTTACGCATTTCTATTGAAAACTGTCAAAATAGATGAATTACTAATATGATCCTATTAATCAACTGACACGTAGCCATTTTATGATATCTGAAATGATACATATTATGAACGTAATGCGAAACACTCGAAGTGGCCTCTGTAGACCTGCAGGTTTCCTAATTCTATCCATACATAGTATTGGCATATTCAGACTTCGCATACGAGTGGAAGTATTTATGGCTACCTCCCAGCCTATTCCCCATGAGCCAACCCTGGCGCCATATATCATGTGCATTTCACTACACCTGCCGTGCGACTCCATTGTTATTAAAAACGCGTCGCTCCCGATAGATGTCATCGAGAGATAAACCAGCCGGATATAGATTTTTCTCACTCACCGCCGAGTACTCAGACGCCACTCAAACAGCTGCTCAAACTTTGAGTAGATTCTACTACTATTATAAATGTGAAAGTATGTGCGGACCGATGTATAGATGGATGTATGGATGGATGGATGTTTGTTACTCTTATGACGCAAAAATTACTGAACGGGATTTGATGAAATTTGGTATGGTAGTAGTTTAAACTCTGGATGCTAACAAAGGCTACTTTTTATCCTGATACGTAGGACTCAAATCTCTATCTAATGGGACACTGTATTTACGCGGGCGGAGCCGCGGGCAAAAGCAAGCTTAGTGGCGACTCAAACATTTTGACACCCCTAGCCGTCATCGCGTCAGTCACGTAGTTCAGCTCCCCAATTCTCGTAATCAACTTATACTTTCATTTTACTTTCATTGAATTATAAACGAATCGTCTTGATATTATAAACAAAAGATTTTTGGAGTTTGACGTGACCGGGTTCGACGTTGGTTTGACGTTTATAAATATTTTGCTGTTTTAACTTATCGGGACCGGATAGTAATCGTGTACTATTGTAGTACTAAGGCGGGTCAATAAGTCCGTGACTTTTTGAATTTCTAACCTCCTTACTGAAAAAGCAACACTACTCCTGTCAACAGGCATCTGTCAGTTGACTCCTATCAAAATTTGAACTTGCTGCGTCAGTTAGTTTGTGTTTTACAGCTATCTTTATCAGACTATCCAGTAACTTAAGGAAACAATGAAAAAAGTGAATTTCGTGTGCGTATTAAGCATTATTTTTTGCGAAAAAAAACCATTACCGAGACCAAGGCTAAGCTTGATAAATACTATGGGGACTCTGCACCATCGATTTCAATGGTAAAAAAGTAGTTTACTGAATTTCGTTGTGGCCGTACAAGCACTGAAGATGCCGAACGTCCTGGACGCCCAGTTGAGGTCTCTACACCCGAAACAATCAAAAAAATTCACGATATGGTGTTGGCCGACCGAAGATTGAAAGTGCAAGAGATTGTGGAAGCCATAGGCATCTCGCATGGCTCAGTGGTTTCAATTTTGAATGATCACTTGGGCATGAGAAAGCTTTCCGCAAGTCGACCACAAACGCAATCGTGTAACAACTTCACAGGAAGGTTTGGCGTTGTTTAATCACAATATGGAGGAGTTTTTGCGCCGTTTTGTAACCGTGGACGAAACATGGATCCATCACAACACATCAGAGACCAAACAACAGTCAAAACAGTGGGTTTCTAAGGGTGAATCGGCGCCAAAGAAGGCCAAGGTGGGTTTGTCAGCCAATAAAGTTATGGCGACTGTTTTTTGGGATGCACGTGGGATAATCCACATTGACTATCTTCAAAAGGGAAGAACAATTAATGGGGAATATTATGCCAACTTATTGGACCGCTTCAATGAGGATTTGAAAAAAAACCGACCTCATTTGGCCAAGAAAAAAGTTCTTTTTCACCAAGACAATGCAAGGGTGCACATATGTGCAGTTGCCATGGCAAAAATCCATGAATTGGGCTATGAATTGCTCCCACATCCACCCTATTCTCAAGATTTGGCTCCGAGTGACTACTTCTTGTTCCCAAACCTGAAAAAATGGCTCGGTGGAAAAAGATTTGACTCCAATGATGAAGTCATCTCGCAAACAAAGGCCTATTTTGAGGACCTCGACAAATCATATTTTTTGGAAGGGATAAAAAAATTGGAGAAGCGTTGAACAAAGTGTATAGAGCTCAAGGGGGACTACGTTGAAAAATAAAATGATTTATTTATCAAAAAATCTGTGTTTTGATTCCAAAAGTCACGGACTTATTGTCCCGCCCTCGTATTTAATTAGAAGAATCGACTTTCTGAGCTATGTTTTACAGGAACAACCCTTTGGCGTTGTCGTTGCGTTCTGTTCGTTTGTCGATGTGGAATTCTGTAAAAAGTAAGAAATGTTATGTTATGTTATGTTATTTTATGTTATGTTATGTTATGTTATGTTATGTTATGTTATGTTATGTTATGTTATGTTATGTTATGTTATGTTATGTTATGTTATGTTATGTTATGTTATGTTATGTTATGTTATGTTATGTTATGTTATGTTATGTTATGTTATGTTATGTCATTCGTTTATGTCATTCGTTTAAAATTTAGATCGTCACTATGTTAGTGACTTAACAACTTAAACTTCTAACATACATGGTTGTATCTTATACTTGCAACGAGACGATCTTGTATATATATAATCGGTGTCTCGACAACGGCTACAAGTATTACCATGAAATTTAGTATGCAGGGAGTTTTGGGGGAGAGAAAAATCGATCTAGCTAGGTCTTATCCCTTAGAAACTGCGTATTTTTAAGCAATATATGTTTTTTTATTTCGTCGTGCAACAATATATCGATAATTTCGAATCTCTTACGTCAGTCTGATTGGCAGCTTGGTATGCGGTAACGCATAATTTTCGCATAGCTTGGAAATTCGGAAAGTGGTGGCTTCGGAATACCGGTAAGCTAAATATTTTTGTGATTATTATTATTTCTTTTGCATTTTTTTAAAATTATTTAATCGTTATACTAAAACACCGAGCAAAGCTCGGTCTCCCATTTACTTATATCGTTAGGTACGAACAATTTATAGCCAATTTACCACTTTTGCGTCACATATGCACAACTGGCAACACTGGATTATTCTTACAAAGCGAGTAGAAAAGTACCAAGCCGGAGCCGAGTGCAAGGCTGAGGGCCATCAGTCGCGCTTAACTGGCTACGCTTAGGCTGTTATACGGTGCGTAATTATTAACTAAATTACCCTCGTATAAGGGAAAATATATTTTTGAAGTCCGTTAATGCAAATCAAAAATATTATGTATAAGTATGAAATAGAATTAGTACCTATAAAATATTATAGGAACTTCTCAATAGAGAAAAGTTGTCTGGATGTTGATATTTAGTAGTGTCATATTAATATAATATGACATAATTATTTATTATTATTTACTGACGTGATAACGTCTTATAATTTGATGGAGCCGGCTGCACGCTCGAAAAAACATTACTCATGTGTTACCTGTTACCAGCGTTACCTCGCTAAATATGACGCATTGCCGTTACCTCAGCTAGCCGCGTCTTAGGTATGTGAGCGGTGGGACGGAGAGGCGGGGGTGCTTGATGTTATTACTCAGTTCGGCGCCGGACTTCGCGGCGGCAACACGCCTACCTAAGGCGCGGCCAATTAGTTCCGCGCGCACTATAAACATGACGTTGTCACGTTCAACTATCGTCAGTAAACCGACTTTACAGACAACCGATTTTTTTAATAGCCAATTTTTTTTTTTTTTATGTACCTTTGATATTTTCATTAAAACCTACACACGGTATTTAGGCACATTTAGTTACGATGTTAACACTCCAGAACATTTATAGCACTCGCACAATTTTCAAAGAGTTGTAAACGAGAATGTACAAACATTTTTCAATAGTTTTTCTATTTTAACCATCTCTGCACTGCACTGTACCAAGCAACGAAACTTGTAACACGAGTATCGCGCATTCTGTAACAAAACTTATAAACGAAGTCTATGTAAGTTATTTTATTGCTTTTTTTGGTGTTGGTGCGTGCTGCAATTTATTGCTGCGATGTTATCACAGCAATAGTACGTGCATCTACCGCGGGGTGGCTTTGGTGTACGCACTTAGGTGTTGTATTTCATTATACCGTTATTAAAACCCAAAAACCCACCTGCGTCAAATAATTATTAACATGTACCCAGTGTCACTCTCACGACGAAGATGAATCTAATGATACCTATCAAGCTCAAATGGTAGAAGCCGTTTAGGTTCTAGAGCGTGCCGAAGTAATGTATGTAACACACATATTACATACATTTCATTTGCGTTTTTAGGGTTCCGTAATACATAAGAATTACGTTATAGTTTCGCTCTGTCCGCCCGTCTGTCTGTCCGCTCTTCTAGATTCTGTAATAATGAATAAAAAAATTATTAAACTTGATATAGTTATAGATTGTGCTTAGATCTCGGTTTTTGAATCATAAATTAATAATAATTTTATATTTTACGGGGCTCTCCATACATGTGAAGTGTGGATGAAAACTATTTTTTCATTCTACCCCATCGTGTGGGATATCGTAGAATAGGTCTTTTTAAATAAAGACCAAGTTTCATACATGACTTTTTTACAATGTTAACTATTTTTTAGTGATCGGCCTCCAAAGTGGTTTATAAGTTGGTCCCCCCCTGCCGTTTCTAAACTATGAGATTTTGAAACTTTCAATTTTGTATGCTGTTAGATCATGCTAAATACTCTTAAGGAAAATTATTTTGAACAAAATCGGACAGTAGCTTTTGAAATAATTTAAAAAAAAAAAACCTATGCGCGTTGATAGTAACAGAACCCTCCTTAGACATGTCGTGTCATGCTCTTGGTTAGGTTTTTATTAGAAACGGTAGGTACTTTAGCCTTGTTTGATAACTTTCATTCTAAACATATTGAAGTAATGGATGTTTGTTACCTTAATAAAAAAAATACATACACTCGAAAAACATAATCTTCCTTCTGGCGTAGCCGGGTAAAAATGGTAAGCATTTTTAATCACTCTTCACCTTAATCATGCTTAGAAACATTTTAATATTGTTTGGACATACCTATACATTCCCACTGGGCTACGAGAGTGAAGAAAGCGAGAACTTGCTCTTGTGTTTCGCGCACACACATCTGTTTTCAATGAAACCGGCCACCATCACCGAAATCTGTGTGGGGAGCTTCATTTATTACTGATACATTTATTGATTTAACAACGATGCCCAGTACATATATAATGTTTTACAAAAAAGTTTTTAAAGTTTTACATTTAACCCTAAGCATAGAATGGTCGAAACTATAAATTTTATTTTCCTACCCTCGTACTTATAGTTTATAAATTATACGTTAATATAAATCCATCTAAATTCTGTGCTCTCACATTTTGTGCGTTAGCGTATAAAATTAATCATTTATGAAACGCGAAAATAACACGCGTATGACTCCGCGCCGCCGCAAACCCACAAATGTTAAATTGAATTTGTTTCATGTTATGCTTAATTACATTTCGTAATTATGGACGTAACAGGTGATTATAAAGCTCGTTGTCACAAATAATTGAGCATTTTGTATTCATGAAATTTGTGGCATCGCAATTTACCCGGCCAAAACAACTGACCAAATAAAGATAAACAGATACAGATAAACAATATTATTATAATTATTAATTAAACATAGCTTAAAAAATAGTTTGAGACTAGATAATGAATCCTATACTATCGACGTTATCGTCGATAAACAAAGACGGTAGAATTTTACACTTATTCGTGAAAACGCTCCATACAAAAGTCACGCGTAGGTAAATAAATATGTATGGTATATATTTAAGAATTAAACATATTTGTGAATATTTCCGAAATTTGTGTTTATGTTCATACTAACTATAATGAATGTTTTTGTATATTATGACGTTAATAAACTAATGATGCAAACTAATGATGCAGGTTTCTTACTAATTTAGCAAAAAAAAAAAAAAAACTTTTTTGTATATTTTAGAAGTATCTAATTGCTAAATTACACAGAAAATTTTATATTTTTCACGTTTATTGCGGAGTAAGACTTCAATATTTGTGAAAAACTGAATATATTTTATGAAGTCGTCTCCTCTATTATAAAGTACTAGCTTTTGCCCGCTTAGCTAATATACCTGCAATAGTAGCACAGAGTAAAAATATATACTTTATAATACATTTTCACACGTAATTTTAATTTTAAGATATCTCCTATATATAATCTCCTGGATAAGGATAATTAAATTGTATCCGTCTAAATAGCTTCTGAAAATACCATATTATTTCTGATCATTTTTTTAAACTTAGAATGGGTATAGTAACCTATTCTTAAAAGACAGTCATGTGTCATCGCAGACTTTTTTGTAGACCTATAAAAGAGAAACAATCCCTCCATACCTTGTTTTGTTATTTATCTCCAACGGGTTATGTTAGCCAGCGTTTTTGATAAAAGTTCCCAGACGGCTTGATTTTTTCCGACACATTCAACAATTATCGTCATAAATCAAACAATTTCCACAAAACCTTAACAAATTATTATCGACCTTAAATTTACCTTGTCGGTAAATGTAAACGGCATGAAAATCCTTTCAGTAGTCTTTGAGATTATCGCGAACATACTGACAGACAGATTCGGCGGGGCACTTAAGTATCCTATGTCCGTCTTCTGTTTCAAAGCTACCTCCCTACCAATTTTCAGTCAAATCGGTTCCGCCGTTCTTGAGTTATAAATAGTGTGACTAACGCGACTTTCTTTTTATATAAAGATGCATTCTCTTCTTCCGCTTCTCGTCTTCGCCCAAGTTTAAGCATATGTACTATATGCTTAAGCTTGGACGAAGATGCGGGAAAAACCTAGTGTTAAAAATATAAAGACAAAACATAATCCTTGGGAGAAAATCAGAAGTAGGTTGACCTATAATGAAAGAGTAATGAGTCTGCGAAACAACCGAACTAACAGTCTCGGTCTAACAAGTGTGTCGAGAGTTCGAGATAAAAAAAAATCCGATTAGTCATAAGCAAAAATGTTACTCTCTTTGTAGATTTCATAGATAAAATCAAAGATAGAAATGAAAGCTTTTTTGCGGTAGGACTAAAATTTGAAGCGCCCTAGCAATATTACATCGGACATGCAGTCGGTGTACCTAAGTTAATTCATCAAAAGCATTTAGGTAAACGAAGAACGTCCGCGCGCTCCCTGACTATACCACACAATATGCAGTTTACAAATCAACCGTTGGCCGGAACAATAAATATTAAATGGGAAAATTGTTTGTCAAACACGTAACGCGCGGGTCTAGAATCTAGATCGTTCGAGGTGATCTAGACAGCCTGACATTGCCGTGCATTAGACATGAACGTCATTTCACAAAGGTTGCAATCGATCTTCTACCCTACATTGTCGACTTGTTAATAATGTTTATTATGGCCCTGGTAGACTTATTCTTACCTTATCAATGGCTTCCTACTTAAACTACATATTCCAGGAAGCTAAAGTTCTATAACATTCTTTCGACAAGTATGTTATAAGCTTTACATAGTATGCTGTCTGCCATGCAACGGCCAGAATATTATTATGTATAAAATGTTCATATTTGACGTGTAGATTATTTTCTTGCTACCGTAAATACGACGATTTGACTAAGTGATTAGGTCAATACGTTTAACATCGTAATAGGCAAAAAAAAAATACCGCCACAAAACATGACATGGGCTCTCGGCCTACAAACCGTCCATTAAGTGGTAATCGCTACAATCCCCGTCAGCGGCAATGGATAAATATTTGATGTTCGTTACTGTCTGCCCAGTGCTGACATCTGACGAATCAGCTCCTGGTTCACCTGGTTTCGTTTACAATTGTACACAAAATTATTTATTCTTCTGTGATTCTGTGAATTTGATGAAGTGACTTGACCTTTGAAAGTTGCATTTACAATAAAATGATAAAATAAATAATAATAAATACAATAAAATAAATGCATACAAATAGATTTGGCAGTTAAAATAGGGATGTTTCTTTCTTTTTTATATAAAAATGGATTGCAATGAGGGTTTTGATGTTTTTTCTGTTGCTAGGGGGCAGACCCGACTCACACAAAGCGTCATCTGGTGGTATCAAAAACGGTCAATAAGAATTTTCGATTCTTTTTATGTCACCAGGCGGCGCTTGGTACCCCGATGGTCCATGTCGTGTCAAAAAGCTATAAGATGTCACGAATTTAAAAACCCTCATTCCAATATCTCGCTAAAACTCGAGAACGGCTGGGCCGATTTGGCTAATTTTGGTTTTGATATAACTGTGGAAGTTCAGGGAAAGTGAGAAATATTGTTAAAAATTGCGAGGAAAATACAAAAACAACGATAGAATTTCCCATACAATCTGTTCACTGTTCACTGTTGAATTTGTCACTCGACTGTCAAATATCCATAGGTGCGTTCAGTTTACCTATTTTGTTTATTTAAATAAAATTGGACTGACCGTGCAGGTAGGTAGGTGTAGAAGTATGAGTAGGTTATAGTTATAGGCGTAGATGTAGGTTGTAGGTGTAAATATATTTATTTATTTATTCCAGTTCACAGTCAAGACAGAACAACAAGTGTTGAATTTAGAATAAAAAGTGATCGATGCGTAACTTGGTACTTGGTTAGTATGTCCTTTAGAATCGCGTAAGGGTAAACCGGTAAATAGAAAGTCTAGGTGTCCCTTAGTTGTATATTATCCCCTAAATGTTGAAATATTGAGTGCAAACTATTAAGAAAACTCTTTAAAACGGCGTGAAATATTCTACCGCGACAGAGAGTTGGGCCGGGTACAATCCAACACGCGTCGCATGACCGCCGTAAAAATGCGTTCTGTCTATATAAATAATATACATACTAACAGTTTGTGTAGATAAAATTACATATTTCCAGTGCTGAGAGTAAAGTAGTTCCCCGTGCCGATGATGCTATCGTTGCTGTCAGCTTGTCAAGCAACAGTTGCTATAATAAGTCATTTTCAATGACATAAATATATATTGCGAGTTTTTATGTAATTTGCTTAACATATTAATACGTGAAGTGAAAATTCTTACCCCATTTTACGAAAAAATTCAAACTAAGGAGTATAAAATTTATCATAGTTAAAGTTTATGTTAAGAAAATAACGTGTACAGAAAGCTAATATTTTTTTTAAATAATGCTTATAAATAAGTAAAATTAATAAAACTGCGCTATGCACACTACTTCAGATTAAAACACGTGTGTCACTCGGGGACTGCCGCGGTAAAGCTATTGCATAGTAAGTCTACACGCATACGTTTAGTCGCACGCACACAAACACCGTGCCGAAGTCAGCCGAACTAAAACGACGTTAGACGATGAACGGCTTTCAACGCCGCACCGCTGTGCCGGTCGAAGTGGGGGGTGTTAGGTTTATTTTCGTTACGGAATTTCTGGATTCGGTCGCCGCGCTCAAAGCCCGCGATAAAAGCTATGCAATAGCTGAATAACTCATAGTACTATCTAGTTCAGGACGCCTGGATTACTCACCGAGTCTGAAAATCCTCTTAAAAGCTTAAAAATTCCTACATGTACCATATGTAAAGGTAAGGTATCCATAAATCTCGGAAGACGCTTTTCCCATGATATTCCCCCTTCCCCCGTTCCCCCGTTGGTGAGATATCGTAAGATTCGCCTGAAAACACAATATGTTTTATCACTTTTATTTAGACATGATATGACTTTATTTGAGATTAATCTAACATGAAATCTGAGACGTGTACAATTGGAATTTCCAAACTTTTTAATTTAGCCTAATTTTCTTGCGTTTTTTGCCAGAAAAAAATACTTGATATTTGCTAAGACCCCCGCTAACCCAGTAGTGACATTTGGTGAGATTTGGCTGAATCCCCTAAATCCCTGAATACCTTACGTAATTTATGGACGCTCCCAAAGGGTATGAAAATATAGAAAGAGCAGGTAAAAGTTAAATTACACACAAATACATGAAACAGAAAAAACATACCGGTTGTCTGTAAAGTCGGTTTACTGACGATAGTTGAACGTGACAACGTCAACAACAACAACAACAACAAAAAACTTGAGAGGTGTCAAGGGAAGTATATATATATATATATATATATATATATATATATATACAGAGATTAGCCTACGATTAGCTATGTTATATACCTGAGCCATTGTTACGAAACTTTTGATACCTTATTCATTAAAATCGGATCAGTAGTGTAGGCGCTACAATGGAACGTTTGTTCTATCGTAACTTCCTTTTAGCTCAGCTGTAGTCGACTAAAAATAGAACACCATTTACAATAAAATAAAGGGAACACGATACTAAGCTATAATTTTTAAATTACAATTCGAGTGAGCCAATAAAGTATTAATTAACATTACACTATAGCCGCTGTTTTTTCTCTCAAAATAATAACATATATTTTGCTGCACCGCAGCTCAAAGTACGAAGAAATAAAGTGTTTTTCGTCAATTTTCAAACATTCAGATAATTCACAGCGTGTTCATTCACAGCACAGTTTATTGTACAAGAATTTATCACTAATGAATTTTCTCACGCACACATCTGTCATTAAAGTAATATGGAGTACATTTAGACTAATAAGAAAATAAATTATAACGTACCTTCTGCACATAAAAATAAAGAACACAATCGAGAGTACCATCTGACATGCGCTATCCTAGGAAATAAGGCACGGTGTTTCAATGTTCCTAGCGGAGCTCAGTTCGGGTGCAGCTCTCGAGGTGAGTGGACGTGTCGCCGTTCGCGCTTTTGCCGCGATTTCGTGTGAGTGATATTTGTGGTTCAGATTAAACAGTAAATTATCAAATAAAAGTAACGCAGCTTCAGCCTGTTTAAATCGGTAAGTTGTTCTTGATGAGTAATAAATAAACATAAAAAGTACGTACTTTGAATCATAAAGTATCTTCATCTTTTGAGTAACCGTCAATTAATATTGTGTATAAAGTTAATTTGAAATACGACGGTATTAGCAGTAAGGACGAAACGTAAGGTACCAAAAAATGTTTATCTGAACTTTTTTGGTACTTTTGCTTTTTCTTTGTTTACATTATATTATGAAAGCATTTGTTTCAAAATCAACTAAGTAAGCATCTATTTAACTACTTAATTTTTTCTACTTTCAAAATTCACAGACCTTAGAAGCTATATATATATTCTCACTAATGATGTTTGATTAAGACATCTGAGCCTCATTTGTATCTAAGTTTGCGAAGACTGAATAAAAGTTTTCTGAATATTTAAAAGAACCTACGCGGAGAAAATTCGAAAGAAAAGCCATGAGTTAAGTAACAAGTTGTAAGAAAATATTGTTCTCCCCTCTTTGTTATATTTAGGGTATTATTCACTAGCAAGATATAAATGTAGTTTTATACTATTCTTGTATTTTTTATATCTATATATTATATAAAAGAAAGTCGTGTTAGTTACACTATTTACAACTCAAGAACGGCTGAAAATTGGTGGGGAGGTAGCTTAGCACCAGGTGACGGACATAGGATACTCTTTATCCCGTACCCGGGGGACGTAACATAAAGTTTATAAAATGTGTGATTTGATATTCCATATCATTCCATACCATTATTACAAAGTAATGGAAAATCTTATCTTATAAATATAATAAAAATGAATTGCAATTCCAATGTCTCGCTAACACTTTAGACCGGCTGGACCGATTTGACTAATTTTGGTCTTGAAATTTAAACGGTGAGAAATGTTGGAAAAAAAATATAATAGTATATTTATAGGTGCGACAGAACAACGTGTGTCGGGACAGCCCGCGTTGTATTGTTTCTTACACGATATCTTTGTAATTTATAGCCTATTCGTTATTCTAATGCATTATAACTGGAAGTCTTCATCAAAATCCGATTTAGAATTTAAAATATAGATAGATAGATTTATATAGATAGTTTTACTTTCATAGACTATAGGTATAATAGGAATACAATAAGATGTTACAATGTTTTTGGAGCCTTAAACAAAACTTTTGGAGCCTTGCGGCATTCAAAATTTTCACAGTTATTGTTTATTAATATAAATCAGTACTATAATATATAACTCATACTATCTAGTTCAATTGTTGTAAATTACCTATTTAAATTATTTATGTCAACATTTTTTATGTTATTATTATTAACAATTTTTATAATTTTTTAATTTATAATATATTAACTATAATTAATAATTTGTTGCCTACGAATATAATATTAAAATTATTCAAAGTTTATGGTCAATTTGCATAATTCTATGTACTATATGAAAAACGCAAAAGTAATAATTAATTAAAAAATCGGTTGTCTGTAAAGTCGGTTTACTGACGATAGTTGAACGTGACAACGTCATGTTTATAGTGCGCGCGGAACTAATTGGCCGCGCCTTAGGTTGGCGTGTTGCCGCCGCAGAGTCCGGCGCCGAACTGGGTAATAACATCAAGCACCCCCGCCTCTCCATTCCACCTCTCACATACCTAAGGCGCGGCTAGCTGAGGTAACGGTAATACGTCATATTTAGCGAGGTAACGCATGAGTCATGTTTTTTCGTGCGTGCAGCCGGCTCCATCAAATTATAAGACGTTATCACGTCAAAAAAATTTAGTCAAACATTTGCTTTAAACAATCATCAACTTTCATAGCAGTAGGATATTGTGTATATGCTAGAATTCTTCGTAGCTACCTTCTTAGACAAAAACAAAAGATGGTAAGAAAAAAGCCTGAGTTTAAGCAGACTAACAAAACCTATCTGTCCACCTGCATTGGGCTAACATGGTAGGCTACACCCTAATTTTCATCACCAGGGAAGCCCATTCCCAAGTTGGGATTTTAGTCATCGATAATTAATAATAATTATATTGCAAAAATATAGAATCTACCGCTATTGAAATTATTAATACTATTGGCAGCCTGTCAATAAATGATTCCATAAAATGACATAGACTACGTTATCTCTTACACAATGTCTGTAAGAGAGATATGTAATGGAAATGTTCTATTTCAATAGCTCTCAAGAAATGGCTCCTTTGAGCTATGAATGAGAATTTTTTCTTAGAATTGAACAGTTATATCAATGTACAGCTTTCTATAATATCTCCAATGAGTATATTCTGTAAGTCTATACAATATAATATACTCTATAGGATATAGGTTTTGTGATTGGCATACTTATATAATATATCATATGAATTTGTTATATTCTACACATAATTTTTTCATCATTGACTTACCAGTGATTTTTTTAAATTTCATTGTACATACAATTTTATTTTAAGCGTGTACAAGCGTAGGTAAATAAAAGGATTGTGTGGTTTTATGAAACCACGGTAAAAGTGAAACTTAATAACAAAATAGCGTGAAGCACTGGCGTCAGCTGATGCGAACTATAGGCGCCGCCATATTGGCCTCGGCTGCTCTGACGAGCGCCTTTCACTTTATCCCTACTCCGCGGCCGACCGTCACGCGACATGCAACACACAGACGTAAAAGTTTGAGACGATGTAATAAAAGTTTCACTTTAATAAATATAAGTAGATTTTGTAAAAAGCACGTCGAGAGCCAGCTTGTAGCAATGCTACATACGTAGCTCAGCTACGAACGTAGCAGGACTACGGTAGTAACACGGTAATCACTGTAGCAGTGCTACGAATGTAGCAGATCTACGAACACGTAGCAGGACGACATGACATGAGATGACATTTTTTTAACCGACTTCTTATATATAAAAGGATCCTACTACTATAAAATTATGAATGTGAAAGTGGATGATGAGTGAGGATGGATGAATAGATATATGTTTGTGATTTTCTTGAAATTTGGTATGGTAGTAGTTTAGGTCCTGGATTAAAATATAGACTACATTTTATCCCGAAAAAGTACAGTATTTACGTGGGTGGAGTCGCGGGCAAAATCTAGTTAAGCTTAAAAGTAGGTTTTAATATATTCGGCCCTTGGGTATTGTTTTCTAAATTAAGATAGTGTGCTCTACAGTTTTACAGTAGTGTAAATATTGTTTAAGTATAAAAAATAACCTTTTCAGCACATAACAAAAACTACTAAAAATATATTTGACACAATTAGTAGCATTGAAACCAAAAACATATTTTCATACCTTTCATGTTTTTAGAATTTGAGTTTACTTTGTTATAAGTTACGATATGGTTGTCTTATACTTTAGAGTAGAAGTCTCTTTATAAATAAACATATAAAAAGGAGTCGTTTTCAAGAAGACACCCGAAAAATAAAGTATCAATTACCAAAAGCGATTAAGACGAAGCTGAGGCAAGTTTTAAAGGCGTTCGTGTAGTGATCGAGCGACGAGCACGTCTCGCCGTGTGCCGCGAAATTGATCTTGTACTTGACTCAGATGGACACGTGTTTTCACCCAAATACGGCGAAGCCAAAAAGAAAGATAATGGTTTGGCCAGTATATGAATGTAAGTATGTTTGTTCCACCGTAGCGCATAAGCTACCATTGCGATTTTAGTAAATGAGAGGTCAATAGATTCGTAATAATAGCCTATGTCAATAGGCTGTATAATTTACGTAGTCAGGTTATAGTTTCCATAAAAACAATATAGTTATTGATTAAGTAAAATACAAAGTAAAATATGTTTTATTTTCGATAGTTTATAAACACGGCCTTAGCATCATTGGCCAATTTTGACATATGTACGCATGATTCACTGCAAACTAAAGGAATATAGTAGTAACTTACCACGGAGTATCATGGTGTGGTAAACTATTCCACATTTAATTTCATTAATTATACCACAGAGTTGTTCATTGGTGATTTTATTCTGATTTAGATGTTGCCAGTGACTCAGTGCGCACAAATAGAAAT
The DNA here is from genome assembly GCA_963565745.1 of Phengaris arion. Taxonomy (NCBI): domain Eukaryota; kingdom Metazoa; phylum Arthropoda; class Insecta; order Lepidoptera; family Lycaenidae; genus Phengaris; species Phengaris arion. The sequence continues at coordinate 12,160,699 of OY751432.1, forward strand.
CCGGAAGGAACTGTACATTTTACCGCGATAAATCTTTCACCATGGTCCACTCAACATCTGTGCCAAATTTCATTCAAATCGGTCTAGTAGTTTCGAAGTCTATTCAATGCAAACATACAAACTATCAATCAAATCTTTTCTCTTCATAATATTTCTATAGATGAAAAACTTGAAGCAATGAATTAGTAAGGGTAAAATTTACTTTCAGTTCAGAAAAGAAAACAAAGTATTTTAAACTAGAAACATTAACCAAAACTCTCTCTGCGTAGGACTAAACCTAAACTATTTTCGACCACTTTTAGTTATCCAAAAACATTTTCAGACGTGAAAAAGTTAAAAATATTCTTCGAAGTCTAAAACATAAAGCAGTTGAACCCGTTTCGATAGAATGATATTCGATGTTTGATTCATGGCGACACAGACTGAATGTTAAGAAAAATATTGACGCGGGTTAGCGCCCTATTTATTTTATCTTAAGCGGCTTTCAGACTAAGCTATAATATAAGCATATAGTATATAGCTCATAGCAGAACAATATCGCGCACCATACATTGTTATGGACACGTTCACACTGTCCTGTACTATATATTATTGGGTTACGCTATAAAATAGTGCGATATGCTGAGTTCATGCTTTGCTATATCGCGCGCCGCCCTCTTCCTGCAGTCCCGCAGGCGAAACGAGCGACACAACCATTCTGAGCTTGCTATATACTTTAAATGCCTGCGATAATATAGCGTAATGTGAACGCCATGCTATATAGTACAGTGTTAGGTCCTTCTTTGCTATATCATATACACAATAGTATAGCGTAGTCTGAAATGGGGTTTAGAATTTCCTCAAAATGTATATTTTAAAACAGTATTCGACAGAAAAAAATATGTTTTATTTCAAACTGAAAAGCTTTCAATTACCATTGTTCACTGCAGTTGTCTGTTACTTTGTATTCCTAGTTAGGAGCTAGGGAATCTACAGTTCTATACTATACTAATACTAGCTGTTGCCCGCGGCTCCGCCCGCGTAAATACAGTATCCCACGGGAACACTGTACTTTTTCGGGATAAAAATTGCCTATGTTTTAATCCAGAGCCCAAACTGCTATCATACCAAATTTCATCTAAATCCGTCCAGTATTTTTTGCGTGAAAGGGTAGCGAACCATCCATCTATCCATCCATTCATCCATCCTCACAAACTTTCACATTTATAATATTAGTAGGTTAGTAGGATATAGTGGGTTTTATAATATTAAAGAGGAAATATTTGGTTGTTTGTATGTTTATTGGTTACATTTGACGAAACCAACTGTGATGAAATTTGGCACAGATATAGAATAGGAATAGTATCTTTTTGTCGCGTGAAAATGAATGGTTCCCGCGTGATTTCCTTTTGCGCGTACGAAGTAGCCGGAAACATCTTGTATTTAAAGCTGGGCCTCTACGATCCGGAATCCGATGTTTCCGATCCGAAATTTAAATTTCCAAAAATAGAACATTCATTAGAAGAATTCTTGTAATATTCTATTATTGGGAACTTCCCAAAAATGTCTGTTCCATTTAGTCATTAAAGACAGGGGGCGTCCATAAATTATGTAAGGTATATAGATATATAGTCTAAAATTGCGAGAAAATTAGGTTAAATTAAAAAGTTTGGAAATCTAATAGTTTACGTCTCACATGCTTATTAGAATAATTAAAATTTACGATTTACGTTACTGTCTTAATAAAAGCAATAACAAAATTGTGTTTTTTTACCCGACTACTACTACTTTTCCGACTACGGCAAAGCAAAAAGGAAGGGTAATAATTTTGACAGTCTATGTGTGTATGTATGTTTGTACCACCGTAGCGCCTGAACTACTGGTCTGATTTTAATAAATGAGGTGTCAATAGATTCGTAATAACAGCCCGGGTAAAAAATGTAGTTATTGAATAAATCACAATAACAACAACGACAACAACAATAACAACAACAATAATAATGTGGTAAAGGCAATGCGAGCTAATGCTGGTACTTGGTAACGATAACGGGTAACAGGTAACGCATGAGTCATGTTTTTTCGTGCGTGCAGCGGGCTCCATCGATTTATAAGACGTTATCACGTCAAAAATAGCCTAAGTTTTACTCTGTGTCTGTGCAAAATTTAATTAAAATCGGTCAACTAGTTAGTCGAAGCCTATTCAATGCGAAGAAACAAAAAAAATATTATCTAAGACATAAAAATGTTGTAAAATCTCACTTCATATCATAGGGTCGAGGCAAATCTCACGATATCTCACCAAGGGGAAGGGGGGGGGGGGGGGGGTGTAATTCATCAAAAAAAGTCGCACGCAATTTATGGATTAATTACATTATTTGATGTAATTGATTAATTACATCAAATCAAGCCACAAGCCAAGTAATTAGTGGAAAGAGCACACGTGCTGGTTCGCCTGCTTTATATTCCGCGGTACCGGCTCGGGCGCGCGGCGCAGGGTCGAAGCTCACGCAACGGGTCGCTTTCACTACTTATGGAATTCACATAATTAAAAATCCTATACAACCAAAAGCTATATGTATACACGGACCATCTCATTTCTTAATGCGCCCCGGCAATCGTGGCACTTTGAAAATAACAAACGAAGTATGAATTTAAACCCTTCACATAAAAAATATATATTTGAAAATCGGTCCACAGACGGCGGGGTTGTTGTTGAACATACAAAAAAAATATGCACAGCCGAATATATTATAACCACCTGCTTTTTTGGAATTCGGTTAAAAAGGACGTTTCTCGAAATGCATTTAGTCACATTGTACGCGTACGGTAAAACCACGATTTTCGAGAACCGTCGTTTTTCGTGCATCGTATGTCATTTTCATAGAAAGCGATGATTGCCGAGGGCCACTAGCAACATGGTTGTGCTGGTCATATAAACCGCATAAATGTCTTACTTACTATTATAAGTGTAAAAAAATCGACGGGTTGCACTCCGGGAGTGCCGGCAGAAGTGAAAACTTGAATATTAACGTTGTGCATTTTTGATATTTTGGAATGGTTAGAGAATAATTTTGTACGAATTGCTTTCATTATCAGTATAAAAGTACTATTATTTATGTGGTGGAATACAATATTCATTTATTGCGCTATCGTACACTTCAGAACTATTACAATTATTTTACATAATAATAATAAATAATAAAATAAACAAAATAAATTAATAATATTAATCTCATCCATGGATGCGCGTGGCACGCTGTAACATTAACACACACGAATATTCGCGCAAGCGCCCTGCGCCGCCTGTCCTCGCTCCATCCGTCTTACGAATTTTCGATCAGGTCACGTGTCCTGACGCGAGTTTAGAAATTTTTACCCATTCCAAAAAAAGTACACAGCGCCGCTAAAGAAGTTTTCACTTCAAAAATGTGAGGATCTATGGATGGATGAATGAATGTTTGTTACTCTTTCACGCAAAAACTACTGAACGGATTTTGATAAAATTTGGTATGGTAGTTTAAGCTCTGGAAAAACACATAGGCTACTTTTATCCCGAAATAATAGGTCTTTACCTATGAAATTGCCGTTCTGCAGTACTGGCCATTTTATATCAAAATAATTTTTGTTTGGCTAAGAATTCTAATTTCAAATTAATTTTATTTTAAAAACATGGAATTCTTTTTCCAAAAGTAGTCATTTGTTTATTGATAAGTGTTACATTTTCTACGCATTTCATTACGCTTTTTCGTCATCATGGATACGTTAAAAATTCGAGTAATTATGGAATATGAGTACCGTCGTGGCAGCAACGCGGCACAAGCGGCACGCAACATCAACGACGTTTACGGAGCTAACACTACATAGTACATACCAACGCACCACCTGTTATTGGTTTGCTCGCTTCTGTTCTGGAAATTTCGACCTGAAAAATGAACCTCGCGGTCGTCCGAAGACTTTGGTCGACAATGACGAATTAAAGGCGATTGTGGAAGCTGATGATACACAATCTACGGCTGAATTAGAAGCAGCTTTCGACGTTAGCGTCAAAACAATATTGGTCCATTTGCGTCAAATTGGCAAGGTAAAAAAGCTTGACAAATGGGTGCCCCACGAACTCAATGATCGCCAGCCCGAAGTACGCGTCGAGACGTGCCTTGCACTGCTCAACAGATACACAAATGAAGGAATTTTCAACCGCATTTATACCTGCGATGAAAAATGAATTCTGTTTAATAACCGCAAGCGCTCAGCAAGTTAGTTGGATCCTGGTTCAGCACATAAACAATGCCCTAAGCGAAAACTTACCCCTAGAAAAGTGATGGTCACTGTTTGGTGGTCTAGCGCCGGTGTGATTCATCACAGCTTCTTACCAAACGGGGTGAGCATTACTGCAGATGTGTACTGTGAAGAACTGAACACAATGATGGAGAAACTGGCACATCTCCAACCAGCATTGGTCAATCGCTCGTCTCCGCTGCTCCTGCACAACGCGCGACCTCATACTGCACATCAGACGGTCTCGGTTGCAAGAACTGGGGTTGGAAGCTCTCCGTCATCCGCCCTACTCACCAGACCTTGCGCCTACAGACTACTACTTTTTCCAGAATTTGGATAACTTCTTGGCGGGAAAAAAATTCAATACACAAATAAAAACAATAGTACAAAATGCCTTTGAAGAATTTGTTGTCTCCCGTCCAGCTGATTTCTTTTAGAAGCGCATCAAGAAACTGCCACTGCGTTGGCAAAGATGCATTGATTGCATGGGTGATTACTTCGATTAATACAAATAAAACATGCATAAAAAAAATCGTTTAAATTTTTTCATACAAAACGACAATTTCATAGGTTGGAGACAATTTCATTTCCGAGGACTGTCTTTATACATTGACATTTTTATTTAAATACTAGCTGATTCCCGCGGCTCCGCCCGCGTAAATATACTATCGAGTATCCTGTGGGAACACTACTTTTCCGGGATAAAAATGTAGCATATGTTTTAATCCAGAGTCTAAACTACTACCATACCAAATATCATCAAAATCCGTTCAGTAGTTTTCGCGTGAAAGCGTAATATTACTGTATTCCTGTGGGATACTGTATTAACGCAGGCGGTGGGACGGACAAAAGCTAGTAATATCTACAATTTCTAGGTAATTATTTTGACGACCACTGTGGCACAGTGGCTAAGCGTGTTGGTGCTCAAGCCGGGGGGGTCGCGGGTTCGAATCCCGCCGAAGGAACAAAAAGTTTTTCCGTGGCCATGGATGTGTTTTAAATATGTGTTTAACATAATAAAAATCTTAAATATGTGTATAATATAAAAGTATTAAATATATTTCCGTTGTCTGGTATCCGTAACACAAGTTCTTCTCCACGGGACCAGATTGACGTGGTGTGAAGCGTCCTTATATATTATAAGTATTAATTATTTAATACAACGAAAACAAGCATTTTACATAGAAAGGACGCAAACTCGTCGAGTTTATTTTATTGGTTTTGACTTTATTAACTCAAGTCTACATGTTGTCCAAGGTCTGATGCTGCTGGAGGGGGGCCAACTGGCCATAGGAAGGTTAGTAGTCCGAATAATCGCGAATCCGTATAACTGAGGTCCGGATTACCGAGTTTCTACGTTATGTGTTTGTGTATACTAAGTAATGTACCAATACGATGTCAGTTACACTTCTGCGGTTAAGGGACTGTTACTTGTGCGCCGGATATAACTGAAAATTGGAGATCTTTGAAACCATTTTTCTCAGTCATGGCCGGATTGAAAAATCCCAAAAAAAAATTTTTTTATCTGCATTATATTTAGCCGAGGACTGTCTTTATACATTGACATTTTTATTTAAATACTAGCTGATTCCCGCGGCTCCGCCCGCGTAAATATACTATCGAGTATCCTGTGGGAACACTACTTTTCCGGGATAAAAATGTAGCATATGTTTTAATCCAGAGTCTAAACTACTACCATACCAAATATCATCAAAATCCGTTCAGTAGTTTTCGCGTGAAAGCGTAACAAACAAACTTACTTTTACATTTATAATATTAGTAGGGATTAATTTAAAAATCTGCTAAGTCAACCCTTTTTTTTTAAGTTACAACCTGTTTTCTCTTCTTCTATAAGTCACACGAGTGTGAAAAATATTTTAGTATTTTAAGTAAGACAAGACAGGGGAAGGTCGTTTCAGTCAGTCAGTTTTGTAAATTTTGTCTCAAATATTTATAGCGATTTTTTATCCGATTTCAACACCCTCCGGTCGGCGCGGTACGCCCTTGTCGCCTACACAATTAGTATGGGGCCTGACGCTCAAGGTCACTGGCGTTATACAGAGCCTTAATTGTCACGGATTTCGATATTTACGGCGCACAACTTTTTTAATCTTCACGAGTTTCTCACCAACTGTACTTAGTAAAAGTACATTTTTGCTTTGTATTGCGGTTACATTAACTGATTATTATACCTAGATGCTGTTTCATAAAATATATTAAACCGATCGACGGTAAGCTCTTGCTAGTAACGTTCGCGTAAAGGCAAAATCTATTCCACATCCACAGGACCTGCTAATTTAACTGGAACGAAAAACAACCTATGTATTAAGGTGAGACGTCGTGTAGTAAGCTACGTGCCAATTTGCCAAAATGTATTCAGCGGTTAAACATGACAGCGTTAGACACAACAAAGACCATGACTCTAAATACCATATTTGATAGAGGAGAAATCAGAGGGTCAATTCTGCTAAATAAAACCTGCAATAATACAATTACAGTCAAGTCCCGATACGATAAAACTGTCAAACTGGTATTCTTGTAAACGTTAAAGCAGCGTATAACGCCTTCTGATTGGTCCAAACGTCACAAAATCAGTTTATGATAACAAGTAGCTTCACTTATAAATTATAATACAATGAATGTCTACTTCAAATACGAGAATTGAGGTTCAGATTAAACTAATGTATTTATGTTAACTAACTTGGTATTTTTGTAATATTTCAATCAAACTAGCTTTTGCACCACACGATGTTTCTTTCCTCGCTGAGTTGGCTAAAAGGTAGGTAGGTAGGTAGGTAGGTAGGTACACCAGTAGGCCTCCGGTAGGTTAGGACACCGGTATTCTGCTTATCAAATAAAACACCAAAACGGTATTCTCATTAACATTGAAGTAACGTTCAACGCGTTATGATTGGTCCAAACATCTAAAATCAGTTTATGATATCAATACGATACATTTATAATTCATTGAAAGTGAATTGAAAGTCTAAGTTAAATACGAGAATTGGGGTAAAAACCACATAACATGCACATTAATGAATATGAGTGGGTACTCATATCCATAACCTTACAAAAAGCAGTCATCCTCAATACATGCCAAATCGTCGGAATATTCCTATGTAGATAGGAATTTATAGAAATTAATGTCATATATTTTTCGTCTCTGTGTTGCATGTCGCGTGACGGTCGGCCGCGGAGTAGGGATAAAGTGAAAGGCGCTCGTCAGAGCAGCCGAGGCCAATATGGTGGCGCCTATAGTTCGCATCAGCTGACCGTGTAGTGTATAGACTAATACTCATTTGTGCCAGTGCTCCACGCTATTTTGTTATTAAGTTTCACTTTTACCGTGGTTTCATAAAACCACACAATCCTTTATTTAACTGATGCTAGGTCACGTACCCGCAACGGTCAAACCGTCACCCGCAACTGCAGTAGGGGTCTAGCATCTAGTCTAGCAAGGAAGAATAGGAAATTTGAAAACCAAAATAATAATAATATGGACGTTTCACATTACGTTAATCTGATCCCGTGGTAAGTCCTCAAAGAACTTGTGTTACGGGTACCAAACAACGGAAATATATTTAATACTAAACTCATAATTATGATTTTTAATATAATACACCTTATACCTACCTACACATCCATGTACCCAGGAGCATAGGAAACTTTTTGTTTCTTTGGCGGGATTCGAGCCCGCGATCGCCGGCTTGAGCACTAACGCGCTCAATCACTGAGCCACAGAGGTCGAGAAGGTTATTATTTCAGAACTTCGTAATCATTTTCATGACGTTACTTAGTTTAACTTTGCCCTGAACAGAGTAAAATCAATTGTTTGAAGAAACTTGACGGAGGCCTATTCGCCAATATGGGATGGCTTTCTTTAGCTGGTTCAATTTAGGGTGTGTAATATCAGAATCTATATTGCAATAACCCCGCCAATAAAACCCGTCAGCCAGGTGATCCATCACCGTGAGTTATGGGGACGTGATTGGTGTGATAGCCGTTAGCCAATAGTGCGGTCTATGGATTTTGGTGTGATAGCGAGTGATACCTCTATAACGGTGTCTATGGATTTTATGGAGTTTGGTAAGAATGAGTTCACGAAATGGATATTACAAGGCCACGTCGGAAACTCATATTCTATAAAAAACTGACAAGTGCGAGTCGGGACTCGCGCACGAAGGGTTCCGTACAAAACGGCAAAAAATCACGTTTGTTGTACGGGATGTTTATATATATCCCACTTCGATGTTCATTTCTGTGAAAATTTCAACTGTTTAGGTATCACGGATCACGAAATACATCCTGGTGCCAGGCAGACTGATGGACGGACAACACTGCATTCTTAGTAATTAGGTCCTGTTTTTACCCTTTGGGTACCTTAAAAGAAAAGAAAATATTAGGCTCACTTACTCAGCCGTAGTGTAAGTGAAGTACCTACTTGCCGAAAATGAATAAACAAATTAATATCACATAAAATATTGCAGCTGTTTAAGGCGGACTCCTGCTCGTGCTTTTTCGAAACATTACACAAAAAACATGAAACAAAAATAATTGTTTTCATACACAAGCTGTAGAAAATGTTTTTGATTGAAACAAAACATTTTGTGTAGACAAGATCATGAGTTCCGATGAGGAAGACGTAAGTTCCAGTTTCAGCGATTGCAGATGCAGAATATAGGAGAAAACAGGGGGGGGGGGGATATCTAAAAAGGCCACTTTAGGTGTTTCATAATTTTTTTTCAACTCGTATTATGTGCGCCATTTTACGTATTTCTATTGAAAAACTGTCAAAACTGATGTTTTATAATATGATGAAATCAGATGAATCCATGTAGCCATTTTACCATTTCACGATTTTTGTATGGAAAAAAAATATATGAAACATCTAAAGTGGCCTTTTTAGACCCCCAGATTTCGAGTTGGCCATATTTTATGACCCGCAATTTTAGTATTTATCAGGAGTTACAAATAGAATACCGTAGTGGTGTAACAGTTGATCAGAAATAAAACATAACTTCCCCTCTCTACCCGCGCGGGGAATGTTTTCCGTCCGTCTCGGGAGACAAAAACATTGTGTATTCCTACACAAATGTGTGTAGCCACGCCCCAATGTTTCGATGTTTTGTGTAATGTTTCGAAAAATCACGCGCAGGAGACGCGCCTCAAATGACACGCTGTATCCATTTATGATGATTTGTGCCTGAAGTTAGTTTAGAAAATGATCATAAATCAATCATCATTAATTGTAATGATGATTGATTTATGATCATTTTCTTATTACTTACTTATTGAAGCATAAATTATTTTTATTCAGGTGGCAATTTTCCGATTGCCTGCCGATTTATTAATAATATATAATATGTATATGGACGCTTCACACCACGTCAATCTGGCCCCGTGCTAAGTACGCGAAAAACTTGTGTTACGGGGACCAGACAACGGGCAGTTTATTTAATACTTTTATATTATACATATTACATTTAGGATTTTTATTATATAAAAAGATTTTCTGTGTTCTTAAATCAAGGATGTGTATTAAATCTAATATATAAAATTTCCATGTCACAATGTTAGTTACCGTACTCCTCCGAAACGGCTTAACCGATTTTTACCAAATTTTATATGCATATTCAGTAGGTCTGAGAATCGGCTACTGGGTATTTTATATATTGATAAGTGCATTTGTTGAATGAAAAATAGTAAATTATTACAACTCGAGACTGACGGCGACCATATTGTTTGTGTGACGGGATAGCGATCGACGTTGCCATGGCGACATACTTATTTAGTCACTTCAATAAAATAATATGGGCGAAATACTTAATATGGCAAAGTAACGTTTGCCGGGACAGCTAGTATCTGTATAATAATACATACACATCCTTGACTTACGAAGTAAATATTATATTAAATATTATACGCAGTTTATTTAATACTTTTATATTATACATAATATTACATTTAGGATTTTTATTATATAGATTTTCTGTGTTCTTAAATCAAGGATGTGTATTAAATATCTGTATAATAATACATACACATCCTTGACTTACGAACACAGAAAATCTTTTTGTTCCATCGGCGGGATTCGAACCCGAGACTTAATTACGAGGCTTGAATACCAACGCGCTCAATCACTGAGCCACGGAGGTCATTTATTTTTAACGTAAACTTTCATGTTCCAAACTGGACTGCGATTGCTTATCCGACATTGACATAGTGCACGTTTCATATTTACTAGGTGTGCCCGCGATTTACCTACGCCCGAAATTAATAACGTATCTAAAATCTTAGATTGACTTCAATCTTAGATTCTCAAATAAAAATTGACGTAAATTGACGTGTAGTCTATCCTAGTATCGTTAACGCTCGAAATTAATAATCAATCATAATCTCATTTTAGCTATCAAGATAATATATCACAAGATATATATTATATATCTAAGATCAAGATTTCAATACATTTCGACGATTCTAGGGTTAACTTCACATAAATTTACGTCAAGTTCTGTTTGAGAATCTAAGATTGAAGTCAATCTAAAATTTTTAGATACGTTATTAATTTCGGGCGTAGATGTATTGAAATCTTGATCTTAGATAGCTAAAATGAGATTAAGATTGATTATTAATTTCGGGTGTTAGTGCGAGCAAAAGTTAATATTGCGGAAACCGTATATTTCCCGTAATAAAAAGGAGCCTATGTCCTTCCTTGTGGTCTACTCTATATCTGTGCCAAATTCAATCAAAATCGGTCCAGTAGTTTCGGAGCCTATTCAATGCAAACAAACTAACATACAAACAAACTTTCCAATTGACAATATCGGTACAGACTAGCTATTACCTGCGGCTCCGCCCGCATAAATATAGAATGCCACGGGAACACTGCGCAAAGTAGCCTATGTAGTAATCCAGAGCTTAAACTACTACTACCAAATTTTATCGAAATCCGTTAAGTAGTTTTTGCTTGAAAGAGAAACAAACGTCCATCCATCCATCCTCACAAGCTTTTACAATTATAAGACTAGTAGAGTACGCGAGTAAGGGACTTAAATATTATTGAAACTAGAGGTCGTCCTGTGGTCGAAATTCGAACATAATTCATGTTTTAATTTTTAAATTTAAACTTTTTAGGATTCTTTAGCCTCTTAGATGCACAATAAAAATATGTAAATGTTGTTTATGGCTTGTGAAAGAAAGATTGACCCTCATTGACATTTGTGTTAAACCAACTGTAATATATACAAGAATGCTAGTATGAGTGATGTAGTGTGTGTTTGTATTTATTTTTGGAACGAAGCTCCTTATCGCGCGTTGCGAAAGGGGGCTAGACGCAAAAAATTAAGACTAAAAGTTGTAACGACACTTTTTGCTATAGTTGTAAGCCGTGCGGCGTGCGCGTGTTTCTCTGTCTGTCTCTCTCTCTCTCTCAATTATTACTAAAATTGAGCCTACTGATTAAGTTTATATTACATTATATTTGTTAATAATATTAATATAACTAAAAAAAAAATTATTACAATTCCTTCACTAATTAATCGAAATGAAAACTTCGTTCCATCCGGGTGTCCCTTGACACCTCTCATAAATGTTTTTATAAATTTAACGTAAGGGTTTTTTGAAGTGAAAATTTCTAAACTCGCGTCAGGACACGTGACCTGATCGAAAATTCGTAAGACGGATGGAGCGAGGACAGGCGGCGCAGGGCGCTTGCGCGAATGTTCGTGTGTGTTAATGTTACAGCGTGCCACGCGCATCCATGGATGAGATTAATATTATTAATTTATTTTGTTTATTTTATTATTATTATGTAAAAAAAAATGTAATAGTTTTGAAGTGTTAAATTTTTAATGTAATATAAATTGTCATGTTTGTGTACGATAGCGCAATAAATGAATATTGTATTCCACCACATAAATAATAGTACTTTTATACTGATAATGAAAGCAATTCATACAAAATTATTCTCTAACCATTCCAAAATATCAAAAATGCACAACGTCAATATTCAAGTTTTCACTTCTGCCGGCACTCCCGGAGTGTAACCCGTCGTTTTTTTAAATATGTCGTCAGCAACGTAATTGTTATTTTTTAAAATATTAGCTTTTGGCAGGCCTTCCTCCACTTAAACTTTAAATATGCCAAATTTCACACACATCCGTATGCAAATTTCTCGTGAAACTTAAAATTTTTGCTTCACTTATTAATATACTGATAAATAGAAAGTACCTAGGAGAGGGAGGTAGGGAGCTTGCTCTGAGTTCTAGAACATAGTACAGAGAAAAAACGGATTGCAATAGGTACCTATTATTGAGTCTGGGTTATTTTATGAATTTTGCAGAACTTATTTCTGGTTTAATTTATAAAGTTCTATCTGACCTTGTAAATCTTCTTTTTATGATATTTAAAAAATAAAAAGATCCGCGAAAATATCCATCTGATCGGGTTTCGAACCCGAGTTACCAATTTGCCAGCAATGCAAAAATCAAACTGCCATTCGGACTGAGACATTAATACAGTCGAAATTATTGACATATTGTTGCACGACGAACGAAAAAAAAAACAAAATAACTTAAAAATGCACGTTTCCTTAGGGGTGCTCCCTCAAAACCCCGTGCATAGTAACTTTCATGGAAATACTTTAAGCCGTTCCCGAGACTCTGATTATATAGGTATATACAAGAATTGCTCGTTTAACGTACGTACAAGAATAGGAAATTTTGTACAAAATCGTTTTAACTGCAACCTATTAAGCTTTTAACCTGTTGAATTAACGCGGGAAATCTGACATTGACAGATGGCTACAGATAACTTATCGATCATAGAGAAGATACGTCGGTTTGCACCGAAGTCAAGCCAAGCTTTTATCGACGGCTAAGGAAAATATTTTCGATTTATATTTTTAGCGTTTTAGTTTTTTGCGTAGAACTAATAGAAACGGAATATTTTTTTCAAACAAAACCCCGAGATAAAAGTAGCCTAAGTTACTCCTTACAACACCAGCTATCTGTCTGAGCTAGTGAAAGTCTGGTGAAAACGGTCCAGCCGTTTCAGAGATTAGCCGGAACAACAAAAACCTTTAAAATTTATTTACTATTATAAATACCTTATATACTTTCATATGCATTTAGTGAAAAGCTGTTCAATTAAAATTTCAAATAGACACATAAATTTTATTTATTTATATAGATAAAAGATGGAGAGCTAATAGAACATTTATGTAACTTGTACCTTTAATTAAATACAATGACCGTTTAATTTAAACGAATATATTTAAACCTCAGATTAATAAATATAAATAGCATAGATATACCCAGCTATTAGCTGGTGTAGATGACATTATAATTTATATCGTTACCTATTCTCCTTACGACATGCTAATTGGGGAAGAAATGTCTATCTAATAATATTATTTGATGATTTTAATCGCTTGTAATAATTTAATATATATATATATATATATAAAAGAAAGTCGTGTTAGGAATACTTTAATTCAAGAATGGCATTTTTTTAATATGTTCAACGATAACTCCGCCGTCTGTTGACCGATTTTCAAAACATTTTTTTTTATGTAAAGGGTATTATATACTTCGAAGTTGGTCGCTTTTTCACAAAAGTGGTGAACTGATGATGGGATCCATAAGGAATCGATGGAACTCCTCAAAATTTATATAGTGATTTTGACTTTTTCTAAATTAACCCAAGCATATGCAACCAAAAAGTATGATTTTGCACCCTGGATCCTGGATCCAAAAGCACTGATCAGAACTCCTCAGACTTTAAAGATACGCGTTTGGAAATTTCGACGTTATTTAAAGAACTTCAAGCATATGCCATTATGTAACTTACAGAAATCATCATTATTATCTTATATACATCACCTAATGGAATCTATTCAATTATACAATCGATCGTTAATTTTAAACGTTCTTAAAATGTGTTAATAATAACAAATGTGTGTGTTAACAAATATCACTAAAAAGGGAGACATATTATTATTTTTAAACAAATAAAATTAAACCGACTTCCAAAGTAAAAATGCACAAAAAAGTATGAAATTAACTTATTTTCTAAGCCCGCCCGAACTGATCCTGATTCTGATCAAGTTGGCTGTTACCGACTTCAATATTGTGAAGATTAATTAGAGAAATAGTTAAAATTTCAGCCAAATTTAAAAGGGGAATTATTTACAAAATAAGTATGGTGGGATTGTTTCTCTTTTAAAGGTCTACAAAAAAGTCCGCGATGGCATAGATATGTCTATCTTTTAAGGATTTACTATGTTTTACTATATTCCAATCTAAGTTTAAAAAAAATATCAGAAAGAATGTGGTATTTCCAGAAGCTATTTAGACGGATACAATTTAATTATCCTTATCTAAGAGATTTTATCTAGGAGATATCTTAAAATTAAAAAGTACGTGAAAATTTATTATAAAATATATATTTTTACTCTGTGCTACTACTATATTGCAGGTATATATTTTGTTAAAGAGGATTTTTGCCACGAACACTCCCACGCGGGCGCAGCTGCGAGCAAAAGCTAGTATAATATAAATTACATTTTTATAACTTAACCTTGATAACGTAAAATTTTGAAAAACTGACTTTTAATCTTTGTATTAAGATTAAAATTGATTAATATGTAATTAATTGAATTTGTATTTTCTGTATTAAATAATAATAATTATATCTTTTTATTTTGATTTCTGGATTTTTTATCTTTACGCTTTAGTTTATAGTTGTCAAAAGTTTTTAAAAAATACGATGAAGGCTATATATATGGCACTTCTTCGAATGACATTTCCTTTTAGAATAAAATTTTCTATAGACTCAATATGTAGTCGTTATATTTCTTAATCCCGTGTACCACGGTGAGTTTTCTTATATATCTGTGTTGTGAATATTTAGAAAATCACGCTTGTATTAAAACGCATTATTCTTTCATGTAAACTATCATCTTGGTAAAATTAGTTGTCAATTATTTGATTGGCCATACCACGTGGTATTATTTGTAGTTTCATCTTACGTTCTTGCATTGTTAAAATATTAGGATATTTGTATCCATGCCTTAATCATTCTTGTATGTCATTTATATTGTGATGGTCACACAGCCTGTGGTTTTGATCGTTTGGGGTTAAGATCACACTGTGTGACGGGACTCCTACCCACACGTTTTTCATGAATTTTCCAGGGACCTATACACCGGGTTCAAGGCACCGATTAAAAGGACTTATACCTAGCTATTTTCCCACATCTGGAGTTCTGAGTGCCGCTAGATATTCCGGACTGTACAACTTGGTTTTGAAATCAGTCTGCACCGCCCCTCTTGGATGATCCATCGACGACGATCGGACGCAGCTGTGACAGAGAGACGCTACCAAAAGTTGGAGCCCCATCTCGCTCTCTCGCCACGTGCTAGACTCCTGGACTAAGGACTTGGACTCCTCAGCTAAGTTCCCACGTGGTTTAAAGCCCCTTCGATACCCATAGACGCCAAGAGGCTAAACCAGATCGTACGGCCTTCTGCCCACGACCCTTATTTTTTTCTTAATATATAGGTATTGTCACGGGAAATACATTCTTTCATTTAATTTTATCCGTAACAACATATTCACACACCATAGTTATGGTAGGATATTGTGTAAGAACTGATGCACCTATTATACCCACCATTGTTAACCAAATTCTGTGAAATAAATAAATGAATATTTTTTTTGATTTGATTTATAAATAGTCAATCCATCCACATCCAAAATTGTTTCAAAGCTTTTCTTAACACATTTTCTTTACGTAGACGAATCACATTTATATTGTATTGTAATGTTGTAATGTTAAAGGTCGAATACAGCAGGTCTAAAATGGCCACATTATTTGAATCGTACGTCAGTTGATGTTTTATAGTGCGATTCGCATAATGTGGCCATTTTAGACCTGCAGATGCCCTTCAATAACTTCATTGGCATAAAAAAACAAAGGACTTAAATTTTGTTCATTCAGTAGATTGTTTCAAAAAAAGGGCTTACGGTCCACGGCGTCCTTTTTAAATTTATACCGGTGATATCGATAGAGCGGCAGTACAAATCGTGGGCTAAACAGCGACCGGCCCGAGTTAACTTTTCATGAGTCTATTATGCCGAGAGACTAGTTTTTTCGGTCCCTTCTCACGAGGGCACACCACGTATCAATAGCCTGATTATTTATTGATTGTAGAAACGCTTACAAATTGAATTTCTTATTCACTATTTCCATTTACGTGACACGTATTTTAAGTGCTCATCATAAGCTTTCCAACATTAGGCTGTTATTTGTTTTTTCGGATAATGCACTGGCGAAATTGGAAAATATTGTCAAGTCTCCATTTCAGTTCCAAAAAAACAAACGAATGATCTGGTTTTATGTCCGAAAGCACACTGAAAGATTAATTAAATTTTATTTTATAGCCTAATTAGTAAAGGCGGCAAAAGCTGTTACGGTTTATGACTTAATATGGAATAGCAGAAGGCAATGAAAATCCAATGCAACAGAATTGGATTTTCATTAATATCAAGCGGTCGATTAATTTTAATTCCGCCATTACTAATATAAATAAATACTGCCATCACTATTTAATCCGAATAACACTATTTAAATTCTAAAGTTTGGATGATGGCTGGATAGACGAATGCATGGATGGATATCATACGTATTACGTGAAGCAAATATTTTCAGTACACTTTTCGAGAATTCGAAGTATAACGAATATACATAATATATATTTTTCGTTATAATATTATTAAACTTTCCTGACAACGATGTTGGGAGAATCAGAAAAGTATACCAAAAGCTTAGAGCTTAAAACCAATCAAAAGCTTCGTTGTAAGGCTAAATGTTAATCCTAGTACTATTATGAATGTAAAAGTTTGTACATGGATGGATGGACATTTGTGACTCTTTCACACAAAAACTACTGAACGGATTTTGATGAAATTTGGTATGGCAGCAGTTTAGCTTTGAATTACTTAAATAACACATAGGCTACTTTTTATCCCGAAACAGTAGAGTATTATTGTGGGATACTGTATTTACGCAGGCGGTGCCACGGGCACAAGCTAGTCATTATGTAAATTACAACGCATTTTCAACTCTCCTAGATAAAATACTGCCGATTTTATTCGAAACACTCTTGACATTTTTAATATATAAAATAATCGTTAGCTTAGTAGTGCGATCTTTAATTACGCTGCCACTGACATTACCATATTGAAAGTATTAATAAATACACGTAATTAAAAACTTAATGAAAATTACTAGTAGTTAAAACTTAAATTTCCTTCTTTATGTACGCTGAATAATAGGGATGTAGCCAAGTGTGGAATATCACATTTTTTGAAATTAAATTTTAAAATTGTTGAATAGAGATATATAAATTCAAACGTAAAATTGATTTGTGACGTCACAATCTACCATCGCCATCACATTGTATAATCCATTTAATATTATAAACTAAAATAGTAGGATGTAAAAAGTTTGTGAGGATTGATGTATGGATGGATGGATGTTTGTTACATTTCACGCAAAAACTGCTGAACGGATTTTGATGAAATTTGGTACGGCAGTAGCTTGAGCTCTGGATTAAAACATAGGCAACTTTTTATCCCGAAAAAGTACAATGTTTCCGTGGGATACTTATGGGATATTTACACGCGCGGAGCCGCGGGCATAAGCTAGTGACAAAATTATATTATTGTGTACGGCGGTAGCACGTCGTGACGTCACAGGCTGATATATCGCTCTTGTTGTTCTTTTAATTGTCTTAAATTGTTTGCATCTTCGTTATTTTTTTAAATTTACAAAAATGGGTTAACATTATTTATTATCATGTTGTACTATTGAATAGACGACAATTAATGTTTCAATTTCAATTTCAAAGTATGATGGAGTAGGTGTTACCTTAAGTAGTCCTCACTAATATCGGAAATGGTTTCACAGTTTACCTATGGACTATATGACCCCTATTGGGCTATTTTTGAAATTCATTTATTATTTATAGAACACTCACCTATTGAGGTTGGCTTGAATATTTATTATGGTAATTTCGGTTGTCGTGGGATACATTTTGTTCAACTGAAACCATAAGCTACAACCGAATGCTTGTATCAGACTCGTTTTCAGGGTCAATGTACTGAAATGTCCAAATTATGCTGATGCTCAACCACATAATATGAAGATGTTTACAATAAGCAAGAAAAGCAATTCTAATAACAATAACATTATATAGTAAATTTTATAACTTTTTTCTACCCCGCCATAAAGGGCGTTGCAGGATAATAAATAATATTTCAATGGAATTCATAAGTTTTTATTATTTTACGCTCGTGGAAAACGCCATTAGGTTTCCATTTGCGATACTGGAAATTGGAGATAGATATTTATTTGTTAATACATATAGGGATTTTATTTTCTAAGTTGATTTTAAATTTCGCTTTGTAGGGCTGGAATGTTGATAAAAGGCACAGGCAGGAAACTACATTTTGAATGCTGACACGTGAGTAAACGGTAATTTTATCAAAATGATCGTCTCATAAATCGATCATTCAAATAACGGAAAATGTCATGAGGTAAACTCGTCTCGGGAGTCGGGGGCCAGATTAAACGTGGTCAGAAATCACAGAAACCCTTAGTGGTAGTTAGCACCTACTGTGTTGTACAGTATTTCAGGTAATCGAACTTAAGCTTAACTTGTCTTGCTAGTTGAGCTCGAGTTTCGTGTACAGACTGTTCGGAGTCATTTCACCTCTGACAGGACCTTTATTCCGACGACATAAGGACCACTCTGCTCTCAGAAACTAAGAGGTAAAATAACTCTAAGCGGACTGTATGCTATGTGTCTATGCAGTTTTAGTTCTCATCAAAATCAGAGGTAGGTGAAACTTTTTTACGCTATTCCTTATTGTTGAGGAATTCCCTTGCCACCATCCACGAATTCATCCTGTTTATTTGGATTGTATATTTGTATTTTTTATAATAAATAAGATTATATTTAATAAACAATTAAATTATAGTATATTTACAGTGCTGATTTTCTGTCGCGACCACTAAAAAAATGGTTGGTCGGTTTATGTGATAACGTCATCATAAGCCGAACGTTTAGGCCGATCGTGCCTCTCTATCGCTTGTTCCACGCTCTCGCTTGCACGCTCGGCTCAGGCTGAACGTGACAATCAGGCGGAACGTGACAATTTTTCGTGCGTGCAGTCATTATCACGTCAATAATTCTCATAAGGGACCTAGGCTTAGGTGATGTCTACTTTGTCGCATTTAGACACGTTTACGCATCTGTCAAATGTACCTGCTGGGCCCCCTGATACCTCGTTGATTCTCTCGCGCTATCGCGGCGGACTGTGTTTGGGTGGCATTCAAAACTATTGTGTTACTTGATCGATATGTAGCGTTGTATGACAGGACCGCATTAGGAGGGGAAGGTGGAAGGGGGTGCTTCACAACTATTTAGTAATTGGATATCGTGACTAGGCCGAAACGACGGCTTTGTCCGACACGTTTTCATGCCGTATAATGAGCACGGGTACCACTATTTCGGGAGTCGAGTATTTTTTATCTTATACTATAAACGAGTCAATCTTGTATATATATAATCTTAATTTTGTAATCTCGAAAACGGCTATTATTACCATGAAATTTAGTATTCAGGCAGTTTAGGGGGAGAAAAATTGATCTAGCTACATCTTATCCCTGATTTACTGAGCATTTTTATGCTACATATGTTTTTTCTTTCGTCATGCAACAATATATCAATAATTTCAACTCCATTATGTCAGTGCGATAAGCAGATTGGTATGCTTATATATAATTATTGCTTTGTTCGAAAATTCGGAATGTGGTGGGTTCAAATCCCGGTCAAATAAATGATTTTTTGGGATTCTTTTTATTTATTTAAATTTCTTAGAACTCCGAGCACAGCTCGGTTACCCAGGTACTGTTTTATAATAAACATGTGGCTCTAACTTTGATTTAAATACAAGGATACGAGGGCGAGTCAATAAGTCCGTGACTTTTGGAATAAAACACAGATTTTTTGATAAATAAATCATTTTATTTTTCAACGTAGTCCCCCTTGAGCTCTATACACTTTGTCCAACGCTTCTCCAATTTTTTTATCCCTTCCAAAAAATATGATTTGTCGAGGTCCTCAAATTAGGCCTTTGTTTGCGAGATGACTTCATCATTGGAGTCAAATCTTTTTCCACCGAGCCATTTCTTCAGGTTTGGGAACAAGAAGTAGTCACTCGGAGCCAAATCTGGAGAATAGGGTGGATGTGGGAGCAATTCATAGCCCAATTCATGGATTTTTGCCATGGCAACTGCACATGTGTGCACCCTTGCATTGTCTTGGTGAAAAAGAACATTTTTCTTGGCCAAATGAGGCCGGTTTTTTTTTTAAATCCTCATTGAAGCGGTCCAATAAGTTGGCATAATATTCCCCATTAATTGTTCTTCCCTTTTGAAGATAGTCTTTTGAACTGACAGATGCCTGTTGACAGGAGTAGTGTTGCTTTTTCAGTAAGGAGGTTAGAAATTCAAAAAGTCATGGACTTATTGACCCGCCTTAGTATTGGTGACATTATCGTCTTGTTTGTGGTGTATGTATCTCTACTCAGCTTGACGGCTGTTAGCAAAGAATATAATTACTAAAGTAAACAATCGTTATTCCACCGATGTCACACACGCACACACTGTCACTGTCACTGCAGTGACAGTACAGTGAGTCGCGGCTGTGTGTGCGTGGCCGGGCGAATGCGGAGGCGGGCGGGGAGGAACTTTTACCCAGCCTGGACTACGGCTCACGGGGCTGGCCGCTGGTCGTTTCGTGTTTTGACATAATCGACAATATAATTTCATAATATCTACGATAGATTTGTCTGACGCGACGTTTAAAAATATTTCGGTGTTACCCTTAGGCTTACGTCAATATGGCTGACATTCGCCGGTGCTCGAGCTGACATTTGTAGATAGTGTCGCCCCGGTAACGTTAGCCTTTTGTGGATGGTCAATTTTAATTTTTATAATTTTTATATTAACTATTAACTATCGATATGCATAAAAATGTCTAAGTAATTCAATATCTAAAAAATATCAGATAGACAATGCTTATTCAAACTGTTTACAACTTTTAATGAGGATTTTTGATATTTTATCGGTCGTTAGGGGGCAGACCCAACTCACACAAAGCGTCATCTGGTGGCGTACGTGGTATCAAAAACGGTCAATAATAATTTTCGATTCTTTTTCTGTCCTTGTCGTGTCAAAAAGCTGTCAGATGTCACTCGTTACACTAAAACTGCAAGTGCTTACGTCTTCCTCATCGGAACTCATGATCTTGCCTACACAAAATGTTTTTTTTTTTCAATCAAAAACATTTTCTATAGCTTGTGTATGAAAAATAATGTTTTTGTTTCATGTTTTCTGTGTAATGTTTCGAAAAAACATGAGCAGTAGTCACGCCTTTATATTTGGTGAAACATTTGTAAAACTACATCGGACGCCCAGAAAGTAATTCGTCCCTCAAGTTTAAGGTTCAGCTCAGTACGCGCGCTGAATCTTAAAAAGAGGACAAAGTAACGAACAAAAGGACAATTTACGGCCAAAGTAAGTATGATTGGGAAACAAATTACACAGTAAAACAACTTATTTTCGGCCGATCTAAATCAATCTAAACTTACACGTATTATGTATACCAATGAGGGTGTTTGATATTTTTTCTGTCGCTAGGGGGCAGACCCAACTCGTCTATTGGTGGCGTAAGTAGTATAAAAAACGGTCAATAAGAATTTTCGATTCATTTTCTGTCACCAGGCGGCGCTTGGTACGCCGAGGGTCCTAGTCGTGTCAAAAAGCTGTCAGATGTCACAAATTTAAAAACCCTCATTGCCAATGCAAGAGGACTTCCTTTTGATTAAAACAAAATTAAAAATTTTAAGTACTCCCGAATTATTCTCAAGCAGGGCTCAAGTTGATGATGATAATGATGAATTATAGCTTAGAACACTCGATAATAAAAAAAAAACTAGATCAATATCGGTTCATCCGTTTGGGACCTACGATGCCACACAGACACACGCACACGTCAAACTTATAACACCCCTCTTTTAGCGTCGGGTTTAAAAATTCCAACTTTGTTTGTCTTTTTAGGTACTTAGCTGAACAGATTGATTTAATTCAATTTGTAGTTTAAATAACACATCATTAACAAATGTAGTATGTAACATGTTGTAATGTAGTATGTAACATGTTGTAATGTAGTACATGTTCTCGGCTGAGCTTTGGTATAATTGAGCTATGTAATTACTATTTTTATGGAAGGTTGCCTATTTCTAATGTTAAAAGTTTGAAGTTCTAAATGAAATACGAATATGATGCAAGAATGAAACTGTCTGCGCATCTTCATCTTATATTATACTAGACGTTGTTCGCGACTTCGTACGCGTAAAAGTTTATTTTGCGGAAACCGTACATTTTTCGCGGTAAAAACTGGCCTATGTCCCTCCCTGTGGTCTTCTCTATATCTGTTCTAAATTCCATCAAAATCAGTCCAGTACTTTCGGAGCCTATACAATGCAAACAAACAAACTTTTCCTCCTTATAATATTAGTATAGGCTATTTCTTACTTTATTATATAAAATGATTTGCTAAACCTGTGTCTCGGTAATACTCGACCACGGTTCGGTCGATTTGGCTAATTTTGATCATGAAATAATTATAAAAGTTCAGGGAAGGTTTGAACGGTGAGAAATATTTAAAAAATGGAGAGGAAAATACCCAAAATGACGATTGAACATAGTAGTGACAGAACAAGGTGTCGGGACTCGGGGGCGGGACAGCTAGTTTGTAATCTTATACTTAAAACGAGACAATCTTGTATATATATAATCGTTATCTTGGCAACGGCTGCAAGTATTCACATGAAATTTAGTATGCAGGGAGTTTTGTGTGAGAATAAATTATAGTTTAAAAAACTAATAAAACACGCTTTTATAGAAAATCTAACTAAAAAATAAAAAATAAAATGTAACAAATTTGGATTAAGAATAGTGTAAATGAAAAACAAATGTTTATTATTGTAAAAAAGCGTGGGGTGCAGTGTCTTCACCTGCACGTTTGTTTGTTTGTAACCGACTCCAGTGGATTTGATTTTGATCCACTTCAAACGGTCAGATTTCGTTTAAAGTGATTTTTAAGATATTATCAAAGTGAAGATCCTTCTCATATCTGCCAATAAAATGTTTATAACTATTGACACTATGCACCCCACGCTTTTTTACAATAATAAACATTTATTTTTCATTTACACTATTTTTAATTCAAATTAATTAAATTGTATTTTTTATTTTTTAGTTATATTTTCTATAAAAGCATGTTTTTTAGTTTTTTAAACTATAATTTATTTTTTGATTTTTAGTACAATTTGCTATCTATTAACCGGGGGACCAAAGAGTATGCCTGGAACTGCACGCATGCGTAGTTCGCGCACTAGTTCTATCTCTCTTACTCTCATGCAAAGGATGCGGAGAGAAATTGATGAATCCTGGCGACTTCAATCAGGATAATCGGATATTTTAATCGAATTATTGCATTGTCATCGGTCTTTGACAGGTGTGCAAAGTTTGAATTAAATCTGATCGTTCAAAGTAGGACAAAATCGAGCCCAAAAGAGTCGGTTATAAACAAACAAGCAAGCAAACATACAGGTGAAACTAATAAAACCGTTATAAAAATCGATCTAGCTAGGTTTTATCCCAATGGAAACTGCGCATTCATCAATAATTTTGAGTCTATAATGTAAGTCCGATTGGCAGTTTGGTTAATTTTGCGTTGTTCGGAAATTTGGAATGTGGGTGGGTTCGAACCCCGGTAAAATGTTTTTGTGAAACTTTTTGACGTGATAACGTCTTATAATTCGATGGAGCCGGCTGCACGCACGAAAAAACATGACTCATGCGTTACCAAGTACTGTTACCAAGTACCGTTACCTGTTACTGTTACCAAGTACCAGCGTTACCTCGCATTGCCGGTACCTTATTATTATTTTATTATTATTATTATTATTATTATTATTATTATTATTATTGCTGTTGTTGTTGTCACGTTCAACTATCGTCAGTCGACTTTACTGACAACAACAGCTTTTTTTTTAATCTACTAGAGCCCCGAGCAAAGCTCGGTTACCCAGGTACTAACTAAAATTTAAGTCCAATAATAACTCTTTCAAAAACAATTGTTTAACCAACGATCAAAAACACTTAGCTGGCTGAACTCCCCGTTTCTCCATAATTACACTGATAAATTGCTGTTCTTATGACAGTTGGAAGTTTTTTGGCCGCCGCTCACGTTGCGCACTTACTACTTTGTTGCCGCTGAAATTAGAAACGAGGTAATAAGTGCCAACGAAATTAGTTGACTTGATATTATTACTTTTTACTAGCTTTTATCTGCGGCTCTGCCCGCGTAAACACACTTCATCACTTCACTTCATCACTTCCACTTGAACACTGTACTTTTTCGGGTTAAAAGTACTGTGTGTGTGTGTGTGTTAATCCGGAGCTTATACTACTTTTTAAACTTTTTAGTTTTTGCGTGAAAGAGTATCAAACAGCCATCCATCCATAAACTTTCACTTTATAATTATTCGGCGCAAACGGGCTACCGATAGCTGTCGTGCGCTACCGCTACACAATTATCACAGAGTTATCGCGACAAGCTACCTGTGTTGCAGGTTACGTTGGTCTTAAAAAAGTTATATAAGTACACGTATTTTAACTTTTCATGATTATTTCTTAACCCTCAAAGACAGAGGGGTGTTACAAGTGTGACGTTTCTGTCTGTCCGTGGCATCCTAACTCCCAAATGGTAGAACCGATTTTGATCTTGTTTTTTTTGTTTGAAAGCTGACATGATCGAGAGTGTTTTAAGCATTCATCATCATCAGCTCGCGTACTGCTTGAGAATTACGGGAGTTTGTTTTTTTTTAATTTTTTGTTTACTATATGACTGTGTGTACTAATAATAATTTACAATTTAATTAATATTATATCAGTATAATATTATAGCAATATCCCGCGAAAAAATACCCACAACCTGCAAGCAGATGTGTGAGTGCACGCATAAGCATGCGTAAAGCACATCACTTATTATATATATATATATATATATATATATATATATATATATATATATATATATATATATATATATATATACTTCGTTCCATCTAGGTGTCCCTTGACACCTCTCAAGTTTTTTTTTCTTAATACTAACATAACTTTTGTTTCAGGTAAGCATTGTACACAGGGTGCGGTTATGAAATAATCCACAATACAGCAGTAGCAGGTATTTTTCTGAATGTCTTCCCCAAGGAAGTTGAGTTGAGAATATAAAAAAAAATTTGTAACAAACATCACCAGATCAAACAATAAAAAAAAGTACACTCTTCGTGGTCCAGACAATTTTTACTTATGGAAAGTTGTTTAGTTTTATAATTAGTTTGTATAGGGCTTAGATGTAGACACATTAACACCTCCAATGTTTAAATAATATTTTATGCGGAATAGATTGTTCCAAATCAATTACGGATATTTTGGGCATATGATAATATGTACTGTGTAATAGGTCTTTACCTATAGAAATGCCGTTCCGTAGTACTGGCCATTTCAAATCAAAATAATTTTTGTTTCGCTAATAATTCTAATTTCAAATTAATTTTATTTAAAAAACATGGTTTCCTTTTTCCAAAAGTAGTCATTTGTTTATTGATTAGTGTTACATTTTTGTCGCATTTCAATCTTTTTCGTCATCATTGATACGTTAAAAATTCGAGTAATTATGGAATTTGAGTACCGTCGTGGCAGCAAAGCGGCACAAGCGGCACGCAACATCAACGACGTTTACGGAGCTAACACTACAAACCAACGCACAACCTGTTATTAGTTTGCTCGCTTCCGTTCTGGAAATTTCGACCTGAAAAATAAATCTAGCGGTCGTCCGAAGACTTTGGTCGACAATGACGAATTAAAGGCGATTGTGGAAGCTGATGATACAGAATCTACGGCTGAATTAGCAGCAGATTTCGACGTTAGCGTCAAAACAATATTGGTCCATTTGCGTCAAATTGGCAAGGTAAAAAAGCTTGACAAATGGGTGCCCTACGAACTCAATGATCGCCAGCGCGAAGTACGCGTCGAGACGTGACGTAAACGTATGAAATTGCCGTTATTTTATTTATAAAATAAATATTTGAAAATTTTAAAATTTTCAAATATTAGTCTGCTTACACGTGTTGACATAAGCAGTAGATATATTGAAAATGTATAAAATGAAAATGTTCATTTCTAAGCTAGCTGTCCCGTGTTCACTTCGTTGGGCGTAAAGCATTTTAACTTGGAAATTTTAACGAAAAAAAAGGCATCATCCAGTGGACCAAATTGTAAATCTAAACCATTCTCGAATACATTTTCATACACTTGAACACACAAATAATTTCATGAATATCGGTCCACTTTAGAAGGAGTTAAATCACAAGCACACGTACAGACGATTTGTATATAAATATAGATGAGAAACAATTTGCTTTTAGAATTGTCCTAGGTACTTATTGACTAACTTTGTTGTAACATTGTGTGTTTTGCCATCGACAATTATTAAGTATGCAGTATTTTGATTGATCATGTATATGGATAACCTAAAATCCACATCTATGGACGCTGAAAACCAAGTCAGTCTAGCCCTGTGGTACATATCCAAAGATCTTGTGTTGCGGGGACCAGACATTGGGTACATTTATACTATGCATATATTTAAGATTTCTATTGGTTTATAAACATATTATATACACATCCGTTACCCAGGAACATCGGCTTGAGCGCCAACGCGCTAATCACTGATCCACAGAAACCACCCATACAATAAAATATGTTTATAAAATATATACTAGTATAAAATACGTACGACTATAACAAGTCGTTACGGCAAAATGCGCAACTCTACGTTCTTACGTTATTTATCTACGTAATCTCTTGCCCGTTTGTCAGTATCAAGAATTAGCAAGTGCAATGCGAATGAAATTATCGTGAATCTGCATGCTTTAACTATTAACGCGATCTGTTTTATACGTGGCGTTAGTCTGAGCAATGGAACCTTCTAGAAATGGGAGAATAAAACTAATATTCTGCATTTTAACGCAAATTCTGAATTTGAATGCATGTTCTGCATTTAAACGAATATTCTGTATTTTAACGCAAATTAAAATTGAAGACCTCTGTTATTTAGTGGCTTAGCGCGTTGTTGAACAAGCAGGGGGTCGCGAGTTCAAATCCGCTGAAAGAACAAAAAGTTTTTGTGTGTTCCTGGGTCATGGATGTTTATTAAATTGGTGAATAATATAGTTAAAATCTTAAATATCTGATAGTATTAAATATACCTCCCGTAACTGGTTCCCGTAACACAAATTCTTCGAAAACTTAGCACGGGGCCAGATTGACGTGGTGTGAAAGCGTCCTATTATTATCTCTAGTCTCCGGCCTGTATTTTACCTTGATTATTATTCTATTTCAAGTAAATATAAATAAGTAATAACATGCAACATTTTTCATGTAGAAAGTGGTATGGCAGGTAGCATATGAAAATTGTGCATCCTCTTACCGCGCGCGCGACTGATAAATGATCGGGCAGCTGAACGATGCCCAAGATTGATGTTGCATGTAAATAGTTTTAGGTTAAATACAAGATTGCGTTTTCTATACTGACGTGTGAAAAATTATGTATAATCTTCGGCCAATA
Source organism: Phengaris arion (assembly GCA_963565745.1). Lineage (NCBI taxonomy): Eukaryota > Metazoa > Arthropoda > Insecta > Lepidoptera > Lycaenidae > Phengaris > Phengaris arion. The sequence goes on from OY751432.1 coordinate 12,188,783, forward strand.
TTATTTTACCGCAGGGGGCCATCCATAAATTGTGTCACATGTCGTATCGATGGCCCCCAGATAGCATTTAGGTCACATAGTTTGTTTAAATATATAATGCACATTTGTGGCGGCTATTAAACCTCTTTTTACAATACCTCACCCTTTGTGTCAGCTCACACCGAGACGCGACGCGATTTTTAAGATAACGTTTCAAATCTGCACTTTAGTTACCACATGAAAATAGACACGTTTTATAGTCTAAATGTGAGCAGCATCGCGTTGCTTAGCGCGGCGCCGCTCTTGCAATGAACTCTGTAGGTAGTCAATAAAGTTCAATTTTGAATCGCTATATTCATGTCCATGGGTGGCCGCTTATTATCAAGCAAACTGAACTCTGTCTTCAGATTCTGATGAATCTGAAGTCTGCTCGTTTCCCGGTACTGCACTTTCCTTTTTTTTAATGAAATGGTCATTAAAAAAAGGAAAGTGCAGTTTCGGCGCTTGATATTTAGGAAGGTTGAGCATCTTTACTTTGCGGTTGAAATAGCAATATTATCACTGTGTGAGTGTCTGTAGCATATACCGGAAAACGAGCAGACGTACAGCCTAATAGCTCACTCAGCAAAACAATTACATAAGCATTTATTTACGTAATTGTTTTGCTGAGTCTCATGTATTTCCCGGGTCCGTATCCGTACAAGCATGACTCTGCCATTGATAAGTATGGCCAGTTAATAGACCATAACATTATAGTTATTTATAGGACAGTTAGGTACTCCCTTTTCTTGTTACCACGTATCACATATGGTATCACTTATCAGACTTCACGGTGAAAGCATTAAACACATTACATTTGCATAATGTCTACTTCGATTACGTAATGATGTGACCATAAATTATATGCCAACAATAAATGTATACTAAGGCGAGTCAATCAGTCCGTGACTTTTTGAATTTCTAACCTCCTTACTGAAAAAGCAACACTACTCCTGTCAACAGGCATCTGTCAGTTGACTCCTATCAAAATTTGAACTTGCTGCGTCAGTTAGTTTGTGTTTTACAGCTATCTTTATCAGACTATCCAGTAACTTAAGGAAACAATGGAAAAAAGTGAATTTCGTGTGCTTATTAAGCATTATTTTTTGCGAAAAAAAACCATTACCGAGACCAAGGCTAAGCTTGATAAATACTATGGGGACTCTGCACCATCGATTTCAATGATAAAAAAGTGGTTTACTGAATTTCGTTGCGGCCGTACAAGCACTGAAGATGCCGAACGTCCTGGACACCCAGTTGAGGTCTCTACACCCGAAACAATCGAAAAAATTCACGATATGGTGTTGGCCGACCGAAGATTGAAAGTGTAAGAGATTGTGGAAGCCATAGGCATCTCGCATGGCTCAGTGGTTTCAATTTTGAATGATCACTTGGGCATGAGAAAGCTTTCCGCAAGTCGACCACAAACGCAATCGTGTAACAACTTCACAGGAAGGTTTGGCGTTGTTTAATCACAATATGGAGGGGTTTTTGCGCAGTTTTGTAACCGTGGACGAAACATGGATCCATCACAACACACCAGAGACCAAACAACAGTCAAAACAGTGGGTTTCTAAGGGTGAATCGGCGCCAAAGAAGGCCAAGGTGGGTTTGTCAGCCAATAAAGTTATGGCGACTGTTTTTTGGGATGCACGTGGGATAATCCACATTAACTATCTTCAAAAGGGAAGAACAATTAATGGGGAATATTATGCCAACTTATTGGACCGCTTCAATGAGGATTTGAAAACAAAACCGACCTCATTTGGCCAAGAAAAAAGTTATTTTTCACCAAGACAATGCAAGGGTGCACACATGTGCAGTTGCCATGGCAAAAATCCATGAATTGGGCTATGAATTGCTCCCACATCCACCCTATTCTCCAGATTTGGCTCCGAGTGACTACTTCTTGTTCCCAAACCTGAAAAAATGGCTCGGTGGAAAAAGATTTGACTCCAATGATGAAGTCATCTCGCAAACAAAGGCCTATTTTGAGGACCTCGACAAATCATATTTTTTGGAAGGAATAAAAAAATTTGAGAAGCATTGGACAAAGTGTATAGAGCTCAAGGGGGACTACGTTGAAAAATAAAATGATTTATTTATCAAAAAATCTGTGTTTTATTCCAAAAGTCACGGACTTATTGACCCGCCCTCGTATTGTGCCGATATTGTCATTAACAATGCCGCGACGAAGACGATCGAATCTTTCCCGACAAAGCCGTAATGCAACTAGGATTCGAAACATTGCGAATGAAAGGACTGAAGAAGAAGAAGAATTAAGTAGGTGTATATGTAGGTGCAGATATTTATTTTTTCCAGTTCATAGTTGAGACAGAACAACGTGTGTCGGGACAGCTAGTTAAGTATAGATATAATAGTCATAACAATATAATTAAATATAAATATCAAATACACACGGTTATACGAGTAATAGAAACTCAAAACAAACACATCAATCATCAACTTCAAAATTTCTAATTGTCAAATTTTCAACCATAATTAACCAACATAATATAATAAACAACATTACGTTTAGCTGTCAGTTGCGTTTTGTTATACCACGTCTTATGTCACGTGACACGTCCCACGGGAACGGGATAAAGAGTATCCTATGTCCGTCTCCTAAGCTACCTCCCCACCGATTTTCAGTCAAATCGGTTCAGCCGTTCTTGAGTTATATAAATAGTGTAACTAAGACGACTTTCTTTTATATTATATACTTAATATATACTTAGGTATATAGATAGTATGAAGAGGAACGTTTTGTTTGTTTGTTCGCGCGTCATCGACATTAACTTTGATTGACTTGACGTTCAGACTCTTGCAATGAAAGGTGTATCTTCTTGTGTCGTGAATAAAGTTCAATTTTGAACAGCTACTTTAAAAAAAATGCAGCGCCGCGTCGCGTCGCGTCACGTCGTGATATGAACTGACTCTAGGATGTGACTGTCAATTTTATCACCATAATACAGAGTCATTGTCTAACCAGCTATTCCATTATATTCCCTAGTATTCCCTATTTCCTAGTAATCATTGAATAAGTAACTTATTCTAATGGAATAAACCAACACCCTCGCTCATTCACGACAGTGTAAACATTGGTAAACAAGATATCATGCGAGCGGCTAACTGTGTTATTGGAGTTGCACAAGTTTCATCAGTTTCGGCTCAGCCAACTTCAGGTGACGCTATAAAATTAATTTACCACATAGCTGAAGCTAATTCTCAATTTGTACGTCTTGTAAATTTTTAGTTCTAAGTAGCTGGGGGCTTAGACAAAGTGCAATAGCGCCCTGCACACGTACAGTTTGGACTGCGGATAGAACTATCTTGCTAATTACGACGTCAAATTCGTCCACGGTTTGTACTGACTTACATAATACATCAAAATACGTCTTAGCGCGCGGATAAAACTAGGGAAAATGCGGTGTCATCGACATGCTACTCGTAGATCGGACTATCGGCCCCGTTCGTTTCGGAGCGCGGGTCGGAACGGCGCGTGCCTTTTATATTAAGACTAGATGTTGCCCGCGACTTTGTGCGCGCTAAAAGTAGCCTATGTCCTTCCCCGTGGTCTACTCTATATCTGTGCCAAATGTCATCAAAATCGGTCCAGTAATTTCTTGATTTTTTCCGACACCTTCAACAATTATCGTCATAAATCAAACAATTCCAGAAAACTTTAACAAATTATTATCGACCTAAACCTTCCTAAGGAACCACTCTGTCGGTAAATATACACGTAGTTTTTGAGATTATCGCGAATAGACAGACTCGGCGGGGCACTTAAGTATCCTATGTCCGTCTTATAAGCTACCTCCCCACCAATTTTCAGCCAAATCGGTTCTGCCATTCTTGAATTATAAATAGTGTAACTAACACGACTTTCTTTTATATATATAAATTATATATTATATATAAAATTTAAGATAAAATATCGCTTACTATAAGTTTTTGAACTTCGTTATAATTTTCATGTTGCGAAGGCTGGTTTTCTTCTTCATAGGGAAGCTCTATCCTGTATAATAGGTAGGGATTTGGATGAGCGTCTTCAAAAGACAAGTGGCAAGTGAAGCCCATAGGAATGAAGTTACAGGAACCCCACGCCACTGTTTACTACGCATTTACACACTTGCCGCAGTTTAGGCGACGCCGCTGGATTTTGTGTCCCAACTAACATTATAAATGTGAATGTAAGTTTGTTTGTTACTCTTTGATACAAAAACTACTGAACGGATTTCGATGAAATTTGGTATGGTAGTAGTTTAGGCCCTGGGTTAAAACATAGACTACTTTTTATCGCGGAAGTGTACAGTGTTCCTGCGGGATACTCGATAGTATATTTACGCGGGCGGAGCCTCGGGAAACAGCTAGTATTCAATAAATCACGTCATCTTTCAGACAAAAAAAAAATCCAAATCGGTTAATCCGTTTGGGAGCTACGATGCCACACAGACACACAGACACGTCAAACTTACAATACCCGCTCTGTTTTCGTCGGAGTTAAAAATTACATACAAATCGTGTGTAAGCAAACTAAGAGCCGTTTGAAATTTTCGCATTTGTACACGAATCTTACTTAACACTTATTAAAAGAGAACCAAGTTTAGGTGCCCTAATTCACAATCTACTGATAAGCGTCAGATAGCTTATTCGGATGTTTTGCCTCTGTCGCTCAGTATAATGTAAGCAGTGTCAAAACTCCCGAATAAGGTACGGCACTAAATTGGCGATTGTGAAAAGCGCCTTCAAAGATTTTATTGACTCCTGTCCAAATGTTTTTTTTAGTAAAGGAATTAATGAACTACCTATGAGACGGCAAACGTGCATAGATAGCAATGGTATATACTTTGATTAAATAAATATATTATGTTTAAAAAACATCGACTTTATGTTCCTCCTTTAGAAAACGACAATTTCATATTATGTAATGACCTAATATGTACACTAGTATCTAGAGACAGTAATAAAAATACACAAAAAAGTATAAAAAAAATCTTATTTTCTAAATATTTCCCCTTTTAAATTCGGCTAAAATTTTAACTATATCTCCACACAATCTTCATAATTTTAAATCAGCCCGAACAACATCCTGATAAAACAAAATTTAAAATAGAACACGTCCTAGTTGGCTGTTTTTGGCAGTTCAATCTTCAAAATTTTGAAGATTGTGTAGAGAACAGTTATAATGGTTAAATTGTGCTGGTACCCCCAAACAATATCCTGATTAATCATTAGTTTATAGAGCTTACACTTAAGTTGACTGGTTTTGACTTCAAAATTATGAAGATTGTCTAGAGAAATAGTTAAAATAGTTAAATTGGGCTGGTACCCCCAAACAATATCCTGATAAATCATTAGTTTATAGAGCTTACACTTAAGTTGACTGGTTTTGACTTCAAAATTATGAGGATTGTGTAGAGAAATAGTTAAAATGGTTATATTGGGCTGGTACCCCCAAACAATATCCTGATAAATCATTAGTTTATAGAGCGTAACTGTCTAGCGCTAAGCGGCCCACTTGGGCCGCGCCATTTGTACAGCGCTATTCCGTCAAGACCTAAGCGGCCCAAGTGGGCCGCGCTCTTTTATTCGAATATATAAAGTATTTCGTTGACTTAGAGACTACTTTTGTATGAAGAAGTTTGATTAGTTACAACCTTTTATACACTGGCCACATTCTGAATGACAAATAAAATGTATTCTATTGGCGACCATTTTTTTTCAGTCATTTGAAAAACGTATGTTTTCGGGTGTGTCTCGTGTGTGTTGTTTTTTGATTTTTCTGGATTACACGAATGTAAGTACTGTTTTGTATTGTTACATAGTTTATTTTACTCATAATAAGTATTTTTAGATAATCATTTGTAAGAAATACATCGTAATAACTTATATTTTACACTTGAAAAAATCGGTTTCTATGGGACTGATTCAGACGTGATTTTCTTACTATCTTTGTAAATAAATGAAGTAATAAGCCTAAAGAAGTAAATATAACTCGTCTACAAAACGATTTATCATCGTATTATGCCTAATTTTAGTAAAATAACCAAAGTAAAAATGGCATACAAATGCATTCAAACCGCCTCCTGCCGGCCGCGGCCATTTTGAACTCTATTTGTACTGAACTAGGGGCGAAGTTTGCCTGTGAGAATTTTTTCGTACGTTTTCAATAGGGATAGGCGTAGAATCGATAGATATCGATAATTTTTTTATAATGTCGTAAGTGATGGTGGCCTCACGTAATGAATTTACATTTACTTCTACGTTATTATTTTGATATTTATTGTTACGTTTATTGATTTTTCTTATTTGTTTTATATAGCATGTCAACCTGGCGCGTCGGTGAGGATCCACCTGCAGGATACCTATCGATCCTGTATGGAGAGGATTCTGAAGGTGGATCCGATATAAGTGATTTTTTGGATACGGACCTGGAAGACGAGGTTAGTAACCCAGTTTTTGTTATGTGGTTATAAATATTTATAAAACTCATGGGTTGCAGTGTATTTATGCTTCTTATTTTGGCCTAGGATGAAGACGTGGAGGCTCCTCCGTACTCGCCTGTCACGTCCCCGGAGCGCCGCGGGAGGCTGTCTCGAATGGTATGCATTGGTTATTTTGTTACGTTTACGATGTGTGTGTCTGTCTGTATGTGTGTGTGTGTGTGTGTGTGTGTGTGTGTGTGTGTGTGTGTGTGTCTGTCTGTCTGTCTGTCTGTCTGTCTGTCTGTCTGTCTGTCTGGCTGGCTGTCTGTCTGTGGCATCGTAGCTCCCAGACGGATGGACCGATTTTGATTTAGTTTTTTTTGTTTAAAAGGTGGTGGGAGTGTTCTTAGCTATGTTTGATAACAATTGGTCCAATATGGCCGCCGCCACAAAATGGCGGATTACATATTTTTTCTTATAATTTTTTAATTTTTTATAATATGGGTATCAAATGAAAGATCTTGGCTAGTAGAATACTATAAACTATGATAAATTTCAAATCCAAGATGGCCGCCACCACAAAATACCGATTTTTTTCACAACTCCCTCAAAATGGATATCAAATGAAAGGGCTTGATTAGTAGAATACCATACATGATGACAAATTTCAAATCCAAGATGGCCGCCACTATAAAATACCGATTTATATAAATTATTGTCGGGGGCTTTGTAAATTTTTAATTTATAGTTATTTAATTTTTTTTTAGGATGACCCAGTGACGCCTCCAGAAAGAGAGTTCCGCCGGTCACGATCGCCTTTGTCGCTGTCAGCAGAACCGTAAGTTTGCTGTTGTATGTTGTTCACGAATTAATTTTTGCCTGTGTATAAATCAATTCTATTTTTTTTTTTGCTTTCATAGGGCCACTATCACGGTGCCTGAAGGTGGCCTGGTTTTGCTGTTCGACGAGACTGGTGCGCCGCTGGAGGAACAGACGACGGGTGAGGAGTTTCTTGCCCCGGATACCCACCCATTGTATGTATCGACTGGAGAGCGTGAAAGAGATGAACGAAATGGGATAGCATGCAATAGAAGAGGAACGAGTGGGAGAAGGGGTGGCCGAAGGGGAGTCAGGGGTGTGCGAGGACAGAGTGCACGTAGGGGTAGGTATCCGAACCGGGGCCGTAGAGGAGGACGGCAGTGGGAGTTGGGACAGCCACTCCACGAAATATGGATGGATGATGCCGACGTTCCTCCTGAATTGTTGAGTTTGGCGATGGATGTAGTGAGGAGACGACAGAGGAGATTGCAAGGTGATGCCGTGGTTGACAGTACTGAACGAGGAAGGGTTATTAGTGAGAGTGAAGATGAGGATGAATTTGTCGACGCCAGTGATGGAGCTGATGCTCCCAATAGACTGGAACGCCAGAACATTGACTTTGAATGGTATCCTATGGATACCTTTCAAGGTCAAGAAGAAAATTTTCAGCCAGAGCGTACGGGTTCGGTTCGGTTTTTCGATTCAGCCTATGACGCTTTTCGTTCCTATTGGAGCGATGAGGTCTTAGGTTTAGTAGTGGCCGAAACGAACCTATATGCTTCGAAAATTTCTGCTGCCGCATTCCAGGCTGAATGGTACCCCACAAATTTGCACGAAATTTTATGCCTCTTTTCGTTCTGGATGATGTTGGGGATCATCAGAATGCCAACTGTTACAAGTTGTTTTTCTGTCGATCCTCTCTTGAAAACGGAAGTTTTCAGACGCATCTTCACACGAAAAAGGTATGAAATGTTAAATAGAGCGTTACATTTTGTAGATTTCGACCCCGTTATGGATAACGAAAATCCCTCCAACACTGGCGCCAGAAGCTTTGACCGATTACACCGTTTGAGACCAATATTAGCACATTTAAATTCAGCTTTTCAAGCAAATTATATTTTAAGTAAAGACATTTGTATAGATGAAAGCCTTACACTTTGGAAAGGCAGATTGAGTTTTAAACAGTATATTCGGAACAAAGCCTCTAAGTTTGGGATCAAAACATTCGAGCTTTGTGAGAGCACCACCGGTTACCTGTGGTCGTTCATTGTTTACACCGGTAAACAATCTGCAACAGATCTGGAGCAGTCGCCCGGAGTGCTTAAAAGCACAGCTGTTGTACAAAAGCTCATTGGTCCCCTACTAAACAAAGGGTATAGATTGTTTATGGACAATTGGTATAATTCACCTCTATTAGCTAGATTTCTGAAACTCAATGGTACCGACTGCGTTGGTACTTTGAGACCTTCCCGTCGCGATGTTCCCATTGTAATAAATAAGGCTCCTCTTAATAAGGGAGAGTACATCGCCAGACATTCAGGCGATGTCACTGTTTTAGGATGGCAAGACAAGAAACGAATAACCATGATTTCCACTTGTCATGGTGCATCTACAGCCTTGCCTACAGTCTCTTCTAGACCATCATCTCGCAAAGTACCTTTTAAACCGCAAGTAGTGCTGGATTATAATAAATTTATGGGGGGTGTAGATCTGAAAGATCAGATGTTGGAGCCTTATTTATTAGAAAGGAAACGTTGCAAAAAATGGTACATGAAACTTTTTAAACGCCTTCTCAATGTATCCATTCTCAACTCTCGCATTCTTGTACAGTCATCTATTCAAAAAAAATGTGATCATTTAGCTTTCCGCCTTGAGCTTGTAGATACCATCCTTTCAAATCATCTATCACATTGTCCACAAAGTCGTAAATATACTGTATCTAGCAGTAGATCTACGCACCATCAACCTGGTAAAATTATCCTCTCTACACATTGGCCTGCCTCATTAGAATTGTTAGAGAGCGCCTCAGCGTGCAACCGAAAACTTAGGAAGCGTTGCTTTGTTTGCCTGCAAAATGGCAAAAAAAATATAAGAACCGCCTACTGTTGCGAATCCTGTCGCGTGCCATTGTGTATAGAGGATTGTTTTAAGGTTTATCATACATCACCATAATACCTTTCTTATCAATTATTCATAAACAACTACGGCGTGAAGAGAGTATTGTATGAAAACAGAGTGGGAGGTTAGAATGATTGTGTAATTTTTGTATATAGTTTAGATATGCTTTTACCGTTCTGAGACCGTTGTTTTGTGATTTGCATATTATGTATATGTGTCACTTTTTTACAAAATTTCCAATCTAAAGGCATCAGGCATTATATTTAGACAATGTGCGCGTGTATCATTGTCTTTGCAACATTCGAAAAAGATGCCACGGTTTTGCTGTAAGGGCATATCTAAGTATTTTTTACCGTAGTACATATCCCTTTAACTTTTGAAACTTTACGTCGTTTTCGATTAACAACTTCGACTTTTATTTTAACCACAGTATATCGTAAACTATATCATTCCTGCTGTGACTTGCATACATTATTGTGTACATAAAATAACAAAGATGGCCTACAGTCACTTCTCATGGCTCTAAAACACACTTCGGCCATTACGACGAGGTTTGAAATTTGACCCTTGTCTTGAATAATTATTTGTGCAATATGGCCGCCACAGTTGAAGGGATATGTCGATAATTCAAATTCAAATTATTATGCACGCAAAAATATACAATAGTATAAACTAGTCGTCTATGTCGTCTAAAATCCCATGCTAAGTAAAAACTTGTGTTATGGCTCATCATAATCATAATCAGACAATGGATGCACGCCGAACAATTTTATCCTAATATATACATAATATAATGAAAATTGAATGTTTTTTTCTATTATAAATAAACATTTTGTTTATAATTTGTGTTGGAAATAAATATATTGTTGTAGAAAATGAAAATTGAATGTTTTTTGTTCTATCATAAATGAATATTTTGTTTATAATTTGTGTTGTAAATAAATATATTGTTGTATAAAATGAAATTTGTTTTTTCCTTCTATTACAAATAAATATTTTGTTTATAATTTATGTTGTGAATAAATATTTTGTTGTATAAAATTGTATTTTTATTCAATACCTATACTAAATTATGCAAAACATGTAATGCCTGCTCCACACTCTCGCGAGATACTTATATATAATCGTCCATAGATATTATTATATTATTATTATTATTCGTGAGAATCTTCAAGAGATTTTTAAGACATTTTGAAGATTCTCACGAATATCTATGGAGCGGGCATAAAACTATCGATAAAATCAAATCGAAGTGAAGGACATCCCTAGTACTTAGACATTCGTCGTAGTGTCGCAACTCAAGTACTTTTTTTGTAAGCATCTCAAGTTCTTTCTTCGAATTATTTACATAATTAGAAAGAATAGGTCCTTGTTCTTTAGATAATAATAAATTATTTGTTTATTTCTTGTAAAACAGCCAGCAACATAAGTTTCAAAGTATAAACGCGTGAAACTAATATCAAATCAGACTAAGAACTATATTTTGATGGATTGATAGATAGAATGTTTATCAGTTATTACAATGTTTTTTACACAACCAAAAAATATGGTTTGGTTGTAAAGTTATTACATAATTTGTACCACGAGGAATTTTACGCGCCATCTTAGTTTAGGCGACGTGCTGCCATTATAATGCTCATGGACAACTGTCAACGATTCACGGGTTAAAATAGTTAAATTGGGCTGGTACCCCCAAACAATATCCTGATAAATTACTAGTTTATAGAGCTTACGTTTAAGTTGACTGGTTCTGACTTCAAAATTATTAGATTGCGTAGAGAAATAGTTAAAATTGTAGCTGAATTTAAAAGGGGAATTATTTAGAAAATAAAATTTATTTCAAATTTTTTTGTGAATTTTAATTTTGGAAGTCGGTTTAATTTTTTGTTTTCAAAATAATGTTTTTCCCTTTTTAGTCATATTTGATATAATTATTATTATTAACACATATTAAGAAGATTTAAAATAAACGATCGAATGTATAATTGGTGTTAGTAGTAGTGTAGGGTGTTTGATATTTTTTGTGCCGTTAGTGGGCAGACCCAACGCACACAAAGCGTCATCTGGTAGCGTAAGTGGTATCAAAAACGGTCAGTAAGAATTTCGATTCTTTGTCTGTCACTAGGCGGCGCTTGGCCCGACGGTCCTTGTCGTGTCAAAAAGCTGTCAGGTGTCACGAATTTAAAAACCCTCAATGAATACGCGCCAAGCTTCCATTAGGTATTGGCTATGTTTGGCGGTAAAAAGCGCTTGACAACGCTTGCTAGGCCTAAATAAAAATACAGTTGTCGGCCAGGACACGTTTACCTACTGACTTCAATAGCGCTGACACTTGGCTGACATAATCCGCCATTTTGCTTTTTACCGCTTTGCTTCCGAGCGCTTCCGAGCGCTTTTTTCCGCCAAAAACAGCTATTGTATATAAGATGATGATGATGATTACTGTAAGTTACATAATAGCATATGCTTGCAGTTCTTGAAACAATGCCGCAATTTCGAAACGCGTATCTTTAATGACGGAGGAGTTCTGTTCGGTGCTTTAGAATCCAGGGTATACCTTGGTGCAAAATCTCACTTTTTGGTGGCTTTTTGATGCTTGGGTTACTTCAAAAAGTCAAAATCACTATATGTGTACATATAAATTTCGAGGAGTTCCCTCGATTCCTCATGGATCCCATCATCAGATCTCCACTTTAGTGACTAAAGGACCAATTTGGAATTATATCCTTTACAAAATCAAAATAATTTTGCAAATAATTCCATAAACGGCAGTGTAATGTTCAAAGATTTCCGTGTCGGTGTAAAATACTATGAAAAGTACCTATTATATCATCACAATGTGATGATGTATGGTATGCTGATGGTAGTGATGATGATAAATACTTTAATTGACATAGTGGCTTATGCTTGCAGTTCTGTAAGCAACGCTAAAATCCCCAAACATGTATCTATAAGGAGTCAGGAGTTCTATTCAGTACTTATGGATCCAGGTTATACCTTGTTGCAAATCTTACTTTTTGGTAGCATATGCTTAGGTTACTTCAGAAAAAGTCAAAATCACTATATTTCACACGATTTCTCATGGATGCCATCATCAGGTCTCAACATGACTAATTTCGGAGTATCCGTACCCTTAACATCAAAAAAAGAATTTAGAAAATCGGTTAACAGACGGTGGAGTTATCGTTGAACAATATATATATATATATAGTAATATTAGGTCCTTACATATGAAATTGGCGTTTTGTCGTACTGGCCACTTTGATCTCAAATATATCTTCTTTGGTTTGGAATTCCAATTTAAAATTTATACCGCTATTTACTCATGCATTTGTGTTTCGAAAACCGTAATTTATTTGTTTTTTCCTCTTTTGGTTTTTAATTTGCATCACTCTGTTTAAAAATGGAAAACTTGAAATATCGTATTATTTTCGAGTACGAGTTCCACCGTGGCACCAGTGAGGTAGAAACGGCTCGAAAGATTAATAATGTGTATGGCGGCGGTGTCGCAAAAAAAAAAACACTATGCGTTTTTGATTCCCACGTTTTCGTTCTGGAAATTTCGAAGTTCGAGTTTCGAGTTTGCAGAACAAGCCCCGTGGACGGCTGGAGACCAAAGTTGATAATTAAGAATTGAAGGCTATTGTGGAAGCGGATCCATCGCAAGCCACGTCCGAGTTAGGTGTAGGCTGCGGTGTTAGTGATAAACCTGGGTGATAGGTTAAAAGGTAAAAAAAATAGGTGATTTTAATCCACTTGAAGCAAATTGGGAAGATAAAAAGCTTAAAAGGTACCTCATGAACTCAGTGCAGCAAACCAACAAACGCGCGTCGACTTCTGCGTTACATTACTCAACCGGCTCAACTCAAAATGAAGGGATTTTAAATCTAATCATTACCTGTGATGAAAAGTGGATTCTGTAAAATAATTGGAAACGCTCATCGCAATGGCTGAACCCTGGCGAACCAGTCAAAGCCTGCCCCAAGCGAAAATTGACTCAAAAAAGTTACTTGTAAGCGTTTGGTGGAATAGTGCCAATTTCATATGTAACCTTTCATATGTTACCTAATATTATGACCAATTTCATAAGAGTAAACTCTTAAAAAATCCATTAATTATACTATACTAAGTAAGTATATAAAATTAATATAATCTCAAAATATAGGCACCTAAAATTTTTCTCGTTAGCAATTTTTCCACAACCGCAGGTTAAATTAATATTTTTATTCATTTCAATAACTCGTTTTACATTTAAAATAACAGGAAATTGAATAAAATAAATCGGCAGCAGTGTTCGTTACTCGGGGAAATAAGCGCGGAGGTGCGTGATGCATGAGCTCATATAAGCTACGGGCGAGGACACGGGCACAGTATTGTGAATTATTTGTGAATTAATTTAAATGAACTAAAAAAACATGACGTATGCAGAGTACGCGGCAAAATTTAATCTTCATTCATCATTTAGGTACCTTAAAACGTACGCACTTTAAAAAATTAAGTCGTTTCTGTAAGAAGTATAAGTAGCGTCCAACAGATGACGTTATGTCTAAGGCGTTATATCCGTATTGTGACGCGACGTTGAAATTTTACTCTCAACATCGCTAACAATGTCTGACATCAAAAAGTCTAGAATAAATAATTATAGACATAGGGGTCAAAATACCGATTCAATTTTTAAAAATGTTTTTACATACTGGTACCTCACATAACTCTACATTACTTTTATTAATAACTAGCTTTTGCCCGCAGATTTGCCAACATGGGAGAGTGTTAGTGGCAAAAAACTTCTATAGGAAATATACCTGCAATATCGCATCGAGTAAAAATATATACTTTATAATAAATTTTCACACGTACTTTTTAATTTTAAGATGTCTCCTATATATATTCTCCTAGTTATGGATAATTAAATTGTATCCATCTGCTTATGGAAATACGACATTATTTCTGATCATTTTTAAAAAATTAGAATGGAATATAGTAAAACATAGTAAAACCTTAAAAGATATACATATCTATGCCATCGCGGACTTTTTTGTAGATATATAAAAGAGTAACAATCCCACCATACATTGTTTTGTTATAAATTATCTCCAACGGGTTAGGTTAGGTTAAGTTAGTTATTAAACCTTAATAAATTATTATCAACCTAAATCTTCCTAAGGAACCACTCTGTCGGTAAATGTAAATCCTTTGACATGAAAATCCTTTTAGTAGGTTTTTGAGATTATCGCGAACATGTAGACAGACAGACTCGGCGAGGCACTTAAGTATCCTATGTTCGTCTCCTGGTTCTAAGCTTTCTCCCCACCAATTTTCAGCCAAATCGGTTCAGCCGTTCTTGAGTTATACATAGTGTAACTAACACGACTTTCTTTTATATAATATATAGATACATATAATTTTTAAATTATGTTTAAAATGTCTTTACGGAATAATAATATTTACGGAATAAAATTATACTTTAAATAATATTAGGTATTCCACTTATGATATATCGCTACAAGTTCCGTTAATTTCAGTCACCACTCTTACTCTTAGCGTTAGAAAATTATGATTAGCAATTTATGTTGAGCGTTTAGTAGGTATAATGCGCCTAATATTACTTCTGTGGGGTTCACGCCCTACCCCTGGAAGGCGGTCGTCTAGGATCCAATTATAAACAACTGATTTTTCCTAATTCACCCGCAATTTGGCAATAAAATTTTACTAGTAAACTGCCGTTAAGTTCAAGATTTTCATACAATTTTATGCGATACACCATAAAGTGTAAACTCGGTGCACTATAAACACCAATTATGTAAACTGAATAATATTATGTTGTTTTAAATAAAAATTGAAGTAGTATAATAGCAAATAATTTATAACATGCGCCCCTCGCAGATTGTCAGATTTGCACGCGAGACGCGCCTATGTCCTGGGACATGATTTCTGCGTCAGAAATCAAGTCCCAGGCCTTTTCTGTCCGGTTTTCCCCGCGGCTCCGCCTGCGTAGATACCACGAGAACGAGTTTTTCGGGATGAAAAGTAGCGTATGTGTTTAATCCAGAGCTCGAAACTACTACTGTACCAAATTTTATCAAAATTCCTTTAGTAATTTTTGGATAAAAGAATAACCAACATCCATCTATACATCCATCCGTCCATCCATGCTCACAAACATTCATAATTATATTAGTAAGTACAATAGTAGGATACGTGAAGCGAAAACTTGCAGTAAAGTTTTGCGAGAACCGTGCGAACGGGGGAGTATGATATTTGGCACAGTTAATGTTTATACGGAGGAGGGTGTGCAGAAAGCTATTTTTTTTTAAATAAAAAAAGCGTAGAAAAACATAAAATTAATAAAAATAACAATAACACACACTACCTCAGATTATTAATACACACCGCCGTGCGTTTCATAGATACATGCATTTTGCTAGTTTGACGACATTTAATTTTTCATTTGCTTTCTGAACCAACCATAGCATAATTTGCTAATTAAATATCCTAACATGTCGTTACTTCCACTCGCTACCAAAATACAAAATTATGTAAAAATAGCTGACTTCAATATGCAACAGTTGTGGCAGTCGGGCGCCAAATGAAAGTCTTAAATTATGTGTACACTGCATCCAGCTGCCCGTCCGGCATTGGCGCGTTAGGTGGTTGAGAACGGTGCCAATAGTTAAGTGATTTTTTATCTTCATTACGTATGTTTTTGTATGGTGTGCGAGCCGGAATTGTGTATGGAGGGTTGCGTAGGTACCAAACGGTAAAAGTCACGTTTGCTGTAGGTATGGGAGCCTCGCTTGAATATTTATTTTATTCCGTTTTCAGTAATAGTGGCAACAGAAATATATCATCTGTGAAAATTTCAGCTGTCTAGCTGTCGCGGTTCATGAGATACGGCCTGGTGACAGACGGTCGGACAGCGGAGTCTTAGTAATAGGGTTGTTTACCCCTTGGGGACGGAACCCTAAAAATTATCTTTATTAGGTCAAGGCCCGATTTGCAATCTTCGAATAAGTATCAGATAGATACCTATTTTTAGATTTGCTCGCTTTGTCTCTGTCGTTTCATAAATACGAGTAATAAGAAAGTGACAAATCATTTTTATCTGAAAATCAATCTTCGATAGATGTATCTCCACTATATATATTCGATAGATTGATTTTCAGATATCAAAACAAGATAAAAGATTAGACTTTGAAATGTAGCAGTACTAATATAATACTATAAAATAACGAGCGAGAATTACGGTAGTCGCATATAATAATAATAATATCTATGGACGCTTCACACCACGTCAATATGGCCCCGTCCACAAACAGGAAGTATATTTAATACTTTCATATTATACTATACATATATTTAAATTTTTATTATATTATTTAATACACATCCATGACCCAGGAAAACGAATAAACTTTTTGTACCTTCGGCGGGATTCGAACTCGCGACCCCCGGCTTGAGCACCAACGCGCTGAACCACTGAGCCACCTAGGTTGTCAATTATGATGTAACATTTGACATCTCACCTTAGTAATAAGCAATTTTAAAATTATATTCTGAAAAAATGAAAAAGTTACGTAAGAAAATATTTCAAAAAAAAATAATCTAATATGATAAAAATACGGAAACTTTTCCACTATGCATTAGTGGAAAAGTGTAGTGACAGAAATCAACGTCAATTTTTTTTAAAAGCTAAATACTGAAACATATCATTCGAATCTGACGGACAACTTCCACCACTACCGCGCGCACATTCGTCAATTTAAATAGCGAGACTTCCTGTTACACACGGGGCGGAAGCCCCATTTCACAAAATCACTCCCACAAATTGCAAGAAAGCGAGAGGAAAGATGTTACGTATCAATTAAAATGCACATCATTTTCTGTTGTTAACTTTTAAATGCCCAAATAAAAAGGTAATGTTATAATTTGCACATAATAGATTAGGTGAAGAACATGGTAAGAACAATGAAACTCAATATTTCCAAATAGTAATGACCATGTCATTAAAATCAGACACTTTCAAACACGGTTTTCGTTTTACAAAAGGAAGTCGTGAAGTTTGTGAAGTCACGAATGTGAAAGACAATTTTTGCGAGCGTTACCTTTGACAATTATCTCGATAGTTTGGCGGAGCTTTGTTTCAATACTTTTATTGGAACGAGCGACCTGTTCACGTAATGGTAGGTGATTACCATTACTGCACGAGGTTCACTGGTTACCGATTTAAACGAGCAACTACTGAACTTCAAGTGCTGTGATTTCTGTACGCCAATTTCTGGCTTTTTCTTCTTCTTCTTCTGGAAAAAATAATGGCTTTGTAGGGTTGCGTAGTAGCTACAAGGAACCCTTATAGTTTCGCTCTGTCCATTCATCCGTCCCTTTGCTTACTTAGGTAATTATGAATAAGTGCTACAGGTCACTCTGTGATCAAAATTCGCCCATAATAATTGATTTAATTTTTACGTTTGAACTTTATAACAGTTCTTTAGCCTCTTAGATAGAAAATATAGAAAAAAAACTTGAGGGGTGTCAAGGGTCACCCGGATGGAACGAAGACAGACGTAAAATGTTAACAATTTATATTTTATTGTAAATACCGATCATACTTTTAAATGCATTAAGCGAAAATAAAAGCTGTTAATTTGAAATTACAAACAGACACTTCAATTTTGTTTATCTGTATAGATATAATATATTATATTATACAAAACAAATAGTTGAACTAAGTATATATAGTGCGCGCGGAACTAATTGGCCGCGCCTTAGGTAGGGTGAGGGGTGAGGGGGCAGGTTGCTTGCTGCTCGCAGTGTTGCCGCCGCGAAGTCCGGCTCCGTACTGAGTAATAACATCAAGCGCTCCTAAGGCCCGGCTAGCTGGTCACAATATGTAACAGTCATAACAGTCACAATGTGTAATTGCTAAATTCTACATTATTGTCAAGGTGATAAGGTCGTTTTTTGTATCATTCTTAATAGTCGTTATTACATTGTGATTTTGAGTGGCAAAAAGTGTCGTGTCAATTTAATCCGTCTAGACTAAAATTTGCAACGCGCCATAAGGAACTTCGTTCCAAAAAGTCTTGAGTTGTGTTGAGACTGGTTGAATCACAGGTACCAGACAACGGAAATATATTTAATTCTTCTATACTGTATACATTACATATATTTAAGATTTTTATTACATTATACATATATTTAATACATAATATCCAAGACCCAGGAACACGGAGAAACTTTTTGTACCTTCGGCGGGATTCGAACCCGCGACTTCCGGCTTAAGTGCTGACGAGCTAACCACTGAGCCACAGCCACATTCATGGTTGTGTAGACTCTTCGTGCCCAAAAACCTGTGCATTTCATCACGTCCCCAATGTTTTCTCAACAAAGGAACGATTGGAGCTTCCATTTTCGTGCATCCAATATAAAAATGGAAAATAACCGAACATTTTTAGAAATTCCAAATTTTCCTTCGCCGTTATTCAAAAGAAAAAAAAATATTTCAGCCTTTATGGCCGTGACGTACTCGGTAAGTGGTGGTGACGTCACAAGTCGTAATATCAAGGACGATTTGGAGTATTTATGAAAATCCGCCCTCTGCGTTCTGAGAAGCGCTTCGGGGGCAGTGACCCACCTGTACCTTTGAAATTTAAGTTATTGTGTAGGGCCGTGCCCAATCAGAGCACAAAAGTTTGAAAGCATTTTAATCAATAGCACAAGGTCATTTAATGATTTTGATATTTGGTTTTGATTTTATAATCAAAATCATAAAATTATCTGTATTTATAAAAATGCTAAAGATTGATTTACGAATTCGACGACTAATTTGGACGATCTCTGTGGTGAGCGCTCCAGCGGGTTCGAATCCCGCCAAGGGAACAAAAAGTTTTCTGTGTTCCTGGGTCACGGATGTGTATTTAATATGTGTATAATATAGTAAAAAATAAAAATCTTACTTTTTAAGTGTATATTATAAAAATATATACTCCCCGTTGTCTGGTACCTGTAACACAAGTTCTTCGAATACTTAGCACGGGATCAGATTGACGTGGCCACAGTTAGAAGCGTCCATAAATATTTTTACTATTATATTACATATCTGTATAATACAGGCTGTTATTTCAGTCAGTGTCCAAACATTCAGGCGTAAATATACTCTTGAATATTTTTTTCAAGTAGGAAAGTTGATCCCACAGTAAAAGTTGCTTATATTATATAATATACCCTATATTCACTTCCAAAAGTTTGGGCACTGATTGAAAAAACACCGGGTATATTTATCGCATCTTTAAATCGATACTAAAAAGTTCCTAGGATCGATTGAGGAAATCATACAACATTACACATAAAACAAGAAGTTGCAGCAGAAGAGAGCAAAAAGCGGTAATTTATGTTGTACTAATTGGATGGAGACGTTCGCGTGCCAACGTCCGAGCCAAAAACATCTCCGTGAATCTCTCGCTCACTTATTAACGGCAAATAATTAAATGTTACCGTTAAATTAGGAAGTTTTGCTAAAGGCGGCCAATTCAAAACGCGTTGGTGCGATTCATTGTACTATAAATGTGAAAGTTTATGAGGATGGATGGATGTTTGTTACTCTTTCACGCAAAAACTACTAAACGGATTTCAATGAAATTTGGTGGTGCTAGTTTTAGCTCTGTATTTGAACATTGTGCAATGTTGTTTTTCATCCCGAAAAAGTACAATATTCCCGTGGGATACCCGATACTATATTTACGCGGACGGAGCCGCGGGAAAAAGCTAGTTACTTATCTATATAAATATGATTCGTGATGAAAGAGTAAGCTTTTTTCCTTGGAATTGATTAAGTGTCACATCACACTGATACGTTACGTCACGATGCTTAATGTTTATGTACCTAATAATATTATGCAATGAAATGTGTTGTAAATAAGGTAATATTTTGTATCGCTATTTAAATAACTAGTACGTGCTTTAGACCACACGACTAAAGTCAAACTCTTTTTTTCATGCACTGGCTATCTGACGAAGAGACAAAGAAAATATGCGCGCGCACTGCACTCCCTTGCTCCTACAGTGTAATACAGACAATAGGCCCCAGAGAAGGAGACTCTTCTCGCCCGCCGGGCCCCTGAAAAGGGCCTTACGGCGGGGAACCAATACCAGGGGCTAAGCCCCTCTATTGGGGTGGGATGACGCGCCCAGTACTCGTAGTACTGGGCGCATAGAGTCAGTTTTTGGGGAAGACGCGGCAGAACGCGATGGGAAACCCGTGGGGGGACAAATTTGCACAATGGGAGTGACGATGCATAGATGCAGGGCTATGCATAGCACACGAAAGTCCCGAGTCCGAGGCGCGCGTCGTAGATCTCCGGCAGTCACAGACGGCTCTTTTGATAGGAGCTTCTGGATGCCGGAGATATCTAGGCGCGGGTAGCTAGGGTCTGGGGAGCCAAATTTTAATTAGGGCTGCGATGGTGGGGGCGCCTTTTAGGAGGGCCTGAATGATGTTCGGGAGAATTTCCTCCCCGGCCTGAACCTTATGAACAAGGTCCATGACCAGGGAGAAGAGGGTCTGCAGCAGCTCTGCAGTGGGTGTGGGGGCCTCGTCTTGTACCAACTCTTGTGGTAGCGGAGTGGGTAACGGGGACTGTGAGTGCGGAGCAGCCGCGTGATTTGCGGGCTCCGGGGCTATGGTTATTTCCACGGCTGTGATGGCCGAGGAGGTGGCGCTGGGTGTGCACGAGGTGCGCGGGGAGCGTGGGGGGCGCTGCGGGCGCCGGGTGTCCCGCGTGTGTTCAGGCTGTAGTGGAGCGAGCGTGGGCGGCTCCAGCTCCAATTACATGCTGGCTGTGGGAGAGGCAGACAATAGGCCTGCACTGTCTTAGATATACGAATCGTAACTGGCTATGAGAGAAAGAGAGAAAGAATATGTGTGCATCTCTCTCTCTTACCCCTGCAGTAATATACGAAACGTACCTCTCTCTCTTTCTATCTTCACTAACTTATATCTCCCTCTCAACATCCGTTCGCCTCGGTCGATCACTCTTTTTATAACGCTCTCGTCACGCATTCACCAACTTACTCCTCAAGTCAAGCATGCGTAAAGAAGTTTTACTTCAAAAATGTGTGGCGAGTCGCATCTCTGTTTGAACTGTCCCTGAGTGATAAAAGTAAGGTAAATTTTCTTTTGCGATACAAGTGAAGTAAAATCAAATGTTTACAAGTAACCGACGACCTCTTTAGCTCAGTGGTTGAGCGCGTCGGTGTTGCGACCCTGTGACCTCTAGGGTTGCGGGTTCGAATTCCGCCAAAGGAACAAAAAGTTTCCTGTATTCCTGGATTATGGATGTGTATCTTATACCTTTAAACGAGCAATTCTTGTATATTTATTTATTTATATTTCTGTGTTCTCGGAAACGGCTCTAATGATTTCGCTGAAATTTTGTATATGGGGGTTTTCGGGGGTAAGATTAGTCTTATGTTTAGGAAAACGCGTGTTTTAAGAGTTTTCATGCGTTTTTCTGTCCACGCAGAATATGGTCGCTAATTTCGTGTTGCCGGCCACTGTCCGTCTGGTCCAGCGGGTTAAGACGCGGACGCCATGAAATGAGTATTACGGGTTCGAATTCCGCTCGATGACTTACTTTTTTTTTATATGTTCAAGTTTATATATAATTTTTATTGTTTTTAGAGAAGTTTAAAAAAAATTAGTTAATGTTTGAGATAACAATATATATTTCTAATAAATATGTCTAAAATTTACCTATACTGATTACGTGAATAAGATTTATGCTTTCGAGTTTCACCATATTACAATAAATAGTAATAACCGAGCAAAGCTCGGTCGCCCAGGTACTTAAATATATAATATATATTATATATATAAAAGGCAAAGCTGATTGACTGATAGGATGACCCCAAGGGGGTAAAATAGGTTACCGCTGACCCACTGGCAATTAATGCTAGTACATACTAACATTAATTGCCAGTGGGTTCGCCGCGTGAAATTAGGTTTTTAACTTTTATCACCTATTTTACCCCCTTGGGGGTTGAATTTTGACAAATCCTTCCTTAGTGGATGCCTACTTCATATGAGAAATATGTGTGCAAAATTTCTAGCCATAAGGGTTTGGCCTATGCGTTGATCTGATATCAGTCAATCAGCTTTGCCTTATATATATATACATATATTATATATATTATACATGTATAATATAATTAAAAATCTTTATTATATGTATAGTATAAAAGTATTGAATATACTTTCCGTTGTCTGGAACCCGTAACGCAAGAACTTCGAGCACTTAACACGGGACGAGATTGACGTGGAGTTATTGTGAAAAAAAAAATACGGATGATGTTAGTGGGCCTTAAAAATAGATCGCGACTCGTGACCGCCACCAGCAAACCAGCCAATCAGGTTCTCTGGCCACGCTCACAGGTCGCGCGTCGCGGGGATTGTTTAGTGCTCCATATAAATTCATACTAAGCAGTAGCTTCACGACCCTATTTTGGCCTCAGGTCGCGGTCTCGCGTCGCGCGTCGATGCATCCGAAGGGTACCTTTACGTATAGTCTCCTCGCATCTTTCACTATCTATCACAGCCTTGTTCTATGTCACATTACTTATTCAATCACGGCACTTCAACGCAATGAATTTTTACCTTCCTAAAGAGGTAAAAGGATGGCTTTTAATATTTCAGACATCCCATAGCGGGTATTCCCCTAACTCAAAACGTGTAACGCATGTCAAAGTACAATACCTCGGTTAGAGACTTCACGCGCGAGCTATTGTCGCTCTCAATGTAGAACTAGGCATTGTTTTCTCTGTGTTGGTCCTGAAAAAAAAATACTTAATATATTATATGAATAACTGTAGGAATTGATTTCTCATAAAAATTATATACACCAAAAAGCATATAAATAAATAACAAATACAAAATTCGACGAACTGTGTGGCTCAGTGTGGTTAGCGCATTGGCATTCAAGCCGGAGGTCCCGGGTTCGAATCCCGCCAAGGGAACAAAAAGTTTTCTGTGTTCCTGGGTAGTGTAATATAATAACAGTCTTAAACATAGTATAGTATGAACAGTATAAAATATATTTCCGTTGTCTGATACCTGTACCTAACACAAATTCTTCGAGAACTTACCACTGGACTAGATTGACGTGGTGTGAAAGCGTCCATAGATGTTATTATTGTAAAGGCAGATATTTTCAAGTGGGCATGGTGGACGATATCTTTGATTAATGGAGATAGCAAAGAACTCATTTTAGCATTTTTCGCTAACTCGAACTCTAAAAATTCACCCCGTATACATAATGCCAACTTTTCATTAATAACGAAATTACTAATTAACGCTTTTAGACGCATATTTTATCGATGCATAATATCTTGTCAGTGAACTGAACAGATCGAGCAGACAAAAGTTCCTTAAGAGTATAAAATCAGAACAAACTTTAATTAAGTAGCGATCTTCGGAGCTATGAATTAAAGTGCAAGAAAATAAAAATGCACAGCTAAAGTTTTGGCGAACTTAGATATAAAACACTTGGGCAACTTGGCGAAGTAGTATCATATTAATTTTTAAAGAATTCGGAACGTTAGCAAGTTCTGAGGTCCAAGCCACGAGTTCTGTGTTTTTGCTTCAATTATAACAACCGGTCAAATGCCCCGAAAATTATCCAAGATTTTTCTTACAATAATGTACACTTGTACAGACAGTACTTTGAGTATTTTTGCATACAAAAAATGTTGTTAAAGTTTTGTTTAAAATTGCCGTTGCGGTTGATTAATATTAACTAATTAATATTATTAGCGTAGCAAGTATTCATTACATTAATTTATTAGTATATATAAGGCAAGATTTGAAGTTAATCAAATATTGAAATTCAAGCAAAAGTCTCACATATCTCGCATGTTCCATACCACATCCTACTACTATTATAAATATGAAAGTTTGTGAGAATGGACAGATGGATGGATGGATAGATGTTTGTTACTCTTTCAAGTAAAAATTACCGTACGGATTTTGATGAAATTTGGAATGGTAGTGTCATGATTTTATTTTATTGTTGTAATTTTATTAAGCTATTGCATAGCTTCTATCGCGGGCCTTGAGCGCAGGGACCGAATCCAGAAATTCCGTAACGAAAAAACCTCACGCTCCCCACTCCGACGGGAACGGAGGTGTGGCTTGAAGGCCGTGCATCGTCTAACGTCGTTTCAGTTCGGCAGTCTTCGACACGGCGTTGTGTGCGTGCGATAATGCTATGCAATAGCTTTACCGCGGCAGTCCCCGAGTGCCACACGTCTTTTTTTGTTTTTATTTGGCAACACCGCTCCGATCCCGCCACCTTCACCGGATTGGTTGCGGTGGTTGATATTGCGTTGTATTATATTATATTATATTCTTATATTATATATATTTTATTATATATTTAATATATATTATATATTCCCTTTGCGTTCATATCCCCATATGAATGGTGGAGTAGAGATAGGCAGTCGGAATGGAGGATTCGAGCAGAGGCGCTAGAGGCGAACGGACTGGTGTTCACAGATATTAATAATTGTTATCCAGTAGAAACATTAGCATACTGTTGTATCTAGTATTCAATATTAAGGTAAACAATAAATTTACTACTAAAGCTCAAGATTGAGGTTTCATTAAACTTCAGAAGTGGGAATAAAACACCCGAGGTATGTACGATCACTTCATACTTAATTAATTTTTATTTGAATTGGTAATTATGAAATAATATCATTTACTAATTTAATTTTACATTTTATCGGTATAAGAAAAATACTTTATGAACGAAATTTACACACCACACACACACGACTATACATTGCACGTGGTCGAGGCTACTCTTCGACAGTGCATACCACACACACAACAAAAATACATTGTGCGTGGTCGAGGCTACTCTTCGACAGTGCACACCACTCACACAATACATTGCGCGTGGTCGAGGCTACTCTTCGACAGTGCACACCACTCACACAATACATTGCACGTGGTCGAGGCTACTCTTCGACAGTGCACACTACTCACACAATACATTGCGCGTGGTCGAGGCTACTCTTCGACAGTGCACACCACACACATAATACATTGCACGTGGTCGAGGCTACTCTTCGACAGTGCACACCACACACGCGACAATTGCGCGTGGTCGAGGCTACACTTCGACAGTGCAAATCACAGCTTGTAAAACGATATTGCAGTTTAACATCTCCACACGGCACTGCTCAGACATACCTTTTACCATGATTTGTAATACTAAAACTAATGATATAATAATATTAATATGAAAAGCCTACTGGACTTCGTCGAATTAAAATAATGATTCCGTTAAATACTCCGTTGCAGTAGGATCTGACAGGCATGTAGATAAGGCGGTCTAACAGTATGTTTCCATGACCGTCGTGCAGTAGGTATTACGTCTTACTGTTGAATGTTATTTGTCATATCATATTGTGAATTTCAATAAAACTGGAATTGTATATTAACACTATATAACCGATCGAGGATTTAAATTTGTACAGGACTTGGACTTGGACACATTTTGATAGTGTCATCCATAGCATAAATTATGTTATTCTTGATTACATGTTTTGAGGATCCTGATGGGACGGAGTGTAGTTTCTGAATAAAGTTTTCTAGAAAAGTATAGCAAGTATGTACTTAATTCATGTCATACATAAAATCGTTATGAAGTTACTAAATTACTATAGATAAATTTGGACTAAGTTTGCTAATGAAATAAATAAATTACATATTATCATTTGAAGTTAATTATGGTTGATACCCGTTTACATGTTGAATTACAAAACAAATAAAATTACAACAATAAAATAAAATCATCACAGTAGCAATTTAGGCTCTGGATTAATACATAGGGTACATTTTATCCCGTAAAAGTGCACTGTTCCCGTGGGATATGCGTATATACGCGGGTGGAGCCGCTGGCAAAAGCTAGTCATAAATTGAAGAATATTGTAACATCTTACTTACCAACTGCATTATTTAAACAAAAGTTTTCAAAAGTCGAAAAATCCTAAGTCTGCCTCTCCCGCTTGTGGCGTGCACCAGGGGCTGGACGTGAGGTGCCTGGGGTCGGGCAAATTTTAAACTTTCCGTTAATGTGTTCTATCAGTTTCTCATTCTTTTTACCCGGTGGCAGCGGGAAGGTTGGCTCGAACATTTTTAAACTTCAAGAGCTACATGCTGCGCGGTCGCGCGAAATATTTTCAGCGATATTTCCTTTCGAATATTACAGTTTTTAAAGTTGGATTTATTTTGGGAATATACACTTGCTTATAGTTGGAGTATAAGAATATGCTTATTATTATACTCATTCATTTTAATTGATTAGATATAAAAGTCTCCGGGCTATTGAATTATTAAGCTATTGCATAGATTTTATCGCGGGCTTTGAGCGCGGTGACCGAATCAAGAAATTCCGTAACGAAAATAAACCTAACACCCCCCACTCCGACCGGCACAGCGGTGCGGCGTTGAAAGCCGTGCATCGTCGAACGTCGTTTCAGTTCGGCAGACTTCGGCACGGTGTTTGTGTGCGTGCGACTAGACGTATGCGTGTAGACTTACTATGCAATAGCTTTACCGCGGCAGTCCCCGAGTGACACACGTATTTATTTGTATACCTACTGCATTATAGCTTTTATTGCAGGAGCCAAAATATATATCATAATTAATAAAAAAACCTGTGGTAGACATCACGTAGGGACAATTCTGTGGTGTTATTAAACCTATATGTTTTTTTTTTAATTTTAATAAATAGAAGATTTAATAAAATATACAGGTATATTATATAATCATCTGATATCAGCAAAATTCACACGCAGATTGAAGAAGATGCATATAATTTAAAACCATAAACATTCTTAGAGGTTTTCTAGATTTGACTGAGTGTCAAATCTAAAAAAATCTCTACATTCAAGAGTTAAGTTAGTTACAGCAAATACTTATATAATAATACTTAATAATACAGACGAAACCACGGCTAAAAGCTAAAAGAGTACGCTTTGTCAGGGTCGTGTATATTCTTTAATGTCTATTCCACTGGGCGTTCTAAAAGAGATTTATAAAAGAGATAAGCCCGCCCATACATTGTGTCTCTTTAAATATATTTTTACGGACCGTGGCACTGATGTTGTAAGCGATTAATATATTTTATTGATACGATTGTGTTTATTGTTGGGTATTGCTGTTGTATTGCGTAAGCGGCATATTGATTTTATTTGCTACTAACATTATTATTGCTGTAATGTGAAATTCCATTTTCATGCTGAGAGTTAGCTTTAACAACAAAACGCGACACTAAAAGAAGGGCAAAATATTTATTCGTCATGTTCAATGAATATTCGCTAGGCACATAATCTCAATTTTGTTTTTTAAAATAACCTCCGAATTGTCTAAGTGCACTTTCGATCATGTCAGCTTTCAAATAAAAGTAAATAATTTCAAAATCGGTGCATCCGGTTGTCAGCTACGACGCCACGGACTGACGCACACACAGACAGACAGACTTGTCAAACACACCTCTGTTTTCGTCGGTGGTTAAAAACTACTTGACCCAAAACTACTTGCTGTTAAAAAAATTTATTGCCCTCAACTGCTGGAATCCATTTGCACTTTCGAAATCCTACACTTGCCAACTGACGTCAGGCACTTCTGGCGAACAGATTAATTCTCTGATGATATGTGATTTATGTCGAGATTAACCCGTAAACAACTCCGCACGACGACAGTCATTGCTGTTGTGTTGTTTCCTCTCCCTTGCTCCCGACGGTAATTGTTGTTGTGTTGTTTCCTCTCCCGTGTTCCCGACGGTAATTGTTGTTGTGTTGTTGCTGCATCTCCCGTATTCTCGACAAGTAATAGAGTATTACTAGGTATGTAAAATCATATTGTAGTATTAGTTGTGCACAATGAACGTTTATATACTCGCAAGATTGTGCGGTGGGTCAATTCTCAGGTACAGGGCGCCAAAGGTACAAAAAAACTTTTCTTACAGGTATGTACTAACTTTCATTACAGCCTTTGAAATGATTCTAACGTATATTAGTAATGACATATTAATATTATAAAGTGAAATTTACACGGATTGCTTCTTTTATGTTGTAGTTTTCATAAAAGTAAAAAATGGTAAATCATGAACGTAGAAATAAAAATCATTATTAAACTTCTAATTATTCACATATTTATCTATTTTCTATATTATTCACATTTAACAGTACAATATGTAAGAGTACACACACACTGCAGCTTATCACGTATTGTCATTTCTCGGCGACGTGATCCCGATCCCCGAAACATCCGGTAGACTATGTCCGTCGGCCAGAACTCCTCCACCTCGAAGGTCGGTAAAGATGTGTCGGTACTCTCACCACAAAGGAACTGAAGTTGACCTTGTGGCGAGACTCCAGACGCTAGACCCTTAAAGTGAAAGACGTCTTCTTTCGGATGTAGTCCACGACGTCCTCGACCTCCGTGGACCAGTGCAGGCGGGACACGTACAGCGGTGTGGCGCGTACTTCGCACCGTAGACGCTGCTCGGCTTCGTTGGGTGCGCTGCCGCGGTGGTTGCGGACGGCGGCCTTCCTTTTCTTTCTTCTCTCCACCTGAAGGTCTCCTCATCGCTCTTCCTGCTATCATCCTTGACGGTTCGAGGAGGCTCAGCCTTGCGGGGCTCCTCCACCCCTCTTGTCTTCGCCCGCGGGGGTGCGGTTTTACCAGCGGCGATACTTGCGTATTCTTACGGAGGCGCTGGTGTCCTAGGTTTCGGCTAGACCGCAAACGGTGAGCAGGCAACGGAGGTTGTTGACCCGTCGGATTTTGCTGGTGAGCAAAACGTGTCAGCTTGCGCGATGCGATGCGTGTTTATGAATTCAAACGAATGATCGGGTGACCTACATAATGTATTATTACTTATGATTTGTAATAATTCATTATGCAAATCACGGATAGTGGAGTCCGATCTATTCAATCGACCTCGCACCTCGTCTAGCCCCGGCTTCATGGTGTTGACATTCTTCAGCAGGCGGGAGACGTTGACGTGGTCTATGGTCACTACCAGTAGCTTGTGGAGATCCCTAGCCACGAAAGCTGGTATGGCCCCTGGACCCGTGGTGCTTTAACAGGGTAATTATATCCTACAAGCTTCTTTTGCCACCTTGATTTCGCAAGACTGATACTTTATCAGAATCTAAGTAAGCGCAATTCTGTCGCAACTTTAGCGCCTTGTACCTAAAAATTGGCCCATGCCACAATCTGGTGGGTATGCATACGTTCATTGTACACACTAATACTATAATATGAAATACATTTTATCAGTAAGACTATAAAGGGAGTCTGGCAGGGCTGGGATCTCAGTCCATTAGGGTAAGACCTTACTATACGGCAGCAGAGTGACGCGACGCGTAGTGCCTTATATCTCATACAATTTTATAAAAAAGAATATTTGGCCGAGTCGCGTCGTATTATTCCGCTGCCGCGTATTTACGTCTTGTGCGGTACCACCTTTAGTCGCAAGTTACCGTTTGGGCCACTTTTAAGTTAAATATCTTGGAAACCAATTCTCGTATCGAAATAATTCTTTCACGAAGAATGCAGAAAGCTAAAATTTAAAATTAGTGAGCATTCTTCATTCTTGCTGTTTCGAACTTTCTGAAGTCCTTAACTGCACACATTTGAGTTACGTAGATAACATTGTGTATTGACTATTGTTTTGTTCATGATGCAATGTTTACATAATGGAAAATATTAAAGATCGCGGTGAAGAGGATGATTCTACAAAGGATAAAAGTCTAAGTGCCTATTTAAATCAGCTTATTAAAGAGAAGAAGTCGAGTCGTTCAAATGAAATTGAAAATAGTGAATTGTTCGAGAACATTCAAAATACAGAAGATATATGTATGGAAGAAGAAGAACAGGGGATTTCAAACAAAAATACGGAAGAGAATATAATCGAGAGTGAAAAAATGTCTAAAGAAGCTTCTAAAAGAGTTTTTAACCAGTTATGGTCGGATGAGAACGAGAATGAAGAAGGATGGAAAATCCAAGAGAAGAAAAAGCAGAAACAAGTTAACTTGAAGTCTACATATCTTGTAAAGAAAAACTCCCAAAACAGTTTGCCTTAGCTAAGATCTTTAAAGAGATAGATGTTAAAGAAATCAGGAGAATTAAGTATTTGTCACCTTACAAAATCCGACTAGAATTCGAAAGTGTATTAAGCATGGAAAAATTGATAAATTGTGATAAACTAATCAACATGGGATGGAAATTTAGTGAAGCTTTTAATGTGAGTCACTCCTATGGAGTGATAAGAGATATTGACTTGGACCTGGAAGAAGTGGAGATAATAAATCGTATTTGCACAGACGAGCGAGCAGTTTTAATTTCGGCATTACGCCTTAAAAGAAGAAATATAGAGGGAGAGTGGATTCCCAGTGAATCTGTTAGACTATGTTTTAAGGGGTGCTTTCTACCAGCTTATGTAACAGTAAACCATCTGCGGATTAAGGTTGATAAATATATTTTTCCCGTTTCGCAGTGCTCGAAATGTTGGCGGTTCGGTCACATTGTTTCCAAATGCCCATCTAACAGAATCGTCTGTCCTAAGTGTGGCCAGTTCCATGCTAACTGCGATATAAAATCTTTTTCTTGTGTCAATTGCCAGGGTAATCACATGTCTTTAAGTAAAAGTTGCCCTATGTACATAAGAGAAAAAAAGATTCGTGAGATAATGTCAGATTTTAATTGTACATACAGAAAGGCATGTTCTTTACTCGTCGCAGCTTCTCCAGTTCAAGATTTTCATCATACTGTTGATAGTTTTGACCATAATATGCTTAAAAATTCCCAGCATGATAATAATATTTTATTCCCTCCTCTAGTAAAATCAGTCGAGGATATTGATCAGACCCCAGAAATTTCACCTAGTTTTGCGCAAGTATTGTCTGTGAAAGCCGACGTGCATCATACTAGACAGAAACGTCGAATTCAGCATAAACCAAAGAAATATCAAAATAATGTCGTTGATAGCACAGCAAGTTATGATGAACCGATTAATGAAATGTCGCAGTATGATACCAAGGTAGAAGATAAAGAAAATGTAAAAGAAAAGGAAAAATCTGTTCAATTTACTGAGTTACTTGGAAGATTGAAAGAAATTTTATTTTTAAAAGACATTACTTTTTCCGATAAACTTAAAAGTATGCTTAAGATTTGTGTTCAATGGTTAATTTTAGTCTTAGTTGAAAATGTATCTGAGTGGCCCGTGTTGAAATTTATCTTAGAATACTTTAATGGATTATAGAAATAGAAAAATTGAATTGAGGATAATACACTGGAATGCGCAAAGCTTGAAACCGAAGTTGTGTAGTTTTGAAAATATTTTAATTCAGGAAAAGATCCACATTGCTGCTATATCTGAGACTTGGTTAGTACCAGGAAGCTATTTAAAGGTTAAAGACTATACTATTTATAGATGTGATCGAGATGATTCGCGAGGGGGTGTAGCGGTTTTTGTTCATTTTACGGTAAAGGCTAAACGTTGTAATATAACTAATTTAATTTCAAATATTCAGGCTATCCACATTGAGTTATTTAATTGTGGTGAAATTAAAAATATTATTGCGGTCTATTGCTCTCCTTCAGTACAAATTCAAAAATCACAATGGGATAATTTATTTGATATTTCAAAT
This sequence comes from Phengaris arion, assembly GCA_963565745.1. NCBI lineage: Eukaryota > Metazoa > Arthropoda > Insecta > Lepidoptera > Lycaenidae > Phengaris > Phengaris arion. Next base: position 12,220,891 of record OY751432.1, read on the forward strand.
GCTAAAACTATAATAATTGGGGACTTTAATGGACATCACACAAACTGGTCTAACAAAGTGGATAGAAGAGGAATAAATATTTTTGATGCTTCAACTGAATCAAACTTCATATCATTAAATAGTTCGAAGCCCACGAGAGTCAAGTTAGTGAATGGCTCCTTGCAACAGTATTCACCTGATATCACTTTTGCATCATTAGACTTAGCGCTAAAATTGAATTATGACGTAATGAACGAAACTCTCGGCAGTGACCATAGAATAATTAAAGTATTTATCGCTATTTTGCCTAAATTTGTGTTGTCTTCTAAAAGAAATTTAAAAAAAGCCGAGTGGTCATCCTATACAATGTGTTTAGAAAAATTATTTAACAATTTTAATGCTTCATCCGATTTACAAGGTGATTACGATACTTTTGTTGATTTTATTAATATATCGGCCGATCTTTATATACCATACGTAAAAGTTAATTCGCTAACCACAAATAAATTTACTCCGCGCCCTTACTGGAATGACACATTATCCAAAGCTGTTGCAGAACGCCGTCTGGCACTTTCAAAATTTCGGCGTAACCCTACTCCTAGAAACTCTGACATTTTAAAAGAAAAAATCCACGTGGCTCAAAAGCTATTACGTAAGGCGAAATTTAATAGTTTTAAAAGTTTTTGTTCGTCGTTAGACTGCACTACTTCTGCTCACACTGTTTGGACTAAGATGAAATGGATAAAGGGATATAAGCAGGTGAGACACGATGTTAACGAAAATCTTGCAAAGGAATTATTATATAACTTGACTCCTGACTATGTTTCCCCTGCTACTCCTAAATTTTCTTTCAGCAATGATATTCTCGATACACCCTTTTCGATGTCAGAGTTAAAGCACTGTATCCCAAAAAAAAATACTTCTCCAGGAAATGATAATATTTCTTATGTAATGATAAAACATCTTCCTAGTAATGGAAAACAAATTTTATTAGAATTATTTAATAAGTTTTATATATATAGTTTTGTCCCCCATCAATGGAGAGATATAATTATTGTTCCTATTTCTAAACCTGACCGAGATCCTGAATCAATTTCTTCCTTGAGGCCTATAGCTATGATGTCCTGCTTATGTAAATTATTTCATATTATTTTAAACGTTCGAGTCGAGTGGTTTTGCGAAAAAAAGGGTGTTCTGTCTCAGAACGTTACAGGTTTTAGAAAAGGTTTTTCTTGTTATAATAATATTGGTTGTTTAGTGTCTAGAATTTTAACTGGTTTTTCAGAAAATAAATTTACGGTTGCATGTTTTGTTGATATTAACAATGCTTATAATAACGTTAACGTGTCATCTTTACTTGGAATACTTGATAGCCTCGGATTAGGTTCAAAATTTTGCCTCTATTTATGGAATTTCCTGAGTCTCAGAATTTTAAAAATAAAATTACTAAATACAGTGATTTCACGATACACAAATTTAGGCTTAGCGCAGGGAGATCCTTTATCGCCATTACTTTTTAATTTAGCTACATACAAAATATGTAGGTATATTCGTTCTGTTTCAGTGTCCCAGTATGCCGATGACTTTGTTTTGTATATTTCTAGTAATAATATGTTTGAGATCACTCAAAATTTACAACTTTCTATTGATAAATTACAGTTTTTTTTGTCACAAGTTGGTTTGGAATTGTCAACTACTAAAACTAAATTATGTGTTTTTAAGAGAGGATATAAGAAGAAGAAAATAATAATTAAAATAAATAAAAATATTTTAAAAGTTGAACCAGCAATAAAATATTTAGGTATTTGGCTAGATAGCTCCTTGAAATGGACCAAACATATAAATGAAACATTAATCAGAGTACAAAAGTTAATTAATTGTCTACAAATTTTAAGAGGATCTAATTGGTGGATACATCCCACTCATTTGAGACGTCTTTATATTGCATTGATCAGAAGCAGAATTGATTATGGGTCGATGTTTTATAGTAACACTTGTCAGACAAATCTTTACAAAATTGATAAATTACAAAATCAGTGCTTGCGATTAATAGGCAATTTTACAAAATCTACTCCGATCCACGTAATGGAAAATGAATTATGTATTGCCCCATTATTTGTTAGAAGGAACTATTTGGCATCTAAATTCTGGTTAAGGTGTAAGTTTAACAATAATGAATGTTTTAGGCTTTTTGGTCTTCTAGCAGAGGTTAGTCATAATAACCCATATTGGCGTCGTAAAAAGGTTCCTCTGTTAGTCGAAATTCATAGAAAATTTAGTAGCTTAAGCATGCATAAGAATAATAATATGTTAGGAGGACTTTTTTCCATAGATACGTGGATCAGCAATCTTGATATAAGATGTCATGTACAGCAGGTTGATAAAAGCAAAAGTTATTATACAGCTTCATGTCTTAAAAAGAATTGCGAGAAGGCTATACATAAATTATACCTTAGTTATTATAAAATATTTACTGATGGATCGAAAGATGTAAATTTAGTCGGCGCTGCTTTTTTTGATCCACAGGCCAACATTAACTGCCGATTTAGAATAAATAATAATATTTCAGTTATGCGCGCTGAGTTAATCGCAATATATGAAGCACTGTCATATGTAAATTCTCTAGACGTTAATTACATAGTTATATTGTCCGACTCAAAAAGTGCGCTTCAACATATAGCACGTTGTACCTCGACTTTTCGAGGAACACCGATTGCTTATCAAATTATACAGTTGATGTTGGATCTGTATAGAGCAGAAAGGCGTGTTGTATTGCAGTGGATCCCTGCCCATATTGGTCTCGATGGTAACGAGCAAGTCGACCTTTTGGCTAAACAGGCTATTCACGATGGAATCTCCTTAGATTGTTTATACTATGATAATGAGTTAATGCATGTAGTCAGGTCAATGTGCAATGATCTATGGAGTGAATATTTTGATGAAAGGTCTCGAACCAAGGGAATCTGGTACAGGACTATCCAGCATACGTTGTGCAGATCTCCTTGGTTCGAGGACATAAAATTAAGTCGAGATGAGGTCAATATTGCCTTTAGGTTAAGATCTGGACACATTCCATTGAACGCTTTCGGTTTCCTTATGGACAAGACGCCCAGTCCTAACTGTGTGGCGTGTGACGTGGTAGAGGACGTGTATCACGTGTTGATGGAGTGTGTTCGGGCCGAGGCTGAGAGACAGGAGTTATTTTATCTGTTAAATTTTAATAGTGAGGTTGGTTTTTGTAACTCTATTTTATCGTGCCCCTATTCTACAGCTGCTAAAGCTCTTTATAAAGTATTTAAGTGTTGTGTTGGTCGACGTTAGATCATGATCGTTTATGTTTTTGATAAATTATGTTATGTTCTGTATATTGTTCGTCTAATTGTACCATGGGGGTGATATTTTCCATTTGGAAAAAACTCCCACTAAAAATAATTAAAAAAAAAAAAAAAATTAAACGATGTAGCCTCAATTTTCTAACATCTGCGTTATTGATTTCTTCCGCTGTCAAGATAACGTTGCTTAGTATATTTTTTCAATTTACTATTTAAATTAAGAGTGCCTGTTTTCTTTGTTCAATAGTTTTAAACGTGCGAAAGATGGTATAAATGATCTCTGGCTGATGAGAATGATGAAAAAAAAACACGGGTATGTCTTGAACGTTCCGAACTATTTTGCGAAAAAAAGGGCAGCTGAATGTGTATCGTTATATCATTGTCAAATATTTATAAGAAGAAGATTGAAATGTAGTGCTTCGTGAATCATCGGTTTCGTTCTACTAAGTTTGTAGCTATTCGACTGACAAAGGAAACTGGGCATGTTCTATGGAACAATTTGCTATGGCGAGCAAAGACAAAATTAGGATAGATGCAAGCTTAATAACACGTGGATTACAACGACACAAGTCGCATATCTGTAGGAGGTGGGGTAAATGCTCATAAATTTTAACTCATTTCATGAAATGTGAATGAAAATTATACAATCTAATAGTATTTTGGATTGTGGTCGAGACTTTTTTAAACAGCTAGCCACAAACGCCCAACGTCTTTTGTATGAAAATATATAAGCCGGTAGAAAACTCCGGTGGCTTACTACTAAATAACACGAAGAAATTGATTATTAATGTTTAGATTAAAAATAATATTGAGTCCGCTAACCTTTCTACAGTTATTTTGACTAGAAATTTTCTTGTTTCGGGAACTTTTGTATCTATTAAATGTTATTTTTAACGTAGGTACTTACGAATAAAATCTTTTCTTTTGCCTCTTAGATACAAAATTAAAAAAAAAAGTGTGTGTCAGCTCCGACGCACGACTGGAGTTTACTCTAAAAAGTAAAATTTTGTGTGCAATGCAAAGCGACTAGCGATCGATTTGAGTTCAAAAATTCGCGCCATGTGAAAAAAAGTGAAAGGTGCGCAGAATAGGTTGCGCACGAAAACGTAACGAGGTCATTCGTTCAGTAGGTTTTACTAGTCATATTTTTTCATACCCGGGTGCCTTATATGAAAATCGATTCTTAAGGAGTAAACTCCAAAAGAGTAAATATTGTGACAGATATACAAAAGTGAACGTGTAACAAAATTATTATATCTATCAAACGTACGGCAGTGTGTGTTGATAATCTAAGGTAGTGTGTGTTGATAATCTAAGGCAGTGTGTGTTGATAATCTAAGGCAGTGTGTGTTGATAATCTAAGGTAGTGTGTGTTGATAATCTGAGGTAGTGTGTGTTGATAATCTAAGGTAGTATGTGTTGATAATCTAAGTTAGTGTGTGTTGATAATCTGAGGTAGTGTGTGTTGATAATCTAAGGTAGTGTGTGTTGATAATCTAAGGTAGTGTGTGTTGATAATCTAAGGTAGTGTGTGTTGATAATCTAAGGTAGTGTGTGTTGATAATCTAAGGTAGTGTGTGTTGATAATCTGAGGTAGTGTGTGTTGATAATCTAAGGTAGTGTGTGTTGATAATCTAAGGTAGTGTGTGTTGCTAATCTGAGGTAGTGTGTGTTGATAATCTAAGGTAGTGTGTGTTGATAATCTAAGGTAGTGTGTGTTGATAATCTAAGGTAGTGTGTGTTGATAATCTAAGGTAGTGTGTGTTGATAATCTAAGATAGTGTGTGTTGATAATCTAAGGTAGTGTGTGTTGATAATCTAAGGTAGTGTGTGTTGATAATCTAAGGTAGTGTGTGTTGATAATCTAAGGTATTGTGTGTTGATAATCTGAGGTAGTGTGTGTTGATAATCTGAGGTAGTGTGTGTTGATAATCTAAGGTAGTGTGTGTTGATAATCTAAGGTAGTGTGTGTTGATAATCTAAGGTAGTGTGTGTTGATAATCTGAGGTAGTGTGTGTGGATAATCTAAGGTAGTGTGTGTTGATAATCTAAGGTAGTGTGTTTTTGTTGTGTTTAATAATGTTATTTTTTGGTATTTCTAAGCAATATTTAAAAAAATATATATATTTCGCCACACCTTCCTCCACTTAAACTTTTAACTGTGCCAGACAGAACACTCATCCGTTCGCACAATTCTCGTAAAACTGTTCGTGGGCGTAACCTGGTATTATCTATATAAGACTAGCTTTTGCCCACGGCTCTGCTCGCGTAAAAACAGTAAAAAGTAGCCTATGTGTTAATCCAGAGCTAAACTACAACCAAATTTCATCAAAATCTGTTCAGTAGTTTTTGCGTGAAAAACTAAGAAACATCCATCCATCCATCCATCCTCAAGAACTTTCACATTTATAATAGTAGTAGGATATCCGCAAATGTACCACAACGGGAAACGAACTAGTAGATCTAATATTGGAAGTGTTGAAACGGCGCGGCGGAGGTTACGAAACTTGGGTGACGCTCGCTCGGGTGGCAACAACAATCTTTCTCGTATTTTTTTTGCGGGATGAAATCCATTTTAATCACTTTATTTATATAAGTATCGTAAATTAAGTCTAGACTCTTTGCGCAGTACTTCAGAACTGTCCCTTGCTATTTAACTTGGCTCAATATTTTGTTGTTTCACTCCGCGATAAAATATTAACACTTACATAACTCAGAGGTGCTTATTATTTTTTGAAGCACTTGGCTTGTTTTACATTGGCTCGGTTTATTACATTTTCTCATTTATATTAAAAAACAGGAAATAAATTGACTTTTGTTTTTTAAATGAATCGCTTCTCTAAATTGAAACAACAAAAAAAAACAGAATCTCTAAATCCGCTATAGTCTAACTAAACTAAAGCATCGAGTAGGTAAAGGAGTCTTTGAACGTCTTATTATTAGACCTACAGAAAAATTTGTCACGTGGAATTAACACCAAAAAAGTACTCAAATACAAAAGACATAAAATATAAACAAACATCCAAATACATAAATTCTTTTCCGCAAATAAGAGTCCAACCGCGTCGTAATGAATTCGGGAACTCTACGTTTGATCTTGCTATTAACATGAATGAGGCTTGCCGTTATTTATTATTAACGAATTGTTAATAATTTATCATTAATAATTATTATTAATGACAATTATTCCCTTGAATGTTTTGACATTCAAGGGTTTGCAAAGGCTTTGGAGCATTGAACCATTGTCTGACTGCAAATTAATGGAAATTGTTCATGTCTAAAACATAGACATTGAGACCATGAATATATTATAATAATTCTATTGTTCTATTGAAGGAGTAAAAGGTTAGTTAGAGTGTGAGGAGTGTACTGTGTACTGTGTACTGTGTACTGTGTACTGTGTACTGTGTACTGTGTACTGTGTACTGTGTACTGTGTACTGTGTACTGTGTACTGTGTACTGTGTACTGTGTACTGTGTACTGTGTACTGTGTACTGTGTACTGTGTACTGTGTACTGTGTACTGTGTACTGTGTACTGTGTACTGTGTACTGTGTACTGTGTACTGTGTACTGTGTACTGTGTACTGTGTACTGTGTACTGTGTACTGTGTACTGTGTACTGTGTACTGTGTTCTGTGTACTGTGTACTGTGTACTGTGTACTGTGTACTGTGTACTGTGTACTGTGTACTGTGTACTGTGTACTGTGTACTGTGTACTGTGTACTGTGTACTGTGTACTGTGTACTGTGTACTGTGTACTGTGTACTGTGTACTGTGTACTGTGTACTGTGTACTGTGTACTGTGTACTGTGTACTGTGTACTGTGTACTGTGTACTGTGTACTGTGTACTGTGTACTGTGTACTGTGTACTGTGTACTGTGTACTGTGTACTGTGTACTGTGTACTGTGTACTGTGTACTGTGTGCTGTGTGCTGTGTGCTGTGTGCTGTGTGCTGTGTGCTGTGTGCTGTGTGCTGTGTGCTGTGTGCTGTGTGCTGTGTGCTGTGTGCTGTGTGCTGTGTGCTGTGTGCTGTGTGCTGTGTGCTGTGTGCTGTGTGCTGTGTGCTGTGTACTGTGTACTGTGTACTGTGTACTGTGTACTGTGTACTGTGTACTGTGTACTGTGTACTGTATGGAACAGGCCATCGATACTCGTATACATAGGCTTCCTACTACTATATATAATATATGTGAAAGTTTGTGAGGATAGATGTATATATAATACTATATCCAATTATATATCTATATACTTATATTTATTATTCATTCTTTAAACGTGTGATACGAAATTGAAATGCTCAATCCAATAAAAATAATCTTTATTGAATAGGAAATTTAAAGCACATAAAATAACTAATGCTCATAAAATATGGAATAAAATAAGGATTAAAGATAGTAGTCGGAGAAAATAAGAACGCCTTTAAATCAAAATGGCGATTTAGATTCAGCGGCACTCGTTTATTACGTGATGACTCCTTCTATCCGGTCAGAGCTAAAAAATACTAATCAGAAATGTCGACATACCGTCGTAACGCACAACTTTTCCACCCTCTGCCGGTCCACCGCCTCGGCTTGAGGGCATTTTAAATTAAAAACATAAATTACCTTTTTTATTATTCATTTAAATATTGTAAGTTATAAAAGCAATTTAATTTTATGTTCAGTGTTTCAAAAGTATTAAGTTCTCATTTTAATTACTATTTGGCCACGCATCACACCGAATCACTTAATAATCCAACAGACAATTCGGACTCGATTCGGAGAATGTATCGGACATCAAATTTTAAATTCAATTATTCATTATTAGATGGTTTTATAGGGCTGTTACTTATTAATATTTAATTAAATAATATAAAAAAAGAGCAACAGCGGACTCTGTCCTCCCTTGATTTTTTTAGTGAGAAAAAAACGAAGCCATTGTGAGTCGACTGGCAGATTTTTATATGCTATCAGATATTTAATTTACGATTATTTATAAGCTTATAACCTATCATTATTTATTATTTAGTATCGATACTTTACCATGTCACAATCTACAATATCGAACCCTACTTTAATTGAAATTTAGTTTCACTAATCAAAATTGTTTTGAACAAAAACCAGTATCAAAGTCTGATGACTAAACAATTTGGAAAGTTGCGCCTCCGCCGTAACGCGTCGGTGTGAGAGAGACCAACAGTAAACAGCTTCACAGAGTTAAAGAAAGGCAGTTAGTTAACTTAAATTGGTTAAGTAGCAAGCAAGTATTTCGGCTTTGTTTTGAGCACGTTTTGTGTTAAGCTTGTTTTTTACTGATAGTTGCTGTAGAAATTATATCTGTAATTTGCTCCGTATGATTTGTTTTTAACTCTCGACGAAAACAGAGGGGTGTTATAAGTATAAAATGATAATTAAAATTTATATAATATATAAATTTTAATTATCATTATATTACATGTAGGTATATAAATTAAAATTGGGCACGTATATTCTAAGCTGGTAGAAAGAAAAGTATCTACCATGTATGGAATGATTACCTACGTAATAAAAATAATACGTACATTATGTAATGTTTTTTTTTCTTTTTTAAACGCATATATTTGGGCAATAATATTGACTACACGCGAGATGTGATCCAAATTGTAATGTTACTCAGCATTTGGAATCTTTTTTAAAATATGTTCCCTTTGCTGCGGGTAACAGGACCTAGCTCAATCCCCGAGCGGCTTAACATCTTGTTATGCGGCTTTGAGTGCTCTTACTAGGCCATCAATTCTAACTTGAAATATTTAGTGGCACGCACTTTAATATGGGCTAGTGTTCAACCATTTTTTGTGTGGAATGTGCTGTAACCATCGTAATGTTTTTGGTGAAACTAACAAACTCATCGTATTTTGACCGACTTCTACGGAATAGGGCTTTCCTTTGATGGAGAACCAGCCTTCGCTACTGCTACGTAGCAGCCGACGAGTAGCTAGACTCTACATTCGTAGCCTTCTACGAACTCGTAGCGACATCAACTACGAGACACTTTTTGCATGCAATTTAATAGTGTCGAATATCACATTAAACTTTAAAATTGTTGAATAGGTATTAATCTAAAAGAAATAGTGATTAAGGTTGGCGTGATTAAAAATTATAACTATAATATGATACATATTGCCCATCTCTTTCTCGCAATGCCAGCATGGCGGTAGCACATCGACGTCACAGGCCGATAAATCGCTCTCTTTCTTATTGTTTTCAATTGTTTGTACCTCCGTTATTTATTAAAGATTGTTTACTATCATATTGTCTAACATTGAATAGACGTAATATTTTTTTGTTAACAAGCCTATTATAAAGTAACTTTTTGGAGTTTACTCCTTAAGAATCGATTTTCATATAAGGTATGAAAAAAATATGACTAGTAAAACTACTGAACGAATGACCTCGTTACGTTTTCGTGCGCATCCTATTCTGCGCACCTTTCAATTTTTTTCACATGGCACGAATTTTTGAACTCAAATCAATCGCTAGTCGCTTTGCATTGCACACAAAATTTTACTTTTTAGAGTAAACTCCAGTCATGCGTCGGAGCTGACACACACTTTTTGTCATAACAGAAGCACTCCGGGAGTGCCAACAGAAGTGAAAACAATAGTGCACAGGCAAGCATGCGGCGCGCGAGCCACCTGCCCCGCCCTACCTCATACCGCACGGGTGTCGGTAACCGTGTCGCGAGTTTAATGGTTTCCTCCCACGTGTTTTCACTTCAAAAAAATTTTACAACCATTCAGTGGTTTGTAGCATTCGGATTAAATTTGAGAAAAAATCAGTTTCGTGATTTAACCAAAGATTTCAAAACTAAAGATGGCTATGACGTACATTTGACAGAACAAATCTTCATACAAGAAAAAGTTACGCCATCTTGGTTTTCACCATACCTTTTGAGGTATTGTTGTCAGCCATATTAATTTCACCATACTTGAAATGTCAAAATTCCAACTCCAAAAGTTTGGCCATTTAAGTGTTTAAGTGGAGACAGATTAACAGACAGAATAACCTTATTTTTCAGTAAGAATTCTATCGTAGTTTATTTAACAATGGCGCTGAACCGGTGGTTTACATTTCACGCGTCAGACGATAGATTACATATAATCCAACGAAATGTAATCGCTTTCAATATAAAATGACACGTAGGTTTTTGTCTTTCGGATTATTTTAATTTTGACACCATTTTAACGACTGGTCCCTGTTTATTCGTATATATTCGTTCTCGTGAAAGTTTTTATCATAGAGGCAGCCCTAGTGCTCTACCTAGAGTTTATCAAATATGCTGCGAGCGTAGCGCTAACGACAAGCGTGTCTAGCGCTAACGACAAGCGTGTCTAGCGCTAACGACAAGCGTGTCTAGCGCTTGTTAAACTAAATGTGCCCCTCTGTCCCTCCTCTAAGCTACAGTTAAAAGGGTAAAGTTTATACGTTTCTAACATTTCAATTGTAAATGAGTTATTTCGCTGAATGAAGTCGAATGTCATATCACATAAGTAATGTTTAGGTACCAATAGAGAAAGAAGACATTCTTGAATGCCACTACTATTATAAAAGTGAAAGTTTGTGAGGATTGATGGATAGGTGGATGGATGGATGGATGGATGGATGGATGTTTGTTACTCTGTCACGCAAAAACTACTGAACGAATATTGATTAAATATTGTATTGTAGTAGCTTAAGCTCTGGATTAACACATAGGCTACTTTTTGTCTCGAAAAAGTACAGTGTTTCCGTGGAAAACTGTATTTTACGCTGGCGCAGCTGCGAGGGTAAGCTAGTTTTTAATATTTTCATTACATTCACATTCAATTTTAGATATTTTTCTACGCGGTTTATGTAGTCTATGTACAATTAAAAGAAACAGCTAATTTAAATCATAACATTATAACGATGCTCTGCTTGGAAGTGACGTGGTCGTTATTACCATAGAGAATAGAGGAACCAAACCCACAGGAAAACAAGATTATTATAACTGTGGAGCAGTAAATTGCCGAGGAGCTCCACGGGCGAAATAATGTCAATTCCCGCCAACTAAGCCGAGACTCCAGATTTATGCGACGATAGTCGGGCGCCGCGCCGCTGACCGCGGGGAAACTGCACACATTCAAGAAACATACGTATTTATACTTACACTATATTCCCACAGCAGTATGCTCAGATCCTCTTTTGATGCGATTTCGACAGACTTCGTCACATACACATTTTTAATTCGTCTCATTCACACTAATGAAACAAGGAAGCTGCCAGCCGAAAGATGCACTAAGATCGAAGCTGTAAGCAGCTATCTATCTCACAAAACACATAAGAGTGAAAGAGAAAGCAAATTAATGTCTTTTCGCTTTTGTCTCGGCTTAGTGATCTTTTGGAACCTCTTTTTTTACAACGTTGGTATAACGACTTTATGGCGCTCATAATAAGTGTTAACATAATTATTATGTCGCTTCTTATCCCAAGAAACGATATATTATGTTTCTTCTGCTACAAATAGCCCCGGCTATTATATATATATGCTGTAGTTGTTAATCTGAGTGTGAAACATCGAAATGATACGGTCGTCGCGTGAGCAGACAATCTGAGCCACTGCAATGATTTAAAAGACAAAAAGTGTGTGTCAGCTCCGACGCACGACTGGAGTTTAAAAGTAAAACACGTCCCTCAGAAGGAACAAAAACTTTAGCGATCGATTTGAGTTCAAAAATTCGCGCCATGTGAAAAAAAGTGACAGGTGCGCAGAATAGGTTGCGCACGAAAACGTAACGAGGTCATTCGTTCAGTAGATGTTACACCTCATATTTTTTTCATACCTGGGGCCTTATATGAAAATCGATTTTTAAGGAGTAAACTCCAAAAAGAATTCAGCATCGCCGTCTACACGAGCTTCCTTCTTGATATCCACACGCTCCCACCTGAAGATTAGACTGTACAATCTAAATTAGCTAGCCGCTGGTCGCTGGCAGACGGCCCGCACCCTTACCCGAATCACTTTTGCGTTCCCCATGATAACGAACACCGACAAAGACTTAGTTTCGCTTTGTTAATATTGTTTTTGCGCAGTTTGTTTTGTATGTCGTACGTGAAATTTACTTTTATGTATTTTATTCTACGGAGGACAAAATAATATTTGGCGAACGTTCTGCTCGCAACGATTATGGAGGTTTAGGCAGTAAAAATACTCGTTTGTTGTACATTTTGTTGAGTGAAGACGGATTTTCGTATTTTTCTAAAAACAATTGCTAGAATCCCAGCTACATAAACTCGTTTGAACATAACCTCGCAATTAAATATTATTTGTATACAATTATCGTAGATATAGTAAATTAAATAAAAACAATGAAGACATTTTAAACTATAACCGATAACAAGTTATTAAATATGAGTGAAATTTCAAAAGTTAAGCTCATTCAGCGAAGTACTTTGTGAATCAAAAGCGATTATTTTTCAACAAACTTCTTTCATCCAATATAGTGGCGCAACTTTCCCATTGTGCGGCGCGGACGGCGGTAAATAATGAGCCATGCTCGCATTAATATTATACTTTTCTCGTTAACTTACGTCCAGCCGCAATTTACGGTTACGTGTTTGTCCTAAATCATCATCTGAAGGTCTGCTTATTCTGCTAATTAAATCCTGCAATAAATAAATAAGTTAAGATCCAGTCTGAAAACTGCAAAATGGTATTATCATGAACGTCAAACGTTTGATCGGTCCAAACTCCTTATGATATCAAGATGATTTATAATTCAATAAAAGTAAAATGGAGGTGTAAGTTAATTACGATAATTGGTGTTCTGTGATCTATTTAAGTCTTTGAAAAGAAGGAGCAAAGAGTTGTATCAAATTCTACTTACTGCTATTATAAATCCTATTATTATAATATTATAAATGTGAAAGTTTGTGAGGATGGATGTTTGTTACTCTTTCACGCGAGAACTACTGAATGGATTTTGATTAAATTCGGTATGGTAGTAGCTTGAGCTCTGAATTAAAACATAGGCTACTTTTATCCCGAAATAGTATAGTGTTCCCGCGGGATACTGTATTTACGCAGACGGAGCCGCGGGCAACAGCTAGTGTGTTTATAAATGTGAAAGTTTGTGAGGATGGATTGATGGATGTTTGTTACTCTTTATCGCAAAATTTACTAAACGGAGTTCGATGAAATTTGGTATGGTATTAGCTTAGGCTCTGGATTAAAACATGGGCTACTTTTCATACCGAAAAAGTACAGTATTCCCATACTATACGTGGGCGGAGCCGCGGGAAAAAGCTAGTTTATAAAGTTGACAAAATACGGCATATGCTTTTTAAATAAGAACAAGTGTAAAAGCCAGAAAATACACTTGTTACACCTTAAAAGAAAATTTAAAAGTTAAATAAGTCAATAAAATTACAAGGTTTTTATGGACCGTAAAAGGCAAAAATATTCAGAGTAAGGCTGAGGTAGTCATCAAGACGGTACTTTTATTACTAGAACTGAACTAAAAGTCGGGAAATTAGTATTTGAGAAAGTTATCAAAGAAGATTTAAGATGTACTTAATTTTGTGACCCAAGTTGAGCGGTAAAAAGAGTGGCTGCGGAGGAGCTAAGTTGATTTATGAAAAAACATTAATCAGACAAAATTGTGAGAGATAACAGAATTTAAAATGTAAACTATCTCGTAAGAGTTAATGTTTTTTTACGAAAATTTTGCAAACGGAGGAGTTCAACGACAAATTCGTCTTTCTTCTATTTTTCACATTCGATACACAACGTTTACTTTTTTTTTGTACTATCTAAGAGGCAAAAGTACTCATATAAAGTTCAAACTTTAAAAACAAAAAACAAAATTTTAATAGATGACTAGGGCTAAGTACCTAATGAAAAAAGCTACTTCATAATTCTGACGACCTCTGTGGCTCAGTGGTTGAGCGTGTTGATGCTCAAGCCGGGGGTCGTGGGTTCAAATCCTGCCGAAGGAACAAAAAGTTTTTCTGCCTGCCTGGGTCATGGATGTGTATTAAATATGTGCATAGTAAAAATCTTAAAGATATGTATAATATAAAATTATTATACATACCTACTTCCCGTTGTCTGGTCTTCGTAACACAAGTTCTTCGAGTACTTAGTACGGGACCAGATTGACGTGGTGTGAAGCGTCTATAGATAATTATAAGCGTTTTTATCTGTATCAATAGGCTTTATATCAGCTACCTTCATCTTCATCATAACATAATTTATTGGCTTCCACCATAATATGTGCATAATAGGGAAGCCAACATAAGATAACAAAATGGCGGGCATTTCATTATACCCGACTTAGAGGATCGGTTTTAATTAAAATATTAATTTGCTAATCAACAATTAATTAGCAGAGATTTGAAACAACTCTGTGATACGGTCCGTAACCAAATGAACTCACGGCACGTGTCAAAAAATATAAGGTTAATTATACAGTTACACCACAGTTACACGCTACTTCGGATTACAATCAGTAATACATTGCGAGGGTTTTCATAGTATATTTAAGTAGTCAGGCATTTTAAGGTTTCTTATTATTATTGTTTCGTGTTCTCTCATAAGGGTAGTCCATGTGTTAGGGTCCCAAAGGGTAAAAACGGGACCTTATTACTGAGACTTCGCTGTCCGTCCGTCCGTCTGTCACCAGGCTGTATCGCGTGAACCGTGATAGCTAGACAGTTGAAATTTCACATATGATGTATTTCTGTTGCAAGCAAGTTGCAAGTTGCAGCCATGTTGCAACAAATACAAATAACAGAATAAAATAAATATGAAAGGGCTTCCAACTACACACACCGGCATATTTAGCGGCACATAAAATAAAGGTTTGAAATCAGTATCATATAAGGTTGCTGGCTGGTTTATACGTCATTTAATTAAAAAAAAAATATTTTCAAATTAATAAAACAACTGAACATCACATTTTATGCAATTGTTTTAATTTTATTCAAATACACCTTATCTGGAGCGAACTTCGAGTATTTCTTCCTTCTGAGTTTGATTTAAAATTTCATTGAAATACTGTTTTTTGTTAGTTTTTTTTAATCGCGTATCTTTTAGGAGTTGAGGACTGAATTATGCCTGACTTAGCCCCAACGGAGATTGCCAGGGCACTCGAAATGCGAAGAAATGGTCAAACCTACAGACTGCTATCCAGAGATCTTCGTCAACCAGTTTCAACGATCCATCGCAGTATCCAACGGTTCAGGGAGACCGATACTTATGTGAGAAGAGCAGGACAAGGCAGAAAAAGATGCACTTCGAGTAGGGATGATCGTTTCATTCGGCTTCGTGTACGTAGGAACCCCCGTTTCACGGCCGTCCAAGCCCGACATGAGTTAGAAGCAGTGCGGGGTGTAACCGTAAGTGAGCGTACGGTACGAAGAAGGTTCGAAGAAGCTGGTTTGGGTTCATTTGTGCCCGCCAAGGCTCCAAGGCTCGAGGTAAATCATCGTAGAAACAGGTTAACTTTTGCTCGAGAACATCGACTTTGGAACGCGGACCAATGGAGTAAGGTATTGTTTAGTGATGAGTGCAGAATTCTCTTAAATCAAATTGACGGCAGGCAAAGAATATACAGACGCAAAGGAGAACGATACATTCAGACAAATTTTGAAACTATAGTTGCATACGGTGGTGGATCAATAATGGTTTGGGCGGGCATTTGTTTGGGAGCTCGCACAGACTTGGTAGTGATTGACAAAGGGAGTCTGCCTGCAGACCGCTATATCAGAGAAGTCTTAGAAGAAAATGTCGTACCGTTTGCCCCATATATCGATGACGATTTTGTTTTTATGCAGGATAATGTTCGGCCGCATACCGCTCGGGTAACTCAAGCTTATCGTAATGATATGAATATCACTGTTATGGAGTGGCCAGCGAGATCACCGGATATGAACCCAATAGAGCACGTTTGGGACTTGCTGAAAAGAAAAGTTAAGTCCAGAATTCCAGCTCCTGCCAACGTGGGTGAACTGCGAATCGCCGTAGTTGAGGAATGGCGGAGACTATCCCAGGAGACCATCGATAACATCATTCTCAGTATGCCTAGACGGGTAGAAACTTTAATAAGAGCACGTGGAGGAAATACGCGATATTAATCACCATTTTTCTAATTTAATTATTTGATAATTTAATATTAATTTTCACTTTTCCCGCTTACATGAAAAGTTCAAAAATGTACCATTTTTCACAAATAGCCTTTACTCGCAAAATCTGTTCTTAATGTGATCTCATTTTAAGTAAAACAAATGAAACTTTAAATAACACAAGAAGTGTAGTAAGTAGATTTTAAAATAAAACCATATTTTTTTAATTATGGACCTTTTTTTGTGTTCCACTAAATATGCCGGTGTGTTTACAACGCTCCAAAATACAACACGTGATTTTTTGCCGTTTTGAACGAATCGTGCGCGAGTCCGAGTCGCACTTGACCGTTTTTTTAATGAAATGGACCAGGGTACGAGCATGTATACTCCCAACACTATTTTAGTTCATTTAAAATCCCAACACAGTCATTTTGAAATTACACTGACTACAATCCTTACTTAATATTATAAATGTGAAAGCGTGGATGTTTGTTACTCTTTCACGCAAAAACTACTGAACGGATTTCGATGAAATTTGGCATGTTAGTAGTTTAGACTCTGGCTTAAAACATAGGCTACTTTTTATCCCGAAAAAGTAGTGTCCCCGAGGGATACTGTATTTACGCGGGCGGAGCCGCGGGAAACAGCTAGTTCATAAATAAAGCGAGTACAAAGACAGCGTACGTTGACGTTTGTACGATCGAGTGTTGCCAATTATTGTCAGTTAAGGCGCGTCTCCTGCTCGTGTTTTTTTTAAACGTTACACAAAATCATTACAATTGGGGCGTAGCTACGAGGGCGGGTCAATAAGTCCGTGACTTTTGGAATAAAACACAGATTTTTTGATAAATAAATCATTTTATTTTTCAACGTAGTTCCCCTTGAGCTCTATACACTTTGTCCAACGCTTCTCCAATTTTTTTATCCCTTCCAAAAAATATGATTTGTCGAGGTCCTCAAAATAGGCCTTTGTTTGCGAGATGACTTCATCATTGGAGTCAAATCTTTTTCCACCGAGCCATTTTTTCGGGTTTGGGAACAAGAAGTAGTCACTCGGAGCCAAATCTTGAGAATAGGGTGGATGTGGGAGCAATTCATAGCCCAATTCATGGATTTTTGCCATGGCAACTGCACATGTATGCACCCTTGCATTGTCTTAGTGAAAAAGAACTTTTTTCTTGGCCAAATGAGGTCGGTTTTTTTTCAAATCCTCATTGAAGCGGTCCAATAAGATGGCATAATATTCCCCATTAATTGTTCTTCCCTTTTGAAGATAGTCAATGTGGATTATCCCACGTGCATCCCAAATAACAGTCGCCATAACTTTATTGGCTGACAAACCCACCTTGGCCTTCTTTGGCGCCGATTCACCCTTAGAAACACACTGTTTTGACTGTTGTTTGGTCTCTGGTGTATTGTGATGGATCCATGTTTCGTCCACGGTTAAAAAACTCCTCCATATTGTGATTAAACAACGCCAAACCTTCCTGTGAAGTTGTTACACGATTGCGTTTGTGGTCGACTGTGAGCAAACGCGGCACCCATCTTGCGGAAAGCTTTCTCATGCCCAAGTGATCATTCAAAATTGAAACCACTGAGCCATGCGAGATGCCTATGGCTTCCACAATCTCTTGCACTTTCAATCTTCGGTCAGCCAACACCATATCGTGAAGTTTTTCGATTGTTTCGGGTGTAGAGACCTCAACTGGGCGTCCAGGACGTTCGGCATCTTCAGTGCTTGTAAGGCCACAACGAAATTCAGTAAACCACTTTTTTACCATTGAAATCGATGGTGCAGAGTCCCCATAGTATTTATCAAGCTTAGCCTTGGTCTCGGTAATGGTTTTTTTTCACAAAAAATAATGCTTAATAAGCACACGAAATTCACTTTTTTCCATTGTTTCCTTAAGTTACTGGATAGTCTGATAAAGATAGCTGTAAAACACAAACTAACTGACGCAGCAAGTTCAAATTTTGATAGGAGTCAACTGACAGATGCCTGTTGACAGGAGTAGTGTTGCTTTTTCAGTAAGGAGGTTAGAAATTCAAAAAGTCACGGACTTATTGACCCGCCTTAGTATGCACATTTGTCTACGCATACAAAATGTTTTTGTCTTCCGAGACGGACGGAAAACATTCGGGGGGAAAGAGGGGAAGGCAAAAAAGTGATTTGTGCGTAAAATAAATATTTTTTGTTATGACATCCCCACATGTCAAAAAGTGAAAAAAAAAATCCGGTTGACGGTTCGGTTCGAGTCAAATTAGAGTGAAGTTTATAAATATAAGAGAATACCGTTTTCTATGGATAAGCGGTTCGCTCAATCTACAATCAAGCTTCGATACAATAATAATTGCATCGCGGTTAAATTCGTTCGTTTGTTTGAAGTTAAGTAAAATACGATTTTTCTTTTTATGTGTATAGGATCCGGACTGTATCGAACAAGTATCGAATCTGCATTATTGTGGCATTGTAATAGCAGAATCGGCTTTCAGAGGAGATACCTGTACTTGTAATTCATCTGGTGTTCCTCAAAATCCCAAACCCTGACTTAGCGAAATACACCGTAAGCGTCATTTCACGCCGTAACTCTGAATCAATGCCTCGGAAAATGTACTTCTTTTACCATTACGAAATCCACTTAGTCTGTGACGTTTCCTTCGCTGTTAATCGCAGCCCTTTGAAGGCATTAGGTAAAATTATTTAAAGTTAGTGAGTCGAGATTGCTTTATGACGACAAAGAAGATAATTCCATTTCGATGAGGTTAATACAAAACAGAGTAATTAATAGTAAGTATAAAATAGTAAGTAATTATCTGTTTTGTATTAACCTCATCGAAATCTAAACAAAACATTGTATGTTGTCAACAAAATTTTCGGAGTTTTATCATAAATGAGCACTGTGGAGTCCCGGAGTACAAAGTAATTACGAAATATACACAACAAAATAACATATAATGTAACTTTCTCTAATCTAATCTAATCTTAATCTAGCTCTATCTGAGAAAATAAAGGGTTTTTCAACAGGAACGCTCGAACTTTGTCTGCGCACAGTGGCTATTTAAGTTAAATGATAGCTATAAAATTTGTCTTGAATACATATTAATTCGTGACATTTTACCATGGAAAGCTGCACGCTTCAAAAACACGTAGAAATTGTTAGAATTTGTTATCAAAATCAGTGTTATAAACAGTTCTGTGCGTTGCGCCTTGCTTGCGGCTAATTTATAGGGTTTTTTAAGGCATCGCAAGCGACATGTCACTTAGCGATGACTTATGCCAAATCCCATACATTTTTGATTACGAACTTCGCTGTTAAAATTATCGAATTCATCTTGACTAAAGGCGAAGGTGTGTAAGTTTTTTTAAATATCTGCAGACCTCTGTAGGTGTAGGTAGTAGGTGTAGATGGTGGTGTAGGCTGTAGGTGCAGTTGTTTATTAAAGTGAAACTTTTATTACATCGTCTCAAACTTTTTCGTCTGTGTGTTGCATGTCGCGTGACGGTCGGCCGCGGAGTAGGGATAAAGTGAAAGGCGCTCGTCAGAGCAGTCGAGGCCAATATGGCGGCGCCTATAGTTCGCATCAGCTGACCGTGTAGTGTATAGACTAGTACTCATTTGTGCCAGTGCTCCACGCTATTTTGTTATTAAGTTTCACTTTTACGTGGTTTCATTCTTATGAAACCACACAATCCTTTTCTTGATTGGTTTACAACCCAAAAATACTTCACATTTTTTACGCTTTACCTATAGCGTGATCTAGCGGCAAATCAGCGCCATCTAGTATGCCATATGAGAACCAAAGTTCCTTAAGAAAATGAACTTAAAATCTAACGCATAAACAGTCTGTATATTGATAAAGACCGCATTTAACTCGTTATGTAGTTCACGCGAAGACACAAGAAGCGCATTTTATTGTTATTAAGTTTCACTTTTACCGTGGTTTCATAAAACCACACAATCCTTTTTATTCCAATTTTGGAATAAATAACTAATAAATAAATCCCAGAAGGAAAAGTTTGAGTGTTAGTTCTGCATTTTTCTCACGTCACCGCCGGAATCCTCTGAAGACAGTGCATTTTAAATTTGGGTGAATATAAAACAATCATTTTGATTGTTTTATATTCACCTATAGAGTTACACAATAAACTTAGTTTGTTATTTACGTATCTAATTTTAACATATTTTCCTATATATCTCTTTGTCAGTAATTTTGTTTACTTGTATAATTTACATAATTAAACCATAAAAGTTTAATAACCGTGTGCATACTAATTTAAAATGTGTGTTTATGTTTTTATAGAAATAAAACGTACCTAATATTTTTTTTAAGCATAGCTTTTATCGCGGGCTTTGAGCGCGGTGACCGAATCATGAAATTCCGTAACGAAAATAAACCTAACACCCCCACTCCGACCGGCACAGCGGTGCGGCGTTGAAAGCCGTGCATCGTCTAACGTCGTTTCAGTTCGGCAGACTTCGGCACGGTGTTTGACGGTGTTTGGCGACTAGACGTATGCGTGTAGACTTACTATGCAATAGCTTTACCGCGGCAGTCCCCGAGTGACACACGTATTTTTTTTAGTAAATATTAAATCTGATTTGTTATAAATAACCTATACTAACCTTACCGAGAGCATGTCAGGACATGTTAAAGGAGGGTTCCGTAACTATAACCGCGTAAAAGGTTTTTTTCAAATTACTTCAACAACTTATAAACCACTTTGGAGGTCGATTACTCGTAAATGGTTGACTTTGTAAAAAAAATCATGTATGAAACTTTGCCTTTATTTTAAAAAACCTATTCAACGATACCCCACACAAGGGGGTAGGATGAAAAAACTATTTTTCATCCCCACTTTACATGTATAGGGAACCAACCCTAAAATATAAAATTATCATTATTTTATGATGCTTAAACCGAGATCTGTCACTATACCAAATTTCATCAATTTCTATTAATAATTACAGAAGCTAGAAGCGCGGACAGACAGACGGACGGACAGAGCGAAACTATAAGGGTTACTAATGTATAACGGAACCCTAAAAAAGTATTAGGTAGTTTAGTGATAGAATAGATAATAGTTAAATAAAAAGGTTAGTTAATAATTATTGTGTCTGGTTCTGCGATCCAGCCTTGTTTTATTATTGTTTTTTTTTTCCATTACTTTATGGTAACAAATGATAAGGATATGACTAAATCATAGCATTTACTTTAGTTGTTACAAATCTGCAAAATCTTTTAAATGGCTTTTGACGTGATAACGTCTTATAATTCGATGGAGCTGGCTGCACGCACGAAAAAACATGACTCATGCGTTACCTGTTACTGTTACCAAGTACCAGCGTTACCTCGCATTGCCGTTACCTCAGCTAGCCGCGCCTTAGGTATGTGAGCGGTGGGACGGAGAGGCGTTATTATGGATGTATTATTATTGGAACGAAGTTCCTTATGGCTCGTTGCGATATTGAGGCTAGGCGGATTATATTGGCACGACACTTTTTGCCACTCGAAATCACAATGTAATAACGACTATTAAGAATGATACAAAAAACGACCTAATCACCTTGACAATAATGTAGAATTTTGCAATTAGGTACACATTGTGACTGTTATGACTGTTACATATTGTGACTAGCTAGCCGAGCGCTTGATGTTATTACTCAGTACGGAGCCGGACTTCGCGGCGACAACACTGCGAGCAGCAAGCAACCCCTGTCCCTACATAAGGCGCTAGTTCCGCGCGCACTATATATACTTAGTTCAACTATTTGTTTTGTATAATATAATATATAATATCTATACAGATAAACAAAATTGAAGTGTCTGTTTGTAAAAAAGCTGTTAATTTCAAATTAACAGCTTTTATTTTCAATTAATGCATTTAAAAGTATGATCTTAAAAATCTTAAAACTTTCATGGGATTTATATTTCATAAATGCAGTCATTTCAGTTGTTATAAAAACTTAAAAGGTAAGTAGGTACTTGCAGTTTTGGCACTATTTACCTTTTTAGTTTTCCTTACAACTGAAAATCCACATTTGAAATGAAAACAAATTAATAAAGAAATAATATGTATATATTGAAATTATTTAACATTTCCCATGAAGAAACAATAGTCTTACATTAAATTGCCACATAAATAATGATAAGTGAACTATACCTCAAAAATATTATTATTCAATATTCACATAGGAGTACACTCCTCGGTAGAGACTGAAGACATATTATGTACATATTAATATATGAATCAGTGATAGCTGCAAGCAAATTAATACCCGTTGCCTTTATTAGTTTGTACAAAACTTGATCATCTAGGTATTTTGAAGAATGGGTTTTGTTAGGAAAAACAGATTTATTTATGTTGCAACTGAGCATGAGTACTATTACGTAATGTACATTACTGCACTAGTCACATTATAATACCTAACAATTTAGCCTAAGAAACATCCTCATCATAGATATCATCACATAACACATGCTTATAGTATATTTTCTTTAGCCTACTTACTATGGGAGGATATTTCTAGCGAAAAGTTAATAAAAATATACCAGTTAATAGTTGAGAAACATCTTTATCTGAAGTATAAAATATTATGCATACTATTAAGGTATTGTCTGACATTGTGCTTGATTTAAAAAGTGATGTTACTTTACTAAGTTTAATCAGATTTGAAAAAATATTGTTATACAGTCATATATATAAAGAGATTTATCTAAATAGAAAACAGATTAAGGCGTTGTAATAATAATAACAAAGAAACACCGAGTCAATATCTCACTACACAACAACACCGAGTCAATATCTCACTACACAGTTTTGAAATAGATGCAATTTGTATTATTCGAACGGAGGAACGGAAGCTCAACTCAACGTTTTATTCACAAAATACATAAAAAAAACACCAAACAACACCTCGTTCCTTATGCACAAAACAAAACGAACGCCTTTTTATTGTTTACCGGTGATGTAATTTTTTTTATAAATATGCGATCATGTGATACCAGGTGAAGGAAATTAAGTAACCCACAATATTTGTTTTTTACTAATCTTATTTTCATTTGCAGTTTAAACGCAGAATAAAAAAAAAATGCGCTTCTTGTGTCTTCGCGTGAACTACATAACGAGTTAAATACTTTCTTTAGATTTTAAGTTAATTTTCTTAAGGAACTTTGGTTCTCATATGGCATACTAGATGGCGCTGATTTGCCGCTAGGTCACGCTATAGGTAAAGCGAACCTATTTGCATAAGATGTTTATGAGGGCCTTACTAATGTGAAGTATTTTTGGGTTGTAAACCAATCAAGAAAAGGATTGTGTGGTTTTATGAAACCACGGTAAAAGTGAAACTTAATAACAAAATAGCGTGGAGCACTGGCACAAATGAGTACTAGTCTATACTCTACACGGTCAGCTGATGCGAACTATAGGCGCCGCCATATTGGCCTCGACTGCTCTGACGAGCGCCTTTCACTTTATCCCTACTCCGCGGCCGACCGTCACGCGACAAGCAACACACAGACGAAAAAGTTTGAGACGATGTAATAAAAGTTTCACTTTAATAAAATCGTAAAATAATTATATTTATCCAAAATAAAATCTAACATTTTTTCTCGTCATTATCATATACACAAATAAATTTACAATTCGGTTACGCAAAAATGGGTGTATATTTCAATCGGTCTCACAACTCTGCCCCCGTAGGTATTTTTATCTGCCCTATAGAGTTGACCACCCCTGGCCGGACCTCGCGGCGGCAACACGCCTACCTAAGGCGCGGCCAATAAGTTCCGCGCGCACTATAAACATGACGTTGTCACGTTCAACTATCGTCAGTAAACCGACTTTACAGACAACCGATTTTTTTGTTTCCATTTTGTTACGATACATAATGTTATATTATGGATGGAGCTGTTAGTTTTTCTGTAGGCATAAAAAAATAGACCACAGTTTAGAAACCACTGTCCTGGGTACACTTCCTACACATTCTTCGCTGTCGAAAGGATATTTAATTAATACACAGGCTGTTCGGCTCCGCGGAATACAAATCGAAAATCGTCGGGCTGTTGATTTATAACGAGTTACGGCTGAATTATTACAAACTTCCCAAACTTTGAGAAGCTTTGACTTTGAATTAATTTTTACACTCGGAGTTCTCGCGTAGGAAATTCCGCCGGAGACTTTTCGTATGCGATTATAGATCCATGATGTTTTCAGACAGAATTTCGTGAAATAAGTTATAGTCATATTATTATAGTCACAAGAACTAGACGCCTTTATAAATAACTGGCCGATGCCCGCAACTTCGTTTGCATAGAACTAACGGAAACGGAACCCTATTTTTTAAACGGAACCCTAAAATAGGTCCAGCCGTTTCAGAGATTAGCCGGAACAAACAGACAGACAAATAAACAGACAGACGGACAGACAAAAATTTTAAAAATTGATATTTTATTGTAAGTACCGAATATACTTTCATAATATGCGTGTAAATAAGTGAAAATATGTTTATTTTAATATATCTGTATATATCTGTATATAGATACGACTACGTGGTTGTCAATTGTTCTTGCTTGGCCAACAGCACTAAATTTATCAGTACGTATTTATACCTTAATCCTTAAAGTACCATGAGAATATTTTATTATTTTGTATATATAATTTATTATGTAATAGCACTCAATACCAAAGATAAAAGTCAAAACAAAAGTGACTTGATTTGACACTTGACAGCGGAACTTTTTTTTCACTGTCCAAAAAAACAATCCTCATTATATGATTCCCTCCCCTCTACAATTACTCGCCCTAGCCACTTAAATCTGTTCTGTAAATAATCCTTATATTGAAACTTTATGTACATAATATTATATTCTTACTAACAAAATAAAACTGTGGTACTAACCCTACATTTTTGTGTTTGTTTTAAATTTGATATGACTTGGAGTCAAATCCTTTAAGCCGTACCAATGTTATATGTATGTAAAATAGGGATATTAAAATAATAAAACACTTTTTGACGTGAAACGTCTTTAAAATCGCGCCGAAACATACGGGTACCAGGTTTAAAAACTGGACCGTAACGAAAAGGTCTATATCATCGTACCTTAATAATTAAAAAACTATTAGTCTTAGAAACAAAAATGTGGTGTAAATATTTCACTTATATAGTCAGCTCGCTGTTATGACATTGAGTTCGTGTCGGGGTCAAGCGGGGCGGCGGGGGAGGGATACTGCGATAACTGTGCGAAACCGGCGCTCACGCTTGTTTCTATTCAGTGTAACTCGTGACTCCGACTTTATAGCGTGGTGATTCTTTCGTGTGTTTGTTGTTTCTATTACGTACCTGTTCTTTTTTATTAAAATACTTAAAACAGCGTCCATCTTGTTTTCATTTCAATCTTTTACTTTAAAAGCGATTCGCTGACATAGACGTTTCACGTTAAAACCAACGGCCGTGTGCCCCGACACAGCCCCACCCGCTTTTGTTACGCGGTTTGTGTTTAACTGATGTAATGACGTGAAAACTGATGCATTTTAAAACAAAAGAAATAATATCGCGAAGCCGACCAAAAAGTTTCGGAACGCGACATTAAATCCTCCAATGATGTATTCTGTGCTCCAACGCACACACGCACACTGTTTTGATAGATATGATTGAATTTGAACTCTGTACTGCGGTAATAAAGTGCAAATTGACTCATTGACGTTAGGAATGTAGGTGACATTGCTTAGACAACAGTGAGTGTTTGTAATATATGAACTTTATGCAATAACGATAAAGCTCAAATTGACTCTACGTTTTAGTTAGAAAACGTTTGTATGGGAAAAATAAAAGGGCTGTTTTTAGGGTTTTTCCGGAAATTATTAGAATTTTTCTCGCCGTAAAAACCATCCTTGAACTTCAACGAACATTTAAAAAAAAGAATTGGCCAAATTGGTCCAGGCGTTATTGAGTTATGCGCTTACCAACACATTTAGCGATTCATTTTTATACTATAGATAACCAGCAGGCTTACTTACCCAAGAAACCCCGAAGAATCGACAAAATGAAAAATTGAAGAAACATGTATTAATGTTCGGAGGAAATTGGTCCTTTGTCCAGGTCGTGCATTTCTTTTCTTCCCGAGCTCACAAAATGGCCTCTTTTGACAGCTAAATAAGAAACGTTTTCTTATTTCAATGTCAAATAGTCTTGCAATAATGTCAACTACTCCACATCATGCGCTCCTAGACAAATAGTTTCTTTACGTTCAGTTATTTACTTGAAAATTTGATCATTTTTGACAGAAGATTTCCCGGCAACCGTTTTAAAAATATAGCTATTTAGAAGTGTTGACTTTTATTGACGACCATGTATTACCATGGATTAAGAACTATTTTGCAACGAACTGTTTTAGATAGAATATTTATTCTTTAAAATTATTTCTTCGGATCGTCATGCGAAGCCCGCTAACCTAATCAGGAGATTGTCAGGACGTGTTTAAGGAGGGTTCCGTAACTATCAACGCGTAATAGATTTTTTTAAATCACTATAAAAGCTACTGTCCGAATTCGTTCAAAATAATTTTCCTGAAGAGTATTCTACTAATATTATCAGTGTGAAAGTTTGTGAGGGTAAAAATACCGAACGATTTTCGATGAAATTTGGTATGGTAGTAGTTTAGGCTCTGGATTAAAACATAGGCTACTTTTTATGCCGAAAGAATATAGGGTTCCCGTGGGATACTGTATTTACGCGGGCAGAGCGACGGGCAACAGCTAGTTCAGCATAATATATCAGCATGGAATATTGCGAGTTTCTAAGTCTCACAGTTTAAAAATGCCAGAAGGGAGGCAACTTGTAAACCACATAAAAAAGTCATGTGTAAAACCTTGGCTTACCTTGCCTTAATTTAAAAATACCTATGAGACGATAGCTCACACGATGCGATCTTTTTTTCCGATTAATGCAATACAAATTATTAAGGCATTCAAAGTCAAAGTCAATTTTTTTTATTCAAAAAATTTTTTTTATACACTTTCTGAATGTCGGTCTACATGATGCCTACCACCGGTTCGGGAACTGGCCCGGCGAGAAGAACCGGCGTAAGAAGCTCGCAATTTATCAACATGGTTCGCATTAGCAACATGGTTTTACTGTACGTAACTATGAGGCGTGTGAAATGTTAGCGCTTGGGACTGATGAGAGCTAAAATATTTTCGAAAGGTACTCGTGCCGCGTACGGTACATCTTAAATGGCTGATAGCAGATGGTGCATGACCATATTTTCCTTTAAGTGTCACTATTAAAGCTACAAAACCGGATTATCTATTGAGCCGCGCAACGGAGGTCGTCGTAAAGTCCGCCATTACAGCTAACGATCCAAAGGGTCACGAGGAAATTGCACGCACGGAATTAAGATCAGCGAGTCCACTGCAAGTCATTCCTTAAATGATGGATTCCGTACGTTTTACAAACTGTGTGCTGTGTGTGAGTTTTTGTCACTACTCGCCGTGAAGAAGTTTAAGGTGGGGCCGCACTAGGCGTAACTACGCGGCAGCTTAACTACGCGACGCGACACGACCAAATATTCTTTGTATGAAATTGTATGGAGATATAACGCACTACGCGACGCGGATCTCCGCGACAAGTGACCAACTCACCAGCTTTGACGCGCCATGGTGTGGCGCATAGTTCCGCTGCCGCGTAGTGCGGACACGTCTTCACGTTTCAATAACTTGACAAATGGAGCGTATTCCGAAATGTAATACTGGGAAAAATGTATTGTATTATTCATTCGCAATAATGACATCGCAACATTTATTTATTTATTTATTTATTTATTAGGTATAGTAACAGACAACAGAGTAGACTGATATTACATACTAAAAATAAACAATAAAGGAAAAGCATTTTACACTGCAGTTCTATAACTACTATACACAACACTTGATTTAAAAAAAACCATTCTATAAAATTAATAAGGAACATCAAGTACTATTATTAAATACAATTTAAATATTAAAATTAAGATATTAGTATAAGTCAGCCTATTTTACCATAATTAGAAGTTCTTTGCATAACATTCAATAATAATAAACTAATTCATTCAATGTAGTAAATATTAGTTTAAAATAATAATTTATTTTACGTACAGATAATTACTTATACATTTTAAATATTTGGTAAATAATAATAACTATTAATATTTATCTTATCTCAATAGAATAAAGATATCATATTTTATTAGTCAACATATCAATTTTTTTTAATTTTAATACAAAATAGAAAAAAAAGTGACATAAAATTCATAATACAAATAATTGAATATGTGAATACCATTATTGAAATTCTATAAATATATCAATAAATTAAGTTAAGATTACATCATAAGTAATATTATTAATGAGTTGCATTAAAATTCTTTATAATTTTAATTAAGATTGAGATTTTAAAAAACAGATTAATTCATTTTTAAAAGACAGTTAACTACTAAAAATATGTCACATTCAGAACATATATTGTTATATAATGTACACATTCTAACCATGGGACTATTTTTTGCTGCATTATTTCTGTATCGAGGTATGTCAAAGAGTTGAGGTATACGCACGGATCGGGTAGGAATCTTTTGTTGAGATTTCATTGCTTCAAATCTGCGTGTCTAAGATGCCATTTACTATCCTATGCATAACACATAAATCGGAGACCTGCCTACGCCCTTCCAGACTCATTAGACAGAATCTATTAAGTCGTTCTTCATACAAAGGTACTTTTTTTCTAATCCCACACTTAATACATAGAAGTCTTACAAATATACGCTGAATTGATTCTCTCCTGTCAACGTGGTTGTGATATATGGGACACCAGACCGATGAGCAATATTCTAGGATAGATCTAACCAGGGCAGCATATAGTATGATCCATGTCTTAGTACTTTGGAAAGGTTTTGCAGTACGTAAAACAAATAACAGCATTTTATTTGCTTTACTACAGATGTAATCAAAGTAGTGTCTAAACGATAACGATGAGTCAAACATAATACCCAAATCCCGCACTATATTAACATGTACTACTGTAGCGTCACAAATTGTATAATTATATAAAATTGTTTTTTTGTTTTTTGTGAAAGATATTACTTGACAATTTTTTAGTGTTAAGTGACATGAGATTCAAGCTATACCAACGAACTACAGTACATCTTCCTGCAGAGCTAAACAGTCCTTGATATTATTAATACGACGAAATATTTTTATATCATCAGCGTATGCCAGACATTCACTCACTATGTCACACAACAAATTGTTGATAAATATAAGGAACAACAATGGACCTAGATTCGAACCCTGAGGTACTCCAGATGTAACTACAATAGGGGCCGAGTCATATCCTCTCATAGTCATATCCTAATTGAGATCGATTATTAAGATAAGACAACCAGCGATGCAGATTACCATGTATGCCTAAGTGTTGGGCTTTTCCCAGCAAAATATCATGATTAACCCGGTCAAACGCCTTAGAAAAGTCTGTATAAACTGAGTTACTTTGTGCTCTGTCGTTGAAGGTATCACAAATGTACGCCGTGTAAGGTAATAAGTTTGTGTTGGTAGACCTATTAGACACAAAATCCATGTCCATCCAAATCCATGCTGTTTTGGGCTTAAAATATGTCTGAAATGGTTATAAATTTGTTTATGAACGAAACTTTCTAAAATTCTTGGAAACCAACTGAGTATGCTGATGGGACGATAGTTTGAAACTAATTTTCACCTAATTCAATTTCAACTAATGGAAAAAAACCTTCATATAATGATTTGTTGTAAATTAAGGTTAAAGGCAATGGCCAAAGTCGAAGCACAGAATCGTATAAAGATGGGCGGTCTTCCATCTGGACCTGCCCTTTAATTAAATTAATACCCTTCAACCTTTCTAAAACATCTAATAGGTTTATTTCAAAATGAGATATTAATAAATGAGAAGAGTTAAAATTTGGTTTGTAGTTCACTGTTGTACTATTTTCATAAGCAGAGGAGAAATAATTAGCAAATAAATCAACAATATCACCAGCTTACCACACAGCACAACTTGTTGGCAGTTTGATCTTGATAATACATTCTATTGGAAATATCATGGGTCTTTCTTTTTACTTTGGTATAACGCCAAAATGATTTAATATTTACTATCTCAACTCGTTCGACATATGATTTGAAACATTCATCCATCACATCTTTAACTCTAGACCTCAACATTGTAAAGGTATCATAGTCCCGGGGATTTCTAAATTGTCTACATCTATGATAATACTTATCTTTAGTTCTTTTATGTTTCTTAAGGCCTTCAGAGAACCAAACAGGGTGTTTATTACCTCGCATCTTAGTTTTGGGTGTATGCTTTTCTATTAAACTGTAAAGAGTGTCATAAAAAAGATGTACAAAATCCATCACAACCGAGAGATAAAGCATGACTCTTCCAATCGATTTCACGAAGATCATCATTAAATTGTGTGAAGTAGTTTTACGGAAACAGAATCTTTGAAACGAAGAATTAAATGCCAGGAATTTAAAATATGTAGCTGTATTCAAAGTAAGTTCAAAAGGGGAGTGATGTAAGGCCAACTGATGGGTGAGCAGGCATTATTTTATATGATTCACAGTCCGTAACGACTTAGTTCAGTAGCCGGTTGTTAGAATTGAGTATCGAATTTATTTGACGCAAGGCTGTACCGTGTATTAGATTATAAATTGCTCTAGATTTGTCACAAGTAAAGTTCAATGGGCAACCAGAATCACACTACCAAGCAATATCTCGCAAATTAAAATCACCTAAAATGCACGTCATGTTATTAGCTTTAGATGCGTTTATAACCTCCCCACAAGTGTCTACAAATTTTGCCACCACATCAGAAGGAATATAGTCGAGAACGTAAACTATACATAAATTAAGTGTTGTACGTTTATTAATCCTAATCTGTAACCAAAGATCCTCCATTAGACCAGATTGCCAATCATTGCGAACAACAAAATTGTTTGACACAGCAATCAATGTGTGATCCTTTGACACGGCAATCAATACACCACCACCATGGTGTTTATTATAGTGATTAAGAAATGTTCTAATTCTATCCCTGCCTAAAACATTGTACCGATCATCAATTGATTCTGTAGAATATACAGTCATCTAATTAAGTTTCACATAAACATATAATATCATAATTATTGATTAGAATTTCATTAAAAACTTTAACAACCTTTGTTTTCAAACCTTTTACATTCTAGTAATAAATTGATAAAGTCATTACTAATACTAAATTAACTAAATAACCTCAAAACCTCAAGCGGCGCAAATATGAGAACCTTAGTGGGGATTTCATATTTGAACCGTTTGGGGTTGAAACCCTAGGTACATGGGGTCTGGGTGCGCACGAACTTTTCAGAGAAATCTCCAAAAAACTCATTGAGGCCACCCGAGACCCAGAGCCGGCACCTACCCGGCCCAGAGACTAAGTATCGCAATCCAGCGAGGAAACTCTTTGAGCCTTCTAGGTACTCTGCCTGGTGGGGACGACCTGGGAGATTTCTTTGTTTTGTAGCTTTTTAAGGTTTGGAGTAGTTATTTTTTTTTAGTACCTACCTACTTTTATAGTTTGTCAATATTTTAAATAGATTTTAGTTAATTTTAGCTTTTAACAATATCAAATAAATCAATTTAATTTCATGATGACAGTCAATATTAAACAATTTTTGTAATAAACATACTAAATAACTACTTATGTGATAAACTACAAGGTAAAGATTAGTGAATGAGTTTAAGGCTGTCCATGTTTTTGATTAATATCATCGGCGACTTCTGGTTCTTTCTCACATATATCCTTCCATTTTGAACCCATATAAATTGGTAGGCACACTCTTTAACCTTGCGGTGGGCTACTGCATGAAGCGATTTATTAACGGGAGAAAGATGTTCGGCTATATAAATCGGCTTTCGATCACCAGCAACTCCTAATAGAGCAGTGTTTAGTTTATTACAAGTAATACCTAGATATATATAATATATCTATTATTATATATATAATATATCTATTATATAATATATAATAGATATAATAAGGCGAACCCAAGGGTTCGCCTTATTATATCTATGTACTGCTGAATAGAAATCATCACGGCGTCTTATGTCTTTAAACTTAACTACAATAGTTCTAGGTTGCTTGCTCTCATTGTTTTGTTTAGCAACTCTAGTACGGTATACTAAATCACCTTCATTTAATTTATGCCCAATAACATTAGAACATTGCTGGACCAGATTAAACAATATTTCATTTCGGTGTTCAGGTACGCCATGAATTTCTAAATTATTTTCGCGTAAGTGCTGCTCCATATTATTCATACGGTTAGGAAGGTCATTTACCGTTGATTTTAGTGTAACTTTTTAATTTTTTAGGGTTTTGTTTTCATCTAATAAAGTTTCTGTAGTCCGCTTCCAGTCATCGTGTCTTAAGCTTAAGAAGTCAACGGAATTGCGTAGCTCTTGTAGTTCCTCTTTAAAGGCAACAACAAAAACATTAACAACAATTATTTATTAAGTTTTTAAGTAGACGTCAATATTTCGGAACG
The DNA here is from genome assembly GCA_963565745.1 of Phengaris arion. Taxonomy (NCBI): domain Eukaryota; kingdom Metazoa; phylum Arthropoda; class Insecta; order Lepidoptera; family Lycaenidae; genus Phengaris; species Phengaris arion. The sequence continues at coordinate 12,253,901 of OY751432.1, forward strand.
AATAAACAGTATGGCGTCGATTCATGGCGTCATTAGCACTGGCCAGTATACTGGGTTATATTACGGAATACATCAATGACAAGTCACAACAAGTTTGTTTTGGTGGGAACGCTTCCATCATGCTCAGACTTTGCCGAAATACTAAGAAAATTTTGCCGCGTAGTGTCGCTGAGGTGTCGCTCTAGTGCGGTATAGCTAGAAGTGTCAGTGTGTAGTTACGCTTAGTGGGTTTCACCTTAACTTCAATTTGTTTGGCATCGTACAACGCCCCTTGTGGCTAACAATGGTAATTAATTCCATGCCATTCAAATTGTAGTTAACTTCTTCACGGTGAGTGGTTACGAAAACTCGCACTCAGCACACTGATTTACTTTTTTCGAATTCGAGTTTCAGTTTTATTAGGCTTGAATAAGCCGAGAAGAGTTGGATTATGTGTCAAAGACAACATTAATCGAACCAACGGAGGGTCTGACCGATCGCTGTAGATGTTTCACTATAGCACAGTTCGCGGCGATAAGCGAGAGAGTATTATTACTCGATAAGTTGTCAAGCGCGAGGAGTTATATCGGTGTGTCTGTGGACCGCGCCATCTTCTCGACTCTCTCACGATTTTCGTGACGTGACGTGACGAGCAGAGCCATAGCCAAGTTGCCATCGTCAATTATGACGACGAAGTTCGAAAACAAAAATATATGGGATGCTTATGTCAATGGCGATTCGTAGGTCAAATCCCATACCTTTATGTTTTCGAACTGAGTCGTCGAAATTATCGAATGCATCTTGATTCTTGATTAAAGGCCCCTGAGCGTGGGTCTTCTTCCCTACTCTTTTTGTTTTAGGAGGACCGTATACCTTACTGTCCTTGGAACGTAAAGGAAAAATTGTGTAAATTTGTGCAGGACCCCAAAAAGATTCGCGCAGAATCAGTTAGTGCATGATGGATCGAGCTCATTTCCTGCTTAGAGACGCGGACCGGGCGGGTCGGGTCGCTAATCACTCGTACTATACCTTGAATATTTTTTTTCCAAAAATATAACTGTTATCGCGAGATGATTCCAATTTCCGATTACGATAAAACAAAGCTTAAATGAAAGTTAATTTAATTATCTGTACACAAGAGGTTAGATACAAAAACTATTTTTTAAATCAAATCAAAGTAGAATTGTTTGAAATGTATCATGTAACACATTTATTTTGCAACTTTACTTATGTTCCAAGCTTCTTAATTTTACGAAGACTTTCTCTCCAAAGGTCTCACAGAAATAGTCATTTGGTCCGATGTATAGGGGAATATGTTGAACCTCGGAGCTAGTTGGCTTTTTCTAGGCATTCCTGAGCTTTTGAATTCTAATGCCAACGATACGGTAATATACGGTGTCCGCTACGTCTCTACCGACAATATTAGTTGTTTGATTTTATAGACGTTTAAATTTTTAGGGTGACAAATGTTTTATTTTTATTATTATTAGAAGTCTTATAGTTTTAAACGTATTATGTTATTATAATCACATAAATAAATGCGTAGGTAATGATTCGATTTAAAATCCCTTCATTATTGTGCCGGTTGAGTAATGTAAGGCAGCAGTCGACGCGCGTTTGTCGGTTTGCTGCACTTAATTCATGAGGTTTGATTCAATTCAATTCAATTGATTCACACCTTTCAAGCTTTTTCACCTTCCTAATTTGCTTCAAGTGGATTAAAACAGTTTTATCACTAACACCGCAGCCTGCAGCTAACTCGAACGTGGTTTGCGATGGATTCGCTTCCACAATAGCCTTCAATTCTTCATTATCAACTTTGGTTTCCAGCCGTCCACGGGGCTTGTTCTGCAGGTCGAAATTTCTAGAACGAAAACGTTGGAACCAAAACCGCACTGTGTTTTCTTTTGCGACATACACACCGTACACATAATTAATCCTTCGAACCTTTTCTGCAGCACTGGCTGGTGGAACTCGTACTCGAAAATAATATGAAATTTCGACGACCTCTGTGGCTCAGTGATTCTGCGCGTTGGTACTCAAGGCGGGGGGGTGCGGGTTCGAATCCCTCCGAAGAAACAAATATAGTTTTTCTGTGTTCCTGAGTCATAGATGTGTATTAAATATGTGTATAATATGATAAAAATCTTAAATATATGTATAGTATAAAAGTATTAAATATACTTCCCGTTTTCTGGAACTTTTAACTCAAGTTCTTCGGATACTTAGCACGGGGCCAGATTGACGTGGTGTGAAGCGTCTATATAATATATTATTATCATATTATTATTATTATTTCAAGTTTTCCATTTTGTAAACAGAGTGACGCAAAGAAAAAAAAGAAAAAAACAAATGAATTACGGTTTTCGAAACACAAATGCAAGAGTATTTTGAAATTGGAATTCCTAGCCAAAGAAGATATATTTGAGATTAAAGTGGCCAAAACGCCAATTTCATATGTAAGGACCTAATTTATTGTGTATAGATCTCAATTTTAGCATCTTATAATAATAATAATTTTATATTTTAGGGGTGGCTCCCCATACATGTGAAGTGGGGATGAAAAATATTTTTTCATCCTACCCCATCCCTATCGTGGAAGAGGTCTTTTGAAATAAAGGCAAAGTTTCATACATGATTTTTTACAATTTCAACCATTTACGAGTAATTGGCCTCCAAAGTGGTTTATAAGTTGATCCCCCCTTGGCATTTCTAAACTTACTAAACTATGAAACATAGAAACTTGCAATTTTCCACGCTGATAGATCATGCTAAAAACTTTTTAGGAAAATTATTTTGAACGAAATCGGACAGTAACTAGGGAAGTAATTTGAAAAAAAAACCTTTTACACGGTTATAGTTACGGAACCCTCCTTAGACAAGTCCTGACATGCTCGTGGTTAGGTATTTTTGGTACATCCATTGTACCACGTGCTACTGGCAAAGGCACATCGAGTATGTTGTGTATGTTTTTAAACGATTTAAAGACATGTAAGCATATTATTATGTACAGTTCTTTATTTTTTGGTTAAGAACACGCAAATAACCGACTTCCCAAAATGTGCAAACATGGCTAATGTACAGTTAGTCAAATTGGAATAAATAGGGGATACCTAACTGCACGAAAATAAAATTCCAAAATATGAGAAGTAGACAATAAAGAAATCTTTTGTATAGACTATACATTTATTACTTTTCTTTGTCTTTTTAAACTCAGCATTGCATTAATCAAGATTCAATATTCTCCTAATTCCAGAATCCATTATGTATCAAAAACCCTCTTAAAAGAAAATTAATTTCAGAAGGTATTGTTACAGATCAGAATTCAGAATTCACCTAATGCCCTCTGAGAACGATCTACATCTTCGAGATTCATGTTCCCTTTTGTTCGTCATCTCGACGGGATCGGCCCCTAAAATATTAGCCTACAGATAAAATGTATTAAGAAAAAAATCTACGACAAAAGTTAACAATTCCGCGGCGTTTCGGCTGATACGAGGGCGGGTCAATAAGTCCGTGACTTTTGGAATAAAACACAGATTTTTTGATAAATAAATCATTTTATTTTTCAACGTAGTCCCCCTTGAGCTCTATACACTTTGTCCAACGCTTCTCCAATTTTTTTATCCCTTCCAAAAAATATGATTTGTCGAGGTCCTCAAAATAGGCCTTTGTTTGCGAGATGACTTCATCATTGGAGTCAAATCTTTTTCCACCGAGCCATTTTTTCAGGTTTGGGAACAAGAAGTAGTCACTCGGAGCCAAATCTGGAGAATAGGGTGGATGTGGGAGCAATTCATAGCCAAATTCATGGATTTTTGCCATGGCAACTGCACATGTGTGCACCCTTGCATTGTCTTGGTGAAAAAGAACTTTTTTCTTGGCCAAATGAGGTCGGTTTTTTTCAAATCCTCATTGAAGTGGTCCAATAGGTTGGCATAATATTCCCCATTAATTGTTCTTCCCTTTTGAAGATAGTCAATGTGGATTATCCCACGTGCATCCCAAAAAACAGTCGCCATAACTTTATTGGCTGACAAACCCACCTTGGCCTTCTTTGGCGCCGATTCACCCTTAGAAACCCACTGTTTTGACTGTTGTTTGGTCTCTGGTGTGTTGTGATGGATCCATGTTTCGTCCACGGTTACAAAACGGCGCATAACTCCTCCATATTGTGATTAAACAACGCCAAACCTTCCTGTGAAGTTGTTACACGATTGTGGTCGACTTGCGGAAAGCTTTCTCATGCCCAAGTGATCATTCAAAATTGCAACCACTGAGCCATGCGAGATGCCTATGGCTTCCACAATCTCTTGCACTTTCAATCTTCGGTCGGCCAACACCATATCGTGAATTTTTTCGATTGTTTCGGGTGTAGAGACCTCAACTGGGCGTCCAGGACGTTCGGCATCTTCAGTGCTTGTACGGCCACAACGAAATTCAGTAAACCACTTTTTTACCATTGAAATCTATGGTGCAGAGTCTCCATAGTATTTATCAAGCTTAGCCTTGGTCTCGGTAATGGTTTCTTTCGCAAAAAATAATGCTTAATAAGCACACGAAATTCACTTTTTTCCATTGTTTCCTTAAGTTACTGGATAGTCTGATAAAGATAGCTGTAAAACAAAAACTAACTGACGCAGCAAGTTCAAATTTTGATAGGAGTCAACTGACAGATGCCTGTTAACAGGAGTAGTGTTGCTTTTTCAGTGAGGAGGTTAGAAATTCAAAAAGTCACGGACTTATTGACCCGCCTTAGTAGTATTGTTTTTGAAAAGTTGTTCATAATTTACCCTTATCAGCGTTTAACTATAAAATTTTACATAAATAATACAGTTATAAGTAGGGAGGGAGTTTGGAAAAGTTAGCTGGTATCATATACTACCGATATAGCCACTGTAAAGGTAGGTTTAGCCCATAAGGGCTCTGTTCATTGCGTGTACCTAGTCTCCCTTAGGGATCATGTATCCCTCTCCTGCCTTACTGATATCACTTAGGAGTTAGCGCCTTTACACACGTCGCAGCTCCGGCAGCGTCTTTGTTATCAATTTATAGATATACTATATTATTATGCACGTGTTCGAAGTAGGCTATTGACATTCGTATTTGAGCAGGAGGAAGTCCGCTCTATATTCGTACTCTCAGAGTATAGACGATCGTATCTTTGAAACTGGAATACACTTCCTTCTGTCTCGCGTTAATACTTTGGTGATGTTTAATTTTGATCTCGACGGTAAAGTAAACATCCAATTTCAAATTTATTAAACAACTTTAGATAGTGATGTAGAGAAATAAATATTATTTGAATCGTTTGATTAGTAATAATACTTACCTAATTGCATATTAAACTTAAGTATAGATAGGGATAAATTATTGTTAAAAATACGATTACTTTCAAATAGATTTAAGTGAAAGATATGGAACTAAATCTCCGAAGATTCCATATCTTTAGACAAAAAGTTGAAAAAACTTTTCGGATTGCGGATGGCTTTAATCTGGCTGAACGACCTAGATTTAGGACTTCACTCATTGCAATTTACTAAATAAGATCTCACGGACCACTGACTCCGAATGTCGTCAAAGGAAAACGACGCAGAGCGAAGCGTGTGGAGATAAAATTATTTTCACAAATAGTTTAATAAAGCGGAAGTTTTAGCCACATGAAAATTAAATTATATAGGTACAACATAACATGTATTGATCATCGCTAGAATGTTTAATATTGACAAGGATAAGTCAAGCCTATATATATATTTCACGACCTCTGTGGCTCAGTGGTTGAGCGCGTCAGTGCTCAAGCCGCAGGTCCCGGGATCGAATCCCGCCAAAGGAACAAAAAAGTTCCTGAGTCATGTACGTGTATTAAATAATATTTAAATCTTAAAAATGTGTTATGTCTATACTGTATAGTATAAATAATTACATATATTTGCGTTGTCTGGTACTCGTAACACAAGTTCTTTGAAAACTGTTCACGGGATCAAAAAATTGCTTGGCAAGACCGAGCATAAAAGGCAAGATCGTGCGCAAAAATTTTTACAGTCGATGCGGTAACTTCCTATGAGTTTACATATTTTGAGGCGTTCTTGTGCAACGGGAAATGTTTAGAAACTGGTCGAGTAGTATCTTTGGTTAGTACACTGGGCTTGAGACGAATATTTTGAAGTACACATCTTCACTTTTCAGCCTACATAATGTTAGTGTAGCCCACAGTAAATAATTAACGATAAGTAGACACTTATCGTTAATTATTCACCACTTTAAAGTTTATTTTTGACGTGATAACGTCTTATAATTTGATGGAGCCGGCTGCACGCACGAAAAAACATGACTCATGCGTTACCTCGCTAAATATGACGCATTTCCGTTACCTCAGCTAGCTCAAAATAAAGTTTTTCCCTTTTCAAATTAAAATCACAATAAAATCCTTATTAAGGCAAGGTCCGGGAGTACGGTGGATCTCTTAGACACTCTAATTGAAGCTCCTCTAATTTGGTAGCCGTCTGTTGTGCAGTGTGTGGTCTAGCGTTGTCCTGAAGCAGCAGTGGCCTAGAGCGAATGACCAACCTCGGTTGTATAGCAGCTAAGTTGTTTGCAGTTGCTGGCAATAGACATCTGACGTTGGTAATCGTCTGGTCAGATTTAATAAGGCTGTAGTGAACGACAACGGCACTAGTCCACCAAACGCTCACAAGTAACTTTTTTGTTTCAATTTTCGCTTGGGGCAGGCTTTGGCTGGTTCGCCATGGTTCAGCCATTGCGATGAGCGTTTCTGATTATCGTAAAGGATCTACTTTTAATCACAGGTAATGATTCGATTTAAAATCCCTTTATTATTGTGCCGGTTGAGTAATGTAACGCAGCAGTCGACGCGCGTTTGTCAGTTTGCTGCACTCGATTCATGAGATACCCACCTTTCTAGCTTTTTCACATTCCCTATTTCCTTCAGTGGATTAAAACAGATTTATCACTAACACCGCATGCTGCAGCTAACTCGGATTAGGGCGCGATGGATCCGCTTCCACAATAGCCTTCAATTCTTCATTATCAACTTTGGTCTCCGGCCGTCCACGTGGCTTGTTCTGCAGGTCGAAATTTCTGGAACGAAAACGTTAGAAGCAAAAACGCACTGTTTTCTTTTGCGACATATACATAATTTTTCCTTCGAGTCATTTCTGCAACACTGGTGCTACGTGGAACTCGAATTTAATACGATATTTCAAGTTTTCTATTTGGTAAACAGAGTGACGTAAAAACCAAAAGAGGAAAAAATAAATGAATTTCGGTTTCCGAAACACAAATGCATGAGTAAATAGCGGTATTGGAATTCTTAACCCTTAATTAGGCGCATGGGGTCAAGGCTATTTCAAATTGAAAAAAAAAAATGTTTTACAGTATTTGGAGCGCGCTCGTGTTCTTTCTAGCTTCCTTACTCCCCGCGGGGTACGCAAATTAGTCGCGTCCAGGACACCAACGCGTGTGTACGTGTCGCTGCTCTCTAGAGGGCTGACCCCATGCGACCAATTACGTAATATTTTTTGGCGGAGGTAAGTTTTTATTTGTGAGTTTTTACTTAGTTTATAAAAGTATATTGTTTATTGCTTTTCTTTGCATGTGTGTATTTTTATATTGCATATTTTCCTTTTCTATTTTTGAGTTTATTTTGTTTTTTTCAGTTTTTTATTAATTGGAAATGTCTAACGATAGTCAAATATTGCAATGGCTGAAGGAGGCGTCCGATGATGAGCAAGATGTTGCTGGTTCGGATTCGGAAGACGAAACTGTGAACGACACTGCTATCGATAGTGCCCATGAGTCAGAAAGCGAAATTGAAGAGTCCGAAGATATCCAAGACATCCCTGAACCATCGGAAGGTAACTATTTTTTATCTCGACATACTCAGAGAAATGGCCCGAAAGTAAAATGGTCTAAAGTACCACCATCAAACACAGTGAGGACCCGAGCACAAAATATTGTTATTCATTTACCGGGAGTCAAAGGGTATGCAAGAAATGCTAAATCTCCTCTTGAGTGCTTCCAATTGTTCTTTGACAATGACGTTATTGAACTTTTGGTCTCAAATACCAACTTATATATTGAGAAAATAAAAGAAAAGTTCCAAAGAAATCGTGATGCACTCTCTACTGATGTTGCGGAAGTTAACGCATTTTTGGGCTTACTAATTATGGCTGGAGTCCTAAAAGGTTCGTACTTGAATTTTATTTAATGGATCAGGCGTAGAAATGTTTCGGCTAACAATGTCTTATAAACGTTTCCTATTTTTATTGAGATGTATGCGGTTTGATGATACCTCAGATCGAGTAGATAGACTGAAAATTGATAATTTGGCAGCGATTAGATATCTGTGTCAAATTATGGAGCACAAGTTTTTAGCTGCTTATTCCCCCGGAGAAAATGTAACTATCGATGAACAGTTAGTGGGATTTCGTGGTCGCTTTAGAGGGAAGGTTTACATGCCTAATAAACCAAACAAGTACGGCATAAAAGTCCAAGCCATGGTTGACTCAAAAACATATTACTTATGCAAGTTTGAAGTATATTCCGGAAAACAACCAGATGGAGAATATCAGATATCTAATTCTCCAGATGAGATTGGAAAACGCCTAGTTGAACCGATAAAACGCAGCGGCCGTAATATTACTACTGATAATTGGTACACTAGTACAAAACTAGCTAAGGAGTTGCTAACGCCTGAATATAAATTGACTCTTGTTGGTACATTGAATAAAACGAAGCCTGACATCCCAACTGAATTCTTGCCAAACAAAAATAGACCACTATTTAGTTCACTTTTTGGATTTCATAATCAAATGACTATAGTCTCGTATGTTCCTAAGCCAAAGAAAGCTGTTGTTTTACTTTCCACCATCCACAATGATAACGCCATTGACGAAACAACAGCAAGAGCTCAGAAACCAGAAATAATTACATATTACAATAGTATCAGTCTAAATAAACGTTGATCTCGGCTATGCCAAAAAAGAGAGGTTCGATTTATTTTATTTTTTTTGGTTAAGTATAAAGTCCAAGTTATGTTTTTGTTTCCTACAGCTAACTTTAATAAAGAACTTTTATAATTATTATAAAATACATTTAGTTTTATTTATTTTTGACAATCCTTTCCCAATGTTTTTTTGCGGCCACCAAAGTCAATCATGCGCCTAATTATGTGATTTTCTTAATGCGCCTAATTAAGGGTTAATCAAAGAAGATATATTTGAGATCAAAGTGGCCATTACGATAAAACGCCAATTACATATGTAAAGACCTTATATAATAACCTAACCAAGAGCATGTCGGGACATGTCTAAGGAGGGTTCCGTAACTATCCATGCGTAATAGGTTTTTGGAGTGTGCTCCTTAAGAATCGATTTTCATATAAGGCCCCCGGTATGAAAAAAATATGAGCAGTAACATCTACTGAACGAATGACAGCGTTAACGTTTTCGTGCGCAACCTATTCTGCGCAACTTTTACTTTTTTTCACATGGCGCGAATTTTTGAACTCAAATCGATCGCTAAAGTTTTTGTTCCTTCTGAGGGACGTGTTTTACTTTTTAGAGTAGAAAAAAATATGAGCAGTAACATCTACTGAACGAATGACAGCGTTAACGTTTTCGTATGAAAAAAATATGAGCAGTAACATCTACTGAACGAATGACAGCGTTAACGTTTTCGTGCGCAACCTATTCTGCGCAACTTTTATGCATGCCATATTGATCTATATTAAATGCACAATGTATTTAAGGTACTAAATTGGATCAGGATTAAATCTGTATTGCTTAAAATCGCTTCGTAAATAAGCTATTAAATTTAAATCAAAGTAAAGTTTAAAAAAATGGTTATTGTGGGTTATCCCTAAGAGATAAATATATGCTATCGCGAACTTTTTTGTAGGCTTTTTTATGATGAACAAAACTGTAGTACATTATTTTGATCTATCTCGTAGGGTTCAGCCACCGTTTGCAATGTAAGCGGAAAAATGTAATTATTTACGACATGACATTAGAAACCTCAAAAATAACAGTATTTCTCCACTATTAAATGAATGTTATTATACATATAAACCTCCCTCTTCAATCACTCTATTTATTAAAAAAAACCGCATCAAAATCCGTTGCGTAGTTTTAAAGATTAAAGCATACATAGGGATGTAGGGACAGAGAAAGCGACTTTGTTTTATACTATGTAGTGACTACTACTCGTAGAAGCTAGAACCGCGGAGAGACAGACAGACAGACGGACGGACAGACTAAACTATAAGGGTTCCTTATGTATTACGGAACCCAAAAAAATGGATTGCGATTCCAGTGTCTCGCTAAAACTTGAGACCGGCTAGACCGATTTGGATAATTTTGGTCTTGAAATTAAAACGGTGAGAAATATTGGAAAAATTGCGGGAAAAATATTAACACTATATTTATAGGTGCGACAGAACAACGTATGTCGGGATAGCTAGTAATATTATAAAGAGGAAAGTTTGTTTGTTTGTTTGCTTTGAATAGACTCCGAAACTACTAGACCGATGTTCATAAAATTTTGCGCATACAACTTTTTTTCCTTTTGCGCGTACGAAGTCGTGGGCAACATCTAGTATTTTATATAGATAGTTTATATAGAGCGATCGTTTATATAGAGCGGTCGTTTATATAGAGCGGTCGTTTATATAGAGCGGTCGTTTATATAGAGCGGTCGTTTATATAGAGCGGTCGTTTATATAGAGCGGTCGTTTATATAGAGCGGTCGTTTATATAGAGCGGTCGTTTATATAGAGCGGTCGTTTATATAGAGCGGTCGTTTATATAGAGCGGTCGTTTATATAGAGCGGTCGTTTATATAGAGCGGTCGTTTATATAGAGCGGTCGTTTATATAGAGCGGTCGTTTATATAGAGCGGTCGCTTATATAGAGCGGTCGTTTATATAGAGCGGTCGTTTATATAGAGCGGTCGCTTATATAGAGCGGTCGTTTATATAGAGCGTTCGTTTATATAGAGCGGTCGTTTATATAGAGCGTTCGTTTATATAGAGCGGTCGTTTATCTGGTCACTCGCTAAGTGATCACGGAAGCTGTCGTCACGCTTCGAATGCCTTCTCGACGTCTGGCAGTCCCCGCGCCACGACTCACGCAGACGGGGCCCACCTGTGCACACAAACGGGTTAAACTCACTAAAATAACTATGGAAATCAGTTCTTGAGTTTTGAAATATATTCAATAATTTAAATTTTCAAAGAATTGAACTTCATAAATCTTTGCTCCTATACTGTTTTCTATAATTTTGGTGTATCGATTTCAAATGAATATAAATAAGGCTTTCAACCTTTCTTTACCCGTTACCACAGATTAAAGAAAAAGGAAAAGATAAACAGCTACATAGTACCGTTACCATGGTCCAAAAATCGTAATGATTTGCCTCGTCACGACCGCACGTAAGCATTTCCGTCTTAGCTTTCTGTAGAACGTTAAGTAAGAAAAGAAAGATTTTTTTATGGCAAGTTAAAAAAAACTACCACCGGTTTAACCCTAACCCGCCGAGAAGAATCGGCGAAACAAACTCAGTGGGGCGTCACCTTTTTAATTTCATCAATGAATTTGCTAGGCTAAATCAACAAGAAAGGCCAAATTACAGCAGATGTTATTATTATAGCACGTAGGCCGAATTAGTTAAGATGGTTATATACAAACCGTTAAGTCTGGGACTATATGATCCGGAATCCGGTAGGCCGAGGGAAGTTCAGAGCATTGAAAATAGAACTCTGAGCTAATACAATAGAGCTGAACATACAAGTGTCGAGTCAAATGTCAATGTCATATAATATGACAGCTCGACACTCGACACTTCAATATTCAACCCTATTGTATTAGAGCGGAGTTCAATTTTCAGTGCTCTGAATTTTCTTTTTTGCCGGAGGAAATTGTCCCACTATATGTAGTAGTGGGTAGTGGGACTAACGGAATTGTATACAATCATCAGCGATAACACACTCATCTCACAACGTGGGTGTTTTTCCTCTGTCTGGCCTCAGTGTAAACCATAAAACAATAGTTTAGTGCCGCAAGTGAACTCTCAGTGCCCATCACATGATGTAAGGAGCTCGAAATAGCCAGGAAGCCGTTTGTTCTGCCCATTCATAAATAAACTACGCGGATTTACTGCAGATTTGTTTATGGAGGATAAACTGGCTGATATTATGTACCGTAGCTTCGTACAGCTGTGAATCGCCCGGTATGGACACTACCTTTTTCGAAATCTCTCCTATCGTAGACGGATAACGGATTTTGAAAAAAACGTGACAAAAACATATGAGTGTTCATATGTATTACTTATTATTATTATTCATATTTTTACTTTTCCGTCTATGTGTATAGACGGAAAAGTCGGATTTTTTATAAAATAGGGGGCAAACAAGCAGATGGATCTCCTCGCACACAAGTGACATTTGAATTGGTAGCATTACATATAGCGCGCTAGATTGAATTGAATCTGAATGAAGTGTACTAATATTGCTCATTGATCCTACTAATTACTGTTATAAGCGTAAAAGTTTGTGAGGATGGATTGAATGATGTGTAGGAATAATGGAAGCCCCAAAAGAGATCTCCGACCGAGTGAGGTGGTGTGCCCGGTCAGACCGAAGCCCACAGTAGTGGTTTTGAGCTGTTGTATATAAAGCACCGAACTACAGAAACTTCGATAGCACGATTCAGGATTGTGGCGCTAATTGGTCCGCCACAGATGGATGTATGGATGGGTGGATGTTTGTTACTCTTTCATGCAAAAACTACTGAACGGATCTCGATGAAATTTGCTATGGTAGTAGTTTAGGCTTTTGTTCAAAATTAGCAATAATCAATATTGAGCAATAATAATAATACAACTTTACAATATTAAGATTATCTTTTACCTATTCATAAATTAACCAATACCTAATCAATATTTGTTTTAAAACTAATCCGATGATCAGGTACATAAAAAACCCCGCGTTCGGCAAGTGCTCAGCTTGGCCGCAACAATAGATATAACTATTTTGAATACGTGTCTTCGGAGATGGGGAATTCACCTGCGACACTTGAAAATTGGAATATTTTTCAGTGTTTGATACCTATTACTAAATATCTTAAGATATAAATATCTTCGTGAAAAGACTTTGGGAAAGATTGCTCTAGATTAAAACATAGGCTACTTTATTATCACGAAAAAGTACAGTATATCTGTGGGATACCAGATAATATATTTACGCGGGCGGAGCCGCGGGGAAAGGTTCATTTTATGTAATTTGTATAGGTTAAATAGACTACATTCAATCTCACTCACCTTCAAGATCGCCTTTAATCTAATTCCATGACAAGACAATACTATCTGACCTGCGCCCGCATGAGCCCTTTGAGGGCCGAGATCCATCGAGATTCGAGATATTACCATGGAAATTGCTTGCTTCACGTCGTAGGTACCTCGTGCCACAGAGTAAAAATCTTTCATAGAATCCAAATTTTGTCAGGGTTGTCACAGAAGATGGGGGTAAATTAAACTAAGTCTAGTGGCAGTATACAGTTATTGAGAAATTCACAAGTACAAACCTCAACCCGGCATCGAACCTGCACGATCACGCGTGTGACTCAGGGAGTCTATTCAATAGGTCATGGACGCTCTTATAATAATGCAAGAAATCTCTAATTAAGTGATATTTTTATTTATTCTATTAATTTTTAAACACACAGTACAAATACATAACCACTTTTTCGTTTGATATTATTTGTATTTAATATTCATCTATACATAAAAGAAAGTCGTGTTAGTTACACTATTTATATAACTAAAGAACGGCTGAACCGATTTGGCTGAAAATCGGTGGGGAGGTACCTTAGAACCAGGAGACTGACATAGGATACTCTTTATCCCGTTCCCGTGGGACGTGACATAAGACGTGGTATAACAAAACGCAACTGACAGCTAAACGTAATGTTGTTTATTATATTATGTTGGTTAAGTATGGTTGAAAATTTGACAATTAGAAATTTTGAAGTTGATGATTGATGTGTTTGTTTCGAGTTTCTATTAACTTATTGTGGAGATATTAGATAAACAGATATACAGACAGACGGACGGACAGAGCGGAACTATATGGGTTCCTTAAGTATTGCGGAACCCTAAAAATGGATTGCAATTCCAATGTCTCGCTACAACTCGAGAACGGCTGGACTGATTTTGATAATTTTGGTCTTGAAATAATTGTGGAAGTTCAGGGAAGGTTTAAGCGGTGAGAAATATTGGAAAAATTACGGAGAAAATACTGTAGATGTAGGTATACATGTAGGTGTAGATGTTGGTGTAGTTATTTATTTATTCCATTTCATAGTTGAGACAAAACAACGTGTGTCGGGAAAGCTAGTATATTATAAAGTTTAAACATTCATTGGACATAAATATAATATTAAAAAAAATGTCCTCATGACAACCAACAACACATCGCAATTCTCAATCTCACATGACATAAAAACTCAAAGATGAAATTTGAAAATTTAGACGTTCCTTCGACGGCACACAATCTTAACCGGATTTTACCACTTTTGCCCTGTACGCGATAGGACGACAACGTGTGCTGCCTGAACGTAGGAGACCGTTTGATTCGCACTCGAGAGAGTGCAGGTTCAATTCCCAGGTTGTGGCGTGTACCAATGAGACTTTTTCATATCTCAAGTACCTACATTATACGGTCGCTCTAACGGCGAAGGAAAACATCGTGAGGAAATCCGCACATGGTTGGCCCCAGACGTATTGACCAGTCATTCCTCTGGACTAGGCTGACTGCGTTGTGAGAATGTCGTATGTGCTTGAGCAACCATACAACATTTACAAACCACCTGTCCCAGGCACCACAGTATTTCAAGAGTGGTTACTTCGCTCGTAGAGTACTGTATCAATCATCCAATAACGGATGATAAGGCCTAAGTTTTTTTTTAAGTTTTTTATACCTTATATATTGGTTCCACAAGTTCGTCGATTCTTCGTGAATTTGCGTTTAATATTTTACAATAACAAGGCGGTTCACAGCGGGGAGAAGTAATTTTTATAAATTGTATGCGAATTTCATGTTATATCGAAAATATGCATATTATATGCAGTACCACAGGGTGGGGTTCGCCATTCGGTAAGTTTTTCGCTTGATCAAGGTACTGTGAGCATTTTCACATTATCCGATCCGATATCTTACCGACATTGTGAATGTACCCTTGTTACCTTGTACTTGGTACAGGATATTATGTTCCTTGGCTATCGGATATCGGCTATCGGCGTTCGATACCAATACCGGATCGGATAATGGGTAAACACTTTTACAGGTGTTGAGGTTATGACAGTTATTTGTCCAATATGTAACGAAAAACACGAGTTAAGAGGAAACAGAAGGGCCACGCAATATAATATGGAAAAGCATACAAACGTAGTCTCCTGTTTCCTCCCTGGATAATGTCGGTAGAGTAACAATTTTTTTCCTGAATATTTATGGATACAATTAGAATGTCCTTATGATTTCCTTTTTGACGTGATAACGTCTTATAATTCGATGGAGCTCAACGCACGAAAAAACATGACTCACGCGTTATCAAGTACTGTTACCAAGTACCAGCGTTACCTCGCATTTTATTATTATTATTGTTGTTATTGTTGTTGTTGTTGTGGTTGTTGTTGTTGACGTTGTCAAGTTCAACTATCGTCAGTAAACCGACTTTACAGACAACCGATATTTTTTCATAAATTAATTATTAAAAGAGATGTGGACGTTCAAAAAGAAAAAAAAATGGCAGATTTTTCCGCTGTGTTCAAACATCCAAAAAACAAATTTGACTAAATTATATAAAAAAATGAAAACATAGGAACACAGTTCAAGCCTTTTTTTGAATTATTACTTAAAAAAAGTACTCAAATCGGTAATGTTTTGGAGAAGGAATCAGGGGACTACGTGTCGTTGATCTTTTGTACTTTTAATAGGTATTTTCAGTTCCAGTTACAGTTGTCTCTGTCGCACTCACACACATTGATAGCCAGCTTGTTCGGGCACAGCGGGACAGCAATAGATTTCACCTATTTTTCAATTCTCTAGCCCTTGATGTTCCCTCTTAACAACTGGTGCAATTTCTGGCGTCATCAGCTACAAACGAAACCAACAATTTAAATGAAAAGTAAATTGCGCCTAGCCCAAAATGCGGGCAATTTACATTTTGTTACAGACCTAGAGCCACGGCAATTTAGTCCAGATCTAGCCCAATGCTAGCCCACTATGAATAGAGGCAAACACCAAATTTACATAAATATTATTGCTGCCATGAAATTAATTCTCCGACTTCTAACCCTCAGAACGTAGTTTTGATGTTTAAATATGAGTAATAAAATTTATGGCCGAACGATAACTCTATATTGTTGGAAAGTATAGCGGTGGATTTGTTCTAGTTGTTTGGTATAAACACTGTACTAGATTATATAATTTTTTTAAAGTGTGTAACAATTTGTGTAAAGTGTGTAACAAATTGTAAAGGTTATTAGAAACCTAACCGAGAGCATGTAAGGTCTAGGGTTCCGTTACTGTAGCCGTGTAAAAGGATTTTTTCAAATCACTTCAAAAGTTACTGTCCGATTTCGTTAAAAATAATTTTCCTAAAGAGTTTTCAGCATGATCTATCAGCATGGAAAATTGCAAGTTTCTGAGTATCATAGTTTAGAAATGCCAGGGCGACCTATTCAACGATTGGACACGATTGGGTAGGATGAAAATATATTTTTCAACCCCACTTCACATGTATGGGGAGCCACCCCTAAAATATAAAATTACTAGCTGTCCCGGCAAACGTTGCTTTGCCATATTAAGTATTTCGCCCATATTATTTTATTGAAGTGACTAAATAAGTATGTCACCATGGCAACGTCGATCGCTATCCCGTCACACAAACAATATGGTCGCCGTCAGTCTCGAGTTGTAATAATTTACTATTTTTCATTCAACAAATGCACTTATCAATATATAAAATACCCAGTAGCCGATTCTCAGACCTACTGAATACGCATATAAAATTTGGTAAAAATCGGTAAAGCCGTTTCGGAGGAGTACGGTAACTAACATTGTGACATGGAAATTTTATATATTAGATTATTATTTTATGATACCAAAACTGAGATCTATACACAATCCATAACTTGACCAAATTTCATCAATTTGTATTCATAATCACAGAAGCTAGAAGCGCGGACAGACAGACAGACGACGAGACGGAAGGACAGCGAAATTATAAGGGTATATGTGACGACCTCTGTGGCTCAGTGGTTAGCGTGTATATATATATATATATATATATATATATATATATATATATATATATATATATATATATATATATATATATATATATATATATATATATATATATATATATATAATATAAACAAAAAAGTTTTGTGTTCCTGGGTCATGGATGTGTATTAAATGTGTGTATTATGTGATAAAAATCTTAAATACATATATGTATACTATAAAAGTATTGAATATAATTCCGTTGTCAGGTACCCGTAACACAAGTTCTTCGAGAACTTACCGCGGGACCAGATTAAAGGTGTCAATATATTATATATTATTATATATTATATATGTATTACGGAACCTTAAAAATGGGTTTACAATAATAGTTTTAAAGAAATATTTTTTGTGTATAATATATATCTGTTAAGATTTTTTCTGTTACTCCAGCAGAGCTCGTGCTCGTATAATGAACACGTATAGAGAGCCAATTCACGTAACCAAAAATAATAATACTGTATACAGTACTGCATAACAGAAAGCTTCAGCCTTTGATCTTGAAGGAAGCCAAATAAACAAACTCCAGCCAAAGAAAACTAGACTTTCGGTACCATATACGTTGTGGTGCAAATTCGTGATGGCATAATTCAAATTTCAAATTCAACCACTATTCATCAATCATGACAAGATAATGTTAGGGGTGTCGCTTCGGAGATATTTATAAGAAGACTTTTGCAACATTCATATCTTATACTGACAGTTGTATCTGGTGTAGGTACAACCCTAGTGTCACCAGTGTATATACCAGGTTTTGCCCTTAGAATTATAATTTGTCTAAAAGGAGATAGAATCTTGACAGCGAGAGTTCATGCAATTCTATAATTAAGACTAAATTAATACTTAACAACATGAGGCAATACTATAAATATCTACTTTAAGGCTTTTAGTAGCTTATCACGTGTGGGCATAAAGTTTTTTGTACGTAACTTGCAAGTTACATAATTTTGACGACCTCTGTGGCTTGAGAGCATCGGTGCTCTGCAATATTATTACTATAGGGACGATCACTATAGGTATCAACCGCTGGCTCAGATTAGACTCGAAGATAGCAAAGACACCGATTTGGGCAGAGCCGGGGCGATAATAAAACACTATTTTGAGGAGAACGATTTTCACCTTTTTCGTCTCGCTTATCTGGCTCATGGCAATGCCGTACAGAGAGCCGCGCCCGTACGCCTCTTTCGGGCCGATTTGCTATCTCGCTTTTGCCTGTCTATACGGCTATTTTCCATAATTTTCCCTATTTTCCATGAGCCAGGTGAAGCAAAACGCGTCGTGTGAAATTCTTTATTGTTATACCCAATTACATAAGTACTTTTATACTAATAATCTTATTTCATATAAAAGATATTAATAACCTAAGGTACACCATGTATGAAATGTTATGTATTTTTACAATTTTTTGCCTTATTATTACTACGTATCCATTTATTATATAATTCAAACTGTTATTTTTCCCATTAGATATTATGTTTATCTATATAAATCAAAAGAAACTACGTTAAAATTCACTACAGTTTAAAATATATAAGCAAGATAACCTTAAGTTCATAAAACACCATGTAACACGACTTTTTGCACACTGATGCTATAGAAATCTATACATACATAGGCTGCACTAAAAGTATCGGGAATGGACTGTTCCTGTCATATTAAAATCTTTTTAATTTAAAACTCCTTGGTTTTAAGAATCGAATACCGTTTATTTATTTAAAAAAAGATTCTCGGTCTTGTCACAAGGTCTTGTCCAACTTGTTTAGTCGTTGAGAAAATGTAATTGACTCGAGAAAATTCTAGAGCGATGATTTATTATGACTTTCGAAGTGGTTTAACACAAAAACAGTGTGTTGACCGGATGATTTCTGCATTTGGTGATGAAGCCCCATCCAAATCCACAATTTATCGCTGGTTTGCTGAATTTCAACGTGGACGTGTCAAGCTCAGTGATGATCCCCGTCAAGGTCGTCCAAAAACTGTTGTCACCCAAGAAAACGTTGATGCTGTGCGTAAGCTGATTGAGGAAGATTGACATATGACATACCGCGAAATTCAGGCAACTTTAGACATTGGCATGAGTCAAATACAAATAATCTTGCATGAACAATTAGGTGTAAAAAAGTTGTTTTCCCGATGGATACCGCATTTGCTCTGTGAAGAGCAAAAAGCGGCTCGCGTTACTTGGTGCGTCAGAACTCTCGAAAGATTCCACGCAGGATCCTCAAATGCTGTATACAACATCGTATCAGGTGACGAATCCTGGATATATGCGTACGAACCCGAAACAAAAAACCAGTCACGAGTTTGGGTGTTCGAAAATGAGTTAAAGCCAACAAAAATTGTTCGTTCACGGAGTGTTGCAAAAAAAATGGTGGCCACGTTTGTCTCCAAAACCGGCCATGTTGCGACTATTCCTCTTGAGGGACAAAGAACGGTTAATGCAGAATGGTATGCTAACATTTGTTTGCCACAGGTCGTTTCTGAACTCCGTAAAGAGAACTGCAACCGCCGCATCATCCTCCATCACGACAATGCGAGTTCTCACACCGCGCACAGAACAAAAGAATTTTTAGAGCAAGAAATCATAGAATTATTAGACCATCCGCCGTACAGCCCCGACCTAAGCCCTAATGATTTCAATACTTTCCCTAAAATAAAGAATAAATTGCGTGGTCAGAGATTTTCATCACCTGAAGAAGCTGTGGACGCCTACAAAACGGCCATTTTGGAGACCCCAACTTCCGAATGGAATGGTTGCTTCAATGATTGGTTCCATCGTATGGAAAAATGTGTCAAATTTCGCGGAGAATACTTCGAAAAGCAATAAATACATTTTTAAATAGTAATGTTGTGTCACTTCCTTGATTCCCGAAATTTTCAGTGCCGCCCTCGTATATGGTCACTGAATGTTCACCGTTATAGTTTATGTACTGTTTTAAATCTCTTGTTTATAGTTCACATTTCAATTCACTGGTATAATTATTACGTTACGAGGCCGCTGTCCTTAACAATTATTATTATTTAAGTCTTTATTTATTGAATACATAATACATATAACATTTGTATAGTTAGCGCCGTTATACCCGAAGAATATTTGTCCCGATTCCATGAAATAACATTATAGTTTATAACAAAGTTTTTAAAACTAAAGATAGGCTATGACGTGCATTTGAATCTTCATACAAGAAAAAATCCATCTTGGTTTTCATAATACCTCAAATGTCGGCCAACTTGATTTCACCATACTTCAAATGTCAAAATGGCCCCAAAAACTCCAAAAGTGTGGCCATTTCAGTGAAGACAATTTTTGCCTCAACATGCCTATGGTTTATAAACATATTTAATGTGTATAAACTATAATATAATTAAATCTTTAATATAATATGTAGGTATATTGTATAGTATACAGGTATTAAATATACTCCCCGTTGTCTGGTAGCCGTAACACAAATTATTCGATTACTTAGCACGGGATCAGATTGACGTGGTGTGAAATCCAGATATATTATTATTAATTAAGGCCGATATGCAATTGTTTGGACCTTCTTGATTTGCTCCTATCTATTAAAAGGTATTTCGGAAAGATAATGATTATGGATTAGAGACTTGTGTGTATTGCGGAGAATCCATCACGTGGGAAGATATGTAACATCTGTTAGATACGTTTCCGGATCCGTATAACATTTGGCGGAAATGTCTCTGGCAGCCAAGGTTTAATAAAATTATAAATTGATTTTATATTAGTTATAATTGTAATTATTGATACTGGATAAGATTATGAATTAATTTATAATTATTTTCGCAAAGATTATAAATATTACATTTTGTATTACTGAACTTCCGGTTAGTGATTGTTATTATGATTTATTGGTGTAAATAAAAGTAATTTAACAGATAAAGTAAATCATTCGATAATTGTTTGTAATAGTCATAAATTTATTTGGATTATAATTTTGTAATTTAAATATTTTTATATAATTTCCGGTGCCGCCATCTCTACACTTCCGATGCAACGTAAGAATAGAGATGGCGGCTGCTATAAAAGATGATGCCTGTCAATTTTGTGGCAATTGCCGACTGAGCATCGAAGAGTGAAGTACTCGTGGATAAAAGTGTACTGGCAATCGAATAAAAGTTGTACCAGAAGATATTATAGTGTTTGTTTTTCTTTGGCCAACTCTTATAGTTCAGAAGTGGGATAGAACAGGATACACAAAATTTCCTGCACGCCCACACGAAAAGGAGCTAAAATTAAGCGTAAGTACTGCAAATAATTTTTCCATAGTAATTTTTAAGATTAAATTTTTACACAAAAGTGGCATTACAATTGAGAAGATTATTAAAATGAATTTAAGGAAATCTTAAATGAATTTCTAAAGAGATTGGAATTTTATATAATTCACTTTATCCTTTATTGCATTGCATAGATATTTTTTTTTTTCCTTGTTATTATCATTCTTTTAAAACTAATTTAATTCTACTATAACTAATTTTACTTTTATATTTTATTATAATTATTTATTTAGTTTTATTTTTACTTTTTATTTTATTTTGGCAAATATAATATAGGAAGTATATTTTCATTTTAATATTATTGATTGCTTACACTACAGTAATTATGTTGGTTTAGTTAAACAATTAAACATTATTTGATGAATATATACATTATCCATAAGAATTATAAAATTTCTAACAATATTTTAACGTTAACTAAAGATTTATTAAATGTATATTTTATAAGAAGTGTGTTTTAAATAGATATTAAGCTTTTTATAAATTTGTTTAAGCTCCGAAACATGGAAAATGGAAATACCCGAGGTCAAGGGTTTACTGGAAATGATGCCCGAGGTCAAGGGCCCACCGAGAATGATACCCGAGGTCAAGGGTTTACTGAAGGTGATGCCCGAGGTCAAGGGCCCATCGAAAATGATGCCCGAGGTCAAGGGCAAGTTACTGCTAACAATCAAAGTGAAGGATATAGTGATCATGATCGTGCCCGAGGTCGAGGGCTAGATCGTCATAGGGCCCAAGGTCAAGGGTCGAGCACTGATGAATCCCAAGCTCCTCAAGGAGTCTATGTACATGAATATCGCAGCCAAGGTGAAGTCGGCGTGCGCCAAATGGACAATATAATTCCGGAACCTACTACATCTCGCAACAAAGGTAGCCGGGAGCGAAAGAGGCGACGACGAGAGCAGCAGTCATCATCTGAAGATTCTGGTGACAACGGGAGAGTAAAGCATGGTAGAAATAGTCGATCAAGTAGGCAAAATAGAGGTAAGCGTAGATATTATTTTACCGAACTATCATCGAGCGAGTCCGATATAGCTCCGTCTAAAACAAAGCGTTCTGTTAATTCAAAAAAAAGGTCTACAGACGACATACTCGATAAATTTTTGACAATAATTAAAGATGTGAGAAGTTCGGAAAAACCTAAAATGTCCTATAATAATAATGTTGTACCCGAGTTTGATCCCATGGCAAAAGAACAAACTGTATTAACCTGGATAACTAAAGTAGAAGAATGTTCAGAAATATATGGATGGGATGAGAAAGAAACTATACATTATTCTCTTCAAAAATTATGTGGAGTTGCTAAGTCATGGTATCAATCTCTGCCAACATTGTTATATAGTTGGACTGAATGGAAGCAAAAACTTTTAGAATCTTTTCCGTCTCGGGAAGATTATGCCGAACTTCTCACTGAAATGTTAGCTAAAAGAGTTAGGTATGGAGAGTCTTTGGAGAACTATTACTATGCTAAAATTAATCTTCTTAATCGATGCAAGCTGAGTGGTAAACAGGCGGTCGACTGTTTGCTACATGGCGTAGACGATCGCGCTGTAAAAGTAGGCGCACAAGCAGCACAATTTGTAGAACCTGAACAGATTTTAAAGTATTTCAGATCGGTAAAAGTAGGTGGCACACGAGAAAATTATGATAATTATAGGAAGAATAGGGTGGACAGAAATGTTAACTCCGTAAATAACAAATCGGTAAATTCCAGGCCAGGAAGTAATAACTTTACAATAAAATGTTTTAACTGCAATCAAAACGGACATCCCAGTTTTAAGTGCGATAAACCACTAATTAAATGTACGAATTGTGATAGAATAGGCCATCAAGCTTCTAATTGTTACAGAAACAAAACTAGCGGGATCTCTAATACTGTCACTACCGAAAAAAATGAGAAATTAGTTTCAGAACTTTGCGCCTCTGATAGTCTTAATGATAAGTACATAATGGACGTATTAGTAAACGGGACCCGATTACAATGTCACTTAGATTTGGGTAGTCAATGTTCATTGATAAGGGAAAGCAACGCGAAATCCTTAAACTCAAATTTAATAACTGATGTTGATCTGCCCATACTTAGGGGTATAGGAGCAAATCTTACGCGCCCTTTAGGTATGATTGTTGCAAAAGTAGAGTTACAAAATATCATAGAAAATGTAAATATGTATGTAGTAGAGGATTATGTGCTTAGACATCCAGTTTTAATAGGACATTCGTTTACCGAAAAACCAGATATAGTAATAACTAAAACACCTTTTGAAGTAATATTGAAACGCGTATCGGATAATCCAAAAGTACACTTAATATCTCGTGACGATGTTCTGATATCAAAAAATGAATTACGTGCCGTACCTGTTTTGTGCCAAAAGCTCGAGAACGGTTCTATTTATGTTGACGGGTCTATTAGAGGAAATAGGGGTCAAGAATATTACCTTATGCCGGGACAGTATGAAGTTTTGAATAACAATTGCGCTTTATTAGTTCATAATATCTCAAATGACAGCATAACTATAAAGAAAAATGTTTTACTTACGAGAGCTACACATTTGCAAACACCAACTCTAAATACGTGTCAGGTAACTATTAGTACAACCGAATCCGATAATAACGAAATAAATTGTTGTCCGGACCTAAGACGTGAACATCGTCACGCACTTCAAAATCTCTTATCGGAATATAAAAGCTGTTTCTCGAGTGGTCTTAGTGATTTAGGATTTACAAATTGTACAGAAATGAAGATCGAATTAACTGACTCAGAGCCTATTGTGTATCGTCCATATAGAATGTCGTATTCCGAAAGATCACTGGTTAGGGACATGGTAAGAGAAATGCTAGATAACAATATAGTTCGGGAATCGTCTTCACCGTACGCAAGTCCAATTGTCCTTGTTAAAAAGAAAACTGGTGAAAAACGATTATGCGTGGATTATCGTGCTTTAAATAGAAAAACAAAAAAGGAACATTATCCTTTGCCCCGTATTGAAGACCAGTTGGACTTGCTAGCGGGTAATAATATGTTCACTTCGCTTGACTTAGCGTCGGGTTACTACCAGATACAAATAGAAGAAAACTCACGGCATAAAACGGCATTCGTAACGCCGGACGGCCAATTTGAATATAATCGTATGCCTTTCGGCCTAGTGAATGCACCGTCTGTTTTCCAAAGAACAATAAACAAAATTCTTGCGGACGCTAAAATTAAATATGCTTTGGTTTATATGGATGACGTATTAATCCCATCTAAGGACTTTCAGGAAGGGTTGGTCAGATTAAAAGAAGTATTTGA
This sequence comes from Phengaris arion, assembly GCA_963565745.1. Lineage (NCBI taxonomy): Eukaryota > Metazoa > Arthropoda > Insecta > Lepidoptera > Lycaenidae > Phengaris > Phengaris arion. The sequence continues at coordinate 12,278,824 of OY751432.1, forward strand.
ACTGTTAAAAAGTGGTGGACTGACGCTTAAAATGAGTAAATGTTATTTTTTCTTAAATAAAATAGAGTTTCTTGGGTTTGAAGTTAGCGCTAAAGGTATAAAGCCTGGATTGAGGAAAACAGAGGCTGTGTCGAAATTTCCAACGCCAAAAAACCAACATGAGTTACGCCAATTTTTAGGTTTGTCAGGTTTTTTTAGACGGTTTATTCAAAATTACGCGATAATAGCTGCCCCGCTGACAGATCTGTTAAAAAAGGATCACGACTGGGTTTGGGATGTTTCGAAAGAAAAATCTTTTCAGCAAATCCGTAAATTACTCTCAGAGCGACCGTTGCTTTCTTTATATGACCCGCAAGCCGAAACGCATTTACATACGGATGCTAGCAAACACGGTTTAGCCGGTATTCTACTACAGCGTAATGAGAAAGGCATAATGCAACCGGTTTCTTATTTCAGCCGCAAAACAACAGCAGACGAACAAAAATATCATTCTTTTGAACTTGAAACATTAGCCATAATTACTTCCCTGAATCGATTTCGAATTTATCTATTAGGTATTCCCTTTACTATACAGACAGACTGTAACGCCGTCCGATCAACCCTTCTTAAAAGAGACTTAATTCCGCGAATCGCTAGATGGTGGATTCAATTACAAGAATTCGATTGTACAATCGAGTATAGACAGGGATCACGAATGTCCCATGTAGACGCGCTAAGTCGCAATCCTGTAGGATTGGCTTTGAATGAAAATCACGTGCTTGATGTTTTAACAATAAATACTAACGAACAAGACTGGATTATTACGGTACAAACGGCTGATGACGATATCGCGAGAATAAAGAATATTTTAAATAATCCTGATGCCGCAGATGTAGTTGATATACTTAAAAATTTTAAATTGAAAAATGGTAGATTGTATCGGGTTATAGGAGATGAAATGAAATGGGTTGTCCCTAAAGGGGCGCGGTGGCAGATTTTGAAAAGGAATCATGATGACGTAGGGCATTATGGCTACGAAAAAACTCTAGAACGTATTAAAAATAATTATTGGTTTAAACGAATGAGGCGCTTTGTAAAAAAATACGTGTCCGCGTGTCTAGAATGTGCCCATCATAAAGCACCCGGTGGTAAACGCGAAGGTAAACTGCATCCAATTGAAAAAGTAAGCATTCCCTTTCATACTGTACACGCAGACCACCTAGGGCCATTTGTTAAAAGTAAGACGGGAAACTGCTATTTATTAGTACTTATAGATAGCTTCACTAAATTTATAAATATCACACCGGTCAAGAATACTAAATCTTCTACCACGATCAAAGTTTTAAAAGATCACATTAGTTTTTTTGGAGTTCCGACACGTCTCATTAGTGACCGAGGATCTAGCTTTACGAGTAAAGTTTTTAAAGACTTTATGATAGAGTGCGGGATAAAACATGTCCTCAATGCGGTCGCCACTCCAAGGGCTAATGGACAGGTCGAGAGGTTTAACCGTACCATAACAGAAGCACTAGCTACTTCTAATCACGGACTTGACGAAAAAAGTTGGGACGAACGAATACACGACATACAGATAGGTATCATACGACTGTTCATAAAACTACACAAAAATCTCCCTCTGAGCTTTTGTTTGGATTTAACTTAAACCACAAAGCGCAAGGAATACTTAATACGGTAATAAACGATACGCTTAACATTATTCCCTCGAATGAATTAGAGTCAGTTAGGAATAAAGCTTCTGAGAAAATAAAAGAACAGCAAGAAAAAGATAGAGAGTACTATAATAAGAAAAGAAAGGCTAGTAAAAATTATAAAATAGGAGATTTAGTGCGTATAGAAAAACAAGTTCCTCATGACGGTCAATCACAAAAGTTAGTAGTCAAATACCAAGGGCCGTACCGCATAGTTAAAGTTCTCCAAAATGATAGGTTTTTAATAGAAGACACACCGTTGTCTCGTAAAGGTCGTCGTTATGAGGCAATTGTAGCAGTTGATAAGATACAACCATGGGTCAGTTTTGATAGAGACTTTGATGATGATAGTTCGGACAGTAATGATGATGATAGTCATAAAGATATTAACGAAAGTATAGATAACAATGTAGATAATGCAATAATTAATAATGTAAATAAGACCAGCAATGATATGAGTATTAATGAAATAAACGAAAATTTGGAAAATTGATCAAAAATGTAATTAAATAAGAGAAACAATATTATTGCAACACTTTTACTTATTTTTTCATTTCTTTTTTTTAATTATCATTTTCTTTTCTTATTTTTATTACTTTTTTTTTATTAGGAAATTATAGATTTTTATTGAGAAAAAAGCACGAAGGGACTCGTGCTGTCGCAGGAAGGCCGAGCTGTTAGATACGTTTCCGGATCCGTATAACATTTGGCGGAAATGTCTCTGGCAGCCAAGGTTTAATAAAATTATAAATTGATTTTATATTAGTTATAATTGTAATTATTGATACTGGATAAGATTATGAATTAATTTATAATTATTTTCGCAAAGATTATAAATATTACATTTTGTATTACTGAACTTCCGGTTAGTGATTGTTATTATGATTTATTGGTGTAAATAAAAGTAATTTAACAGATAAAGTAAATCATTCGATAATTGTTTGTAATAGTCATAAATTTATTTGGATTATAATTTTGTAATTTAAATATTTTTATATAATTTCCGGTGCCGCCATCTCTACACTTCCGATGCAACGTAAGAATAGAGATGGCGGCTGCTATAAAAGATGATGCCTGTCAATTTTGTGGCAATTGCCGACTGAGCATCGAAGAGTGAAGTACTCGTGGATAAAAGTGTACTGGCAATCGAATAAAAGTTGTACCAGAAGATATTATAGTGTTTGTTTTTCTTTGGCCAACTCTTATACATCGAAATCATTTTCAAAGAGTCATCTGTCATTAGTTCAACGCTATCAGCAACGCCACGATTGTCTTTGTTTCACGTTTCAAAATCTAAAAAGAAACTTGACTCTTAGCATGGCCATTGAATGTGTAAAAATAAATGATATATGAAACATTATCCTCTACTTACGGATCCGCTACCACGTATCGTGGACGACTGCCAGTATTTACGCAACGGGTCAGGTCTATTCATCATACACTTCCACATAACACCATCCATATCGTGATTGGATTTTCGTCAAATATCGCATTGTTTGGTTTTTGGTAGATGTGATAGATGTAGGTGGTATTTTGGAATAAATTTGAAGGAATTTGAAAAAAAGCTAAAACAAAGTTCTAAAAATTTGGCAACACCTCCCCTAAGGTTAGTGTTAGTGTGCTGTGCCTACAAAATTACCCAGTATCTACGAAATTGCCCAGCACGACAAATGTGTAAGAGTCAGTTCACACCGAAACGAGACGATACGCAACGTAGCGCTTCATTTTGAGATAGTGTATCAAAATTGAACTTCATTCACTACACAAGAAGATATATGTTTAATTGTAAGAGTTCGAATGTCAAACTGCACCGCATAGCGCGGCGCCGCTCTTGCAAGGAAACACGTATCTTCTTGTGTACCGAATAAAGTTATATTTTGTATCACTATTATAAAAATGCAGCACCGCGTCCGTGTGAGCCGACCATAAGTAACAGGTTACGCGATAATAAAGCATTTAAAGAGAGTTATCAACACGCGGTATACTATGAAGAGTGTACCGCGTGTGTAGTTTTTGTTATTGTTTCAACAATAACAAAAACAGCCGTACGAGCCGTTGGCAAGTTAATAGTGAATACTCTATCGAGGTCTACGGCGCACCAGGCGTTTGGACACGCTCCAAATTATTCCCATCTCCGTTCCGTGAAATTGGTGAGTGGGGCCGCTACGGCACGACACGGTTAACAGGAAAGCGACATGAGGAATATCTCGTGACGTGGAAACGACGTGATACTTTGTATGTCCACTACTAGGTCCGCTAAACATAGTAAACAATGATTTCGAATTTCGCTTTTTGAGTTTTTACGAATGTTTAGCATTTAAATCTTCTTTGTACAACTAAACTGACTTCTCGGGTCCCTGGGACCATAAATGTTAGGTCGCCTATCGGTAGGCCCGGGTACCTACACACGTAAGAGACGGAGATTTTACGTGGGCTTGTCCAATTGTCCATAAGGCTCAGCTCACACCGAGACGCGGCGCGGCGTTTTTAAGATAGCGATTCAGAGTTGAACTTTATTCACATTACATTGTAAACACGAATTGATACACGTTTCATTGTAAATGCGGCGCAGCGCTGCGTAGCGCGATGCAGCTCGCAATTCGAACTCTTGCAACGAAACGTGTCTTCGTGACTTCGTGTCAACGTGAAATCTTTTTGTGAAGTGAATAAAGATCAAGTTTGAATCGCTATCTTAAAAATGTCGCGTCGCGTAACTGTGTGAACTGACGCTAAGTTCAAAAGTGTCATCCCGTTGTCACATTATGTAGCATTTGTATTACCGCTGCACTTCCATTTCCGTCATCTGGTCGCGTTTTAAAAAGATATTCATCCTATTGTTGATCAAAAACTATAATTTAGCATCTAAAAATATCTTTTATCTCATGTTACTGTGCAACAACTTTTTAATGTCCCTCAGCAATCATCGTTCTTCTATGGAAATTAAGAGTATAGCCGTACTGTGCCCATTCGGTGTGCTGAGCGAGTCTTTGTCACTACTCACCGTGAAGAAGTTACCTGCAATTTGTATGGCGTCGAATTAGTTACCATTGTTTGCCACTAGGGGCGTTGTTTCGATGCCATACAAATCGGCGAGTAGTGACGAAAACTCGCACTCAGCAGACTGGGGGCAATTTTAAAGATGGATGTGCTTTCAGATTAGGTTGATAATTAACCATCGTCACGGTAATGAAGTAGGCCCGCATCCGACTTAATTAATTCATAAGTCTTTTAAGTTTGTAATTACCTGCGACAACGTTGACAATTCAGCTTTGAATTGCCCACTTTGTATTAAAACCTGATTATAGTTAAGCCAAATAAATGAATCTGGGGCTTACAGCCTTACACCAAAGTACTTAAATAATCGAACTAAGTTTTGTACTCTGCTTAAATACAATTCAATATTTTTGTACAAATATAGTACATTAAAATTTCGCATAATAAAAAAAATACCTATCCTAATAATAAAAGATAACAAAGTATGTTAATTATTGTGTTTCTGATGTATTAGAATCCAAAACATTATTTAATATTCATTTTTAAATTGAAAAATTATGTTTCCATAAACAGAAGACGTACCCATAAATAATGCGTTTAACTTAAAATGAATAAATAATGAATAATTCATTTTGGGTTATTTTTGCAGCGCCGCGCTCGGTACAGTCATCAATACCGCGTATTTACATAACCAAATTAATATTACGAGCATGACTGTACTGTAAATGTAGGTAATTCTTGTTCAAATATATTTTTCGAGTCCCGTAGTAACAACAAAGAAACTCTTTATATATATTTATAGTTTCGCTCAGTCCGGTGGTCTGTCTGCCCGTCCCTCTGACTTCAGCTTTAATTATTATGTCATTATAAAATAATAATAATATTATATTTAGAAATGGCTCCCGATTCATGTGACGTGGGGATGTTTTTTTTTCATTCTACCCGATTGTGTGGGGTATCGTCAGATAGGTATTTTTAAAAAAGTCTAACGGAGACAGAATTTTCCATTTTAGCCAAGAAAACAAGAGTGATTTACAGACCAAAAAATTTCCAGTCAAACTCTCCCCATTTCATTAGATGCGAACATCCTTCACATAAGTCGAAAAAAGTTCACTGTCACAGTCGAAACAGAAGAGTGAAAGCCGAATGTAATTAAGAATCGGATTTCAATTATTTTCACTAGGAACTGAAAATAAATAGTTATATTAAACTGTGTAATTACCATTTGCTATCGTTCTAGCCTAAGAGTTCTTCAGACTTATAATGTTAGCCTTTGCTCTAGCTTTGTAATTTAGTTGCTGTACCGGATTTCACATTAAAAATTAAAAAAAAAGAAATATTATGTGTTAATGAGAGTGAGTTTTAATGTAAAACTCGTTTTCATAAACAGACAGAACTGCGAATAGATGATTTAGAACCTTAAATATATGCCATGCCATGTCATTAAAATTACCAAGAAGTGGGGGTCCATATTCCTATTAATATAATAATTTATTACTTTACTAAATAAATAAGACATTATCTACACCAAATAAATAATTTTTGATTCGAAATCGTTAATTAATAAGAAATTATTCGGTCGAGTTGTATTTAGTGAGTTCGCGAAACGGCACGCGGCGGCTCCCATGTGACCTCACAGTTCGATTCAATTTACAATCTCAATTTCAATAAGCCGCTCGCCGATTTTCTATAAGGAGTATTTCAAAAGGTTCATTTTAAAAATTGACGTAGACGAGGTAAAATCATTTATATTTAAATATAAAAAAAAAAAACACATTACACAAATAAGGTACGGCAGGTAAGCGTACCTAGGTGCTTCACATATCGTATTTTCCTGTAGTAAATACCTGGTACAGTCGCGTCCACTTCTTAATATCTAGATAATATTTTAATATATTTTTATAAATTCTATTTCTGTGAGTTTTCTTTTTTTGGTGATAAATTTTAAGTACTGTGAACTAACGTTTGGACGCCTCTGTGATCGGCTTAAAGCTTGGCTCTCGACTCCGGAGGTCTACAAAAACTGTTGTTTTCATGTTTGGTTAGGACAATGCAGGCTGATCACCTAATCAGGTGATCAGGTGGTGACAAGAAAGATGATCCATGCGTCGGATAGGCATGTAAACAGTCGTTCCGGCACCAGATCTCTCGCCAGTTGTGTCGGCTATCCGTCGTTATAAGAGGCATAGTGTTATGGACATCGGCCTCGCAGTGAAATAACACATGGTGAGTGCATAAACGAACGCTATATAGTGGTTAAAAACATTTTATAAACTCTTAAGAGGGAAAATCTAGTGTTAACTTTCATAGCATCAGTCTAAAATAGTCGTTTTATTTTGATGGTATCTTAAATACAGTATTTTAATATAATTATTTTTATATTATACAGATAAAAGTGTTAACTAAAATAATAAAATTCTTGATCTTAAAGTAAATGGTTAAAAATTATTCCGAAAAATAGTGGTGAAAACACATAGCATTTGGTTGTACTTTTAACTTTGAACGTGAATATTTGCAACTGTATTTAAGTATGTGATTATGTAATATTTTATATATGTGGAAATGGAAATAGAGAGTTTCACAAAATGTGTTTCACTATCCCTAGCTCATGGTAAATAGGAAAAACTGCGGAAAATAGCCATACGTAAAGGTAAAAATGAGATAGCAAATCGGCCTGAAAAAAGCATACTGGCTCTCTATACGGCATTGCCATGAGCTGGGATAGTGAATTTATTTTTGTGCACAATGTTTTCCTCGAGTTCTCCTCAATTGGAGTTCACCCGCAACATCGGAGGAGTTGCAAGTGCGTTGCTGGCCTTTTAGGAGGGAATACGCTCCCTTCTTGATGGTTTGCAGGTCATAATGGTCTGGAAATACCGCTGGCGACCGTTTTCATCCCAGAGTTTTACTGTGCGCGGCAGAAAGAATCGGGTAATGCGCAAGGTGGACGACTGCCAAGGTGATGAGGATGATAAATATTTAGAGCTTGGAACGGTCGCGAAAAGTTGCAGCAAGTGAAAAGTTGAAGCAGCAGCAAAGAGGATGCAGAGCGATGCTACATCTCTACGTAGCTCTAAGGAGTCAAGCCTGTTTGAAACACTATGGCAGTCGACAATTCGAGCGGCCCTTCGTTGGATACGACCCACGGGGGCTGGTACTTTGGCGCCCCTGCCCAGAGATGAGAACAGTATTCCATGTGAGGCCGAACCTGCGCTTATAGAGTTGTCAGCATTGCACCGGACTGAAACCGTCTGGTTTAAAGAATCTACTATTATTTACTACGAGTACTTAATTAACAGTTGTTAATAATTTTACGTTGTTTTAAGTTCTTAAAAATAATAAGTATTAATGGTGGCAATTCCCCAAATAAAACACATAAAATTATAAACCTTCATTGACTCTGTTTTATAAATAAAACAATTTACATAAGCGGATGTCCAATTCAATAAGTTCCTTTGGCGTCGCGCCAGATCCGTAGCATTTAAAATAATAAGCAGAAATGAAATCACTTTTGCGAAGGAAAAAATGAGCCTCGCAAACGAGCAGACGGATCGCCTGATGCGAACGATTACAAGTCTTTGACTGTCTCCGGTTCGCTCACTCGAAACACAAAGCAAGCGTCGTTTCATTTAGTTTGTTCGTGGTATCTCTCCCACGGTTCATTTCGGAACATTAAAATTCATAACCTATACGTTGATCTGGCAATATCGGAGAGATTGTGTTCGCAGATTGAGCACGATTTCGATCTCTATCACATTCGCTAGGTGACACTTCGCTACGCGTTAGTACACTTCAGATATCAATTGTACTTGAGTGCTCGTCGAATAGGATATAACATCAACAGTTTTGAATTATTTTGGGAAATATTAACAAGATTCTATTAGAATCCAGCTACTTCACCTTATTTTTCAACTAGCCGATACCCAACTAACGGAAACAGAACCTTTTTTTTAAACGGAACCCTATTTTTTAAACGGAACCCTATTTTTTAAACGGAACCCTATTTTCTTAAACAGAACCCTTAAATAAAAGTAGCCTATGTTAGACCTTCTAACATCAGCTATCTGCCAGTGAAAGTCCCGTGAAAATCGGTCCAGCCGCTTCAGAGATTTGTCGGAACTAACAGACAGACAGACAGATAGACAGACCGACCGACAGACAGACGGACAGACAAATATTTAAAAACTTGATATTTTATTGTAGGTAGGTACCGAATATTATACTTTCATATGCATTAAGTGAAAAGCTGTTAATTTTATATTACAAACGGACACTTCAATTTTTATATATCTGTATAGATGTATAGATATATCTATGTAAAGATGCTAACTAGGTCAGGATGTACTAAGAATATTTGAAACGAAATTTAAAATATTATTTTTGACTTTAAATTGCACCAAAAAGCAAAGCCTCTAATCGATGCAAGTGTGAAAAAAACAGCAACAATTTCGGCACGTAATATAAAACAATTGAACTGCACATACAGGGTATCGCAATAAACAATTTTATCTTCTCTTTTCAAGCATTATTCTATTCAGCGCCGTAAAATAAAGGCATCTGGCAGGATCGCACTTAAGGGAGGCCCCAATCTCTGCAGTTCCCTGTGGAACAGAGATGGTAGTTCTATGTAGTGTGTATGCAACTTTGTGGTGTTAATGTAAAATCCTCGAGACTTTGTTCTGCAGTTACAGTTTTTTTTCAACGCGCACTAATTTTGACTTTTATGAATATTATCCATTGAATATTGATTCCATAATCATAAGTAATGATTATATAATATATATAATCATTACTTATGATTATGTAATCAAATCATTACACGTAACTCGAAGAGCCAGATCGAATTCAATTTGGCGGGAAAATGAACGCTAACAATTAGCGGGAGAGGAACATTCTGGAATAAATCTCGTTTACACTGACGTGCTTACGTTGTCTTCATTAGCGCACCAGTTTCCCGGAAAACACATATTTCACAACACAATTTAGATAAAAAATAACTCTTTAAGCAGGTAATAACTGAAAATATTATGTTTAACAGTAATTTTATTGCATTTTGGGCTGTAGTTACGAGTAGGATGTTTAAATAAAACGATTTTACGACACATGGGCCTTTAGTCAAGATGCATTCGATAATTTGGACGGCTAAGTTCGACAACAAAATGTATGGGATTTGACATAAGGCATCCCATGCGACATGTCACTTTAGCGATGACTTATGTCAAATCCATTTGATCCATTCAAATTCCTAATTTGCCGCAACAGACAATCTGATTGGAATGGGCTTATTTACAATTTAGCATTTAACCGCCACTAAAATTGTGAAATGGCATGGCAATGTACAACTTAGGGTCAGTTCACACCGCGACGATGCGCGATTCTACGCAGCGCTTTATTTTTAAGATAGCTATTCAAAATTGAACTTTGTCCACTACACAAAAACGTTTATTATTCATTACACAAGAAGATACACGTTTCATATGACATCTGTCATACACTGCACATGCGCATTACAGCGTGGTGCAACCTGGCATTCGAACTCTTACAACCCTTACAACTAATACAACCGTCTATCTTCTTGTATAATGAATAAAGTTCAACTTTGAATATCTTAAAAATGCGCTTTTTTGCTTGCTTTTTTCAACGTGCTCAAATTTTGACTTTTATGAATATTAAGTAATGATTATGTAATCAAATCATTACACGCAACTCAAAGAGCCGGATTGAATTCAATTTGGCGGGAGAGGATCATTCTGGAACAATATCGTTGAACTTCTTGACCGTGTATCTTCTTGCATAATGAATAAAGTTCAACTTTGAATACCTTAAAAATGCTCTTTTTTATTTGATTTTTTGAAAGTGGTCAAATTTTGACTTTTATGAATATTAAGTAATGATTATGTAATCAAATCATTACACTCAACTCAAAGAGCCGGATTGAATTCAATTTGGCGGGAGAGGATCATTCTGGAACAATATCGTTTAACTTCTTGACCGTGTATCTTCTTGCATAATAAATAAAGTTCAACTTTGAATATCTTAAAAATGCTCTTTTTTATTTGATTTTTTCAACGTACTCAAATTTTGACTTTTATGAATATTAAGTAATGATTATGTAATCAAATCATTACACGCAACTCAAAGAGCCGGATTGAATTCAATTTGGCGGGAGAGGATCATTCTGGAACAATATCGTTGAACTTCTTGACCGTGTATCTTCTTGCATAATGAATAAAGTTCAACTTTGAATACCTTAAAAATGCTCTTTTTTATTTGATTTTTTGAAAGTGGTCAAATTTTGACTTTTATGAATATTAAGTAATGATTATGTAATCAAATCATTACACTCAACTCAAAGAGCCGGATTGAATTCAATTTGGCGGGAGAGGATCATTCTGGAACAATATCGTTTAACTTCTTGACTGTGTATCTTCTTGCATAATGAATAAAGATCAACTTGAATATCTTAAAAATGCGCTATGTCGCATATCGTTTCGTTTCGGTATGAATTGACCCTAAGCACAACATTTCGCATTGTTACTTGAACCAATACCTACTGGTAAACGGTGAGCCTTTGGTGCTTGAATAGTTAAAAAAACTTGAATGCAACGCAGCTTACAATATACATATTATTTATAAGATGTAGTCTGCGACTTCGTGCGCGTAAAAGGAAATCCCGCAGGAATCGTAAATTTTTTCCCGATAAAAAGTAGGCTATATCCTTCCTTTGCCGTGCTCTACAATATACAGGTGTTTAGAAGATGGGTGCAAAGCTTCAACGCCTTGTTAGTATAGACCATTTAGAACCGTATTTGACCATTCTTAGCGTTCGTGATGTAAGATTTTATTTTTATCGAATTTTTACATTTTTTGTTGCAAAAACCCCAAATTGCAAATAATGGCTAATCTGGAAGATAATCGAATTATTTTTTATTGTATTTGAATTTATAATGTGTAAACAACCAAATAAGACTTGATGTACACATCTGTATCATGAGATAAATTTGTAACAGGGGTTTGAAGTTAATAATATTTTGTGAATTTCGGAAATATAATTTTTTTGAGGCCATAAATAATAAAAAAAACGGTAACTGCTTTATTTATTCAAACATTTTGGAAAACATACCTAGTTATTACTCTTTCGATTGAGGTATCAACTACAAAGATCGCTCACCAATTACTGAAATTATGACCTACAAAGCAAAACTAGGCAGAAAATTAAAAAGTTTAGGCCAGTAGATTAAACGACATTGCAGGTTTAGCAAATTTCCACAACCTACACCAGTAGGCTGATAAAGACGCCAACCCGCACTGGAAAAAGCAAAAGTCTTTCCAGAGGGAATTTTCAGTGAATGTGTGGGACGGAGTAATTGGCAGAACTCTAATCGGGCCGGCCGCATGTTTTACCGGACCATTTGAATGAAGACAATTTGAAAATAACTATTTAGAGTTTTTAGAAAATGATCTTCCGATACTAATAGAGGAATCTAGAGCACCAATATTCGAAACTGGCCGAGAAATAATCTTCCAGCAAGACGGCTGCACATTGCTGTCCAGCACATTGGACGGTAACTGTACGGGAGCACTTAAATAACGCTTTCCCTAACAGTTGGATTGGCAGAGATAGGCCTACTGCTTGGCCCGCTCGATCACCCGACCTCACTCCGCTTGACTTTTTTGTGAGGGATAGAGCCAAGGAACTCGTGTATACAAATGAGGAAATAAGCACGAAAAAAGAATTAATCCAGAGGATTAACTCGGCCTTTGAAAAAATGAAGCTGGAGATGATGCTAAAAATAACCACAAAAGAGGTGAGAAGAAGGGCTCGTGCCTGTATAAGGAATCGCCGCGGACATTTTGAACACGAAAAATAAATGATAATTAAAAAATATATTTTTTTATTATTTCTTTAAGTTAGTCCCTCAATTTACTTTGTAAGTCATAATTTCGAAAATTGGTAAGCTATCTTTGTGGTTGATACCTCAAAAGAAAGAATAATAACCACGAATGTTTTTCAAAATGTTTGAACAAAAAAAAAGTGTGTGTCAGCTCCGACGCACGACTGGAGTTTACTCTAAAAAGTAAAATTTTGTGTGCAATGCAAAGCGTCAGCTATCGATTTGAGTTGAAAAATTCGCGCCTTGTGAAAAAAAATGTAAGGTGCGCAGAATAGGTTGCGTAAGAAAACGTAACAGGGTCATTCGTTCAGTAGATTTACTCCTCATATTTCAAACTTTCGTTTGAAACCTCATATTTCGTCTGTGTGTTGTATGTCGCGTGACGGTCGGCCGCGGAGTAGGGATAAAGTGAAAGGCGCTCGTCAGAGCAGCCGAGGCCAATATGGCGGCGCTTATAGTTCGCATCAGCTGACCGTGTAGTGTATAGACTAGTACTCATTTGTGCCAGTGCTATAAAATTAAGATTGATGAAGCGATTTTTATACCCTTAATGGAATATTATTCCGAAAATTTTTAGTTAAATGTCTATAATGTGAAAAAAAGTTTCACTTTTACCGTGGTTTCATAAAACCACACAATCCTTTCTTTTTTTTCATACCGGGGGCCTTTTATGAAAATAGATTCTTAAGGAGTAAACTCCAAAAACAATTACCGTTTTTTTTTATTTGTGGCCTCAAAAAATTTGATTTCCGAAATCTACAAAAAATTATTAACTTCAAACCCCTGTTACAAATTTATCTCATAATACAGTCTTATTTGGTTGTTTACACATTACTTAATTCAAATACAATAAAAAATAATTGGATTATCTTCCAGATTGGCCATTATTTGCAATTAATTGCGAAATTTTGGGTTTTTTCAACAAAAATTTTAAAAATTCGTTTTAAATAAAATCGTACCTTAGGAACGCTAAGAATGGTCAAATACGGTTCTAAATGGTCTATACTAACAAGGCGTTAAAGGTTTGCACCCATCTTCCAAACATTCTGTATATGTTCCAAATGTGTTGGTCTATGACCTCTTGATTGTAAGTCCTTCGTGCGCTCGTGTGGTGACGATAATAATACAGCAGCAATTCTTATACTCTCCTTTATTGGTGCTTACCACGAATACGTATTACAATATGTAATGAGATATGCTTATAACTCGATAGGCTTTACTTATGACATCTGTCAATGTCAATAATGACATTGACAGTTACATCTTACTGTTGATATATGTAACACCTCCCTTTTCGAGTATAAAAGCAAACTAAAAATATAGGTACATAACTAATAACAAATACATTACTTATCTACTCAAATTTCTCATGCATGTACAATTTAGGACGCTTTACACTTCTACCAGACCTGGTTACGTAACCGGTATTTTCTAGACTCTCCATAGGAACACAGTTCTCATCGTTAATGCAATTTTGAACGGGACCGTTTCCGCGTTGTGTTAAACTCATGGGATCTATACTCTCCTGCATGGGAGGCATATTGATTGTGCTGCCATCGCCATAAAAAGAAGGTGGAGGATTTATTTCTTTTAAATTCTTTTTTCTAGGTCTAATGTGTCCCCTATTCCTCCTATACACAACACCGTTTGGATCCGCAACATAATATGATCTACCACATCCTAATTTCTCTTTAATTATTCCCGGAGACCAAAAGGATTTAGGATTTTTTTTGAAGTAAATGTCATCTCCCGGCTGAAACTCATGAGATGTATGCTTCGCATTCCTGTCAAAATAAAAAGACATTTTGTCTCTGCTCTGTCTATGACATTTTTCAAATGTCGAAAATTTTACAATTTTAGGTTTTAATTTTTTGTTAAGAATTGGTAAATTTACTCGCAAGTTTCTAGACATTAATAATGCGGCCGGACTGGGAAAATCTCCCTTCGCAGCGTTGCGATAGTGTAATAACGCCAAATGTATATCCGAGCCATCTTCTCTGCATTTTCGTAATATGTTTTTAACAATTTTAACACCGGTTTCAGCTTGGCCGTTAGACCTCGACCAGTACGGACTAGTGGTTATGTGTTCTACATCCCAATCAACAAGAAAAGACTTGAATTTGCAGGAGTTAAATGGTGGACCATTGTCAGACACCAATGCCTTGGGTATACCATGTCGACCGAAAAACGATTTTAGACTTTTAACAACATTATCGACAGTGTAATTCTTATGCAAAGAAGCTAACTCTATGTACTTGGAATAATAATCCATGCAGACAAGGAAATTTTCTCCATCAAAATATAATAAATCTATACCTACCTTCTCCCATGGAAGATAAGATATCTCATGGCATTTCAACGGTTCACGGGGTGGATTTGATCTGTATTTAGCACAGACGGAACATTGATCAATTAAGTTCTTAATATCCGCGTTTATATTTGGCCAATAAACTGTTTCTCTAGCGATGTTTAGTGTCTTATTAATACCTAAATGACCACAGTGTATTTTATCTAAAATCTGTCTTTGCAAGGACTTTGGAACAATAAGCCTATTGCCTTTAAATAATAAGTCATTCATTATATGTACTTCATTTTGAATGTTCCAATATGGTTTCACAAGAGAGCTTACTTTATTTTTGCTTCTTGGCCAACCATTCTGAATATAAGACTTGAGCAGATTTAAAGATTCATCATTTTTGCTTTCTATTAATATAAATTTTAAATAAGGCTTAGTTACTGAGAGATTAGAGAATACTGAATTAACATGATACTGTAAGTCTTGCTCATACTGAGGTATGTATGTATCACTAAGTGAGGCTCTTGACAAAGTATCTGCTATATACATATATTTACCAGGTACATAAACTACTTCTAGGTCATAACCCTGCAACGACAACATCATTCTTTGTAGCCTAGCAGGTACTTCATGAAGAGGTTTTTTAAAAAGGTAAATTAAAGGTTTGTGATCAGTATGAACAGTTGTTTTACTGCCATAAATATATTGGTGAAATTTATTACATCCAAACTGTATGGCAAACAATTCTTTTTCAATCTGGGCGTAGTTTTGTTGAGAGGGGGTAAGTGTTCTTGAACTATATGCAATGGGTCGTTTGTCTTGCATCAAGACCGCTCCCAGTGCATTCTTTGATGAATCTACCGACAAAATCACAGGTAAGTTGCAATTATAATTAGTTAACACAGGTGCTTTAGATATGACTTCTTTTAATAAATCAAAGCACTTTTGACAATTTTCATCCCATAGCCATAACATATCTTTTTTTAACAAATTTCTTAGGGTATTAGTTTTTTCTGATAGATTTTCTATAAACGGTGCTAAAAAATTTATCATGCCTAAAAATCTCTGCAAATCCTTAATATTTTTAGGTATGGGCATGTTTTTTATCGCTTTAACTTTTTCTGGATCGATTTTTACACCTTCTTTACTGAAAATATAGCCCAAATATGCTATTTCTTCTAGAAGAAACTTGCACTTGGCTTTATTTAATTTTAAATTAACTTGCCTAGCCCTGTCCAAAAACATTTCTAACCTTTTATTGTGTATTTCAATTGTTTCACCGTATATTAAAATGTCATCACACCAAATTATTATACCTTCTATGTCTCCGAAAAGATCTATCATGGTTTTATAGAAAATTTCTGTAGCCGTGTTTATTCCAAAAGGTAATCTTAAAAATTTGTATCTGCCAAATGGAGTTTGAAATGTACATAGATCACTACTTTCTTTAGTTAATTTTATGTTATAGAACCCAGAAAACGCATCTAAATGTGAAAAATAAGAGGCTTTGGACAATTTAGACCTGACTTCATCTATATTTTTAATTGGATAATGACATCTCAATAAATTTTTATTTAAATTTCTAGGATCTAAGCAAATTCTCAATCCACCATTCTTTTTCATGGCTATAACTAAACTACTCACCCAGAGAGTAGGTTTGTTCACCTTCCGTATGACTCCCATGTTCTCCATGAGTTGAAGCTCTTTCCTTAACGGTTCAACCAACGCAAAGGGTACCTTTCTAGGGGGATCAACGCACGGAATAGCATCCTTTTTTAGCACGATGCTGTGTTCGTATGGGAGGCAGCCTAGACCCTGAAACACATCATTATATCTGGTCACAATTTTGTCACAAGTTTTTTGATACATATTATATACATTTTGCTCAACATTTTTTTCATTTTCCATTGATAGAGAAAAGTTTTTTGTTATTAAATTTAGCTTTATACAAGTGGGTAAACCAATCACAGTTGGACAATTTAATTTTGTTACAACAAAAGTAATGTTTTCTGGTTTTGTTTTGTTTTCAACTAAACAACAAATGTTTAACACTGAAATTATCGGTATTCTGTGCCCACTGTAGGCAAATATATTATATTTTTTACACATTTCTTTACTCTGCTTGTCAAATTTAAGATTCAATTCTTTAAATACTTGATAAGACATCACATTTATGTCTGCGCCAGTGTCAATTAGGCAATCTACCTTTTTGTTGTTTATATTAAGAGAACAGTACCAGGACTTGTCTGTTGTGCTTATCAAATTTGTACTAGCATTCTGTGATTTTATGTTTTTAATGTTAAACAATGCCCCTATTGTAAATCTCTCAGCCTCAGCCTCAGCACTTTTGGGGCTTGATTCATCATCGAGATTTATGCTACCTACCCCAGTAACAACAGTCCTGACACTGTTTTTCTTGAAACATAAATGAGTAAAATGTCCATATTTAAAACATGACCTGCATCTGTGTTTCCAAGCTGGACAGTTGCGGCGACCATGCGATGTGTTGCACCTTACACACGACGTTGTTCTTGATCCAGGCGTAGCTGACCTTGGGTGACCTTGGCATGATGGAGATCTTGCGTTTTTTCTTTTCTGGTATGAGGGGGAACTGGACCGACGACTTTTGTGTAGCTTGTATATTGTGGCTTCTCTTCCATCTGCTGCATTGATTGATTCTTCATTTTTCTGCGCCATCGTCAGTGTTCTACAGAGGAGTTTGGCTCTTTCTAGGGATAGGTCCTGTTTTTGTAGTAGCTTTTGACGAAATTGCGAGAAGTTTGTGGCCATATTAGCAATGAGAATGTCCTTTACAAGGGACTCACGTAGCGAACCAAACTCACAGGCATGACTTGCGTTTTCTAATTCCATTAGAAAGTTTTCCAAGGATTCGTTCACACGCTGTTTCAACGTAAAGAATTTGTGTCGTGCCACCGTCAAATTCTTTTTGGGTTCAAAATACTCGACGAATTTTGCCTTGACTTCTTGGAAAGTAGCAGTGCTTAGGTCCAAATTGAAGGAATTGTATATGTTTAAACCCTTTTCTCCCATGGAATGCAGCACGATTGCAATTTTTCTTTTGTCTTCCGTTTTCTCCATGCCCGACGCCAGTAGAAATATCTCGAATGACTGCGTCCATTTCTTGAAATTTTCAGCATTATTGTTGATAATTTCTGTAGAGATCTCAAGCTTCTGTACTCCGTTGCCTGCCATTGTTAAGTTCCCACACTCAGATTGTCTCGAAGCTTCCGGAGTTTTCGACGTACCCTCTTTTTTGTTCATAATTTTCGTTTTCTTTTAAATTTTCACACCTGACACCATGTGTTGGTCTATGACCTCTTGATTGTAAGTCCTTCGTGCGCTCGTGTGGTGACGATAATAATACAGCAGCAATTCTTATACTCTCCTTTATTGGTGCTTACCACGAATACGTATTACAATATGTAATGAGATATGCTTAGCACAATATATACGTCTACACTATGTATAGCCTTTTGGCCAACTAAATAAACTCGATAGGCTTTACTTATGACATCTGTCAATGTCAATAATGACATTGACAGTTACATCTTACTGTTGATATATGTAACACCAAATTCCATCAAAATCGATCCAGCAGTTTCGGAGCATATTCAATGCAAACAAACAAACAAATCTTTCCACTTTATAATATTAGTATAGATTTACTACCATCACAGAATTTGGAGTACTAGCAATGTAAGTGAAACTGATTGTAAAATTCATTTGGCTCGGGAAACTAAGTCGTATTCAATTCGCCAATGCCGCAAACGGCCGCGCCGACCTACGGGTCACAAAATTAATGACTTCAGTCCACGACCTAGTTCATAATGGACCTTACGCCGCGGTAGTAGGGGCGAACATTCACGTGACAAGGTTTAATTCAGTGAGAACACGTAATTAAAAAATCCTTGTTTTTCTTTAATTACACTTATAAATTTTATTTTAACTGTTTCTTGTTTTAATTCGTAGAATATTGTAATTAATATAAGGGCATATTTAAACTCGATAGTCGTTATGTGTATTTTATTATAGAGGGTAACTTTGCGACTATGGACTATAAATTTATGGAGTACAATAACGTAACATTAAATTTATTTAACGTATTAGCTTTAAAAAAAATGCGCAAGTGGTCATTGGACTCAAAGCTCTCGGCTCGGGGAGCTTTCGTTTGTACACAGTTACTTCGATAGAGTTGTGTAAAACTCGTAGCGTACAATATAGCGAGCGAGTTCACTTAAATGTAAAAGCTGTTTGAACTACACCGCCAGCCATAAAAATCGTGCGGCCATCCATATCGTCTTGCTGCGGGATGACAATACGATAGCTTCAACATCTTTATGTCGAGCTCCACTTTGTAACCAGTTGATAAACAATGTTTTTAGAATATCCTGTTCAAATATTTATATTGTTTTACAAAACATTAAATATGTTTTATTCAATGAGATCTCTAAAAAATCTATTACGGACCTTCAGGCACATGATCCACTGCATATGTAAATACTATGTATAACTACTATTTCATGACTATAATTGTCATAAAATCATTTCATGTATGGGTGACGGGCGACTCTCCGCAAAACGCAAACTCGCCCATGTGAAGAATTGTTTTTTTTCTCGATATAATGTTTTATTCAATACTAGCTGTTTCTCGCGGCTCCGCCCGCGTAAATATACTATCGAGTATCCCGCGGCAACACTGTACTTTTCCGGGACAAATAGTAGCCTGTTTTAATCCAAAGACTAAACTACTACCATACCAAATTTCATCAAAGTCCGTTCAGTAGTTTTCGCGTGAAAGAGCAACAAACAAACTTACATTAGCATTTATAATATTACTAGCTGTTTCCCGCGGCTCCGCCCGCGTAAAAATACTATCGAGTATCCCGCGGGAACACTGTACTTTTCCGGGATAAAAAGTAGCCTATGTTTTAATCCAGAGTCTAAACTACTACCATACTATACCATACCATAAATTTCATCAAAATCCGTTCAGTAGTTTTCGCGTGAAAGTGTAACAAACAAACTTTCATTCACATTTATAATATTAGTAGGGATATGATATAATGTTTTATATATGACAATAATTATTATTTTTCTCCTTAAATGTTTTTAAATATGTAGTGGATTATACGCCAGTAGTATCCGTAATTGGTTTTACCAAAACTTATATATAGTTACTTAGGTGAGGATTTTTCAAATAATATATTGCATTTACCTAGAAAGAAAAATTGAATAAAATGAAATCTGGTATTTGATTGGCACTACCAATTTCAGCACTAACGAGAGCTACTTTCGCTTGCTCTGAATACATTTCAGTTCCAACTGTTCATCAGGCCGTGAACGATATCCAATTTTAGGAATTCGAACTGCACCAACAACAACAATATTTTATTGACCAAGCCTTTAAGCCAAGACATTACATTTCTTTGTATTACACCAAAAAGTATATAATATAGTGAGGGATTTTTTTGTAAGATATAATATGACTCTTTTTCTGGCCCACAGTGTATTCTTATAAGTAAAAGGGCTATGCAAAATAAGCACTTTGTCGTAATGCAGCTTATTATCTCTCGTCGCGTACTTCATCTTACAATTTTATTGCGAATCTTGAATTGAATAAATCGATAATATACTTACTGCACGAGAACACGCATTTTTTATTTGATACCAGCTGATGCCCGCAACTTCGTTTGCTTAGAATAAACGGAAACGGAACTCTATTTTTTAAACGGAACCCTAAGATAAATGTAGCCTATGTTACTCCTTATAACATCAGTCATCTGCCAGTGAAAGTCCCGTGAAAATATGTCTAGCAGTTCCAGAGATTAGCCGGAACAAACAAACAGACAGACAGACAGACAGACAGACGGCCAGATAAATATTTTAAACATGGACTTCGTAATGTAAGTAAAGAATATTTAGCTAAAATCTGTAAATTTAAAATTACAAACAAACACTTCAAATTTATTTATTTGTATAGATAGATTGTATAGATAATGCAAATTTATGTTTAAAAAGTTATTATGTAACTTTCTCACTAATTTTCATCATGAGTCGTGCAGCTTTGGCTTAAATGGGCCAGCTTCAGTAATACCACGGCACCCAAAAAACCGGCAGCTGGTTTCAAATACCGGAAACGCGTGACCTAATTTAACCCTTTCGGTTTTCCGTGTGCATGATTGCTAACCATTATATTATTTGTCGGTCTTATGCACACTTACCTTTTGAAAGATAATAATGATGATGAATCAATAGTGAATCTGGCAATTGGCATAAGGAAATATGGGATAAATAAATCACAACACTCTGTAGTTGGAGGTCTGCACTTGACGGATCATATTTTTCTATTACATTTCTATAATTCGGTACAATACACTTGCCACATTCTACATAACATTTTCCTTAAATCCAATTGTATTACATCTGCAATGGAAAGATATTTTTTTTGGCCCACTCGCAGGTCGTTGACGGAAACACAGTAACTTTAGAACTTCCCTGTATTATGTTTCGTAAATATTTTTTCTATACTAATATCATAAAGTGGAAATATTTGTTTGTTTGTTAGCATTTAATAGGCTTCGAAACTACACGACCGATTTTGATGAAATTCGGTACAGATATAGAGTAGACTACGGGGAAGGATATAAATGAAAAAAAGGATTGTGTGTGGTTTTTATGAAAAGTGAAACTTAATAACAAAATAGCGTGGAGCACTGGCACAAATGAGTACTAGTCTATACACTACACGGTCAGCTGATGCGAACTATAGGCACCGCCATATTGGCCTCGGCTGCTCTGACGAGCGCCTTTCACTTTATCCCTACTCCGCGGCCGGCCGTCACGCGACATGCAACACACAGACGAAAAAGTTTGAGACGATGTAATAAAAGTTTCACTTTAATAAAAATATGCTTTATTGTGCACAATCAACAGTTGCACACACATATACAATATAAACTATACACAGAACAGGACGAAAGTACACAAAGGCGGCCTTATTACTAAACAGCAATTTCTTCCAGACAACCATTGGGAGAAAGGATTAGATTTCTGGAGAAGGGTGCTTAACTACTTTTTTTTCAGGAAAAATGTACGGTATCTGCGTGATATCCTTTCGCGCGCACGACGTTGTGGGCAACATATAGTCATTCATAACCCTCGGTGTAGTACACCTTAGACTATATGAGAATATGAACAAAGTACAAATGTTTTAATGTTTAATCTAGCAGCTAGTTCGATGTTGGATCTAAATGAGCTAAATTTCAGTACGAACGTGAGGTGTGAGCTGACCCTAACTCATATATAGAGGCAGTCTATCAAAATTCGGACACTCTCAAACACAAACTATTGATCAGCCCGAGGCCTGATTATGTAGCCGATTGCACCGGCAAACGATACGGGAAATTGACGTTTTGATACATTTTAGATCACTTAACTATCGTTTGTTAATTTAACATACGGTTCACTGAACGTAAGTTACACAAAACATCTGTTGCAATCTTGTTTCAACTCTATTGTAGCTTTTAAATCATCAATTTTCAAAAGTTGTTTCACAAAATTTGTTGCATTAATTTCCAATCGAGTAGAATATACAATCGCTTTTGTGTTCGTTCGTTCGCGTTTAAAGAAAAATATGGCGGACGTACAAAACGTGAAAGTTTCTACATTGTAATGTCTATAATACCTATGAAAACTTGTTATCAAATATATTGATTTATTGCATATAAATGTAAATCTTATGTAAGGGAGCGTGTTGTACCTTGGCCATATTTTCAGTTATCCATCATTTATTCCAATTTAACTAACTATACATAACTCACGTTTGCATATTTTGGAGGGTCGGTTGTTTTGGTATAACCAAAACAATTCAAACGTCAATAAAATATCAAGGACTGGCTTATTAACGGCAAACGACTTACTCTATATTATATGATGGTCGGTAAAGGCGTAGCGAATACTCTAGAAACTACAATTTAAAAGCTCGAGAATACCTAGAAAAAGCCAACTGGCCAGGGTACAACTGGTAGGTACAACATATTCCCCTTCTTAGTATTTTCCTTAAATTATGAATGTACTAGCTTTTGCCTACGGCTCCGCCCCCGTCAATATAGTATTCCACGGGAGCTGTATATTTTCCCGCGATAAAAAGTACTAAGCCTATGGTCCTTCCCCGTAGTCTATTCAATATCTGAGCAAATTTCGTGATAATCAGTGAAGTAGTTTTTACATGATTCAAGCGTAAACACATTATCTCACAGGAACTGTACATATTCCCGCGATAAAAAGTAGCCTATGTCCATCCCGTGGTGTACTCTATGTCTGTGTCAAATTTCATGATGATTGGTTAAGTAGTTTTCACGTGAAAGCGTACAAACAAACAAACAGACAAACTCACATTCACATTTATAATATTAGTACCAATTCGTTGAGAGGCAAGACGACTTAGCAATAAAAACCCACATCGACCTCGCCTTATTAAAACATAAAATATGTGCCAACATTAAAAACCACCAGATGTCTCGAGCGACAGCTTCGCCGAAAATCGTCTGCATCCGCCTAGAAAAAGAGCCGACAGCGCGGGAAGCGTGCCAAACATAATGTCGACCAGGAGCCCATGGAGCGTTAATTAAAAGCGTTCTAAATGTGAATGGCATTTTAGATGGCTCTCGTTTTGCTCGCTCGCTCGCTTAAATTAATGATGAATATTAAATGGTTATTAATAAACTCAATTAAGCTTTTCTTGACTTTCATCACGATTTTTCCAAATATTTTGCCAAATGGTATTGGATAGGACAGAAAAGGGTTTTATTGATCCACAAATCTTACTAATGCATAATTAATGAATTTGAATATTAGTAAACAATCATCTTGTTTCATATTTTCCGCCGTCATAATTACAGGACAATGGGGAACATGCATAGTTTTTTTTTAATTGGCTTTTCGAAAAGTACATAATAAGCCAGGAAATATTGTCTTTGCAATGGCATATCTACGATCGACCGTTGACCAAATACAGTCATCACAAAAGTGGGATCGTTGGAGAGCATTAAAAACGCTCTAGACAAAAAATTATGTACGAGTGACGTCACAGCAATTGAAATTGTATGAAGATATAGTATACAACATTGATTTTACTAACTTAAAAACTTACTGCGATAACTCATAACAAAAGGATTTGAACAGTAATTTTCGTTTTTCTACAAAAGCAAAAAAAAACCGTCGCTTTTTAGTAGTCCTGTAACTTAGTAATTTAGCGACTCATAACTGTAATTTTTGCATTTATCGGTCCATATTTATGTTGCTTTTCGGAAAATATAAGAATTTTGCTGATTTAAAATAAATGCATGTTCCCTATAAATTAGTTTCATAAAATTTCTGCTTAACAGGCATTTTACTTATTTTGTTACCTTCGTATCACGCACAATAACTATAAACATTAGTAAATAAACTGCGATAACTGCCTAAACTATATTTACCTAATCACCTCTCACTACCCCAGCTACATTTTTATGGCTTCCCGCCTAGTTATTAAAATTTGGGCTAATATTATGCGACTGTAAATGAAAAATCGGTTGTCTGTAAAGTCGGTTTACTGACGATAGTTGAACGTGACAACGTCATGTTTATAGTGCGCGCGGAACTAATTGGCCGCGCCTTAGGTAGGCGTGTTGCCGCCGCGAAGTCCGGCGCCGAACTGAAACAAGCGTAATAACATCAAGCGCCCCGCTTCTCTGTCCCACCGCTCACATACCTAAGGCGTAGCTAGCTGAGGCTACAGCAATGCGTCATAATTAGCGAGGTACCGCTGGTAACAGGTAACGCATGAGTCATGTTTTTTCGTGCGTGCAGCCGGCTCCATCAAATTATAAGACGTTATCACGTCAAAAATACAATTACGATTAGCGAGTCATCAAAAAGAGGCATTAAAAACATGTCTCAGATTTTGTTATGTCACAGATTACTAAATCGTTAATCAAAATTTTCTTTACTAGCATTATTTGTCCGCGGCTTCGCCAGCGTGAAATTAGGTTTTCAACTTTCAACTCCTAATTTTTCCATCCTATGGGCTGAATTTTAGAAAACGCTGAAATACGTAACTCATTATTTTTTTTGTACTCCATTCGTACGAAATTTCATGCAAATATGTCTAAGTCAAAAAAAAAGTTTCATACAAATTTAAATCTCCTATTTTGCCCCTTTGGGGGTTGAATTATGAAAAATACTTTCTTAGGGGATACCTACGTCATATGAGACATTCGTGTGCAAAATTTCAAATTTCTAGCCTAAAGAGTTTGGCTGTGCCAACGCACAGCCAAACTCTGTTGATACATCAATGAATCAGCTTTGCCTTTTATGTATATATAGATTATCCCAAAGTTTATCTACATTTGGGACACCGGAACACCGGCGTCCAGCTCCTAATTTTTTGTCACAAGTAATTTACATCATTTATATGTACTTTATATGGATCTAATACTATACGGATATTATTTGCCTTGATACAGGCATAATATGATAAAATTTCGATTTTAATATCGCTAGAAAAATTGAAAGATATAAGTAGAAACTATTTTTATAGGCAACTTATTGGCGTCTTGAATATATAAAAGAAAGTCGTGTTAGTTACACTATTTACAACTCAAGAACGGCTGAACCGATTTGGCTGAAAATCGGTGGGGAGGTAGCTTAGAACCAGGAGACGGACATAGGATACTTAAGTGCCACGCCGAGTCTGTGTGTCTGTATGTTTGCGATAATCTAAAAAATTACTGAAAGGGTTTTCATGCCGTTTACATTTACCGACAGAGTGGTTCCTTAGGAAGGTTTAGGTCGATAATAATTTGATAAGGTTTTGTTTAAATTGTATGATTTATGACGATAATTGTTGAAGGTGTGTCGGAAAAAATCAAGCCGTCTGGGAACTTTTATCGAAAACGCTGCCTAGCCTAACCCGTTGGAGATAAATAACAAAACAATGTATGGAGGGATTGTTTCTCTTTTATAGGTCTACGAAAAAGTCCGCTATGGCATAGATATGTCTATCTTTTAGGGTACCATTAACCATACCATACCATACCCATTGTAACTTTTAAAAAATGATCAGAAATAATGTAGTATTTTCAGAAGCTATTTAGACGGATACTATTTAATTGTCCTTATCAGATTATATATATAAGATATCTTAAATATCCCCACATATATCGTTACATAGAGTTACATCAGTTTACATCACGCAAGTGAAGTTTACAATATGTTTACAAATTAACATACATCTCCAGCCGAGGAATTCGGTACAGATGTCACTTGTAGAGTCAATTCTAACGAGGGTTTCTACTCCCGTTAATTAAACCTTAAGCGCATATCTGAGCGCATCTCCACACGGAGAAACGACAGCGGCGCGGGCCAGCGGGCGGCCGGCGGGCATCGCGCGATGGCCGGGGCCGCGGCATCGGGCCTGGCCTGCCGGCGGGGGTCCATCGACCCTTCGACAACAGGTCGTAGAGGCGGTAGCCCTGGCTCAGCTCCGCGTCATAGTCCAAATGCCAATTAAATTTTTTAAAATTAAAAAAATTTATTTTAAATTTTATTAATAATTTAATTTTAAAGTTTATTAAAATTAAAAAGTACGTGTGAAAATGTATTATAAATAAGTACATATTTTTACTCTGTGCTACTTACTACAAAATTGCAGGTATATTTGCTAAAGAAGTTTATGTCACGAACACACTCCCACGCGGGGGAACTGCGGGCAAGAGCTAGTGTTTAAATAAGCTATAACTCTTGAGTCAGGTCACTAAATAGGCTTTTCGAGGTTTATATTTTTTGCGTGTCTCATATCTTACCTGAACATTTACATCACCATATATATCTTGGATTTGTCAGCGTTTTATAATTTATACGGTGGCCAATCGGAGCGCTTATTTTAATAATTGAAATCAAAGATTTGTCGTAGTAAAAGAAAATTATTTTCATAAACTATTACATTTATACGCCGCTGATGGTTTGGTGCTTTAACATAATTGACAGTATGATTTCACAATATAATATTTAAGATAGATCTGTCTGACAGCCAGCCCCGTGAACGAAAGTCCTGGCTGGGAAAACTCACTCGTGTAAATTGGTGGAATAAAGATTGATCACGTTAGTAATATATATTCTTTGACGTGGCCTAGGTTACTCTATGGAGAAATATCCATTTAACTGTATATTATGCCATTACAAAATGTTCTTAAGATTATGCGCGCTAGCAATAATTATTGCAATCATTTTCTTCAAGGTGTACACAATACACAATCACAAGCAAAGGCAATTATTATCCGCACCAAATAGATGTTTCACCGTTTGATTACATTAAAAAAACTTACAACATTGCACGCGGCAAACAGGGTTAGGTTCAGGGGGCCTAGTAGGAACATTTGACGACTGCGTAAACGTAAAATAATCGAATTACATTTGTACGGGCGCTGTCATAATTTTGACAGATTTTCATACAATTCTCAATTGATAGCGTTACGTTTATGCCGCTGTCAAATGTTCCTGCTAGGCCCCCAGTTCACACCGCGTTACACGGCGCTGCATCTTTAATAGCTATTAAAAATTAAAAATTATTCACTACACAAAAAAAAATACACGTTTCATATGACTTCATGCGCTGTGTAGCGAGATGCAACCTGACATTCGAACTCTAACTATGAAATGTGTATCGTCTTGTGCAATAAATTAAGTTCAATTTTAAGGAGCTATCTGAAACATGCAACTCCATGTCGCGTATTCGGTGTGAATTGACCCTAACAGATTAATTCGACGCACATACGTTGCGATTCATAACATTACTGGGGTTTTGTGCATTTCAAACAAGCCGCATCTAGTAACCCAGCGTTGTGTCCTATATATGAATACTGCGGAAACAGTAGGTTGATTCTGCTAATTAAATAATACAGTTTCGATGCAGTCTTTATAATTATGATAAAACAGCGAAAAGTTATTCTCATAAACGTCAAACGCGTTTTGATTGGTACAAACCCCAATAATCAGATTAAGATCGAGACGATACGTTTATATTTCATTGAAAGTAAATTGACAGTCTAACGATACATTTATAATTCATTGAAAGTAAATTGACAGTCTAAAGATACATTTATTATTAATTGAAAGTAAATTGAGTCTTATTTAAATACGAGAATTGGGGTTCTGATTCTCGGTATATTTCTGCTGTAATACTCGCTTGTGCACACTTGCCAGTGCATAATTGCCCACAATGTTCACAGTTATTTGTGTTCTCACAGCTCTTGCAGTTTGCGCCTGCACTACTTTTAATATTAGGTCTTTACCTATGAAATTGCCGTCTTGTATGAAAAATTTTTAACGAATTTTATTCATGTACTTTTTATCTGTATTAATCGAAGTAATCACCCATGCAATCAATGCATCTTTGCCAACGCATTGGCAGTTTATTGATGCCCTTCTTAAAGAAATCAGCTGGACGGGGGGCAACAAATTCTTCAAAGGCATTTTGTACTGCCTCTCGGGTATTGAATTTTTTTCCCGCCAAGAAGTTATCCAAATTCTGGAAAAAGTAGTAGTCTGTAGGCGCAAGATCTGGTGAGTACGGCGGATGACGGAGAGCTTCCAACCCCAGTTCTTGCAACTTGGAGACCGTCTGCTGTGCAGTATGAGGTCGCGCGTTGTCATGCAGGAGCAGCGGAGACGAGCGATTAACCAATGCTGGTTGAAGATGTGCCAGCTTCTCCATCATTGTGTTCAGTTCTTCACAGTACACATCTGCAGTAATGCTCACCCCGTTTGGTAAGAAGCTGTGTTGAATCACACCGGCGCTAAACCACCAAACAGTGACCATCACTTTTCTAGGGGTAAGTTTTCGCTTAGGGCATGTGCTGAACCAGGATGCAACCAACTTGCTGAGCGCTTGCGTTTATCAAACAGAATCCATTTTTTATCGCAGGTAGCAATGCGGTTCAAAATTACTTAATTTGTGTGTCTGTTGAGCAGTGCAAGGCACGTCTCGACGCGTACTTCGGGCTGGCGATTATTGAGTTCGAGAGGCACCTATTTGTCAAGCTTTTTCACCTTGTCAATTTGACGCAAATGGACCAATATTGTTTTGACGCTAACGTCGAAAGCTGCTGCTAATTCAACCGTAGATTATGTATCATCATCTTCCACAATCGCCTTTAATTCGTCATTGTTGACCAAAGTCTTCGGACGACCGCGAGGTTCATTTTTCAGGTCGAAATTTCCAGAACGGAAGCGAGCAAACCAATAACAGGTGGTGCGTTGGTTGGTAGTGTTAGCTCCGTAAACGTCGTTGATGTTGCGTGCCGCTTGTGCCGCGTTGCTGCCACGACGGTACTCATATTCCATAATTACCTACTCGAATTTTAACGTATCTATGATGACGAAAAAGATTGAAATGCGATGAAAATGTAACACTAATCAATAAACAAACGACTACTTTTGGAGAAAGAATTCCATGTTTTTAATATAAAATTAATATGAAATTAGAATTCTTAGGCAAACAAAATTATTTTGATTTGAAATGGTCAGTACTGCAGAACGGCAATTTCATAGCTAAATACCTATAATTAGGTTTTTGTTTTTGTTCATACAAGGATTACGTAACACATAAATTTTGTATTTAAGTAGAAGTATCTGGCAGACCGAGCTTTCCTCTGTGTTCAGGCCTGAAAAAAAATTAACATAATATGGTGATAGATAAAAAAAATATCATAAAAAATATTAGTCTGACCGAGACTCGAACCCGAGACACTAATTTACCAGCAATACAAAAAATTATACATACGTAACCAACTCACGTATATCAATCTGCCATTGGGACTGACATTATTAAGCAGTGAGCGCACTGGCAACAAAATGGTCTCCTTCCTTCACCATCTGCATTCCGATTATTATCGACTTTAGCGCACGCGAAATAGAGAAACCTTTCCGCAAAACATGGCCGTATAGGAAAACAATGTTTTGCGGGAAATTTAGCTCTATTTTGCGTGCGTTAAAGCTCATAATCGGAATACAAATGGTGGAGGAGGGAGACAATTTTATTGTCAGTGCGCCACACGCCTGAGGAACGCGCACGCCTAATGCGCTTTCCTCGGGCGTGTGAGCGATCTGCGTGAGCGTGGCGTGATGCACACGCCTGAGGAACGCGCACGCCTAATGCGCGTTCATCGGGCGGGCGGGCCTAAGAGTCGAAATTATTGACCTACTTAATATTGCATGACGAAAGATAAAATATATAAGTACTCAAAAACTCGCGATTTCGCATGAATAAGATCTAGCTGTATCAATTTTTCTCCCCCCAAACCCCCTGCATACTAAATATCATGGAAATACTTCAAGCCGTTTCTGAGACTCATAATAGTATAAGTATGCAAGAATTGCTCATCTAAAGTATAAGATATGCGTATATTTCTGCAAAATATGGGGTAAGCAGGTGACTAAGCACGGCATATGAATCCCAGGGCACAGAAATGACACACATAGTGTCTTAAGCGTGAATTCAATACTTGGTCAGAGATTTGACTTAAAAAAAAAAGAAAGGATTGTGTGGTTTTATGAAACCACGGTAAAAGTGAAACTTTTTTTCACATTATAGACATTTAACTAAAACTTTTCGGAATAATATTCCATTAAGGGTATAAAAATCGCTTCATGAATCTTAATTTTAGAGCACTGGCACAAATGAGTACTAGTCTATACACTACACGGTCAGCTGATGCGAACTATAGGCGCCGCCATATTGGCCTCGGCTGCTCTGACGAGCGCCTTTCACTTTATCCCTACTCCGCGGCCGACCGTCACGCGACATGCAACACACAGACGAAAAAGTTTGAGACGATGTATATAAATATTTATTTCAAAATTACAGAGTTCTTACTACTAGTATTACAAAAACGATAATTAACTTAATAACTAAAACCTAAGTTTTTATACAATACTAGCTGATGCCCGCAACTTCGTTTGCATAGAACTAACGGAAACGGAACCCTAAAATTAAAGTAGCCTATGTTAGACCTTATAATATCAGCTATCTGCCAGTGAAAATCCCTTGAAAATCGGTCCAGCCGTTTCAGAGATTAACCGGAACAAGCAGACAGACAGACAGACGGACAGACAAAAATTTTAATAAGGGGTATTTTTTTGTAAGTACTTAATATACTTTCATATGCATTAAGTAAAAATCTGTTAATTTGAAATTACAAACAGACACTTCATTTTTATTTATCTGTAAGATATTTTAAGCATTATTATAAAAATATTTGTGCAGTTCACTCCTCCTTACAACCTTAAACTGTGCATACTCCTTTGCATAATGTAAAAAGGGGTACAAAGTTTTTTCTTGTACACCGGCAAATCGACATCGACAGTTTAATGTTGTTTCAAATTCCACCTTTTTTAAAATTTGATATGACTTGGAGTCAAATCCTTTAAGCCGTACCAATGTTTTATGTATGTAAAATAGGGATATTAAAATAATATGTTTAAGTGATGTAATGACGTGAAAACTGATGCATTTTAAAACAAAAGAAATAATATCGCGTAGCCGACCAAAAAGTTTCGGAACGCGACATTAAATCCTCCAACGATATATTCTGTGCTCCAACGCACACGCGCACACTGTTTTGATAGATATGATTGAATTTGAACTTTGTACAGTGCAGTTGTAATAAAGTGTAAATTGACTCATTGACGTTAGGAACACACCTACGAGTACATTGCTTAGACAACAGTGAGTGTTTGTAATATAATATGAACTTTATGCAATAACGATAAAGCTCAAATTGACTCCACGTTTTAGTTAGAAGACGTTTGTATGGGAAAAAGAAAAGGGCTGTTTTTAGGGTTTTTCCGGCAATTATTAGAATTTTTCTCGCCGTAAAAACCAAACTTGAACTTCAACGAACATTTAAAAAAAAGAATTGGCCAAATTGGTCCAGGCGTTATTGAGTTATGCGCTTACCAACACATTTAGCGATTCATTTTTATATTATAGATTAATATGGTTATTTAACATGTCAGCTGTTCTACTTAGGAAGATCTGCAAAACTTATATTACTAGGGTTGTCACTCTTACCTCGTGCGTTATCGGCTATGGTTTGGTGGTTTCTAGAATTCTCCAAAACCGGACATAGACCGATTCTTTAAGGCTTTTTACTTCCTTTTGTACGTTTTATTTTACAAATTATTACCAGAAGATACCTACTAACTCCTAAAAGCTCTATTTCCTCATTATTTACCTTATTATTAGGGGCTATAAATTTTATAGGCGCTGTAAATATCAATAAAATGATAGAAAATCCACTAGCTCACTGTATATATACTAGTTCGCAATAAAAATGATCATCTGTATTCATTAGAGCTGCAAGGATAGTCAAGACGTTATAACTTGATTTATCTTATGAACTTTATTGGTGGCGTTTAAGTGTTTATTACGAGCAATTCATAATAATTAGTAGCGTATTATA
Source organism: Phengaris arion (assembly GCA_963565745.1). Classification (NCBI taxonomy): domain Eukaryota; kingdom Metazoa; phylum Arthropoda; class Insecta; order Lepidoptera; family Lycaenidae; genus Phengaris; species Phengaris arion. Next base: position 12,311,219 of record OY751432.1, read on the forward strand.
ATATTAGTACCTGGGCGACCGAGCTTTGCTCGGTTATTACTATTTATTGTAATATGGTGAAACTCGAAAGCATAAAACTTTTTCACGTAATCAGTATAGGTAAATGTTAGAAATATTTATGAGAAATATATATTGTTATCTCAAATATTAATTACATTTTTTTAAACTTGTCTAAAAACAATAAAAATTAAAAAATGATATATAAACTTGGACATATAAAAAAAAAACAAAATTAAGTCACCGAGCGGGATTCGAACCCGTAATCGGCCGTTTCTTGCTGTCCGCGTCTTAATCCGCTGGATCAAACGGACAGTGGCCGGCAAGACGAAATTAGCGACCATATATTCTGCGTGGACAGAAAAACGCATGAAAACTCGAAAACACGTGTTTTCCCAAATATAAGACTAATCTAGATCGTTTGTTTACCCCCGGAAACCCCTATATACCAAATTTCAGCGAAATCGTTAGAGCCGTTTCCGAGAACACAGAAACATAAATAAATATACAAGAATTGCTCGTTTAAAGGTATAAGATTTTAAATAAGGTATATAAGGAGATTCAAAATCAATTACGTCTATTCACTGGTTGTGTTAAAATGTTTAGGCAGAAAAATAAAGGTTAGTGACCTTAACGCCCTAGAGAGCGCTATGTAATTTTATTTAATTTTTGTTTGACAATCGGAGTAACAATAAAGCATGATAGACAAAACCCCTACTAATATTATAAATGTGAATGTAAGTTTGTTTGTTACGCTTTCACGCGAAAACTACTGAACGGATTTTGATGAAATTTGGTATGGTAGTAGTTTAGACTCTGGATTAAAACATAGGCATACTTTTTATCCCGGAAAAGTACAGTGTTCCCGCGGGATACTCGATAGTATATTTACGCGGGCGGAGCCATGGGAAACAGCTAGTTTAAAATAAAGTAACCCCCAAAGTCAACCAGTGAGTGAGCTGATTATGATGAATTATTGCTAAGAACACTCGATCAAGTTTTCAAACAAAAAACTATATCAAAATCGGTTCAACTGTTTGGGGGCAGACGGACAGACACACATACTGACACATAATACTTATAACACCCCTCTGATTTGTCGAGGGTTAAAAATGGCGACGCAATAGCATGGAACAGTTGATCTGTAGCTCATTTGCGCTGAACTTTTATGACGTCACAAACATACCATCCAACATACAATCTTTAATGCATTAATATACCTACATTTTAGCATAATAAATTTGATTTGATTTGCACATTATTTTGCTCCATACCCACCACGTATTTATATGGTCATCGTGTTGTTTCAGATCTCCCCAGTGCAGTGTTTGAGGTGGTGTGTGTGATGGTGGTGTGAGCATGGAGCCCACGCCGCTCCTGGAGGTGGAGGACGAGGGCGCGCCGCAGGGGTCCTCCACCGGCAGCGGCTCCTCCTCGGGCACCGGGTATTATGGACATAAAAACGGTAAGATTTAGTTGATCAGTCTGTAGATCCAGCTACTAAGTACTACTACTATAATAATAATATCTATGGACGTTTCGCACCATGTAAATCTGGTTCCGTGCTAAGTATCCGAAGAGCTGCTGTTAAGGTACCAGACAACGGGAAGTATATTATTTAATACTTTTACTATACATATACATTTGAGATTTTTATTATAATAACAAATATTTAATACACATCCATGACCCAGGAACACAGAAAACTTTTTGTTCCGCTGGCAGGATTCGAACCCGCGACCTCCGCATTGAGCGCCAACGCGCTAACCACTGATCCACAGAGGTCGTCGAAGATAATAATCATTGCCTTAGATTGTCAGCTCAGACCGCAACGCGACGCGGCGCTACGCGGAGGGGGATGCATTTTTAAAATATCCATTCAAAATTAAACTTTATTCACTACACGAAAAGATACATATTTCATTGTGACAATTCAGAATACATTGCAGCACGTAGCGCTGCACCTCTCGGCGTAGAGCGGTGCATCGCGACGCAGCGGTATATGCGCGCCGTCACCCGCGTGATGAGCGGCGCGACAGCTAGACGCCGCGCGCCGCAGCTTGAGGTCGCCGCCCGCCGTATCCTATGTCAAAGAAAGGTCATAACGAAACCAAAGCGGACGGTTTTTTACTGTCGCCACATAGTAACACGTTCGGTTGCACGCGCGGCACCTCGCGGCGTACTGGGTGCTGAGTGTGCCTTTTTCTTTTCGCATTCGATCGGGAGTGGTTGTAGCGCGACAACTAGGTGGCACTGTACAAATTACATACAAATTCCTAAACGCCAAACGCACTCACGGTCGAATGCGAAAATAAACACTTAGCACCCTGCTGTCAAATGCGATTTGCGGCTATGCGCTGCGCAGCGAAGTCACTGCTTTCTTCAAGTATCGTGGCGCCGCGTTGCGGTGTGAACAACACAGTGTAAAGAGATATTTCTCGGTATCCGGGCAAAAGGTCGTGATGATCATACTTACAATTCCATTGAAACCATCACGTGACAAATAACGGTAACGGTGTTTGATGTATAGGTTCCTCTGTGGCAAAGGCTGTCTAAAAATAAATAATGAGGGTAATTTGTGACCGACCGGGTGACGCATTACAGCGTTCATTATACCCATGTCGAATTATTCTAAGGTCTGATAGGTACACATTAGAAAACACGGCAAGTAAATAAGTTTGCAATCTAGAAAGTTCATTTGATATTAGGGAAAACATTCTCATCTTGAATCATCTTTTGCGAAATATTGAAAACCTTATATTTTGTTATTTAATTATCTACATACGCCCAAATAATCTATATATATATATATATATATATATAAAAGTCAAAGCTGATTGACTGATGTATCAACGCACAGGCCAAACCCTTAAGGCTGGCTATTTGAAATTTTGCACACGTATTTCTCATATGACGTAGGCATCCACTAAGGAAGGATTTTTAAAATTCAACCCCCACGAGGGTAAAATAGGTGATAAAAGTTTGTATGAAACTTTTTACCTTTTTTTTCCTTGGACATATTTGCATGATATATCGAATGAATTGAGTACTGAAAAATAAAAAATTATGTATTTCAGCGTTTTCTAAAATTCAGCCCCTAGGTGGGTTTTATAGGGGATGAAAGTTAAAAACCTAATTCGACACGGGCGACGTCGCGGGCTTCTAGGAATGCTAGTAATAATATAATTATTGTTGTTGAAATAAAATCAGAATGCTTCACCTTAGTAAAATACATAATCATTTTTACCTGACTACGGCGAAGCCAGAATCCAGGCAATCCATGTATGTCTGTTTGTTACATCGTAGCTCCTAAACTACTTTAATGAATGAGGTGTTAGTAGATTCGTAATAATGGCGGGTGACATTGTCTATATAATATGCGTAGTCGAGTTATAGTTTTTAACTTTTCATTAATAATTATAATAAATAAAACTCACTAAATCCTAGTTACAAACAAGCCTGTATTTAGTAGTTATGTTAACTGTAATTAGTAGGTATGTTAACAGAAGACAAATAGCACCTGTTAAATTTCCATGCAAGGTTGTTTAGAAGCATAGTTACTCTATTTATAATAGTTACTCTATTTTAAACTGTACAGATGTTAAGTGATTACTTGCAAGTGCGGAGGTCTCTCTTCTGAGACGTGGCAGTGTTTTAATCTCCCTTTTCTATCCCAACAAAACTATTTCCCTTAATGAAAACTACATTTAGCAGTTTCATCGTAGACCGTTTTTCACCCCGTCAACTTGTATACTATTTTACTTTTACCGCAGGGTATGTATGTTTGTCACATACATACAGATTACATACAAACATACAGGTCAAACTGACAACCTCCTTTTTTTGGAGTCGGTTAAATATATCCATACGTACAGAGAAACAGATTTCATAGAACGATCCAAATTGATCCAAATTTGAAGATTTTGGCATCCCCTTCGTTGGCCCACGACTTTTCCACTTGGATCAGTTTATTGGGGACAAACAGGGCCATACATTAGGCGCCCCCAATTATGCCATACAAATTCAGAACTACACTTATTTGATAAGAAAGTTTTTGGACATTGTACGGGCTCGTAGTTAAATTACTTCGTGACCATTACTGCTTAATGCGAAAGCGTGTAAGGATATATGGATGGAGGGATAAATGGATGTTTGTGACCCTGTCACGCAAAAACTACTGAACGCATCTTAATGGGTTTTATGGTAGCAGTTTAGGCTCTGGATTAACACATAATATGCCGCTTTTTAGCGCGGCAAACTGTACGGTTTCCGCGGGGACTCTGTGATTTGGAAATTGGAAGACAATTATGTTCTTCTAGAAATTGATTAGCGGAAAATGATTAGCGCTAAGATTATTTTGTTCGTATTACAATGAATAGAAAATTAAATTTCCTCGAACACGACGCACGTTCGAGCAAATTGAATTTTTACTTTTTATATGCACATTATTATGGAAAATAAATTATATAGGTAGTTATAATTTTATTCCAATTACTACCTTAGTTATACCGCTGTAGTTTAGTGGAAAAACAACTTTTTCGGCAACAATACAAATATTTCAAAACTCAAGATAGGCTATGACGTGCATTTGACAGAGCAAACCTTCATACAATATAAAGTAACGCCATCTTGGCTATCGCCATTACCATACTTTAAATGTCAGCCATCTTGTTTTCAAAATAAGTACTTCAAATGTCAAATGGCCCCAAAAATCTCAAAAGTGAGGCCATTTAACTGGATACACTTTTTGCCACAACATGCCTCGTCTACAATATATACGTCTATGCAAATTATAAGGATTATATTCGCTATCGTTGGGTACAAATTTAAGCAAATAAATTTGTGATTTATCAAAAACCATTACATACTTTTATAGGTACTATTTTGAACCAATTTTAGAGATAATTAAATACTTACTCTATTTTTGACAATTGTTTTGTAGATTTGGTTTAATTTGGTCGCAAAATCGACCGAAAAACAGCCAATTTATGTCAAATTTGTAAGCGAGTTCATAAATAACAAATGGTTTTATTGTAAATTATAATTATCAGCATAGTGTCGTTGTTGTTATGATTATTTAACAATAGCAAATTGAGACTGAACGCTACAAGTTTTAACCGTCCGGAAAACAGTTTATGACCGCAATCAGTGGCCGTTTATCTGACTGAAAAGTTCACAAAATAGTTTATGTGACAAACGGTTTCATTAATCAATACTAGAGAGTGAATTATTTTAAAAACTAGCTTTTGCCCGCATCTTCGCCCGCGTGGGAGAGTGTTCGTGGCGAAAAACTTCTTTACCTGCAGCAGCAGCTCCCCACACCGATTTCGGTGACGGTGGCCTGTTTCATTGAAACCAGGCCAGCTACGCAGGAGTTATGTTATAGTGCCCAAGTGTGTGCGCAGTACACAGGAGCACTCTCTCCTCCTTTACTCTCGTAACCCAGTGGGACGGATAACCGACACGACTGGCGAGAGATTAGGCGCAGGTCCGAATTTTCAACTTGCCCATCCGACGCATGGATCATCTTTCTTGTCAGACAATCAGGTGATCAGCCTGAATTGTCCTAACCAAACTTGGAAACAACATTTTTCTTTACCTAATGTACCTGCAATATAGTAGTAGCACAGAGTAAAAATATATACTTTATAACTCACACGTACTTTTTAATTTTAAGATATCTCCTAGATATAATATCCTAAGTAAGGATAATTAATTTGTATCCGTCTAAATAGCTTATGAAAATACCCCATTAATTCTGATCATTTTTTTAAACTTAGTATGGGTATAGTAACCTATCCTTAAAAGACAGTCATGTACCTTCGCAGACTTTTTTGTAGACCTATAAAAAAGAAACAATCCCATCATACATTGTTTTGTTATAAATGGCAGCGTTTTCGATAAAAGTTCCCAGACGGCTTGATTTTTCCCGACACCTTCAACAATTATTGTCATTAATCAAACAATTTCCACAAAAACCTTAGCAAATTATTATCGACCTAAACCTTCCTAAGAAACCACTCTATCGGTAAATGTAAACGGCATGAAAATCCTCTCAGTAGCTTTTGAGATTATCGCGAACATACAGACAGACAAAATCGGCGGGACACTTAAGGATTCCATGTCCGTCTCCTAGTTCTAATCTACCTACCTCCCCACCAATTTTCAACCAAATCGGTTCAGCCGTTCTTGAGTTATAATTAATAGTGTAACTAACACGACTTTCTTTTATATATATAGACGGTTTCATCAATAAAGGTTAGGGCACGCAAAGTGATGATGACAAACATATTTAAACTGTATGCATAGCAAAAATTAAGGCGGTATATCTTTTTACCCGACTGCGCCAGAAGGAGGGGTATGTTCGACTGTATGTATGTATATTTCTTGGCACGCTCTACAGCCTAAACTATCTTCAGTACTATCTTCAATACTCAATCTTCAAAATTTTGAAGTCGGTACCAGCCCGAAGAACATCCTGATAAATCAATATTTAAAATAGAACTCACGTTCTAGTTGGCTGGTACCGACTTTAAATTTTTGAAGATTGAATAGAGAAATACTTAAAATTTTAGCCAAATTTAAAAGGGGAATTATTTAGAAAATAAGTTTTATTTCATACTTTTTTGTGCATTATTACTTTAGAAGTCAGTTTAATTTTTTGTTTAAAAATAATAATTATTTTTTCCCTTTTTAATGATATTTATTAAATTATGATTACCTAACACATTTTAAGAACGTTTAAAATAAACGATCGAATATATAATTGAATACGCGCCAAGCTTCCATTAGGTATTGTATATAAGATGATGATGGTGATAACTGTAAGTTAGATAATGGCATATGCTTGCAGTTCTTTAAACGATGTCGAAATTTCCAAACGCTTATCTTTAAAGACTGAGGAGTTCTGTACAGTACTTTTGGATCCAGGGATCCTTGGTGCAGAATTTTATTTTTTTAAATTATATTAATATAATTTTAAATTATTTTAAATTATATAAATTATTTTAAATTATATAAAAAAATTAATTTTAAATTTCGAGGAGTTCCCTCGATTACTAATGGATGCCATCACCAGGTCACCGCTTTGGTGACCTGGTGATAGCATCCATTTGGTGTCCACAACGAGACCAATTTCGGATTATACCCAATACATCAAAAAAATAATTTTGAATATCATCAGCCAACAGACGGCGGAGTTGTCGTTGGACATACAAAAAAATATATATTATATGTATATATATTATATGTATATATATTATATGTATATATATTATATAGCCGAACGTATAACCGCCTCCTTTTTTTGGAAGTTGGTCAAAAATAGCATTTAGCGTTGACAGCGCTTACCGCTTAGCGATCGCCACTTTGCTTACGAGCGCATTTGAGCGCTTTTTGCCGCCAAACACAGCCATTCATAAAGTATGATATCGACATAGTAGAGACAATAAAGACGTTGCGACATTCACTGTTGCCACCACACCAAATTCATATCCATAAATTTCAATAAAACGCGAATTTGTCGTGATTTGAATATTTGCGTGGATATGTCCTGGCTAATGGCGGGACAAAGAGGTTAATGCGGTGGAAGGCACTTTCCGACACCTGCTCCTGTAATTGGATTTTGATTTACATTTCGTATTGTGACCGTTATCTGCCTTCCAAATTCAAACTTGGCGGTAATGGACTCTTTGTCACTTTTGACAGTTATGTTTTTACTGGCCAGTATTTCATTGACATATTGACATTCAAGATTAATATTTTTATGAAAAGGATATTGAAATATTTGTTTACCTATGTATTAAAATAATTATGTTTTTTATGAAGTTTCAATTACATAATGAGTATTAAGTGAAGAGGAAGCAAATATTAGGTTTTATAATTAATCTGAAAAAGTAAGCCACAAAAATAAAAGAAACATCTAGAATCCTAAAAAACAAAACAAATAATGTTACATCTTCTGAATTTCGGAATATGTATTTTCTATTTTTACAATGTTGGACGCGAGTTATATTAAGCTGGGCGAGTTTATGAAATAATAATGTTTACAGGACCAAATATTTTGCGAGGTATTCTTGCGATTTCTGCCTTGGTTTATTATTTGTACGGTAATGTTATGAAACATTCCATTTCGCCGAGGAGGTTATTTGGGTTTTTATTGGCGCTGGCAGTACAAGAGGCAGCTTATAGTCTTTTATTAGCATCATCTCATTGTCTCTCTCCCTGAATGCTAAACCTCTCCACCTTCACGTGATTGCCGAAAAAAATGTGGGTTCATTAAATAAAGCAATGCTTTTGTTTAGATAAAAACATATGAGTAGAACAAAAGCACACATACTCCCTTATTAGTAAAAAATATATACACCACAGATACGCTAATCCATGTTGCTGTGTTTGTCTGTCACGTGGTTTTTCCAACGTCAGCTATCAGGCAAAGACAGCAACTTGGATTGGCGTTTCCGCGGTGTAAATATTTATATTAATAAGGGGGTAGGTAAGTGTTTTGTCGTAGTTTCTTGACATTTTCTATTATGATAGGAATAAAAAAATCCAGCTTAGGCTGGGACTTTATGAACCGGAGTTCTGCGAGCCCAAGAAAATTCAGAGCACTGAAAATACAACTCTGCACTAAAATAATATAGTTGAAAATAGAAGTGTCGAGTGTCAAGCTGTCATATATGACATTAACATTTCAATAGTCAATAGTCAAAATATTTTATTTCCATTATTTGCATATACAAAATTTGAACATGTAAAAATATTTACATAATAAAATAAAATAAATTAATAATTACAATTTATGAAAACATTTTACATTTCATGAGGTGATGGTTAACATTCCAAGCATTTTTTGACTCGCCACTTGTGTCTTCGATTTTCAGCTCTATTGTATTAGCGCAGGGTTTTTTTTTAATGCGCTGAATTCCCTCCAGCCTTCCGGATTCCGGATCATATAGTCCCAGCTTGATAAGAGCAGCAGCAATAGAAAGGTAGTAAATGAAAATTGCGTTTATTCCAAATCAACTAACTTGTAATAATTTCGTTGTAAAATTACAGTAATAATATAATATTAGCGTCATAACTTTACTATTATATAATTTAATATAGTTAACATAGCGGAATAGCTTAGAGTTATACATCTCAAAGCAATAATACGAAGCGGTTGTTAGAAGCCGTTTAAAGCAAGATTAATTACCTCAAAAGATTGTACTACAATTTAATATTTTCTAAGGTGAGATGTAAAGTATTGTAATAATAATATCTACGGATGCTTCACACCACCTCAATCTGGCACCGCGGTTAGTATCCGAAGAACTTTTGTTACGGGGACCACACAACGGGAAGTATATTGAATACTTTTATACTATACAGAATATGTGGCGGATAAATTAGCGTCATTAAATAACGGTCCTTAATCTCACTATCGCAGTTTTCACAATTCGGCGCTATATATACAACATCTGAAATGCTTTCAAGGGGGCCATGAGCTGACCGAGCATACCACCTTGCTCGGTCGGAAATCTCCCTTTAGGTCTTTTTACGGTATCCCACACATATCTTTAAGATTGTATTATTATATCATAAATATTATATTAAATACACATCCGTGAACCAGGACCATAAAAAAACTTTTAGGTCTCTCGGCGGGATTCGAACAAAGATGATAATATTATCATCTTAATTTATATCATATCATCATTATTAATAAAATGGTATGTTTGATTATATAAAAATTAAGGTAACTCTAAGTTGGTTTTGTGTTTATATATATATATATATATATATATATATATATATATATATATATATATATATATATATATATATATATATATATATATATATATATATATATATATATATATATATATATATATATATATATATATATATATAATATATTCTTCATTATCAACTATATAATAGCTCCCCACACCGATTTCGGTGACGGTGGCCTGTTTCATTGAAACCAGGCCAGCTACGCAGGAGTTATGTTATAGTGCCCAAGTGTGTGCGCAGTACACAAGAGCACTCTCTCCTCCTATTACTCTCGTAACCCAGTGGGACGGATAACCGACACGACTGGCGAGAGATTAGGCGCAGGTCCGACTTTTTACATGCCCATCCGACGCATGGATCATCTTTCTTGTCAGACAATCAGGTGATCAGCCTGAATTGTCCTAACCAAACTTGGAAACAACATTTTTTTTTTGTTCCAATGCGGGAATCGAACCCACGACCTCCGAGTCGAGAGCCAAGCTCTAACCATTAGACCACGGAGGCTGATGATACAACTATATAAACACACAGACTGACAGACGGACAGAAAAATGTTAACAATTTATATTTTATTGTAAGTACCGATCATACTTTTAAATGCATTAAGTGAAAATAAAAGCTTTAAAAATAAAAGTTTATCTGTATAGATATTATATAGTACAAAACAAATAGTTGAACTAAGTGTATATAGTGCGCGCGGAACTAGCGCCTTAGGTAGGGTCAGGGGTCAGGGGGCGGGCTGCTTGCTGCTCGCAGTGTTGCCGCCGCGAAGTCCGGCTCCGTACTGAGTAATAACATCAAGCGCTCGGCTAGTCACAATATGTAACAGTCATAACAGTCACAATGTGTAATTGCAAAATTCTACATAATTGTCAAGGTGATAAGGTCGTTTTTTGTATCATTCTTAATAGTCGTTATTACATTGTGATTTCGAGTGGCAAAAAGTGTCGTGCCAATATAATCCGCTTAGCCTCAATATCGCAACGCGCCATAAGGAACTTCGTTCCAACAATAAATATTATATAGACACCTAAGTAATATTCGCTTAAGGTAAAGCAGCAAGCAATAGATAAGCCTCGCAATCTCTGAGTCGTGAAATTCAAGTGGAAGCTGCAGGTTGCGGTCGTAGTAACTGACACTTGGCGCCCAACCTGGAACCGCAGTCGTCCGTCGGCGACGTATTCCAAGCCTCCGGATATCGTTTTGCCCTGTTAATAATTAATAATATTCATAATTTATTAAAGAGTTTTACATACAACCACATAATTTACACATAAAACAATATTCAGTTTACTTATATCCTACTTATATAATATTATAAATGTGAAAGTTTGTGAGGATGGATGGATGTTTGTTACTCTTTCACGCAAAAACTACTGAACGGGTTTCGATTAAATTTGGTATGGTAGTAGCTTAGGCTCTGGATTAAAACATACGCTACTTTTTATACCGAAAAAGTACAGTGTTCCCATGGGATACTGCATTTACGCGGGCGGAACCGCGGACAACAGCTAGTTTCTACATAAAAATTACCGTAGTTCCTGAATCAGGTGATCCCGTGTCTCAGGCAAAATTAACGCTAAAACTATCCTTAGTGCAAGATTAATGTCTATTGCAGATACATAAATTGTTGTTAAGGTAAATCTTAAAATGACATAGTATCAATTTGTTTAAAAAAATTTGACTTGTCGAAATATCAGCAACGATATAGCTATGCGTTACACTTATTAATATAAATTATTTGTTTTAACCAATTTTGTGCGAGCCGGACTCGCGCACGAAGGTTTCCGCACAAAACGGCAAAAAAATCACGTTTGTTATATGTTGTATGTAATATTGTTGTTATAGCTGCAACAGAAATAAATTATTTGTAAAATTCCACCCGTCCATCCATTCTCACTTACTTTATAACGTCACATACACGTCGAAAACAATACGAGTTATCTATAGTAGGATAACTCATATTGTTTTCGACGTGTCGCGTCGTCGCCGTAACCCCGCGTCGCGAGCCGTCCATGTCATAATATGTCACTGTGAGGGTTAAGAATTCACTTCGGTATTCGGCGCACATTCGTGTGAGGTTCGCGTGTCCATTGTCCCTTGAAACCTCCCCGATTGATCGTCTCACACAAAGCTATTTTACGGCATATTGGGTAATTTAAAAATTTAAAATGAAATCGTTTCCAGTTTTGCGCGCAAAAGAATATTGAAGACATTGCAGATTTTTTCGCCGTACTAAGATTAACAGAAACAACGTAACAATGTTTTTTTACATACGCGAGCACATAATAATATTATACTTCAATTATTTCATAGAGATTGGAAGGACGAAGCGACGACATTTTACAGTTATTAGTGCTGTCTAAAAACTGAATAATCCAAATGAGTTAAAACTTTGTGAACAATCGTTGGTTAATTTGTCTGAATAAATTGGGAACGTATTCGATCAATTTGAATAATTTAAATCGAGATCCGAGCGGATCCACCGTCGTAAATCGAGTAAATGCCAAACTTCGAAAAGTTTTAACTTATTTTTTTTTTACTTATTTATATAACCTCGACATTTATTGTGAGCTCTAGGAACGATTGATTAGATTAGAATAATAGAAATTAAAAAGAAAATCCAGGAAGGAACATGGAAAAGTAATTTATCTTGCAATAGTGAGTCCAGATTCTGGATTTTCAACATCGTTCCGTGGAAATTCGCTGAAACACACGATAGGATCTAACAAATCGACTGACCATTTCTCGATATTGAAGTCAGTAGTTAACTGGAATCCGATTACGAGAGGAATTGAGTAGCACATTGAATTACTTCGCCCATTTGCATAAACTCGTCCGACCGTTTAATGACGCGGCCATCATTGATGGTTAATCTGGCCGAGGTACGAGGAATGCGATAATGGAAATAACATTATGTATTAATGGCTTCCACTGTCTCCCTTACTCGTGGTATGCCCGAGCGAGAGAAACTATTTAGTACAAGAATTTTACAGCGACTTCTTTCGCGCAAAAGGAAATATCGCTGGAATTAAATAAATTTAAATAAAATGAGCATCTTGTGAAGTTATATAAAATCATGAATAATAACTATAAAACATAATTTATTAATACATTTCAATAACATTTACATCGGTGCCGTAAATGGAACCGTAATGACATTTTATGTTGTCCATTGACAATTCTTATAATATTTGGATGTAGTTTACCCACTAGTCCTACAAAATAACATACAAAAAACAAAAAAAAGGATTGTGTGATTTTATGAAACCACGGTAAAAATGAAACTTAATAACAAAATAGCGTGGAGCACTGGCACAAATGAGTCCTAGTCTATACACTACACGGTCAGCTGATGCGAACTATAGGCGCCGCCATATTGGCCTCGGCTGCTCTGACGAGCGCCTTTCACTTTATCCCTACTCCGCGGCCGACTGTCACGCGACATGCAACACACAGACGAAAAAGTTTAAGACGATGTAATAAAAGTTTCACGTTAAAAGGATTGTGTGGTTTTATGAAACCACGGTAAAAGAGAAACTTAATAACAATAAAATGCGCTTCTTGTGTCTTCGCGTGAACTACATAACGACTTAAATGCGGTCTTTATCAATATACAGACTGATTATGCGTTAGATTTTAAGTTAATTTTCTTAAGGAACTTTGGTTCTCATATGGCATACTAGATGGCGCTGATTTGCCGCTAGATCACGCTATAGGTAAAGCGAACCTATTTGCATAAGATCTTTATGAGGGCCTTACTAATGTGAAGTATTTTTGGGTTGTAAACCAATCAAGAAAAGGATTGTGTGGTTTTATGAAACCACGGTAAAAGTGAAACTTAATAACAAAATAGCGTGGAGCACTGGCACAAATGAGTACTAGTCTATACACTACACGGTCAGCTGATGCGAACTATAGGCGCCGCCATATTGGCCTCGGCTGCTCTGACGAGCGCCTTTCACTTTATGCCTACTCCGCGGCCGACCGTCACGCGACATGCAACACACAGACGAAAAAGTTTGAGACGATCGACGACGAGAAAATCGGTTGTCTGTAAAGTCGGTTTACTGACGATAGTTGAACGTGACAACGTCATGTTTATAGTCCGCGCAGAACTAATTGGCCGCGCCTTAGGTAGGCGTGTTGCCGCCGCGAAGTCCGGCGCCGAACTGAGTACCTACTAACATCAAGCGCCCCCGCCTCTCCGTCCCACCGCTCACATACCTAAGGCGCGGCTAAAAGTAAGAAAATATTCGATAGTAGAAATCTTGTCAATTTAGTAAAGATTAACTCGTTGTTTGTTGTTTTTGTTTGTTGTTGTCAATTGTTGTGATTGATGGTTATTTTTTTTCGTTTTGTTACATGTTGAATTATCGTTATTAATTGTTTAATTGCTAGTCTGTTTTTATTTTAAACACGTTTTCTCTCACGAATATGGACGTATCGTCCGAAAAAGCAGCATAAATTGTTGCTCTAGTGCAGCAAGGCCTAGACCAACGAACAATTGCTGCAGATTTAAATGTAAACCAGTCTATGGTCTCCCGAGTTTACAGAAGGTTTATGGAGACAGGCTCATTCAAAAGAAGACGTGGAACCGGCAGAACTCGGGTGACACGAACGAACCATAAGAAGAAGGCTAAAAGAGCGTGACATCATACCTTTCAGACCCACAAATGAACCAAAATTGTCTGCAGCTCACAGGAAAGCTCGACTAAGAGTTGCTCGTGAACACTTAAATTGTACTGAAGAGCAATGGGCTTCCGTATTATTCACTGATGAGTGTTGGACTTAATTGTACGGTGCTGATGGTCGCAGACTAGTCTGCCGTAGACGAGGAGAGCGATATGCTCAAAATTGCATTGAGAAGAGGGTTCTATTTGGAGGCGGATCTTGTATGGTTTGGGCCGGCATATCGATGGATGCTCAAACTGAACTTGTGTTTATTGAAGCAGACACACATGGCCGTAGTAACCGTGGTTTAACATCACATCGCTATATAACGGAGATATTGGACTCTCATGTGGTACCTTTTAGCGGATTTATAGGCGAAAACTTTATTCTGATGCAGGATAATGTTCGTCCGCACGCAGCGAAACAAGTTGAGCAATACTTTACTCAGGTTGAGATTCGTTCCATAGATTGGCCAGCACGTAGCCCAGACCTCAATCCGATAGAACACGTGTGGGACAACCTAAGGTAGCTGTATTTACAAGAAATCCGGTCCCAACAACGGTTGCGGAGCTCAGAGTTGCATTGCTACAAGAATGGGACAATACTCCGCAAGATCTTTTAAAAACAATGATCATCGATGCGAAATCAACTTGAATCAGTTATTAGGGCAAGAGGAGGTAATACACCTTATTAAGAACAAAAAAACTTTTTCTTTTATTAGTACCTATTGCAAAATTTTCATAATAAAGCCGTTTTTGTTCTATTCATTTTCAATTTGATTATTTTAGTGAGAAAAGTTGACCTATACACACATGAATTGATTTTTTTAATCAGATTAAGAACCAGTTTTAGCATTATCTTGAAATAAATCAAAATAGTTTGCACTTTCACTAATTGTATTTCATTGAAAGTTGTCTTGCACTATGATGCAGTTTATGTGTCTGCCAGTGTATATTGAATTAATAATTTAGGTATATACTATCGAACAAGTTGCCGCTCGACCTGGCATAAGATGAAAATTGCTTAGAAGCGCCGTTGAATTGTGCGCACCCACACATACTTACGTGTAAATGCGTAGTTCAACCACGTCTGCAGTCGTTGCGTTCGCTTCCTTTGTGTTTAAATATTTTGAAGCGTCCCAGTGCCATGGAAAATGTTTAGAAACTGGTCGAGCAGGAACTTTGTCAGTATTACATAGCAAATTAGATCAGTGAGTCGCCTTACAAATTAATATTGACATAATAATTAGCACATGACACTTCGGAGTTAATTAAATTTCAATAGATCGGTATTCGGTGTGTGACAATATCTGGCTACTCGCCAGAGACAACCGGAGACGAGCTGCACTGCTCCGTCGATATTGTCTATGGGTTCGTAATTATCGCACTTACGTTACGTCAACAGCAATCTGCAATTGATTGCTTATTCCAGACAGAAATTATCTTACTCATAATAATCAGTGTCGATAGCTCTTGTAGAATTTGCTTTGTAAGAATACTTCGTTAACGAGCATCAAGAAACTATTGTAATACAAAGACTAATCAGAAAAGAAAAAAAGTTTGAAAAATCCAAAAGTGCACGCCTCGTAATCTCATTTTCTACAATAAAATTGATAATTTGTAAAAGTGTACACAAGTACGTAGATTCACTCGTTATCATGTGCCAAAGCTCTTGTATTCCCTGAAGGCCTTAGAAGGTGTCACTACCGTCGAAGTGGGTGGTATTTTAAATAGAAAATTTGAATCGGGTTAAGGAGATCCAAGTGACAAGTACAGTGTAGTATGAAGAAAAAACAGCATGTTAATAAAAAAAAAAATTAAAGACATGAGAAATTCGTTAAATGCTCTATAAAAATTGATTCCAATAAAAATAATTGTTCCTCCTCCACCCTCATTCCACCGCTACAAGTGATTAAAAGGGTAAAATCGCCATTATTATTACAAATAGGTATTATATCCATCAATCAATCGAAAATTTAAGTCCAGACAATTATTTAACAAAATGAAAGCAGAGCATGGAAAAATATTATAAAATACTGTAGTAAAATGCACAGATAGATAGACAAAAAACGATAACTACACAGTCGCGTATTCGTTTTTTATAAATAATAAGTAACCGACAGTGAATTGAACGCTCATATTAATTGAGAAAGTCCGCAGTGTATTACTTTAGATAATATAAAAAAAACCAGTACGATATTTTTTTCGACCAATTGGCAATTTCCCTGCCACACACACCGATCCATAAGCACAGACACACGGACGTCCAGAAATTAAAAAAAGACGTGTGGCACTCGGGGACTGCCGCGGTAAAGCTATTGCATAGCATTATCGCACGCACACAACGCCGTGTCGAAGACTGCCGAACTGAAACGACGTTAGACGATGCACGGCCTTCAAGCCACACCTCCGTGCCCGTCGGAGTAGGGAGCGTGAGGTTTTTTCGTTACGAAATTTCTGGATTCGGTCCCCGCGCTCAAGGCCCGCGATAGAAGCTATGCAATAGCTTAAAAAAAAACCATTTCAGTTTCGAGAAAACTGCTTTTTTTGAAATGTCAAGAATAGAGCACTGCCTCAACGCTTCGCTTATGAGGAGTGCAAAATACTTTTACGGTTATGAAGTCATATTTAGATCTATAATAATGATAAGTTCTGCTTTTTATAAGCATCAAGGAATATAGCGATTAGCCATATTAAAATTGTCGTTACCGGAGGCTATATCGTCGTTTAATCTGCCCGAGGGCGATAGAAAGAGTTGTAAAACTTGAGTGCGGTGCTCCTGACAGTTGGGGGGGGGGGGGGGGGGCAACATTGATTGAATCCTTTTAATATTTTTCTTCTTGTCGTATCGATTGGTGAATGTCAATACTGATGGATTTCCTGGTTGGTTCAGATGAATTATGTTTTTATTTTCAAACGCGTTTAGTTCCTTTCGCCTGCCGGCTACTGAATAATTACTTCTTGTTGTACAAGTTTGCCTTGTAGCGTTACTTAAACTTGAAGGAAGGTTAGAGAAGTACCAGGAAAATATTTGATTAGTTCTTAAGTAAATAAAGTATGATGACAAAAATCTTCAACTTTTCTACATGTAAGTACCAGTGACGAAGCGTGAGATCCGCTAAGTGATAAGCCGCGTTAGCAATTATCTAGGTATTCTAACACAGAGTAACAATACTTTCTTTAAATGACCTCAGCGCCATATGAACTTTACTCTCCTTGAAATGATAAAATCCCAATATTAATATCATTTTTCAACTGTTTTTATTTCTATCAATATAAGGTTAATTTTTATACATACAAGCCGGCAATTAAATAGTGATGTTTATTTTGTAATCTCGCCGCGTCTCGTGCGCCGAACGGGATTATTTCGTCACAAGGTTTTAGTGCAATTGTGGTGGTGTAAATTATTATAAAGGTTGCGCGAATTATTGTTTTGGTTTAGCACCGTATTCTAGAATTTATATTTATTATAGATAAGTTATATTAATAAGGCAGCCGTCTTGTATGCACGCCTCGCCTTGTTGTATGTATATCTTCATATATACATATACAACATGACGATACCTTTAATAGTCGCCATTGTCAAAAGATAAATATTATATATATGTAGTGTATTCAAAAGCTACAGTGACTGGACGAGACAAACATATTTTACTGACAACAATGTTCACACGAAGAACAATATCAGCTGCAAACAAACGCTCGCTGCAGCTTGTGAAATTCTCTCCTCCCTGCAGTGGCATACTCGCTCGCTACATCCCGTATGCAAGCAACTGGAAACGCCGTTGTTTTTACAACTCGCCAAAGAAGCGTTGTTTTGACAACGAAAATGTTCATTTGACAAGGCGTGTTGTGTTACTAGTTACTAGAGAGCTAGAGTTATGTTCCGCGACTTTGTAGTGTTCCTCAGGAACCGTTCATTTGTCAGAATACAAAATAGGCTAAAATTAATAAGGGCGTGAAACATCAATTCATTTGTCCACACATAAAAAATTTGAAGCTTAAAATTATAATATGAATTATGGTCATAGTCATAGTGGCCTTTTCAGACCCCCAGGATTTAGAACTTAGCTTGGATTTTAAATTTAAACTTTTAACACCAGTAATTTATTATTTAATCTTATCGCAGTGACTGAAAATGTGAGAAAATATATAAAATTTTCACTAGCGCTACTATAAATTGCATTAGGAAAGATACGAGATTTATTCCCGTTCGCTCCTGAATGTTCCAGGTACCAGCTCAGGCTGGAGAAAAGTGGGATTACGTCTCTTTTGGAGGTTGTAACGTCATTTGAATGATGTACCTCTAGTAACATTAAGTTTTCCGAGGTTATTTTTAACATCCAAAAATATGCGCTAATCTATGTTACTGTCTTTGTCAAGTGGCTTTTCCAACACATCAGACAAATACAGCAACATGGATTAGCGTATGTGTGGTATAAATATTTTTATTAATAAGAAGTTGGCAATAAAAATAGGTAATTACAACTTGAATATCTATAGACACTAAAATACGTATATATTTATCTAATAGTAATAATAGCTCCCACACCGATTTCGGTGACGGTGGCCAGTTTCATTGAAACCAGGCCAGCTACGCAGGAGTTATGTTACAGTGCCCAAGTGTGTGCGCAGTACACAAGAGCACTCTCTCCTCCTTTTACTCTCGTAACCCAGTGGGACGGATAACCGACACGACTGGCGAGAGATTAGGCGCAGGTCCGACTTTTAACATGCCCATCCGACGCATGGATCATCTTTCTTGTCAGACAATCAGGTGATCAGCCTGAATTGTCCTAACCAAACTTGGAAACAACATTTTTTTTTGTTCCAATGCGTGAATCGAACCCACGACCTCCGAGTCGAGAGCCAAGCTCTAACCAATAGACCACGGAGGCTGTTATATATTTATCTATACTAATATTAAAAAAAAGGATTGTTTGTTTCTTTGCGTCGAATAGGCTCCGAAACTATTGGACCGATTTTGTTGCAATTTGGCACAAATATAGAGTAGAGCACGGGGAAGGACATAGACTACTTTTTACGCGTAAAAATGCACTTTTATGGGTTATTATTTAGCGCGTACGTTGTCGTAGGAGACGTCTAGTTAAACTATACATTTCACTTGACTAAACACGCATAAACATTCACTCTAACCAATTATATAAAGCACATTGACATAATATACGTACGCACTGCCTTCTCAACTCGAGTAGAATATGGTGCAGTAGTGAAAAGTTTAGCGACTATCGTAAAAACGAACTGTAAAACTTTATGAATTGAAATTCTACGCAAATACACGTAAAGTCTTGTATGACAAAAGGTTATGAAACGTGTTTAAACTTTAAAATTTTATCTGTGCATTGTAAGCAATATGAGATAGCTCCATAAAATCCTTTAACATCTCATTTATAGAAGATTTTATTAATATTTTTTAAAGCAAAAACGGAATGCTAGATTTACACGCTAGCCAACCATCTTAGCATCCTACTTGTCAAGCTGCTTGTCTGACGTATGCGGGCACCACAGTATAAACATCTACGACGTTCCCATTCTGTTTCACTCTGAACCCCAAGTCTCGCAATCAATTTACACTTTCATTTCACTTTTATTGAATTATAAATGAATCGTCTTGATATCAGAAACTGATCTCTTTCTCTTCGATCTCTCATAACTTTGGAATTTGGACCAATCCAAACAAGTTTGACGTTGATTTGACGTTTATGAGAATACCATTTTGTAGTTTAAACATGCCGCATCGTCACTGTATGTATTTAGAAAAATCAACCTTCTGGATTTCGATACGTTGACGGACGCAAGTTAAGCTATATTTTTGATATCATTTTGATAAAAATAGTCGTTTATAATATGTTAAAAGGGTGCGAAACCTAATGGCTCCTGTAATAGGGCATTTGAGGGCACAGGTGGGAAAAATTTACGGGCTATCTCACCAAAGCGTTACGTAAAGAATAAGCTTATGACAATAAATCACCGAGAATATTCTGTTACATAGTTGCTGAATTCTGTTGCCACGTGGAAACGTGGAAAGGAACGTGACAGACAAACAAACAAACAAATCTTTCCTCTTTATAATATTAGTTTCGACTACAACATACTCGTATTTTATACTAGCTTTGCGGGCTCCGCCCGCGTAAACTATGGTATCCCACGGGAACACTGTACTTTTTCGGGATAAAAAGTAGCCTATGTCTTAATCCAGATCCAAAGCTACTACCGTACCAAATTGCATCGGAATCCGTTCAGTAGTTTTTGCGTGAAAGAGTAATAAACATCCATCCATCCATCCTCACAAACTTTCACACTTATAATAGTAAGATTGACACTAGCTTTTTCGCGCCACTTTTTAGGGGATTAATTTCAAAAAACTATAAAAAGCGTACTGAATAATTTCTATTTAATCTCTCGGATATTAAATTTTATGAAAATCTGGACAGATTAAAAAAAATATATCATACAACCTTTCAACCCTTATTCTACACTCTCAGATGGTGTGAATTCTAACAAATTCTGAAACACATATTTAATGAAATATATTATAAGAGCAAGAATCTCAATTTTCATCGAATTCGGTGCTGGTTTAAACATTTTCTATACAAACTTATAACCACCTTTAAAAGTGGATTGTCTTAGTGCGCATTGTACCTAAATTAAAACTAGGGTCCAAAATTTCACGTTTCTACTATTAGCGATGACGCGTGTGCGAGCGTCTATACGTCAGTGCATTAGTCAGTGGGGGACATCTGCTTTTAAATAGATAGCTAGAGGTACTCGTATTTTCTTATGTAAATATCAGGAACTTCGTAAAACACATCATCACTCAGACGGTAGCTGTACAACCTGAGTGATGACACCACCAGTCAATACACGGTATTTATCTTATCTTAATTAACATAACATCCCTGTTGCGTTCGTTTGGAGAACGTGAACGATGAGTGACAGTGGCAGAAGCGAAGCCCGCATGATGGAATAATATTAACTATGTATATCTCTATGCCTATGAAAATTAATGTTCACAGCATAGAGACAGGACTGAGCATTAAATTACCTCTGTCTAGAATGAGACAAAGCGATAGTGAAGCTAATAGGTACTTGTTTTTTTTCCAGCATGTCATAATTAATAAAGAAAACAATATAATATACCTTTGTCTTTTTTCTCAGATTATTAAAATATAATGCAATAAAATAATTTTAAAAGCTAAAGATAAGTAGTTAGATATATATAGGTAGGTACATAATAATAAATTAGAAATCCCTATTTTTTTATTGTTATTATTGTCAAAATATTTTTATATTGAAAGTGTAGGATAACTCGCAAAAGTGTGATAATTGGCAATCAAAATGTTGATGATTGTTAGTGTGAAAAGTTTGTTGATTGCATTAATAATAAACTCCGGGTAGGTTTGCAATTTACGGATTAATTGGTACGTCAAACTCGATTTATAAATATTTTTTATTCAGTAACTACATTTTTTAAATCATTCTATTATATTCCAGCTGGAGTGCAGCGTCCATCTGTAAGGTGTAGGAGTAGAGATCTACATTTATATATTTATATTTGAGGAATATTTAATTGAGCATCAAATATATAATTGGTGATTAATTTAATATTTGATACTCTTTAACTTGATCCACAGAAATTGTAAACGGTCATAGAATAATATGTGACACTAAAATAATAATTGGTGTTTATTTTTTTATCATAAACATGAAACTATAAGGGTTCCTTCGAGTTACTACGGAACTCTTAAAAATGGGTTAGGTTAGAACATTTTTATTACGTTCAAAAAGTTTAGTTATGAAAAAAAAACAGAAGGTGAGAAATTATAACTTATAATAGATCAAATCATATTAAATAATATCCAATTGCAATTACATAATGACCATTTCTGATTTTATTGAGGCTCAACAAAAAATTACCAATATTTATTTTTGTGGACCAAATAGATTAAATAATGACCGACATGATTTATTTTGAGGCTCAGAAAAGATGATCAATGATTAAAGTAGGTAGCTATTTAGATTTTTTTGATAACCATTTTTGATTGCCTGCTGACATGCCTCTATATATTATTATACATAATCTATATACAGGGTTATAGGCTAAGTCGATGTTGATCCTTGAAGGGTTGTAGTTCCCATAATTTTCAATATTTTATTCAATGTAACCCATTTTCCAAAATTTATATTTTACGAGGTTTTGTACTTATAAGATTTATAAAAAAATTTAAGCCTTTTTTACGTAGGGAGAACCTTCGCCCTTATTTTTCAAAATTTGTGTCTTTAACTTATTTGTTTTTGTACTTTTTATGGAGCTAATAAGCTGTTTCAATATTTATAACAGCGTTTTTTTTTAATATTTAAATATGGCGTCGGCTAAAAACCATTTGCTGGTTTGGCGGGAAATAAAATTTTCATTTCAATTTTCAACACCATATTCCTAAATCGTCAAGTCTAAAGTCTAGTCAAAGTCCAAATAAATAGTCAGTGCAGGCAATGAGTCAAGTCAGTCGATTCAGTAAAGTTGTAGAAGCTTTACTGAAAGTACCAAGGGAGTTTTGGAAGGAACACAAAATAGCACGTTTTTTGAAGTTGTACCACTTGCCCACACTTGTGCACGTTAACGAATATTTAATGGTTAATATTCTACCAATATTACACATTAAGAACCAAATAATACAAATTTATGAAAGAAATACAAAAACCACAACGACACCAATTGAATTCCCCGGCATAACTCCTATAACAGCGTTATTGCCGCTAACTATGAAAACTAAATCGTAGAAGATTTAAAAATAAAAAACTATTTTCTTCATTTTTTCTAGTTTTTTCTTACAGGCATATCTAAAACAAATATATGACAAGTGCTCTGCTGATATGTAAAAAAACATTAAACGCTTAAACAGCTATCAGCTATTTACTTATTCCATTTTATAGTTAAGACAGGACAATGTGTGTAGGGACAGCTCGAATTTTTTAAAATGTTTCTGATTTCATTATGCATTTTATCATTAGGTATAGGATTTTTACACTCGCATTATTAAAATGCTTATAATTTACTATTATTTTCATCATTTACTTTATGATGATCATAAAGTAAATAATGAAAAAAAGCTAAGTCATAAAACATACTCTCATTATTATTTTTGAAATTTGAACCGTTCTCATTAAGAATTTTCATTAGGTTACTTTCTATGAGTTTTTATAGCCTTTTGATGTCTTTTGAAAAGTTCGATGTCAGAAAGGGGATCCTTTTTAACGACTTTCAATATGTTATGAACTCCGGGCATTCTGACACACTTCTATTATGTTCGTCGCATTAGAAAATTAAATATTAAAAGTAATGTTGAAGTTAAAATTATTTGTCGATTCAAGTTCCTACTTTATGCAAAATCTTAACTTTTGATTAACTTTTGAGCAGAACATAATATTGTCTTCTTTCAATGAAATGAATTAACACAGTTCAGATTGTCTGCAAAAAAAAGTTTCACGGATCAATCGTCGATCCGCCACTGTCAGGTTCAAATAATAAAAACCAATATAAACTTTTTCATCGAATTCTTCCGGAAATAAAGGAAGTTGATAAGTTGTTTATAAACTTTATAGAGTTCGTTAAACAAAGTCATACTTTATTCAAAGAATATGTATAAGTAACGTATTGCTACAGGTAGGTACACAGGACAGGTTTTTGAAGCCTCCAGTGAATGGGCATCGACATGTTTTTGTTCGAAATTATAATCATTTGACTTTTTCTGCGAGGGGAGAGGTGCAGTTTGTCCGTAGTTTGGAGGCAGAGTGAATCCTGCTACTATTATAAATGTGTAAGTTTGTGATGTATGGATAGATGGGTGTTTGTTTCGAATACTACTGAGCGGATTTTAATGGAATTTGCCATGATTGTTCAAGCTCTGGATTAACAAACAGGCTACTTTATAACACGAAAGAGTACAGTGTTTCTGTGGGATATTGTGTATACGCTGGCGGAGCCGCGGGAAAAAGCTAGTAAAATACATTGTTTGTGTAATAATTTGTCAAACGACTGACAATATTTTGATTTCGAATTCAAGTAAGCACAGTGATTGTTGCGACTGGCCAAATTCTGCAGGCTTGATGTAGCGTGCGTTTGGTGACTGGGGTATTCTCGCCCAAATTCTGCAGGCTTGATGTAGCGTGCGTTTGGACTGGGGTATTCTCGCCCAAATTCTGCAGGCTTGATGTAGCGTGCGTTTGGTGACTGGGGTATTCTCGCCCAAATTCTGCAGGCTTGATGTAGCGTGCGTTTGGTGACTGGGGTACTCTCGCATGTCCTTACCACTTGTGGTTGATTTCTATATTCATTTTATTTTTTGAAGTTAAACTACTTTAGCGGCGTTGAGATTGAAATTTCAAGATCGCGTCACGTCACGTTTCACTACACGTTTTGGATATAGCGCCATCTGTTGGAAGCTACTTATTACATAACAACTTAACTTTCTAAAGTACGGCTCAATACACAGTAAGCGCTAGGCATACTGTAATTTTTCTATTCTTTTTTGAAGCGATGTTCTAAAGGTCAATGAAAGTTAAATGATGGTAGTGGTCTCATTTCTGCCGCGTGCACTCTGTACACGTCATGTTTTTTTCAATTAATATGTCTTCGGCCGAATACTGAAAGGCTTCATAAATTACTTGCCGTCTTGGTCGTTCTACCAAAGAAAACCTACTCAAAGGTATAAGGCCGTTAGTTGAAGCCTGGGAAAACCCCGGGTCATAAAGGTGGCGTTAACGAGTTTGAACTTCACAAGTATTTAAAATTAATAAGCACAAGTTCGGGCGTCTCTGACTTCATGACTTCGTATTAGATAATTAATTTCCTCGGCAATAGGGGGGGTAGTGAGGGTGACGGTTTTGTTTATGATATCCTATCTCTGAATATTACCCCCCCTTATTCGAACTACATTACAGCTAACACACTACATCCCAATTCTCATCATTATAAAATAGAAAACTCCATGAGCTAAGAATTTTAACCTAATGGTCAAAGGTCAGGTCATGCTTCATGAGCAGGGTTCCGTAACTATCAACGCGCAATAGGTTATATTTTAATTACTTCAAAAGGGTTATTTTCTGATTTCGCTATTAATAATTCGCAATATATTTTCCTAAAGAGTTTTTAGCATTTTTAGCATGATCTATCAGTATGGAAACTTACAAGTTTCTATCTCCTATAGTTTAGAAATGCCAGAGGGGAAGGGGGGGGGGGGATTCAGGCAACTGATAAACCACTTTGGAGACCGATTTGATTTTGAATTTATGTTGACTATGTAAAAAAGTCATGTATGAAGTTGCCTTTATTTTAAGATCTATTCAACGATACCCGACACGATGGGGTAAAATGAAAGAATATTTTTCATCCCTACCTCTAAAATATAAAATTACTATTACTATAGATACTAAAACCGAGATCTATGCACGATATATAACTGTACCAAATTTCATCCATTTATGTTAGTAATTACAGGAGCTATAATGGCGGATAGACATACGGACGCATAATCCGCTAAGGAACCCTTATAGCGAAAATATAAGAGTTCCTTGAGTATTACGGAACCCTAAAAATGGCGTGCAATTCCAATGTCTCGCTAAAACTTCGGTTGTACCAATTTGACTTATTTGACTCTTTAAATGATTATGGAAGTTTAGGGAAGGTTCAAACGGTGAGAGATATTGAAACAATAATTGTGGGGAAAATAAGGGGGAAAATATTAAAAACGACGATTGAATTTACGATACTAACTGTGCACTGTGTTCTATTTGTCACTTGACTGTCAAATATTCAATTGTGCGTTCCGTTTACCTGTTGTGTAATTTATTAATTCCAGTTCGTATTTAAGACCGAACAACATGTGTCGGGATAGCTAATTATAAAAAAAATAAAAAATGCTAGTAGAATATGATATTGTGCACACATACACAAACCTTCAAATTCTATTTATCATAAAACCTTTCACACCTAACGTACTTAAATCTGTATTCATTTTGTTTAAGTCTTTAACAGCAACGGTTCGAATAAAAAATCCCTTTATGAAAGGCTTAGAATGTTCCTACAAAACATACTGCTGCATTCGTACATACCCATTTTATTTTGAATGAGTTTTTACATCCAGAACTTAGAATGGACAATATTTGCGCTTCACTCCTGGAGTTGATGCGATCCATCAACAGTAATGAGAACACATCTTAGCAACAGCTGCATACGGCGCGAATAAAATTAAAAACGGGATACGGGAACACCGGAGTAAATCATGTACAATCGATGCCAAACCCGGCTTACCACATTTCGATCTTATTACTACACCAGTAAGGTCCAAAAGTGGTAAACTGAGTTTGTCGCCGACCGTACATTGTCAGTTTTAATTTCATTCCGCCGCTGAAAACTCGAGAATATGTTTCATTTCTGTTATGATTTACGAATGGTTTGTTTTTTTTACAATGTAACTCGTTTACATAGAAACCGAGATCGAGACAAGTGAAGTCTACATATTGTGATCAGTTGGTGTATTGTAATTTGGCTCAATCCCGTTTATTTATTGAAACTAGGGACGTCATGGAACTATGGTAAACGTAACGGGACTATCGGATATCCGGAAATGCCCACGTACCGTAACCGTATTTCGTGAATCTGACATAAAATAGTTAAGGATTATTTCGAATATAGGTGGTCTAAATTTTGAATTTTGCTTTTAAAATTCTTTAACATTCGATTATCTTTATCCGAAATTAGCGGATTATGCGAAATAATAACATATCCGCAACCGATAGTTGTCATTTTCTTCTCATATTCGTATACGTATCCAGATCCAAAATTTCATAATATACAAAACAACACTAATATTATAAGCGAGATAAAATAATAAGGTAAAACAAACACGCAGTAGGTGAAAACAGAATAATTTGGCTAGGTTAAAAGTTCAAAATATAATACAATACAAAGTATGATTTCAGTTTCAAATAATTTAAAAAAGGTTTTAGTAGATTTCAAAAGGATTTTACAAACCTATTTGATGTCGTATTTAATATTTCTTTTTTCGACAAAAATGCGAATTGAGTATATTTAACAATATTTTACCAAGAACTTGCTTTTAACCCCTTTGTACGTCCTGGCTAATGGAATGTTTTATTTTTAAGGTCACCGAGGTTGATGGACTTTCCGTGTTTGATAAAATTCCTCTTCAATTGTTTTTCCTTGGAAAAACGTTTCTTTAGTCCGCTAGACCAACAAATCCTCTCAAATTTCATGATTTATATGTATACCCTTATTGACAATTTACACCTTTTCTAGCGAGAACAATGGTACTTGATTTTCCAGTACAGATTCAGACATAAGATATTTGCCGGCTGGGTCTATATGATCCGGAGTCCAGCGGGCCCTTGAAAATTCAGAGCACTGAAAATAGAAGTCTGCGCTAAAAGAATAAGTGGAGTTGAAAATCGAAGTGTCGAGTTGTCAGTTCTGACATAGACATTTAACTTGACACTCGTGTATTTTATTTTCAGCCCTATTGTATTAGCGCAGAGTTCTATTTATAAATCTTTGTCAAAGTTTCAAATGTCAGATTTGACACGAGAGAAGTTTGATTTGACACGAGAGAAGTTTAATTTGACTAAGAACGTAATACCATGCCTTCATCTATCACCACCATCATCAGTGTTCGAACTTTATACTACGACTTGGAACGTCGAAGTCTAAACGTAATCAGGCATACAATCATAATATGATAAGCCTATATAATATATATAATAGAATAAGGCTATATGCCTGAAAACAGTTATACGTTGTCAAGAACAATCTTTTTATTTTACGTCTGGTATAGCCGATAGGTATCAGGCATGTAAATAAATGTAAAAAACTTTAACAACAATTAAGTCTATGGCGGACCAATTGGCGCCACAATCCTGAATCGCGCTATCGAAGTTTTCACAGTTCGGCCCTATTTTGAGACAACATCTGAAATACATACAAGTGGTCTTCGGCCTAATCGAGCATACCACCCTCTCGGTCGGAGATCTCCCTTTGGGCCTGTCACTTAATCTCACAAGTTCACAGTCCACACGTACGCTGGCAAGACAGTCAGTCACTAGACGAGCCACCCGCTCTTTACAGATTACAGTCAACATAAAGGAGGCTTCAGTTTTACGAACGCCAACTTAACTGTCTTATTTATCCCGCCTATTAAGGACCAGGACGTATCGTGGATTAATTTTGGTCACAAAACAGCCGTAAACGCTTTACGAGCCTATCTTACGACAGATGTGACGAATAAAAATGTCGGCTGGCTGTAAGCCGACAGAGCTGGTGTTGTGCATACCTTATATTTTGTATTAGGTTATAAAATCATTGTGGGTACTGCAGACTTCGCAAAGTAAGTGAATCTTTTAAAGGTCAATGTATTTTAAACGCCCTTAAAATGAAATCCTAGAAAAAGCTCAAAATATTTCCATTCATAAATTTAGAAAAGTTGTTAAAGAACGTTTGTTTGCTAAAGCTAATCACAAGGTCAAAAATTTCATTAACGATTAGGTACATTGTAAAAATATTTTTCTGAAAAGAACAATTTTCCTTCTTTTTACTAAAAGGTGGCCCCGTTCGAGTTCGCCGCCGCCGGTTCTTCTCGCCGGGCTAGTGTCTGTGCCGGTGGTAGGCATCATGTATGACAATTGGCTATTTATCTATATGTAAAAATTTAGTTTATTAATTTTTTTTTAATTTCTTTTTTTAAACATTAGTGTATAAAACCTACATAATTCGTTTACATACATCAAATACAAAAAGATTGACTATAATATGTATCAACATAAACGCGCAAAATTACGAGATATCAGAAATTTTGTGCATATGGCCATACATTTCGTAGCAACATTAATAGCGTGTGACGTCACCTACTAGTACGACTTTTATATGGGGCGTTTTCACGAGACTCACAATAGTGCTTCAAAAAATCCGCAATATCTCTGAAAATTTTGATTTTTAGTATATTTACGTAATAAAAAAAAAATACAGAAAAATACCGTACTCTATAAGTGTTATTTAAAAACCTATATGGAAATAAAAAAAAATCGGTTGTCTGTAAAGTCGATTTACTGACGATAGTTGAACGTGACAACGTCATGCTTATAGTGCGCGCGGAACTAATTGGCCGCGCCTTAGGTAGGTGTGTTGCCGCCGCAAAGTCCAGCGCCGAACTGAGTAATAACATCAAGCGCCCCGCCTCTCCGTCCCACCGCTCACATACCTAAGGCGCGGCTAGCTGAGGTAACGACAATGCGTCATATTTAGCGAGGTAACGCTGGTAACAGGTAACGCATGAGTCATGTTTTTTTGGTGCGTGCAGCCGGCTCCATCAAATTATAAGACGTTATCACGTCAAAAAAATGACTGAGTTTGACAAGAGCTGTCTGATCTAGGGTTAAAAAGCAGGTTAAAAAGCAGGTTAATTATGAGCTCAGGTGCGATTAAAACTAGTTTAAATACTTAGCTAAAACTCGTTCCGTCTTGAGAAAAAAAAACAAAAAAAAAATTTGTTCCGGGCAAAAAACTGATTCCGTCTTTTTGACGTGATAACATCTTATAAATTGACGAACGCCGGCTGCACGCACGTATAATTGTCACGTTCGACCTGACTGTCACGTTCCACCTGAGCTCAGCGTGCAAGCGAGAGTTCGGAACAAGCAATAGAGAGGGACGATCGTCCCTCCGAAAATCGAGGGAAATTATCGTCCGTAAACCGACTTAACAGACAACCAATTTTTGCTTATACAAAGAATTGAAAAAATAAGAAGCAATGTTTCGTTTACCAGAAACAATATAACAGCCTGGGTAACCGAGCGTTGCTGGGGGTTCTAGTAAATTAAAAAAATAAAAAGAATCACAAAAATATTTATTTGACCGGGACCGGGACCGGGAAACACCGAACAACGAAAAATTATACATGCGCATACCAAACTGCTAATGGGACTTGAAAATAGAGTCGAAAATCAAAATTATTGATTTATTGTTGCATGACGAGAGAAAACACATAGGTATTATATTAACTTAAAATTCGCAGTTTCCCATGGATAATACCTATCTAGATCGACTTTTCTCTCCCAAAACTCCCAGCATACTAAATTTCATGGTAATACTTGCAGCCGTTTCCGAGATTCCGATTATAAATATATTAAATACAAGATTAGCTCGTTTTACGTATAAAATACGTTGCGGAAATAAAACAAAGCTGTAGTAATTCCATGTTAATATTACTGTACAAGAGTAGTCCATTGACTACTAATATCTACAAAAAATGACTACAGATTAAGATCATTAGATTAGTTTCAGAAGATGTAGTTTGAATCATCCCTAAAACTTATTAGCATATCAGTGTGATGAAACTAAATAAATTTTGCAGTTACAGCTACTTACCATCAAAAATAAGTAGTGAGATTAAGCAGCAAGAGTATAATTTGAGAACACAATAAAAGTACAGAAAAGTAAGAACATTAATTCAGTACTTGTACTTAACTAATTTTATTGCTCAGAGGGCAGACTAATTTCTGTGACAAATTTATGTAAATTTCTCAAAATATTAGCGTAATTCTTTTTGTTGAATATTATTTTCGTGAAAGGCGCAAGTTCATTTCTGAAGTTACGGTGACCAAAAGTTTTTTATGATCAGAGACTGGAAATATATTCGAAACGAGATTAACTTACACCTTACATTTACTTATTTAAAATACTGATAGGTTAATGTATAATTTAAAATACTGATAAATAGGTTGCTGTATTTGAATTTTATTCAAGTTTTCGTTACTTAGACTTAGGTAAATAAGCTGTGTATTAAAGTATTTGTATTATATATATATATATATATACATACAGAGATTAGCCAGAACAAACACACAGACTGACAGACGGACAGAAAAATGTTAATAATTTATATTTTATTGTAAGTACCGATCATACTATTAAATGCATTAATTGAAAATAAAAGCTGTTAATTTGAAATCACAAACAGACACTTCAATTTTGTTTATTTGTATAGATATAATATATTATACTATACAAAACAAAAAGTTCAACTAAGTATATATAGTGCGCGCGGAACTAGCGCCTTAGGTAGAGACAGGGGTTGCTTGCTGCTCGCAGTGTTGCCGCCGCGAAGTCCGGCTCCGTACTGAGGAATAACATCAAGCGCTCGGCTAGCTAGTCATAATATGTAACAGTCATAACAGTCACAATGTGTAATTGCAAAATTCTACATTATTGTCAAGGTGATAAGGTCGTTTTTTGTATCATTCTTAATAGTCGTTATTACATTGTGATTTCGAGTGGCAAAAAGTGTCGTGCCAATATAATCCGAATAGCCTCAATATCGCAACGCGCCTTAAGGAACTTCGTTCCAATAAACTTTTGGAAGTATGAAAGAATACTACACGGACAGAATAATATAACAGAACATTTTTTGTATAACAGTTTTTATAAGTTTGGGAAGAAATATTTTTAAGAGTTGGAACACTGCACAAAAATCGGAATGCGCTGTAAATGTGCTCTGTGGTAATACAATAGAGCTGAAAATCAAACACACGAGTGTCGTGCTGTCAAAATGGTCTGCTCCAGACCAAATCGGTATGTCTGTAAGCATTCTTATGGTCACCTTGAGGCCGCGAGTCGTCGTCTTTTCGTTTAGCAATACTTATACTTCACAGAAACACAAAATGTTTCCATTATCCAGGATAATATTTCCCATACACATTTCCTTTTGTTTGTCTTTTCGGTGATTCGCCGATTTGGCAATCACAATTAAATACACAAATAAAAAAAATACATTTCCCCTCAATTTTAGGTTTGATGATTGTGTTTGTATCGTTCATTTAATATTGATTACTAGAGAAAATCAATTCAGTTACGTGATCTTTTAAAATAATTACATACGGTTTGTTACCAAACACAAAAATACTTGTGCAATCTTCACATACTGTAACCCGACTACCCAAATTAAGTAGCCAATGTCACCCACTATTACGAATCTATTAACACGCTACGATGCTACGATGGAACTGACAAAGGGACATACGTAGACTGCCAAAATCATTACCATTCCTTTTGTCTTCATCAGAGTCGGGTAAAAATGAAGTCGCTTTCGCTGTGTGTTCGCTTAGATCTTTTAAACTACTCAACGGATTTGAATGCAGTTTTTAGCAATAGATATTCAAGAGGAAGGTTTATATGTATACTAGCTGTTACCCGCGGCTCCACTCCACGAGTACTTAAACTGTACTTTTTCGGAATATAATGAAGCATTTGTTTTAATATAGAGCCTAAACTACTATCGCACCAAATTTCATCAAAATCCATTCAGTAGCTTTTGCGTGAAAGAGTCACAAACATCCATCCATCCTCATAAACTTTCACATTTATAATAGCAGGGGGATAATACGTTGCGCCCAAGCGAAACCAGGGTGGATCGCTAGTGTAAGCATAAATAGAAAAGGCAGCGTCCTACTGGAGTCCTACTTGAGTCCTACTGCTGGTGTGGAAATTTTTGAGCCCATTTCCAGTGTTCTAGTTCTGTCTTAAAAAATAATAAAATCAAAACCCAACAAGAAAATTAAAAGACATTTCCAATGTCAAAATCCATTTTGAAAACCTTTTATAAGTCAATCAATATAATAAATATATATTCCTTGAACCTCACTCGGCTGCTACGAGCTGCTGCGAGCGTCGTAGCTCCGCAGCTCTCACGCTTATATGAGCACACTGAGTTTATAAAAATTTTAAATTCTCCCACATTGAGGTCGGTACCTGAGATGGCTTTACAGGAATTTCCAATTCAAGTAGCAAAATATGAGGGCCTTCGAAGCCAATTTCTTCCAGGCACGCTGCCAGCGAGTGAATAAGGTAATCTCTAATGCTCTTCTCATGATTACATCCAGATCGACAACTGATCGATTTACAGCTTGAGCTGAAATGTGAGTGGTCGCTTAGCTCGTAATAGTTACGAGTATCGTATAACCCTAGGGCGCCATAAGGACAGCTACACTTGTCTTACACCAATGTTAAGCAACGATCGTAGTGTTCAAATATTTCATTAATACTAGTTATATTGCCTGAGAACAGGGCCGGACCTACCATATGGATGTTTAGGCTCCAGCACAGGGCCCCGTGGATTCAAGGGCTAGCTATTTTACTGTCTTATTTCCCGACCCTGCCTAATAATACAATTAAAAGCCTCGTTTGCTAGATTTCAAGTAGGATTTGTGAAATGTGTGAATAATAGCCTAGGTAAACCTAGGTAATATAGTGTTACAGTCCTAGTGTTGTTCTTGTAGTTGTACTAAAACACCATGACTATAATATCACGCAGAATGACACAATATAATATGTGTAGGTTCACGCAACTATAAATATAATATTGCTATTTACTAACACATATTATTACATATTTTATGATTAAATATAATACACACCGGGCACACGATCGACTCCGATCGACAAAATAGCCTAGGTAAACCTAGGTAATATAGTGTTACAGTCCTAGTGTTGTTCTTGTAGTTGTACTAAAACACCATGACTATAATATCACGCAGAATGACACAATATAATATGTGTAGGTTCACGCAACTATAAATATAATATTGCTATTTACTAACACATATTAATACATATTTTATGATTAAATATAATACACACCGGGCACACGATCGACTCGTTCGAATCAACAGTTCAGCACAAAAATATGCGGCATATTTTATCCCACTTAATGGCAGGAGTCCTTCGAATAGGGTAACCTAATAGTTCTAGGTGTTTAATTAATAATTCGTTACGTCCTAGTAAATTACTAAAACTACCTATTCATTATATTGAATAAACTACAGTAATGCTACGATCAGTTAGTATCATTTAACTTTCCACAAACTTCTAGAATTTTCTTTCTCGGTCTGTGTGATTTGCATTTCCAATGAGTAATTTATTCAGTGCACCGCAACCTAAAACAAATGACCGCGAGCGTCCTTTGTCAAAGTCAGCCTTTTATTGGTGAAATTGTTTTTGTAGACATTTTTAAAGGAATTTATTTGAGCTGAAAATCTTTTTCGAAAATAGGATCTAAACGCAAAACGGTCCCAGGGCAGAAATGTACAGTAAATGTTTTATGGCTACATTTTATGGAGTTTTACAGTCGCCAGCAATATTATCCCAGATCAGAAACGAACAGAAGCCTTAAGTTTTATCGATAAAGTTATTCGAAAGCCCCAACAATCGGTTTAAACTACTTCACGTGTCGGCGGCAGGAACACGCGGCGCCGACGTAATGTCCTGACAGCTTTTATTTGAGAGCAATTTATAAAATAAAGAACAAAACTCTATAAAATCGGTTGTCTCTGAACCCTGCGAGATATTTCTTGCCGTTTGTTGTGAGCCACGCAGAAGGGGCACGATTCTAACATAATATGGAAAAGTTCACATTCGAAAAAACATCGAGGGTCGAATTTTTTACTTTATCGGCGTTGAGAGTGCTCTGTCACGCTAGAACCCGCTTTGGGAAAAATCAACCTTTTTTTGAGCCTAATTTACGAGGGCGGGTCAATAAATCCGTGACTTTTGGAATAAAACACAGATTTTTTGATAAATAAATCATTTTATTTTTCAACGTAGTCCCCCTTGAGCTCTATACACTTTGTCCAACGCTTCTCCAATTTTTTTATCCCTTCCATAAAATATGATTTGTCGAGGTCCTCAAAATAGGCCTTTGTTTGCGAGATGACTTCATCATTGGAGTCAAATCTTTTTCCACCGAGCCATTTTTTCAGGTTTGGGAACAAGAAGTAGTCACTCGGAGCCAAATCTTGAGAATAGGGTGGATGTGGGAGCAATTCATAGCCCAATTCATGGATTTTTGCCATGGCAACTGCACATGTGTGCACCCTTGCATTGTCTTAGTGAAAAAGAACTTTTTTCTTGGCCAAATGAGGTCGGTTTTTTTTTCAAATCCTCATTGAAGCGGTCCAATAAGTTGGCATAATATTCCCCATTAATTGTTCTTCCCTTTTGAAGATAGTCAATGTGGATTATCCCACGTGCATCCCAAAAAACAGTCGCCATAACTTTATTGGCTGACAAACCCACCTTGGCCTTATTTGGCGCCGATTCACCCTTAGAAACGCACTGTTTTGACTGCTGTTTGGTCTCTGGTGTATTGTGATGGATCCATGTTTCGTCCACGGTTAAAAAACTCCTCCATATTGTGATTAAACAACGCCAAACCTTCCTGTGAAGTTGTTACACGATTGCGTTTGTGGTCGACTGTGAGCAAACGCAGCACCCATCTTGCGGAAAGCTTTCTCATGCCCAAGTGATCATTCAAAATTGAAACCACTGAGCCATGCGAGATGCTTATGGCTTCCACAATCTCTTGCACTTTCAATCTTCGATCGGCCAACACCATATCGTGAATTTTTTCGATTGTTTCGGGTGTAGAGACCTCCACTGGGCGTCCAGGACGTTCGGCATCTTCAGTGCTTGTAAGGCCACAACGAAATTCAGTAAACCACTTTTTTACCATTGAAATCGATGGTGCAGAGTCCCCATAGTATTTATCAAGCTTAGCCTTGGTCTCGGTAATGGTTTTTTTTCGCAAAAAATAATGCTTAATAAGCACACGAAATTCACTTTTTTTCATTGTTTCCTTAAGTTACTGGATAGTCTGATAAAGATAGCTGTAAAACACAAACTAACTGACGCAGCAAGTTCAAATTTTGATAGGAGTCAACTGACAGATGCCTGTTGACAGGAGTAGTGTTGCTTTTTCAGTAAGGAGGTTAGAAATTCAAAAAGTCACGGACTTATTGACCCGCCTAAGTACCTACAAACGATACTAATAAATGTAATAGATTTCATTTTTTTTGTAGTCTTATCAGTTACTGAGGAAACGCCATTGATATTGTTTAAACTAAGAAATGTTAGTAATAATGAGCAGAAAAGTTTTGAAATAGGTTTCAAATTGATTGTAGTTTATTGTAGTGACAACAAAATATTATTTTCGTTTATATTCTTCTAAACTTTCGCAAAAATAATACAATAGCGAGATTTTAAATCGCAAAAAACACTTGTCCTTAAACTACAAACGTTTTAGTTGATTGTAGCTGAAATTAAATGTTTGTTCACTACAAACATTTAATTTAAGTTAATTTTATTATAATTATAATACAATGAAACTGTTCTCTTATTAGGTCATTAAATTTTGTTAAAGTATTATGCTAATCAATTATAAAACTAAGATGTATACAATAAGATAGAATAACGAGATTTTCAGAGTAGATCTAACAACCGATACCTTTGTTAGAACTTCTTGAAAATGAACTGCAGAAAATTATAAATACGTTTTCTTGAATATAGCCTCAAATTAAAGTTATTATATGGGTTATAAAAATAATAGAAACATACAAATGTGGCTGCAAACATGAATATCGTTTGTAGTTTCGTATTTGAAAATGTGGATTTTTATAAATCTATAATTTTTTATTTGATCCAATTTTATTACATTAAACAATAAACTACAAACAATAAACCATTGACAACTCGACAAAATCAATAAGTATTTTAGATTTTTATTACTCTAAATTGTACTACTAATTTTTGTTGTGTCGCTATTGGTGCTACGAGAATAACTATCAAGTGGTTCATCGAGTAGTTCAATGTAATTTAGTGATAAGTATGTATGCATGGCCCCCTTTCTAGGTAAACCTCGTGAGAATATTTTTCTTTTTTCTAAAACTACAAACAATATTAAATCTAGGGCTCATAATTATCTCAAGTGTATCGACTTATTAAACACCTGTTTTTGTTTCTTTAATCACTGATAAGAATTTAAGAGTCACTACAAACATTTAATTTCAGCTACAATCAACTACATTGTAGTTTAAGGACAAGTGTTTTTTGCGATTTAAAATCTCGCTATTGTATTATTTTTGCGAAAGTTTAGAAGAATATAAATGAAAATAATATTTTGTTGTCACTACAATAAACTACAATCAATTTGGAACCTATTTCACAACTTTTCTGCGCATTATTACTAACATTTCTTAGTTTAAACAATATCAATGACGTTTCCTCAGTAACTGATAAGACTACAAAAAAATGAAATCTACTACATTTATTAGTATCGTTTGTAGGTAAATTAGGCTCAAAAAAAGATTGATTTTTCCCAAAGCGGGTTCTAGCGTGACAGAGCTCGTTGAGTGGGAAATTTGAAGATCGCGTCACGACACTCGTCACAAAACGATTTTGGATATAACGCCATCTGTCGTAAGATACTTTTTACATAACAACTTGACTTTCTAAAGTACTCAAAAAGGCTCAATACACAAATGGCGTTAGGTGTACAAATTTTAATTTTTCTACTCTTTTTGAAATGGCGTTCTTTAGGCACGATGATATTTTGGATGATTTTTGGATTTTAAATGATGAATGAAGTTTCACTTCTGCCATGTGTACTCAGTACATGTCATGTTTATGTAGAAGGTAACACAGTTTGTTCATTCTCAGAACTTCCAATTTGAAAAAGTTCGAGCAAGCGATTTCGATTGTGAAGTTCTGAGAATGTACAACATGTGTTACGTTGTAAAAAAAATCGAACAAGGTTTTTTTTAGAATGTGAACTTTTCTCTATTGCATGAGAATAGAGCCCCTGACAGATGCAATTTGTAACTTATGCTGCACGCTAACTATTCTATTATCGTCACGAAAATACTACCCTTGAACCTAGCCGGCTAGGTAAAGTTTCTTTACATTCAATTTAAAAACATCGTAAATTCACATTAAAAAATCTATACCTTTTATATTTTTAACAACCTAGTAAATTATTTTATTACAGTTTTATAATTTTTAAAAACATCCGTGTATTTTTACGACGAAAACAAACGGATGATATTTTAAGTTTGATGTGTCTGTCTGTGTGTCTGTCCGTGACATCGTAACTCCCAAACGGATGTACTGATTTTGATTTTTTCGTTTGAAAGCTGATATGATAGAGAGTGTTCTTAGCTATATTTCATCATCGTCACGTTCGCATCGAAACGCTTGAAAATAGAATGCTGGTTATTCTCAGAAGCAGTTTGTGCTGTGTATAACGCTTCACGTCGTTCCATACATTTGTTCTGTGTTGTACGACCGACAACGACCGACGTACACAATTACTCGAGGACAGCTGTGTAATGTTCTGGACACTACTACGGAATTGCTTTTTATGAAGTGGACAGAAACAAATGAAAGTATTACGGATAAGTGTCCGTTGCGCTCCAAGTTATTCTGTATTTATAAGACAGCTTCAAAAATGTATTTTCAGTTGTAAATAATATCATGTGGGTACATTTAGTTTTGAATTATTTATTATACTGATAAGTATATATTATTTATTATTGTAAAAGCATCTCATTCGGGTAATGTCTGGTAGTGCGTCGCTATGCCAAGTACAACAGACATACCTGCTTAAATTAATCAAAGATTTCAAAACTAATTTGCAAGAAAAATTTACGCCATCTTGGTTTTCACAATACTTCATATGTCAGACATCTTGATTTCACCACACCTCAAATGTCAAAATGACCCCAAAATCTCCAAAAGTGGGGCCTTTTAAGTGGGGAAAGTATTCACCTCAACGTGCCTCGTCTATAACATGTACGTAAATGATATTAATTTGATGTGTCACATCTACCAGGCGTTTCTCAATGGTTGATTATTTTGTATGTACATACCTGTCAAACAAAAAAAGACGTGTGGCACTCGGGGAATGCCGCGGTAAAGCTATTGCATACCAAGCATTTGTGATAATAATAAAATGTATGTATATAGAGTACTCACTCATTTTCTTTCACTATTTTTTCGTGACTTTCTTCATTAATAATAAATGCACTTTGTTCATTCATATTCAAAACACTTTATACACAAATTTTACAAGTACAGCTATTCACTGTTGTACATAAATACCTATACACCTATATACTTTCTCATAAACAGCTGCTTATGTATTCGTCCGATTTCGGAGCAGCTCGTCTCGATTCGTGCGAGTTTCGTAGAGTCGTACAATACGTCTAATCGCACGCACACAACGCCGTGTCGAAGATTGCCGAACTGAAACGACGTTAGACGATGCACGGAGCGTTAGGTTTTTTCGTTACGGAATTTCTGGATTCGGTCCCCGCGCTCAAGGCCCGCGATAGAAGCTATCCAATAGCTTAAAAATCCGGCAACGGCTCATTGTTTTTGACGTGATAACCTCTTATAATTCGATGGAGCCGGCTGCACGCACGAAAAACCATGACTCATGCGTTACCGGCGTTACCTCGCTAAACATGACTCATTTCTTATGACATTGTCATGTTCAACTATCGTCAGTAAACCGACTTTACAGACAACTGATTTTTTGATTTTTTTTTATGTACCTAGTTAAATACTGACGAACACAAAAACCGAGCATTTCGTTACTTGACCGTATAAAAAGCCTAAATGCCTATTTCTCCTACGCCTTTTCAAGTAAATCGTTGATTAAATATCCTGTCATCTCCCGCGTTCTTCGTATTAATGAAATAGAAGACATAAAGGAGAAGCCATTGACGCTGACGCGCGTTTATTATTAAATAAATGTGCGGGAAGATAGCGGGTAGGTTCGAGCTTACGGTGGTACTAAACACCATTTTCACAACAGTATTCAACAGTATCAACAAGTCATTTTAAATAAACAGCTTTTCACTCATTGCATATGAGAGTATACAAAAGTTAGGTAGGTACCAAGTAAAGGTAAGGTAGGTATTAAAATTTTTGTCTGTGTGTTTGTCTGCCTGTTTGTTCCGGTTTATTTTATTCTGTGTTTTGTATTTGTTATGAAAGCGGCAACAGAAGTATATCATCTGACTGAAATTTTAACTGTCTGGCTATCACGGCTTATGAGATACATCCTGATGACAGACAGATGGTTAGCAGAGCTAGAGCTTAGTGATTGGGTCTCGTTTTTAACCTTTGGGTGCGGAACCATTAAAATAATTGCTAAAATATTGAATTTAACAAAGTAGGTTAATGAAAATATTGTATAGTAAAACCAAGGAAATTAATATTCAATTTAAATAACATCCCTTTCGGCATATTTTATTACAAAGCATTATTTAATAATTTAAACGATAATATTAATTATCATTTTGGTATCAAATAAATTGGATACCAAAATAATAATTAATAAGCCAATACATATCCCTACTATCCTTACTTTAATATTATAAATGTGAAAGCGTGGATGTTTGTTACTCTTTCACGCAAAAACTACTGAACGGATTTCGATGAACTTCGGTATGGTAGTAGTTTAGACTCTGGATTAAAACATAAGCTACTTTTTATCTCGAAAAAGTATTGTTCCCGAGGGATACTGTATTCACGCGGGCGGAGTCGCGGGAAACAGCCAGTAATATTACAATTTGCAAATGACCGATTGTTTCATGTATTCTAATAACTTGTTAAATTAAATATAGTTTTAGACTAGAATTTTAAATTAAATATTAATTGTTATGCATACCTACTGCTAAACACCATACCGTATCAATATCACATGTATTTGCTTTTAGGAGCTACGATGGCACAGGCATACTCTTATAATAACTTAAACGGTACCCATATTTTTGAGCGAGGGGTTTCAATTATAACTACAAATATGAAGTGTATCGAAAATAATAAGCAACGGTGGTATATTTAGTATTTCGTACAAAAAATCTACCAAATGTTCAATTTAAATTAATTCTATTATACTTCGAACGAGACAATCGTGAATATAATATATAATCGTAATCTCGAAAACGGCTGTAATTATTTAAATTATATTTAGTATACAGATAATTTTGGAGGAGAAAAATCGATAGCTAGGTTTTATCCCTGGAAAACTGAGCATTTTTAAGTTGTAAATGTTTTTTCTTTCGTCGAGGAACAATCTATATTAATAATTTCGTCTTTACAATGTCAGTCCGATGGGTAGTTTGGTGAATGTTTTGCCATTTGCGGAATGAACGAAAGGGTTCGAACCGCGGTAAAATATTTTTGTGATTCTTTTTTTTTTAATCTAAGTACTAGGGCTCCGAGCTAAGCTCGGTTACCCAGGTAATGTGATGTTAAATGGTAATAACCCCGTCCGAATAGCATCAGTAGTTTTTGAGAAAATCGCGGACAAACATACATATACACATACAAACATACAGGTATACTAAGAACCTCCATTTTTGAAGTCGGTTAAGTAATAATCGACGGAGTTACAATCCTTAACCTCCTCTATAATGTCAAGTGATCCCTATTGATAATATTAGTACCTGTATAACTGAGCTTAGAGTTCTAGTAGATAAAAAAAGAATCACAAAAATATTTATCTGACCGGGATTCGAACCCACCACATTCCGTATTTCCGAACAACTAGAAAAATATAAATTCGCACACCAAACTGCTAATCGGACTGACATAATTAAGGCGAAATTACATTGTTGCACGAAGAAAACAAAAACATATATTACAGCTTAAAATGCTTAAAAAGTTTCTAGGTATAAGACCTATATTGATTTTTCTTCCCGAAAACTACCTGCGTACTAAACTTCATGGTGATACTTGCAGCCGGTTTCGAGAAACCGATTATACATATATCGCTTAAAATATATTCACCCTCTTATTGCTATGTGTAACTTTAATATTTTTCATACTATCAGCGACTCCTGCCCTGAGTGAATATATTTGATTTACTCTACATTTGAATTGTTTCAGGTACGGTTCGTGTACGTGGTCTGCAAGTAGAGCTCCGGCCAGGGCCATATACCGCGCTTAACAGGTAGCCGAGGTAGGAACAGTTATAAAAGTAGAGCTCCGCCCAGGGCCATATACTGCGCTTAACAGGTAGCCGAGGTAGGAACAGTTATAAAAGTAGAGCTCCGCCCAGGGTCATATACCGATATGGCCGGCTACCTGCTAAGCGCGGTCGCTTAGCAGGTAGCCGAGGTAGGAACAGTTATAAAAGTAGAGCTCCGCCCAGGGCCATATACCGCGCTTAATAGTAGCCGAGGTAGGAACAGTTATAAAAGTCGAGCTCCGCCCAGGGCCATATACCGCGCTTAACAGGTAGCCGAGGTAGGAACAGTTATAAAAATGTTGTTAAACCTAGCTACTACGATTTACTACTTTTATATTACATGTCGTCTCGAAATCGAATCTCGATCGAAATTTCGATCAATCGGAATTTCATTAGATACTTACTTCTGAAAAGTAATTTATAAGTTTTATAATATCATAAACATTTTACTAAAATAAAATGATTAGAAATCTTGAAAGTAACGACTAACGACAGCGATTTTGATTATATTCGACATTTTGTTTTTTTTTTTTTGTTAAGAAATAATAATGTTTTAGCACGACAATTGCAAAATGCAAAAACGCCTGCTGTATGATTGTGTCTTTGAAGTAAAATTACGATATTGGTTCATTTATAATCATGGTTCGGCATGATTTTAAGATATTTTTGTCCGTAGTTAGTCTGTAAAACTTTAGTAAAACAAAATATCATCCAAAACCCTTCTCTGAACTCTGTAACTTTACTCCAAACACCCAGGAATCGGCGAGTTGTAAACGCAAGAATAATAAATGTTTCTCCGACATTTTGTTCTTCGAAAGGATTTGTGAGAACAAACTTTTTCTGCGTCTACTTCAATAATTGAACAGGGAGTGCAGGCGCTGCAGGCTTAGTGCTTTACTAATTTGAATTCCCCTTATTTATGACGATCGCCGGACCGCTGAACAATTTAGCTTAGAGTCTAGAGAAACGCAAAACGTCGTAACAATGGTAGTTAAAAAAATGTAGCTTAGCGTCCACAGAAACGTTGAACCAGTGGTTAACAATAATAACATAAATACAAACATTTCATAACTTCAAAACATAACAATACAACCATGTGATAAAGGCAATTATAGGGGAGACGACTACTTGTAAAATATCTAGTTTAGTTTATATACTCAGAAACATTGAGATATTACTACTTGAGAAACATAAAAATAATAATAATAATAATAATAATAATATTTAATGTGTAGCTTAGTAATGATAAGTATATCTATAAACTACAAAAGTCAATGAATGTTTTTTGCTAAATTAGTGAAAAATAAAAAATTATAATAAAAAATAAAAAAAAAATGTGTAAAAAACCTACATAGTTTTTTTACTTAAATCATTTACTTAAATCATAAACAAAAACAATCATCATTGTAAGTAAGAAATTAAAAACACAAATATTCTGAGATATTTACAATGTGCCTGTGGATATTTTATACACTTTTACCTAACGTGTCTACTTTTCTATGGAGCGTTTTCACGAGACTTGACACGAAATTTTATAAACAAATCGCTGTCTGTACCTATGAAAATA
The DNA here is from genome assembly GCA_963565745.1 of Phengaris arion. Taxonomy (NCBI): domain Eukaryota; kingdom Metazoa; phylum Arthropoda; class Insecta; order Lepidoptera; family Lycaenidae; genus Phengaris; species Phengaris arion. The sequence continues at coordinate 12,355,132 of OY751432.1, forward strand.
TTGATTTTTCTACACTGCTTCCTCTCTCTAAGGACTTACTATATTTTTAGAGTACTTTTATGCAATAAAATAAAATAAATTCGTAGACGACAGCTATTAACATAATAATTCTATGGCGGTGACGGACGATGTATGAAATGCGCCATTTCCCGAAACACAAAGTTGTATGTACATTGTACCATTGGCGACATGTGCACATAACCCGATTCGCACCGGCTTAACGTTTAAGTAAACGATACAATAACTATGACATACAGTCGTAACTAACAACATTGCCATAAAGATCATGAATTATATCAATCAAGTATTCATGATCTTAATGGTAATCTTGTACTTATTTACGTCCACGACATTTTTTTTGTCCGAGGTACTAAATTTCTCAAGATGGGTATTAAAATAAGTTTTGCAACTGGTTCATCTACAGGTTAGGGCTTCCCTTTGATGGAGAACCCGCCATCGCTTCTGCACTGTGGGTAGGTACACATAAAAAAACATTCGTAATACAAACATTCATAATTCAAAACATTACCCTCTCTTCATCGAAGTCGAGTAGCATCAAATGTTGTTTCACAAGCATCTCTCACTCATCCCATTACTTTGAATTAATCGAATCTTTAGATCCGGACTCGGAATTTTAAATAAAGTCATTACGTACCTACATATTTCACGCGGGTTACAGCATTGCAGGCGTCTGTAAACCTACATCATTAAAACGGATTGCAGTCTGTTAGGATAAAACAAACCCCTGAATAAAGCAGGTTTCAAAGTCTTTCTCTAAAATATGAATATAAGATAAACGTGGAAACGTAAGCGCAATGTACATAATGAAATTAGACGTAGAATATTTGGTTTGTGCCTACACAGGGACCGGGTGATTTCGTATTCAATTTTAAATATTAAATACCGACTTATGCGTACGTTATTTGCACAGAGATTAAAGATTTCTACTAGATTCTTTAATTTTTGTGATGTGAAATTTAAGAACGGATTTGAAATAATCCAGAGGAACTCAGAAAATTAAACATTCACGCAACGTAACTTGAGCCTTATTACATCTTTTTATTTTAATGCCTATTCAGTACTCACGTACAGAACGCGGCCGTATCCTTGCTCAGTGGGCCTAGCAGGAACATTTGACAACAGCGTAAACATAACGTTATCGAATGAGAAATTAAAATCTGCCAAAATCATGACAGTGCCCATACAAAGTTTATTGGACAACGTTACGTTTACGCCGCTGTCAAATGTACCTGCTGTCGATTCTGCTAATTAAACAGTTACAATTCAGTCCCGATATGCTAAAACTGCAAAATGGTATTCTCATAACCGTCGAACCAACGTCAAACCCGTTTTGATTGGTGAAAACTTCAAAAGCCAGTTTATTATATAAAGACGATTAATTATTAAGCTATTGCATAGCTTTTATCGCGGGCTTTGAGCGCGGCGACCGAATCAAGAAATTCCGTAACGAAAATAAACCTAACACCCCCCACTCCGACCGGCACAGCGGTGCGGCGTTGAAAGCCGTGCATCGTTTAACGTCGTTTCAGTTCGGCAGACTTCGGCACGGTGTTTGTGTGCGTGCGACTAGACGTATGCGTGTAGACTTACTATGCAATAGCTTTAACGCGGCAGTCCCCGAGTGCCACACGTATTTTTTTAATTCAATAAAAGTCAAATGAAAGTGTAAGTTGATTACGAGAAGTGGGGTTCAGGCTACAAATCATTATTTGGAAAATATTTTCAAGCCATATATTATTCCCGTCTACAAAGCCGATGAAACGGACTATAGGATACGAGATATTATATTAGTAGATAACTCGGTGCAGAAGTGCGAAGGTATTTATGCTAATGCCACTCTCTAGGCGGCCATAAAGCGTAGCCGAGTTTTGGATTGCAGGTATTATATTAAAGGATTCCCTCCTAAATTGTTTTATTCAGCAATTATATAGAGATTATGAAAATTTCGGAGCAGCCAAATTGTACTCCTTATTTTGTGCGCCGAATGCGGCTTAGAGCGTTACCTATTATCCGATCCGACATTGGTATCTAACGCTGGTAGGCGATATCCAAAAGCCAAGGGCAAGTGAAATGTATGAAACATATTATGTATTAAAATGTCGCTAATGGCCCTCGGCAATCTTCGTTTTTCTATGAAAATGAAAGAGTGTATGAGCAACGATTCACGAAAGACATTAAGGTCATTGTCGTAACCGTGCCTTCAGTGACGGTTAATACGAATGTCACCTTCTCATGAATCAGTTTGCAAAAGTGACGCAACTTGTTGAAAATAAAAGAAGTAACTTTAATTAAAACATTAAACAAATTTTTAATGATCTTCTCATTATCGTTTGCCGAAAGATTTTAACGCGGCTGACATTCGTATAATGTTATTGTCTAAAAGGGAATAACATTTTATACGTTCCAATTCCACAAACAGATGGTTTTTAAGTGCCATCATATACAATTTCATGACTGTCGCGACGCTGTAAAAGACGTACCTATATTAAAAATACGAGCACTTTTATTCGTCGCAAAACAAATTTTGTATGCACGGACAAAGTCAGGTGTCGGGAAAAAGGGGCTCGTAAAACTAAAATGGCCGAAATCACTCGTAACGGTATCTGTTACCAGTGATATTTGTGCGTGATACGGAGCGGGCAATAAAATATTACGTTTTATGTCTCATGCCAGTTTACGACTGAAGCTCAGTGGCCCCTCTGCGCTGCGTGCTTTTTGTAACCGTACAGTTCCAAGTTCTAATTGATAATATAAAGGACATGGTAAAAATCCAGTGTCGACAGCAGAAGCAATGAAAAATCCAAAATTATTGTAGCCGGTAGGTGTAGATGTGTTTGTATAGGAACTGCAGGAGTAATAGCGAGGCTTCCTTTCCATTTCTGCAATTTTTCGGCCTGACCGAGCATACGACCTCGCTCGGTCGGAGATCTCCCTTTGGGGCTTCCACTATTTCCACATTGGTGACCCTCGACGGAACACGCCTCGTTCTGGACATAATAATCACTCCCCACCCCTCCGCACCACGCCAGCCAGCTTCGGCCTCATCGGGTACCTCGACCACCAGCCTCAACACATAGCGGCCTGGTCGAACCCTCATCGGCTTAAACGGGCACTCTCACTGCAACGACCGGTCAGCAAGTAGAGCACATCTCTCCTGGTCAGTACGTAGCATCGGCCCCGCACGGCAGTATTCCGACTTACTAAAGGCCGTGCAGCAGCAGCACAGTTTCCAGCACAGTCGACAAGCCAAATACTCAAGATTCGACCTCCGGTCTTCGGAGGGGAGTGATGTGGTGGACCAATTAGCGCCACAATGTTTGTTTTCACAGTTCGACGCTATATATAAAGCATCCGAAAACTATTACAGTGGGTTTCGGCCTGACCGAGCATACCGCCTCGCTCGGTCGGAGATCTCCCTTTGGGGCTTCCACTGTTGCCACAGTAAATACTAGCATAAAATTATTTGATTCAATATACAACACAATTTGTATGTCAATACGACCATTATATAAAATACTAAAAATATACGGTATTTTTTGGTTATTTACAGAATTGAATGAAATCGTTGAAACTTGAAGGGAAAAATATATAAAATTAACAATGTATTGTTTCTACAGATTCGCGACATGAACCCCGAATAAAAATGGGGGGCTATTGACGAGTGGCAAAAAGTTGGTGATGCAGAGGGGACAGTAGCAAATAGAGTTTTATTTAGTCCAGTGATGGAGAAGATAATATGAAGAGGCGACATTTGATGATGAAGAGTTTTGTTATACCGTGTTCTAATACGATAAGGCCCACTTGCACAGATCTGGGTTAAAGTTAACCCTGGGTTAAATATCATGTTACCTCGCTCGTTCTTCGTATTTAAGAAAATGCATGATACTTTAACCCAGGGTTAACTTTAACCCAGATCTGCGCAAGTGGGCCTTAGGCCCAAATCAGACCGAAATGGCAGCGGAGCAGATTTAAAATTATATGACTGTTATGGTAATGGCTGCTCCGCTGCCATTTCAATGTGATTTGAGCCTAAGAGATCTTACGAACACTCGCACTTCAATATATATTATATTATACAGCTAGTTATATATTATATAATATAATATATTATTAGCTGTCCCAACTCACGTTGTTCTATCTCAACTATGAACTGGAATAAATAACTACACCAACATCTACACCTACATCTACAGTATTTTCTCCGTAATTTTTCCAATATTTCTCACCGCTTAAACCTTCCCTGAACTTCCACAATTATTTCAAGACCAAAATTATCCAAATCAGTCCAGCTGTTCTCGGGTTGTAGTGAGACATTGGAATTGCAATCCATTTTTAGGGTTACGTAAAACTTAAAGAACCCTTATAGTTTCGCTCTGTCCGTCCGTCTGTCTGTATATCTGTCTGTCTATTCGATCGTCTTGGTCGCTGCACTGTAAATAATAATATCGCCACAATAAGTTAGTGGAAACTCGATACAAACACATCAACCGGTCAACTTCAAAATTTCTAATTGTCAAATTTTCAACCATACATAACCATAGACAACATTACGTTTAGCTGTCAGTTGCGTTTTGTTATACCACGTCTTATGTCACGTGACACGTCCCACGGGAACGGGATCTCCTGGTTCTAAGCTACCTCTCCACCAATTTTCAGCCAAATCGGTTCTGCCATTCTTGAGTTATAAATAGTGTAACTAACATGACTTTTATAGATTAATTTTAACTAAAAATAAATAAAAGAGAAAATTACTAACTACTATTTCAGTTATTGTTTTAAAACATGCATTTGTTTAATTTTGATGTCTTAAAATTAAATGTATGCTCTTCTATTTATAACTTAAACATAGATTTTCCGACAGCGTGGGGGAAGTTTTGTTGTGACAGAATGTAATGAAAGATGTGAATATTTTTCTTCTCCTAAAATAATATGTTGTTCGTTCGTGCGGGGACTGATATTGTTTATTCTGTGTTATCTCGCCAAACACCAATCCGCCACGATATAATAAACTAATAATATTATATACTAATAATAAACGATAAGGATATGTCATAATAAACGTTTAAAATGCGATCGTACAATTCGTACAACACAGTTGTCCAATTTTCGAACATTACGTAATATAAGACTGTAAAAAAATTAAATAACCCCTAAATTGTCAAGCGGTGAACGAGCTGATGATGATGAATTATAGCTAAGAACACTCTAGATCATGTCAGCTTTAAAAAAAATCGGTTGTTTGTAAAGTTGGTTTACTGACGATAGTTGAACGTGACAACGTCATGTTATAGTGCGCGCGGAACTAATTGGCTGCGCCTTAGGTAGGCGTGTTGCCGCCGCGAAGTGGCAGTGGCAGGCGCCGAACTGAGTAATAACATCGAGCGCCCCCGCCTCTCCGTCCCACCGCTCACATACCTAAGGCGCGGCTAGCTGAGGTAACGGCAATGCGTCATTATTAGCGAGGTAACGCTGGTAACAGGTAACGCATGAGTCATGTTTTTTCGTGCGTGCAGCCGGCTCCATCAAATTATAAGACGTTATCACGTCAAAAAAATATTCTACCCCATCGTGTGGGGTATAGGTATTTTTAAATAAAAGCATGGTTTGAAACATACATTCGAGTAATCAGCGTCCAACGTGGTTTATAAGTTGCATAAGTCTCCCCATGCATTTCAGAACTATAAGAGTTCGCGACTTGTGAGTTCCTGTGCTTAAAAACTTTCTAAGAAAATTATTTTCAGCAAAATCAGGCAAATTTAAAACAATAAAAAAAACGTATTGGGCGTTGCTAGCGAAACCCTCCTTAGACATATCCTGACTATGATATTAGTTAATACTAATCCAGCATTGTTGATATATGAAAGCAAAATTACATTTAAATTCTAATCTAAAATTTTACGTACAATCATTGAAGCCTCTTATAAAATGTTGAAGTTTTAGAGATAAAGACTGTCGACAAATTAAACGTCTCAAAATATTTAAGAACTCCCCGAAGATAATTTTATCGTTCTCAGAAAAAATTCTTTAACGAAAGAATTAAAGTTTTAATTCAGGTAAGTCGAGTTCGAGTAACTTTTAAATTGAGGTAACGATTCCTAAGCTTCTATTGCCCTGACGCTAATCGTTATTGAAATCTGATTGCAATTTAACTTGTTACACTGGCTTTAACTTAACCTTTTCGTGGAATTAACTAAAGTTTTTCTTGTGAGCACAAAAATTAATTGTGAAAATTAACTGAATATAAAGTCGGTAACGTTTTATAAGGAGTCAGCTGAAGTGTATTCGCCGCAGATGTCTAATATGAAAGATTTGGCCCCAATAGGGATGATGACTACATCTCAACTATTTAGCTTCATGAATATACTCGGATATATTGAGGCATTACTAATTGGTGCTAGCTTATAATAATAATAATAATAATATCTATGGACGCTTTACACCACGGCAATTTGGCCCCGAGTTAAGTATCCAAAGAACTTGTGTTACAGGTACCATACTATACACTTTAATACTATACATATAGTGACCCAGGAACACAGAAAAACTTTTCGTTCCTTCGGCGGTATTCGAACCCGCGACCCCCGGCTTGAGCACCAAAGCGCTGAAACACTGAGCCACAGAGGTCGTTTGGATACATCTAAAAAGTACGAAAAGTTTAATTTTTATTTCTAAATTAGTAAAACGAAACCTAAATCATTAGTTTGCTTATGTCATAAACAAAAACATTTATTATGGTAAGTATGAACATAAACGCACAGATATCGGAGATATTTACAAATATGTTCCTGCGGCCGTATACTTCATACACATTTACCTAGGCGTGACGTCACAGCTTGGTACGACTTTAATTTGAGCGTTTTCACGAGACTTGCGAAATTTTGTGTACAAATCGCTGTAAAACGCAATAAAAAAATTGACAACTAGCCTATTTCACCAACGTATTGAAACGACGTTTAACGCTGAGCTTCGGTTTAAGATCTGTTTATCCTGTTCTAGCCTTGAATGAGAGAGAGAGAAAGGATTCGGGTTAAACGTTAAGCGCGTTGTCAGACATTTGGTGAAAACGAGACTTTATGGTTCTCGTATCTTTGTATGCAGGAGAGATTCGACCAACCTATCAATCTGGCTCCACGAATCTTTTCTCTTCAATGTATTTGAAGCAAAATTTGCCGCTAATTCAAAACTAACCGCTAAGTCTAACATTTATTCATATTCACCTCTGATGATTGTGATATTATCACAGGAATATAGGTGAAGGTCTAATAAGGCAGATCATTAAAAAGTCCTGAAGAGGCTGGTAAGTCCCATTGATATTGTCCTTTTGATGGCACGTATTTACTTCCGTCTTTTAATGGAAATCTAAATAACCTTCAAACCTTATAAATAACTAGATTTATGACAATTAATGTTTATACAAAGATATTGTAGGATTTGGTTTCATTTTGTCGCAAAATGGACCAAAAAGCAGCTAATTTATGTCAAATAATATATTCATTCAAAACGCGCCCTTAAAATCAACAGAATTTATGCATCACTATCATATATAGTCGATATGAATCGGATAATAACCATTAGGGTTAGTTCACAACGCGACGATACGCGGCGCTGCATTTTTACGATAATTGAACTTTATTCACTGCACAAAAATAAACACGTTTCATATGACATCCACAGTACACATACAGGCTGTCGTATTTGTCGTTATACGTCAGTATTTGAATGTCAAGTTGCACCGCGCTGTGCAGCACAACTTGACATTCAAACTCTTACAATGAAACGACTATCTTCTTGTGTATTGAATAGAGATCAATTTGAATAGCTATCTTAAACAAGCAGCTCCGCGTCGCACATTGTTTCGTTTCGGTGCGATTTGACCCTTAATTGCTTTAAGATTATTATCAAGTGTAGATTTATTTTCTCTAGAAAAAACTTATTCAAAGTTAAAACAAATAAAGACACCTAACTATTAGTAAATGTAACAAATAGCGTTGAATCGACACAGCACACTGTGTAACGTCTAACTACAGCAATTATTTCGTATTTCATCAGCGATTTCCAGCATTGTTCCGCCCCCGGTGACTTGGCTTTGTGCCGTTCCGCACAGTTTTACACGGCAACTAAAAACACGCCTTAATTGTTAAAGTTCCGCTTGTGAATTAGCGCTTATGAATGTCTGAACATTGGAACCACTTTTTTATGAATTGTTGCCTATAATATAATAGAAAAAAAAAGTAGAAATGTCAATGTCTTATTGACAGATGTCACAAGAACAGCCTATCTAGTTGGTTTATTTTAGTTAGCCAAAAGGCTATATATAGTGTAGACGTGTCGTGTTAGGCATCTCTCATATGTAATACGTATCTATGTTAAGCATGTATAAAAATAAGCAACCAATAAAGAAGAATATCACAATTGTTGCTGTATCATTATTATCACCACTCAAACGTAAGAAGGATCTGTAAGAACCAGGACGTCGCAACCCACAACAAATAACTAGCCTTTTCCCGCGGCTCCGCCCGTGTTAATATAGTATCGGGTATCCCTCGGGGATAATGTACTTTTTCGGGATTAAAGGTAGCCTATGTTTTAATCCAGAGCCAACATCATTCATCGAAATCCTTTAAGTAGTTTTTAAATGAAAGGGTAACAAAAGTCCTTCCATACATCCATCCATCCTCACAAACTTTTACATTTGTAATAGTGTAGTAGGATTTAATTGGGAGAAGTGTCATTCCTCTATGATTTTTCGTGTTCGCTAACATGAGTAACATGTTATATAGTTATTATAAAAATCTCTAATTAACAAAACAAAAAAGTGTGTGTCAGCTCCGACGCACGACTGGAGTTTACTCTAAAAAGTAAAACACGTCCCTCAGAAGGAACAAAAACTTTAGCGATCGATTTGAGTTCAAAAATTCGCGCCATGTGAAAAAAGAGACAGGTGCGCAGAATAGGCTGCGCACGAAAACGTAACGAGGTCATTCGTTCAGTAGATTTTACACCTTATATTTTTTTCATACCGGGGGCCTTATATGAAAATCGATTCTTAAGAAGTAAACTCCAATAATCCGATGCAGCATAGCAGACACCTCTAACTTTTGTGGGAACGAAATGGCAAAGGGTGCAAATTTTAGGCAACCAATACGCAGTGCCTCATTAAAACACTTTGATTTATAATGTTTGCATAAATTGGAATACCAAAATTTATGAATCTATAGGTAGATAAGATAAGTTTCTCTCAAACTTCCATGACCTCGTAATTATGTAGCCGAAGCATCGGAAAAAATAAAATAAATAAAGCAGGATAAATACAATAAAATTACTTCCATTCACACAGTTTCTGAATCGTAATTATTCATAATATTGACGTGTGAATCACGAATGAACTATAAACATTCACGATTCACACGTCAATGTTACGTTAAGCTTACGTGAAACGAGTGAGCCCTTCAAATCGTCATAACTCACGTCCTCCATAGCCCTAGTCCAGTGGATTTATTGCATCACGGTGACGGATCCTTAGGGATCTGTCAGACCCTAAGGGGCCCCATACACGGTCCGGTTTTCCTTCAGTTCGGCCTGAACGAATGCAAAATCGTATCGTCTGTGTGCAATTTCGAGATCGCATCAGTCGGCCGTATGGACTGAAGCGATTCGTTCCGGTGTTGCCAACTCTGTTTTTGCGAAACTACTAAACTTGCGTCGTTTTCTACTAAAAACTACTAAAAAAGTACCGAGAACTATAAAAAAGCTACTAAACTTAGGAATCCATAAAAGGTTTTTAGGTATTTTGTGTTTACAAACATACATACATTTTCAGTTTTAATATTTAACCATTAAATTAAAAAAATATAGTAGGAAATATTACGTATATAGAAATTAAATCGGTAGTTTTAAGCGACTTACGGATGCGTGCTACTATGTGCTATTATGATAAGGTGTCATAATAGCACATAGAAGCAGGCCACTTTGCATATTATGATTACTGTCTAGCTATTTTCTACAAAACCACTACTAACAACTAAATTCCTACTAAGGAAGAATAAAATACAAAATTTATTAGTAAAACTTTGTAAAACAACTAAGTTGGCAACATTAATTCTGACCTGTACGGATGGACTGAACGGCAATAAAATTGGACTGAACGGTAATAAAATTCGAGTGTAAAATAAAACCGGTTAAGTGCGAGTCGGCAAGATAAGTTCCGTACAAAACGGAAAAATCACGTTTGTTTTATGTGAGCCTCAAATTTTTATTTTATTTATATTTTATTCTGTTTTTAGTATTTGTTGTTATAACGGCAATAAAAATACCTACACCATACATGTGTGAAAATTTTAACTGTCGAGCTATCACGGTATAAGTAGGTTAAGATACAGCCTGGCGACAGACGGACGAACAGCAAAGTCTCAGTAATAGGGTACCAAAGGGTAAAAACGGGACCCTATTCCTGAGACGGGTACGGAAGCCTACAAATGGCACGTGGTCTAAAGAAATTTATTAAAGTTCATTGAAGTATTTAAAACTTTAGAGCCACTATGGTTGATAAAATCTAAAGACTATTACTATAAAACAAAGAGAAATGATTTCTATAACATATTACTGAAAAAATGTATGACGCAATAATTCGGTTTCGTCGATAGCGTGATTACAATTGCAGCAAAATACAATTAATAAATAAAATAATAGCCTAAACTGACCAAGAGCATGTCGCGACATGTCTAAATAGGGTTCCGTAACTGTCAAGGCGTAATAGGTTTTCATTGAATTACTACAAATTTATTGTCATAAAGTTATTACAGAAGCGGCGGACAGACACACAGACGGACGGGCAGAGTGAAATTATAAGGGTTCCTTAAGTATTACGGAACCCTAAAAACACGACCGAAGCTCGCGGCAGTTTTCCGCGTATGTGCTCGAATCCGTTCAGGCCGAAGCTTAGATTGAAACGCCTAGAAACGCATAAAAAGTGAAGTATATCATACTCAGCCATATCGGCTCAGTTTGTTCTAACGACCCGTCAGTTGGCGAGGTCAAGCGCTAGTGCATACATCTCCGACTATTAAAAACATTGTGACGGTTTGTGTCGTTATAAGGTGTCACAATGCATCGGAAAAGAATTAAAAAATCTTTGGACATAACATTTCATATATAAGTATGAAATGCTATGTCCGAACAATTTGACTTGTATTAAGTCAAATATTTAAAACATTTTAAAATAAAATCATATTATGTCGCCATCTTGCTGCCCTATTGTGAATTGTGAAAGTGTTACTAGTAAAAAAAAATTTATTTCAAATTTTCATAGCTAACTAATAGTTGCAACTAAGACAAAGTTTTATAATATTTCCTGATTTTTTTAATCATCAATTTAAAGTATTGCCAGTATAATATACAGGAATATATTATAATCCTTAATATATTCCTTAATTTTAGATGGTTTAAGATGAAATATAAGTTATATTTTTTCATCTCACGATATTTAAGAAAAACAAATACAAAAAGCCGTGTGGTATCGTGGGACACGATATTCTATTCGAGGTATAAAGAAAACAATAAAGACTATACATATAAAAATCTTACAGTACACACTCCAACTTTAATGTTTTGTTTGTGTGCGTGTCGGTATGTAATGCTTACGCCTACATCTATGTGTTGCTTGCTTCACTTTGTACGATGCGTTTGTTTGAAGAGTATCTAGGCGTTATTAATCAACGGGCCGAACTGATGTCAGTTCGGTCGGATGCGATTGTCTCCGTGTATGTGCTCGAATCCGTTCAGGCCGAACTGACGTCAGTTCTAACTGAAACGATCGGCCTCTCGTCTGTGGAGCCCTTTAACATCACAATCTCGGCTGTCGGTGGTACGTTTCCCTTAAGCTCTAATAAAAGTTATCGTGACTTTTCGGGAGTGACCTACTTTATGAGATTCCTTTTCAATTCTATTGATTGACGATTGGTTATTACAATTTATTTTATTTTGTTGGTTACCTTCTGGAATGAAGTAAGTTGAAAAGTATTCGATAATGTAGTAATCGATGTTTTATTTTTTGGGACGAAGAAAATAATGAACATTTTTTTTGCATCTTTGTGATTTGTAACTCGATGAAACGAAAATATGTATGCGAGAAACCGAAGTCATATTTTTAAGGTGTTACATAAAAACTCAAAAACAAAGTGGTTCTCCAATATTTTAATTCTGAACAATTTCCCTAGTCGCATGAATTGGCAAACCTACACTACTTATTTTGAGTGTTACTTAAAAGCCATATTCATTTAAACATTGAAGAAAATTAGAGGTAATTATCATTAAGTAGGGCGCACTTTTTATTAGCATATTTTGAAAGGGCCTTAGAAGGGAGAGAAATAATTTGGATGTTCATTAAGAGAAAAGCTTTCGGCACGCTTACGCAGTGCGCGGTGCGACTGATTCCTTAATTCTTGCCAACTTATTATTTATTATATTTATTTATTTTTTATTTATACTTATTTATTTAAAGAAAAAAACTTGAGAGATGTCAAGGGACACCCGGATGAAACGAAGTTCTTTTCGATTAATTAGTGAAGGAATTGAAATATTTTTTTTTTAAAGTTATAATAATATATTTTTTAATATTAACAAATATAATGTAATATAAACTTAATCAGTAGGCTCAATTTTAGTAATAATTGAGAGAAAGAGAGAGAGACAGACAGAGAAACACGCGCACGCCGCACGGCTTATAACTATAGCAAAAAGTGTCGTTACAAGTAATAATTTTAGTCCTAATTTTTCCGTCTAGCCCCTTTCGCAACGCGCGATAAGGAACTTCGTTCCAATACTTATTATTATTTCTGATTCCAGTTCAATTGTAGTACAAGAAGAGCGTCTACTCTCTCTGTCTCTTATTTTGTTGTGTGATATATTATTTTGTCATTATGTTGGCTGGCAGAGAATGCCACAAGGCATTAAGCCCGCCTCTGTACATTTACGTGTCATAAGTGTTGTAAAAAAACTTAGGCGTTCCATTTCGCAATATTTTGCTACCTTCCGTATTTTCACACAATTTCCCATTTCGCATAACCCGCATGGTAGAAATTGGATAAAAAATCAAATTCACTAACCCAGAACTAGGACTTAAGGGCTATTTTCATAAAGGAATTTTTTGGAACCAAGTTCCTAATGGCGCGTTGCGAAAGGGGGCTAGACGGGAAAAATTAAGACTGTAATGACACTTTTTGCCACTCGAAATCACAATGTAATAACGACTATTAATAATGATGCAAAAACGACCTTATCACCTTGACAATAATGAAGAATTTAGTAATTACACATTGTGACTGTTATCGGCATTCCTTCGTGCAATTCAAATTCGTGTGATTGTTTCTTTCTAGAATGTTCTGCTAATAGGGATGTAATCATATGAATGTTTATGATGTTGGAAAATCGATAGATTCTAAAATCAATCAATATAATAGTAGATTGTTAGCCTAGGGTTGAAAAGAATCATTTCCCGAGCTGGCAGTTTTTTTTTTTTTTTTTTTTTTTTAATTCTGTCCCCCTAACGTAATCAGGGCTTGTTCATTTCTTTTTTTAAATCTTTTGTCTAATTTAATCTTTTCCTGTTTCTTTTTAAATTATCTTACATCTATTTTACAATTTTTCTCGTTTTTTAATATTTACAAAGGTTATTGCGTCGTCCTTATTTACCATAACATTCTTTTTATATTACCATTGTAATAGTCACAAATAGCTGGTACCGAGCTGGTAGTTAGACTATAGACGGCTATAGTTGTTTGATATATTTTGGGAAATTTGGCTGTTCTGGATCTCTGTAAAAGTAGGAGACTCTGGTATTTTATCAGACGATGGATTCCATCGCGGACACTCCCTGGAAGTTGTCGGCAGAGGCGAATTAGGGCGTATTTTTATAGTTTCGGTTAATTTGGTTGAAATTTTAGTTTTATTTTGGACTGAATCCTCTATGTAGCCTTCGGCGACTGTACTGGATTTCCAGCCTCCATGTCTTTTTAACGTAGTCATGTTTGCCCCAGAATTGGCTAAAAGTGTCGCTGAAGTTCGTCTAAAACAGTGTCCGGTATACTGCTCACAGTTTGGTAAATTCAAATATGTTGCTATCTGCTTCGGCATACCTGAGATTTTATTTTTACCGATCACTTGTTTATAGCATTTTCCCTTCTGTTGTATAGTTGAGAAAAAAGCGGTCCGTTTTTACATCACTAGGTCTCATTTTTTGATATATCTTTACTATTTGTGTAAACTCTTCTTTTACTATAAACGAGCGCTCAATATGTGTCTTTGTTTTTAGTCAGTTTTACTAATAATAAATCGCCTTGACTTTCAATGTCGTTAATTGTCAAATTTGTGAGTTCACTGCTTCTGCAAGCGCCGCTTATAACGAGTATCAATACGACCTGTGAAAAACATGTAATTATTTTAGTATTTGTGTAATAAATACGTTCATATTTAGAATAAATCCATAAATACTTAGGTAAACTTACCTTCACTGCCAAATCTATCTCGTCAGGAGCATCATTTAAAAAAAAAACACCTCATGAGTTGTGAAAACTTTAGATTTCTTACTCTTGAACCCCTGCGACTGTCTTTTCAAAAATGCTGTTAAATTATGAATTTTTTTCAAATCTACATTGTGTTGTAAAACACAGTAAAGTGTTAAGTGTACTTTTCAGCATTGAATATCGGCTCCATACCGTTGAATGCAGGTTGTAATTTGCTACACAGTCCATGAAAATATGTAAGAAATACACTTTCGGAAAACAATTTTATATTCTTGTCTTCTCGCCACTTCATAAAATCATTGTATGTGTTTATATATCTTTCTTTTGATATTTTTGGCAAAAGATTTTCTATGACACAATTTGCCTCGTCTGTAATGGAATCTGGTGTCAATATTTAGCTTAAATTCATTTTTAATATTCAAGTTAAATCTTAGCACAAAAGTCCGTCGCAGATACATACATAACAGATTTTAGTATCCCGCCAATTTGTGTTGACTTTTTAAATTTTAAATATGGAACTTGCTACGCGGCGAGTGCGCCGCGTAATTGTCGCGGCACTCGCGGCTTATTCCGCTCAAAGAAGTTTGCGCTAAATTCACAGTGGCTGTTTAGAAAGTCATGTCATTTTTTAATAGTTTTTTTTACATAAAACTCTTCACAGCTGACAGCAGTTCTATTTTTGAAGTCCCTCGGGCCGGAATGAATTTGTATGAGTTTTTCCCTCCCTATGAAAGAAAAGCAGCATCTTCCACCCAATAATCAGATCAAAACAACACTACTTTCCGAGTATGAGAAATGAAAATAATATAGTTATATATAAAAAGGGTTATAATTATTGATCGTGCGAATAAAAATAGTTTGCGACTGCACATGAGCATACTGTGAATTTGGAAAATAATTAATATAATATATTATACTAAGGCGGGTCAATAAGTCCGTGACTTTTTGAATTTCTAACCTCCTTACTGAAAAAGCAACACTACTCCTGTCAACAGGCATCTGTCAGTTGACTCCTATCAAAATTTGAACTTGCTGCGTCAGTTAGTTTGTGTTTTACAGCTATCTTTATCAGACTATCCAGTAACTTAAGAAAAAATGGAAAAAAGTGAATTCCGTGTGCTTATTAAGCATTATTTTTTGCGAAAAAAAACCATTACCGAGACCAAGGCTAAGCTTGATAAATACTATGGGGACTCTGCACCATCGATTTCAATGGTAAAAAAGTGGTTTACTGAATTTCGTTGTGGCCTTACAAGCACTGAAGATGCCGAACGTCCTGGACGCCCAGTTGAGGTCTCTACACCCGAAACAATCGAAAAAATTCACGATATGGTGTTGGCCGACCGAAGATTGAAAGTGCAAGAGATTATGGAAGCCATAGGCATCTCGCATGGCTCAGTGGTTTCAATTTTGAATGATCACTTGGGCATGAGAAAGCTTTCCGCAAGATGGGTGCCGCGTTTGCTCACAGTCGACCACAAACGCAATCGTGTAACAACTTCACAGGAAGGTTTGGCGTTGTTTAATCACAATATGGAGGAGTTTTTTAACCGTGGACGAAACATGGATCCATCACAATACACCAGAGACCAAACAACAGTCAAAACAGTGTGTTTCTAAGGGTGAATCGGCGCCAAAGAAGGCCAAGGTGGGTTTGTCAGCCAATAAAGTTATGGCGACTGTTTTTTGGGATGCACGTGGGATAATTCACATTGACTATCTTCAAAAGGGAAGAACAATTAATGGAGAATATTATGCCAACTTATTGGACCGCTTCAATGAGGATTTGAAAAAAAACCGACCTCATTTGGCCAAGAAAAAAGTTCTTTTTCACTAAGACAATGCAAGGGTGCACACATGTGCAGTTGCCATGGCAAAAATCCATGAATTGGGCTATGAATTGCTCCCACATCCACCCTATTCTCAAGATTTGGCTCCGAGTGACTACTTCTTGTTCCCAAACCTGAAAAAATGGTTCGGTGGAAAAAGATTTGACTCCAATGATGAAGTCATCTCGCAAACAAAGGCCTATTTTGAGGACTTCGACAAATCATATTTTTTGGAAGGGATAAAAAAATTGGAGAAGCGTTGGACAAAGTGTATAGAGCTCAAGGAGGACTACGTTGAAAAATAAAATGATTTGTTTATCAAAAAATCTGTGTTTTATTCCAAAAGTCACGGACTTATTGACCCGCCCTCGTATCTATACAGATAAACAAAATTGAAGTGTCTGTTTGTAATTTCAAAATTAACAGGTTTTATTTTCACTTAATTTATTTAAAAGTATGATCGGTACTTACAATAAAATATAAATTGTTAACATTTTTCTGTCCGTCTGTCATGCCTTCGGTCTTGCCATTTCAGAGATTAGCCGGAACAAACACACAAACTGACAGACGGACAGAAAAATGTTAACAACATATATACATGGACACGGGAGGTCTAGCACACACACATATATATATATATATATATATATATATATATATATATATATATATATATATATATATATATATATATATATATAGGCTGCAATTCTTCATTATCAACTATATATTTATATTATAATATATATATTATAACTTCGTTCCATCCGGGTGACCCTTGACACATCTCAAGTTTTTTTATTTGAAAATGAGATTTAATATTTTATAATTGAACTAATTGATACATTCCCCGAAAAGCATTTAGGTTTTCGTTTATTTTAGAAGGCTTCATCAATTTACCAAATCATACTAGTATATACCGCCCGTAGTTAAACCAGCATAAATATTTGTATGTTTTATACTTGTATAACTACAGAGGGCTTAGCCAACATGCCATCGTTAATTACAATGACGATTTTCGAAATTGAAAATATGGTATTGACATTAATTTTTGAAATAACGTTCGCTAACACCTAGCGGGATCCCATGTCTGGGAGACTTATGGTATTATATTATATATTATGGAGAGAATTAGATCTGGATATGTTCTATTAAATTATGATGAAACCAGAATTTGTTCCGTATAAAAAACGGAAATATACACTCCAGCCAGCGGGATATTTCCCAAAGTTGAAACCGTCTGATATAAATATAAATCTATAAATTGGTATCAACTTTTAGATCTATAATTGTTCTGTTCACCTAAACACTAAATTAATAAAATTATATACTTTTAATTTGAACACAAGATGTATGAATAAATAATTTATGTAAAATTATAGTCGAAAATAGTTTTTTATTGATTTTAGTGTAAAATTTACAAAAAAAATGTCCTTGAGAGAAAAAGTCCGCTGACTGGAGATTTCTTCGCAGCTTGATTGTGGCTGAAGTAAGGACGTGAGAAGAATGTTTTTTTTTTTGGTGAACAGAATAATTACAGATCTAAAAGTTAATACCAATTTACAGACGTAGCTTGGTTTAATATCCCGCTGGCTGGAGCTCGGTTAGAAAAGTTTATGCGGAACAAGTTCTGTTTTCAGTATAATTCAGTAGAACATTATCCAGATCTAATTTTCCACATCACTCATATTAAGTATATTATGTAGACATGAGATCCCGCTGCGTGTAGACACGTCGTTCGCTAAGTGATATAGCGCGCGTCAAAGTCATACATTTTTGATTTCTAACTTCGTCATCGCAATAATTAGCGATGGTGTCTTGGCTAAAGGGCCTGTTGCTTTAAGTTCCGAATAATTTGAATGCGATAAATCCGTTCACAGACGTAGGTAGTGTTTGTTCATGAACCGACATCAAATGTGCTCGACCCGAACTGTTTACACAATCCTGGGCGATTGAGTTGTTCGAGTGTCTACTGCACACAAGCCACGCCACGATAATCTAGATCCGACAAAATAACAGACAGATGGTCGGACGGACCGAGACGGACAGACGGACAACAAAGTGATCATATAATTTGAGTTCCGTTTTTCCTTTTTGAGGTACGGAACCCTAGAAATGGTTTAGCGGAAAGAGTGACTATGACATTTTTTTTACGTTTCAATGTAAGTTACAGTTTATCTAACTACCTATTAAATAACTACGCGAAGAAAAACTTTACAAAATTTAAGTTCTAAAAAGTTTTACTATCATACATAATATCACTTCTCAATGAAGGAAGGAATATAGGTACCAAGTTAGTTTATTTCAAACTGCAAAATGTTTAAAGTCCATAAAAAGCGAGATTATCCAAGCAGTTTTATAATTGAACAATATTTTCAATTTACGAGCAGAGAACAAGCTGAATTTCTTTATTTTTATAAATAACGTTAGTGCAACGTAATTAGCACTTCCCAAGCAGCCGCAGCTGAGACCTTTGATATCTAATGAAAATGTACCTGTGGGATCTTAGACTACAAAATTAAATTGCAAATCTTAGAAAAAACGTATGTTTTTGTTATACCGGTTGTCTGTAAAGTCGGTTTACTGACGATAGTTGAACGTGACAACGTCAACAACAACAACAACAACAAAAGGATTGTGTGGTTTTATGAAACCACGGTAAAAGTGA
Organism: Phengaris arion; assembly: GCA_963565745.1. Taxonomy (NCBI): domain Eukaryota; kingdom Metazoa; phylum Arthropoda; class Insecta; order Lepidoptera; family Lycaenidae; genus Phengaris; species Phengaris arion. Next base: position 12,374,169 of record OY751432.1, read on the forward strand.
AACTTAATAGCAATAAAATGCGCTTCTTGTGTCTTCGCGTGAACTACATAACGAGTTAAATGCGGTCTTTATCAATATACAGACTGTTTATGCGTTAGATTTTAAGTTAATTTTCTTATGGAACTTTGGTTCTCATACGGCATACTAGATGGCGCTGATTTGCCGCTAGATCACGCTATAGGTAAAGCGAACCTATTTGCATAAGATGTTTATGAGGGCCTTACTAATGTGAAGTATTTTTGGGTTGTAAACCAATCAAGAAAAGGATTGTGTGGTTTCATGAAACCACGGTAAAAGTGAAACTTAATAACAAAATAGCGTGGAGCACTGGCACAAATGAGTTCTAGTCTATACACTACACGGTCAGCTGATGCGAACTATAGGCGCCGCCATATTGGCCTCGGCTGCTCTGACGAGCGCCTTTCACTTTATCCCTACAACGCGGCCGACCGTCACGCGACATGCAACACACAGACGAAAAAGTTTGACTGTTTACACAGATGTAATAATAATGAGGTAAAGGCAATGCGAGCTTACGCTGGTACTCGGTAACGATAACGGGTAACAGGTAACGCATGAGTCATGTTTTTTCGTGCGTGCAGCCGGCTCCATCGATTTATAAGACGTTATCACGTCAAAAAGGAGTTTTTTTTGTAGTACGCAAAGTTGCACAGTATTTTATGATTTTCGAGTATATAAAAATTATTTTTTAAGATGAAGGGAAGATGGGGCAAGATAAAGTGGGGATAAGACGGAGTACTGGGCTATTCACGTTCTAGCATCTAAAGATCCTAGTATATATCTGTATAATCTATGTAAATATCTATGCGTGATAGCTGTTGTGAGACATACTTACGAGCTTAAAACGAAAACAGACGGCATATTTTGTTTATATTATTGCGGAGAAAAAAAAAGTGATTTCAGTTGACACGCCTAAAATATTATAAATATGTTTTATGTGTGATTAGCCTATTGAAAATCCCACTAATAGTTTGTACGTATTAACGTACCTAACAGGCAGTTATATTTTATTTCACATGAAAAATTTAAAAAGAGACGACGCGACGGGATGAGGCGGAGTATAGTATACTTACCCCCGGTTTCTGAAAGGCTAATCAACACCAAAATCAACTAATCAGCGGTCAAATCTCTTGTCAAGTGTAAATTGAGTTGCAAAAAGCTTGATCAGCCGTTTGATTTGATCTTCGTGTTAGTTAAAAAAACTAATGTCAAACGAATGGTCAAACAACACGTCAAGCTCTGTTTTCGGTTTCTGGAAAGCTATTTAAGGCTTGTATGTGCTTGTATGTGTCATGTCAATTTGATCAATGATTAGTAAATTTTTAACTAATCAGCGTTTCAGAAACGGAAATTGATTTAACAAGCCTGTTAACTCAACAACGTGTTAGTTCATCAACTATTTGATTAGCCTTTCAGAAACCGGGTGTTAGTGTGTTCTTAATGATATTATGCTCTGAGCCTTAGGTACCCCGTGCTGCCCCACCCTCCGTCCATTAGACGTAATTCTACAACCTATTTTAAATAGGTAGACACCTTAATTTTATCTATTAAATTCTTATCCTATTCTACTGGATTACAATTAAGCTTTAATAATGGACGATGAAAGTAATATGCAATAAGGGTAGTATCTTATTACTTATACCTATACCGCATGACTAATAAAAATATTTAAACAGTGGATAAGCAATACCTATAATGTTTTGTTCTTATCTGATACGTGGGTAAAGTCGCTTGACAGACAAGGGCAAAACATTGTATTGCTTATTCATTGCGTAAATATTTTTATTGGTAAGGGGGTTAGATTAGACGAAGGCTTCCAGTATTTATAATCAAACGAATCCAATACAATAATAAAAAGCAATGTTACGGCGCGAGTTATGTTTTGGGTCATAATAATATTGCCCGGCTCCTAAATTATTCATGCTACGAACGCGATGCAAATATGAATTTCCAGTCAGTGAGTCTGTTTGCTTTGTAAAAGACGCGAGTGACAAGCTGATGGCGTTAATGCTGTTGTTTCACTTCTCACTTATAATTATTTTATTTATGCTGATGAATTATTGGAACAGCATACAGCGCCGTCGCCGGAGCGTGGCGGCGCTTCATACTCTGATAATTCATTTATTTTTTAATAAATTAAATAAACATTGTATAAAAACGTCACACAAATGCATGGCACAACCCTTTTAAATGTTTTATGGTTAAAATAGAATACCGACTTTTGAATGTACTGTGTTATTCTGTTTACCTATAAAATAATACAGAGTGCTTAAATGAAGCTTGTCATGATATTGTTCGCGTCGAGTTCGTGAACTTTACAAGGTAAACTTTTGATCAATTATAATATGCTACAGGGATTTGAAAACCTTTCATCCCTCTTTCACGACAAAATAACAATGGCAATTACAAATAATATCTAAGTTTAATTCATTCTAACATTAATTATTTATGAACCACTATCTATTGGGGAAAATATTGACTTTTTGGTCTTGATGAATTATTGACTTGATAGTTGGATAGTCGTAAATATTTAGAAGGATATTTTATTTCAGTATCCAGTTATTTATCTTTCTAGTCGATTAATTAAATTTTCTATTCGATTAGATAAAATCCATTGAACTAATATATTGGACAAGATAAAGTTTAGTCTACAATAAGTAAAATCGGTCAAGTGCGAGTCGGTCTCGCGCACGATGGGATCCGTACCATTATCTATAAAATCGAAAATAAAACACGTTTTTTATATAGGAGCCCCTAAATATTAATTTTGTTCTGTTTTTTAGTATTTATTATTATAGCGGCAATAGAAATAAATCATCGGTGAAAATTTCAACTGTCTGGTTAGTGATAGATAGACAGACAGACAAATAGCGGAGTCTTAGTAATAGGGTCCCGTTTTACCCTTTGGGTAATAAGGGTTACTTCCCCACCCTTCCTTCCTAAAAATCCTTATTGCAATATCTAATCTGCTTGTTCTGTTCTTTTTAGTGCTGAATTTCTATTCTTCTCGTATCTCAGCCGCTGACAGCTCGGGCCACACATAACGACAGTATCAACGACAGTTTAGCAACAGACTACAGTGGCACTCGCGCGGTCTCAAGACGTCTCATATCATAGCTGAAGTTTCATGTTGTGACGACAACATGAAACTTCAGCTATGACATGGGTTTCACTTTTGCGTTTTAATGTTTATTTTCCGCTGTTTATAAACTTTGTTCTGTGAGATGTTTATTGCGGTGTTTTCGGGAGTACCTAATTCTCGTGTGAGTGACGTTTATATTACTTTCGAGAGAACGTTTGTGTTATATTATGTCGGAACAAAGTTATATAGTTTGATTTAATTTGTAAAGTTCGTGTAAACATTCGCTCTCTGCTGCGGTTTATTTGCATGGTTTTATGTTTCTTTAAGTTAGTGTTAAACATATTTAAAGAACAACATCTACTTAAAGATCAAATCTATTTAAATTAAAGTACCTGGGAGACCGTGGAGGCTTTGTTAGGTGTTTTAGTAGAATGATAAAATAATTAAAAAATATATAAATATATAAGAAATACTTAAAAATGCGTAGTTTCTGAGGGATAAGACCTAGCCAGATCGATCTTTCTCCCCCAGAACTCCCTGCATACTAAATTTTATGGTAATCCTTGTAGCCGTTGCCGAGACACCGATTATACATATATAATATAAAAGATCGTCTCGTTTAAAGTATGTATGATTAGGGTCAAATGTTTGTATACAGTGTGAATTTTTTCAAGGTGGGCATAGTAGACAAAATCAGAAACTATAAGCACGAAAAATTCCGAAAAGAGTTTGAGAGCGCGATTTTGAAAATAACTAAAACTTTGCCATTGTAAATTTTCCTAGCCAGGAATCTAACAAACTGATTTTGAAAAAAAAAACACACTGTTATTACACACTTGATAGTGTTGTTAATAAGGAACATAATATTCTGCACAGTAATGACATACGGCAAACTTAAGGAACGGGTTAATTTCTAACAAAATATGCTTTTTCCATACTTTGTTTAATAGGTCGATTTATTGTTAATTTCTGTCTATTTGTATTGTATAATATGTTACTAATTCAAGCTAATCTTGTCCTATGTCACATTATAGTATATTCAAAAGTTAAAAACTTTAACCGGACTACGCAAATTATGTAGCCTATGTTTCCCGGGCAATTATTACGAATCTATTGACACCTCATTCACTAAAATCGGATCGGTAGTTTAGGCACTACGATGAAACAAACATACATACATACGTAGACTAACAAAATCATTACCCATTCTTTTGGCTTCGCCGTAGTCGGGTAAAAGTCGTGTGGTAAAAAACCATAAACAGTATCTCCATTCTCCTTGTAATACTCAATATTATAATATAGGAAAAAAACTAATTCTATAACACAATAATATTCAGATAATTATTATAATAAACTTAAATTTAAAAACAGATAAAATATTTAAAGTTTTCAAACAAATGCTAGCAGCACTGAAACGCTTTTAGTACCTTTTATTGTTTTTTTTGTTTATACTTTGATGTTATTCGGCAGCGTGGAACTGTCTCAGAACAGCCTGCGAGAACCTTCCACAAATAAAATGTTATTCACTGCCATTGAACCTTGCGTGTGATTTGCGTGAATTAAATAAAACTCACTTTGCATTAAATGTACTCTTTTCTAGATTGAAAACTCCTAAATAAAATAATGATTAGAACTACTGTCAGTAATGGCACGTTCAAAAGCTAGTTTTATTAAAATCGAAATCTTTTTAATTTTAATACAAAAAAAACTTAGTCCTTTTCATCCGTTATTGGATGATTTGTAGTAGGCGAAGTAACCACTCTTGAAATAGTGCCTGGGACAGTTGGCTTTATAATGTCGTATGGTTCCTAAGCACATACGGCATTCTCACAACATAGTCAGCCTAGTCCAGAGGAATGACTGGTCAATACGTCTGGGGCCTTCCATGAGCGGGAATTCCTCACGATGTTTTCCTTCACGAGCGTCAATATAATGGTATGAGGTAGGTACTTGAGATCCGAAAAAGTCTCATTGGTACCTACACGTCACAACGTGGGAATCGAACCTGCGCTCTCTCGAGTGCGAATAAAACGGTCTACCCACTAGACCATGGAGCTCTTCATACAAGACTGTGTAGTTTATGTGATGTTTACAAAACACATTATCTAAACGATGTATTCAATAGCGTATTTGAATGATGCAAACGCGTTAACTAAATGAATAGCGCTATTGTATAGATAAACTACTGACAAAAAAATGTGACCTAGCGCCATCTGTGTAGCCATGCTTTAGAAATTTAAGTTGCTATGTAACAAGTACAAGTAGCTTCCGACAGAAGGCGTTATAACCACGTTGACGTGACGCGACCTTGACGCGACGTGACCTTGAAATTTCAATCTCAACGCTGCGAAAGAATGTTTCACTTCAAAAAATATCTGAGATGCAAAACCGGGCATAAATCAATTAGCTGGGCAATTCGCCAGCCAGCCGAGTGACAGCGTTTCTGCGACATGGCCGTTTCGCGCCATTTTACAACCTGACAAACGCTCCATTGATGTGCGAGTTATGTTTCTGAGCAGCTATTAGTCAATTTAAATTCCACTTTGTTTATTGTTTTAGTTTGTCACTGCAAAAAACTGGCCAAGAGCGAGTCGGACTCGCTCACGAGGTGTTCCGTCGAAAACGGCAAAAATACATGTTCCTTGTATGGCTATATAAAGCAATACAAGGAACATGTACCTATAGCTATATTATTTCAACTGTTTAGCTATCCCGGTCCATGAAATACAGCCTGGTGGCAGACAGACAGACAGATGGATGGAGCGCGGAGTCTTGGTGTAAAAGTGATCCGTTTTTACCTTTTGACAGGCCCTAACAATATAATCTTTTGTAGACTATAATTTACATAATCCTTATAAAGTATCTTTATAAGTTACCATTTTCTTTGTTCTCTTGTAAACTTTTCGAAAAATGCAGCTTATTCATAATCGCACTTTCTACATTCTAAATCTAAATTCACGAGACAAGATAAAAAAATTGACCAAATCATAAGAAACATTTTTTTTCAATTTGGTCCAAATTTTGCTAAACTTTGGACCAAGTTTAGCAAAATACCTGACAGGACACATAACCTGCATCATAGTGCAAGATAACTTTCAATGAAATATAATTAGTGAAAGTGAAAACTATTTTGATTTATTTCAATGATAATGCTAAGACTGGTTCTTAATCAGATAAAAAATCAATTCATGTGTGTATAGGTCAACTTTTCTCACTCAAAAGAATAAAATTACTCCTTTTGCAGCTTTTTGGAATGAAAATGTGAATAGAACAAAAACGGCTTTATTATGAAAATTCTACAATACTAAGAAAAGAAAAAGTTTTTTTTTTGTTTTTAATAAGGTGTATTGCCTCCTCTTACCCTAATAACTGATTCAAGTCGGTTTCGCATTGACCTGATAAGTGTTTTTAAAAGATCTTGCGGAGTATTGTCCCATTCTTGTGGCAATGCAACTCTGAGCTCCGCAACCGTTGTTGGAACCGGATTTCTTGTAAATACAGCTCTTTTTAGGTTGTCCCACACGTGTTCTATCGAATTGAGGTCCGGGTTACGTGCTGGCCAATCCATGGCCAATCACGAATCTCAACCTGAGTAAAATATTGCTCAACATGTCTCGCTGCGTGCGGACGAGCATTATCCTGTATCAGAATGAAGTTTTCGCCTATAAATCCGCTAAAAGGTACCACATGAGGGTCCAATATTTCCGTTATATAGCGATGTGATGTTAAAACACGGTTAACACTATTACGACCATGTGTGTCTGCGTCAATAAACACAAGTTCAGTTCGAGGATCCATCGATATACCGCCCCAAACCATACAAGACCCGCCTCTAAATGGGAACCCCCTCCTCAATGCAATTTTGATGTTATTAATTTATGTTATTAATTTATTAATATTGATGTTATTGTTGATGTAATCGGTGAATTCTGTGAGCGCGGTGGCGGTGCTGCGCCCTCGCTGGAACCCATGCTGCGCCTTAGATACTATGCCGTGCTGCTCTAGGTTCCTACTTACCTGGTTCACAATTACCTTTTCTACAATCTTATTTATCACTTACTTATCACAGACAATATCGCAATTGATCTATAGTTACTGTAATCTAGATAAATTCCATTTTGATATATCGGACGTATAATTCTTCAATAGGTCTGGGTAAATACCTTTATGCACACACATGTTTATAAATTTAGCTAATACTACACTTATTTCTTTTTTAACTTGCTTGATATCTTCTACTCTTATATTATCTATCCCTGGCGCCTTATTACAATGTAGCATATCTTTATATTTTTCACTGTACATGCTTTTACTTTCTTAAAATAAAACGACTTATCACTCGGCACTACGTAAGAACATCTATCTAAAAATTGCTATTACAGTTATATTTTATATTCTTAATTTCTGTTGTAAATGTTTCTGAGAATTTGTTACATATATTATTCATTGTATTCTCTAGTCTGCCCTAAATATTTAGTAATAATATCATCCAAGCTCTTTTTAGAATTGCCTATCCATTTATTTATTTTACACCAAATTTTTCTAAAATCATTATTACACTTTTCTATCTCTTTTTTTTGTAATTATTTTTAGCAATATCAATTAATTTATTAACTTTATTTCTATACCTAGTATATATTAATCTATTATTCATGTTATTAGGTGAAGACTTCCATATTCTAAAAAGAAAATCTCTGTGCTCTAGCTTTTTCCGCAGTTCTATATCTACCCATGGCTGTGTAACTCTTTTCTTTCTATACTTACTTATTATTTATTATATATTATTTATTATACTTATTATATTATATACTAACTTATTTCTATACCTAGTATATATTAATCTATTATTCATGTTATTAGGTGAAGACTTCCATATTCTAAAAAGAAAATCTCTGTGCTCTAGCTTTTTCCGCAGTTCTATATCTACCCATGGCTGTGTAACTCTTTTCGTTTTTGATATTTTCCGAATTTTGCTCTTATCATATATATCAGTAAAGATTTTATAGATTTTTTCAAATAGTACAATAGTAAAATTTTATTGCATTAAATCGGACCAATTAATCAATTTTAACTGTTCACTAACATTTTTTTCATCTAATATTATTTTTATTTTACAGTTATTATCAATTACATTACCAGTTGCAGTGAAGCTAATTCCAACCATATATTTAGTTTTCCGATATAGTACAACTTAGCAGGTGAGCGCGCGCGTCGATCAGCCGGCCACGGCTCGCTCGGACGCACACGTGGTCGATGTTCGATGAAGTCACTGTGCCATCCACGATCGCTTCTCGCGTTGTCTCGGACGTAAGTATTGCACTTTGTAGGCCGTTTTCACATAACATGGTTTTATAAGCAGTTATAATTGAGCCATCGTCATGTGATATGTTGATGTTGATATCTCCGATTAATACAGTTTCTTCCGATGATGGAATATTTTTCAATAAATAATCTATTTCCGAGATGAAAACTGACTTATACGTGTTTGCGGTCTATATATAGCTAAGATGTTCGTAATTCTGTTTCCATTTTTAATTTTAGTGTGTATTAGTTCCGTCGCGTTTTGTGTTATCGGTAGTGTTTCTAGTGTGAATTGTATTCATATTTATTGTATTAGGTCTTCTCTTATGTATATGAGTATCCCACCACCTCTTTTTGTGTTCCTGATGTTTGGGCATACTATGTACCCGGGAATCTTATACAATGAAACTTCCTCGCTTTTTATATTAACTTCCGTTTAATTTGATTTTGTTTTTGTGTTTTTTTATAAAAACAAGTCTTTATTTTCCAATACCAATAAATCTAAAAAGTTCGCATATTTCGTAATAAAATTTGATTGAATGTGTTCTTGCACTATGATGCAGTTTATGTGTCCGCCAGTGTAGTTATTACTTTGGATGACATGTAATTACGTTAATTTGGGTTGCTTGAATTTAGAATTATTTTCATCCATTAGGCTTGGCATACCTAATTCTCAGAACATCTAACTCGCGTAAGGCCTATATTTTCAAATAGCTATTGGCCTAACGCGCTGTTTGTAGACTGTGGCTCGTGCCACCTTATTGAAAGTAAAAAGAAAGTAAGTCCCAAAGTAATCGGAAGGTTTATAAAAAGTCAATTTAGCTTTAAGCATCAATCTCAGTGGTAGCCTCTAGGAATCGTTTAGCCTATCTCGTGGGTGGCATACATAGTTAATAAGGCTAACTCTCGTTTTGCCTACTGATTACCATTTGATTTTGACATAACATTAGTGGTACTGTGAATTAAGTATGCTGAGCGTAAAGGATTTTCATTTGGCAGTGTTTTGACAGAAAATTATTGTTTACATAAATTAAATTCTCCCCTGATTTGTAACATAGTTAGTAATTCGGAGACATTTCAGTGACAATTGTAGTAATTGTAATGAATGAAGTGTGCTCGAGGGCTATTGTTGTGACCCAAGGTCTGGTGATCTAGTTAAGCCCGGTCGTAGCCGTAGGGGTATCCAGAGATAAATGGAACAGTTATCTTCAGCTTTGTCAGTACAGCTGTGTCGAAATTCCGGGCTCATTTCGACTAAAGACAATAAAGTTGTGATACGAATTTTTTTGTGAAATAAATACGAACTAAGAATTTTTCTTTTATGATAAGTACAGTGCGACCACGATCTCAATGTCTTTCGGGAATCGTTTTTCACCTATCATTTGCAGAGAACGCAGCGTGTTTCAAAGAAGTGAAACCTTCAAAATTCAAAAGCTCTTTTCTTCAAAGCCCGTTATATATATTATTATAATTATATCTAGATATCCATGAATATTTGTGGTTGTCTCTTTTTATTGTTACTTTTTAGTTTCATCGAGTTTCAAATCGAAATCGAAACGATTCTAAAGGAGTTTTTCACTTCAAATTTCGTTATTCTTAGGACCTGTTTCACAATCTTTTACTTATATGTGTCGTATAGCTTAATTAGGAAGTTTTGTAGCTGCTTACTTTATATCGCGCGACAGACAAAACATGCAAATAAGCTATCTGACACTTGTATGTATATTGTGAAACAGGACAACTTTTTGTGTTGTTCCAACGCGGGGACAAACGACCTCCGAGTTGAGAGCCAAGCTCTAAACCACTGGAACATGGAGGCTGTGAAACAGACCCTTAGTATAGTATTTGCCATTGGTTCTCGCTTAGTAGATTAACTACCTATATGAATACAGTTGTATCTAGGGCATGGACAGGGATGATACTAGAGTTAATGGCAAGGTGTTAACTATTAACTACTGCCTAGCGTGAATTTGATTTAATTTTATTGATCGATTTAATTTTCACAACGTAGGGTGTCCATAATATTATCTTCCGACAATTATAAATATGAAAGTTTGTGAAGATGGATGTTTGTAACTCTTTCATGCAAAAACTACCGAACGGATTTCTATGAAATTTGGTATGGTAGTAGTTTAAGCTCTGGATTAAAACAAAAAATACTTTTTATCCCGAAAAAGTACAGTGTTCCCGTGGGATATGTATTTACGCGGGAGGAGGCGCGGGCATCTCTGACATCGTTGTTTTTATTTCGAATGGGACTATGCTAATGGCCGGAAGGCCATTTTAGCTTCATCGGACTGTGACTGCCGGTTGGCTAGTCGTTTTGGTGGGAAGACGACGAGGGAGTTTGACGCCCTCGTACATCACCCATGCGGGTGATGTACAAACCGGGTATTGGAGATAGCTACGGTTGAGCTATTTTTAGGTCTGGGGGGACAAGTGCCCCCCTGTTAAGTGGTCCGACCCCTTCCGCACTCTCTGATGAGTGTGGTTGCTCGCGCGCGGTAGCACAAACTAACGGCGTACGAGTGTTTATCGCGATAGAGGAGCTCAAAGTAATAGTTTTCAAAATGGGAGGGCCGTCCCTCCCCCCTTCCGCGTACGGTCGGGTAGACACGCGCGCGTAAGCCCTAAAGTCAATTAAATCGTTGTCATCTTTAGTTAGTTAAATTGGGACAAATAAATACAGACATCTAGACCTGGAGGCACGAAGAATTTGGTACACTGTCGCTACTTGTCTCTTTCACTCGCGCACGAATATATTGCTATCGCGTTCGTATCTCGTACCCACCTGTGTAAACACGATATCAATATATTCGTGCGCGAGTGAAAGAGACAAGTAGTGATGAGTCAATATACGAATTTCTTCGTTCTCCGCGACTGCACTTTACACACCACAACTATAAGACTGCACAGTTCGGTCATAGCAGACGTATAAAGTACTACATCTTCATACTAGACCGCCCTAATCGGCGCACGCACACCTACTAAGTGCTATATCTACTGTGACCGAACTGTGCACTGTGCATTTTTTCGATATTAACGTCGTTGTCGTTGCGGTCTGTAGCGGCCATTGCGCGTGTGAATTTACATTGGACTAAATTTCTCTTTTCGCAACTTTGTTTACGTAGGAATAACGGAAACGGAACCCAATTTTTTTTAAGGGCACTCTAAGAAAAAAGTAGCCTGAGATACTTATTTACTAATTATAACATCAGCTATCTGCCAGTAAAAGTCCCGTGCAAATTGGTTGGTCCCGTTTCAGATTAGCCGGAACTAACAGACAGACAGACAGAGAGACAAAAAAGTGCCATATATACTTTCATTTGCATTTAATGAATAGCTGTTAATTTAAAATTTCAAACGGACTCTTTAGTTTGATTTATTTGTATGGATTACTTTTAGGTAAAATACTTGATTATGCAGACAATAGACGGCATTATCATCATGAGCTCCACAAGGTCTAAGAGACGAATAATCTCCGCGCTGGAGGGATCTACATACAATTTGGAATTCAAGCAGTCTACTGTCTACGAACTGGATTAACATAATATAAGCTTCCACGTTCTAAGTACTAAGTGCTTTTTAAGGTCTGTTCTTACATATTCTGCAAATTCTTATTCTATGGTAATAACGGAAGCCCCAAAGGGAGATCTCCGACCGAGCGAGGTGGTATGCTCGGCCTGACCGTGGTGAATAAAATTCCATTTGAATTCCTATCTTAAAATTCCGGCGCCGTGTCGCGTCACGGTGTGAGCTGACCCTTAGACACGAATGTTAGAACAATCGGAATAACTGATGAGTGTGAACTTTACAAAAGGGCACGTTGACATTCTAGACGTCGTAAAGAAGAATAAACTATGCTTAGGCAATTCAGGCGGCAAATAATTTCTTTGGCATGCGTCCATGGATATTTAGTTTCTAGACGTAACTGTGTACATGTGTATTCACTCTTAGTTATAGTTGCTCGTACAGAACGCGACACGCGTTGTAGCACTTAAGAACGCTATTGGCATAGTTACAAGGTCGAAATGTGGTACACCGGGATTGTCATCTGCGAGGTATCTAATGACTGATTTTCCACCATGGAGCAATTATAATTGTTCCATGTTTTTCACTTACCGGCCCGGCGCGCCGGGGTGGCCGGTGACATATTATGTCAGGGCCAGGACCCAGGTAGGAGTCAATGCCGTGCCGTTGCCGGAAGCTAAATGAAATAACATATAAATTATAATATTATACTCCGTTTCAATTCTATGCAATATATGTAAACAATCCTCAAAATAAGCAGCTTCCAATATAAAGTGGCTTTCAGACTACGCCATAATATAATAGCATATAGTAAATATATAACTCATAGCAGAACAATATCGCGCACCATACATTGTTATGGACACGTTCACACTGTCCTGTAGGTACTATATATTAATGGGTTACGGTTACGGGTTATGCTATAAAATAGTGCGATACGCTGAGTTCATGCTGTGCTATATCGGGCGCCGCCCTCTTCCTCCTCCCTCACCCCCAGCAGTCCCGCAGGCGAAACGAGCGACACAACCATACTGAGCTTGCTATATACTAGAAATGCCTGCGATAATATCGCGTAATGTAAACGCAATTCTATATAGTATAGCATTAGGTCCCACTTTGCTATACTATATAGCACAATAGTATAGCGTAGTCTGAAATGAGCGTTAATGGCACTTATATCGCGCAACAAAGAAATACAATGACACATTCATATGGTCGAATTTCATTCTTTAGGGTTTCGTACCCAAAGAATAAAAACGGGACCTTATTACTGACTTCGCTGTCCGTCCATCTGTCCGTGTGTCTGTCTATCTGTAGCCGTGATATCCAGACAGATAAAATTAGCACAGATGATGTATTTCTGTTGCCGACTCGCACTTGGCCGGTTTTATTTGTTTACCTTTAGGCTACATTGAATCATTTTTGCTCCACCGTCAGCCGGGCCTTATGCCTGTAATTGGAAGAATAACCATTCGCTACGATAATCTACACAATAGTCAGTGATCATTGTTTTGTACTCTGAACAATCGCCAATACCCGGACTACCATTCAAAAGTGGTAAAACGAAAGTCTCCGCGACTGTTTATTAAGCAAGTAATATTTGTAACATTCTTGCTGTAGTTACTTTTTTTTACGTGATAACGTCTTATAAATCGATGGAGCCGGCTGCACGCACGAAAAAACATGACTCATGCGTTACCTGTTACCCGTTATCGTTACCAAGTACCAGCATTAGCTCGCATTGCCTTTACCTCATTATTGTTGTTGTTGTTGACGTTGTCACGTTCAACTATCGTCAGTAAACCGACTTTACAGACAACCGGTATGTTTTTTTTTTAAATAAATACTTAAATACATATGGCGATACGGCTTAAAACCATTGCCAGTGTCAAGTTAAAATGGCGGTAAAATAGAATTTTGTTTTTTTTTTAAGTAACACCCGTAATTTTCAGGCAGTAAGCGATCTGATGATGATGAATTATAGCTAAGAACACTCTCGATCACGTCACCTTTCGCACAAAAGAAAACTAGATCAAAATCGGTTTTAAAAACACAGACACGTCAAACATAATATAACACTGTTTATGTTGGGGGCTAAAACAGCAACTATTTGAATCTGGTTTATGGATTTAAGCACGTTTTTTTTTTCATCATGACGTTTTCATCAATAGACAGTGTATTTCAAGAGGAAGGTTGTATGCATAATATTATACCGATAAAAGCCTCTTTTTAGAGTTCTGTAATACATAAGGAACCCTTATTTTCGCTCAGTCCGTCCGTCTGTCTGTCTATCCGCGCTTCTAGCTTTTGTAATTATGAATATAAATGGATGAAATTTAGTATAGTTATAGATTGTGTATAGATCTCGGTTTTGGCATCATAAAATAATAATAGTTTTATATTTTAGGGGTGGCACTCCATACATGTGAAGTGGGGATAAAATATTGTTTCATTTTACCCCATCGTGTGGGATATCGTTAAATAGATATTTTAGAATAAAAGCAATGTTTCATATACGACTTTTTTACAAAGTCAACCATTTTCGAGGAATCGGCCCCCAAGTTGTTTACAAGTTGGTCCCCCCCTGGCATTTCTAAGCTATAGGAGATATGAACTTGTAAGTTTCCGTGCTGATGGATCATGCTAAAAACTAATCGTGCTAAAAAGAAATCGGACAATCACTTTTGAAGTATTTCAAAGAAAGCCTATTGCGCGTTGATAGTTACGGAACCCTCCTTAGACATGTCCTGACATGCTCTTGGTTAGGTTATTAATATAATACATCTATGGATAAAAGCTAGATGTTCTATCGCTGATAGTAAAGAGGCATTAAACTAGATTTCGACGTAAATCCATATTTACATCACAGAACGTGGTTTAGGGCTATTTCGTTATTGTTATCTGATTGTTATAATGGTTTGAGTAGTATCTAACTTTGGTATGCTAATGAATTGCTTTTGTCCTCCATACCATCTAATACCATGGATACTGTTTTACGCGGGACTCAGTTCCACCAATTCACAGTCACTGGTTGGATTGTATGGAAAATTATCCCACGATGGATGCTAGGGATTAATGTGAACGTGTATTAATCAAAATTATATTTTGCAGTGAATATAATTAATTATTGATGTATAACTTTGATGCTTGACTTGGGGAGTTGGCTGGTGAATGCGTGACGAGAGCGTTACGAAAAGTGTGATCGGGCGAGGCGAACGGAAGTTGAGAGGGAGATATAAGTTAGTGATGATGAAAAGAGAGAGAGTTTTCGTACATAGTTTCGTACATTTCTATAGGAGCAAGGGAGAGCAGTGCACGCTCACATTTTCTTTCTCCCTTTCTCTCATAGCCAGTACATACAATTTAAATATCTCAGTCAGTAGTTCGTTTGCGAGTTTTACTTCATTCGTGTGGTCTAAAGCACACTCGTTTTTTTTTATTACATGAACACGTGCTAAAAACAATAATTAAGCTCTAACAAGAGTTAAAAAAGTCTTGTTTAGCTGTAAACCACAAATATTAATTAAACTCTATCATATAAAACGGGTAAAGTTAAATTAGGAATTAATAATGAACGACCCTTAAATTCTTGATTATGTAAAACAGAGCCCTAATTAAGTTCGAGATAAAGTTGATACGCGCCTCCCACGGGTGTCTTACCCCAAGTTAAAATAGAATATCATATGCCTGCGCCTATCCTGCGCCGCGTGTCGTTGTCGACAGAAAAAAATAAAACCACACGCCTGAGACAATAAGGCTACGTTCCCACGAGCGCTTTTTAGTGGTCGCGACAGAAAAAACAGCACTGTAAAATAGAACTATCAGCTAATACATTCGAGCTGAAAATCTCGAAATCAAAAAAAAGACTTTTGACACATCACACTTAAATTTTCAGCTCTAGTATTTTGCAGTAGTGCAGTTTTTTGTGTCGCGACCACAAAAAAACTCTCGTGGGTATGAGACCTTACAATGTCGTCGCAAGTTTTTTCATTCATCTCTTCAGCTTGTTCTTCAGCTTCAGCTTCACCTCAAACATTTTGCTGCTTCAGCACGATGTTTGAGGGAAAAAGTCGCTGCAAAAGTTGTCTCCCGTAGGCGCGAAAGTCTTTATTATTAAACTTTAAGGGTACACAGTCCGGTTTTCCTTCAGTTCGGCCTGAACGGATGCAAAATCGTATCGTCTGTGTGCAATTTTGAGATCGCATCAGTCGGATGGACTGAAGCGAATCGTTCCAGTGTTGCCAGCTCTATTTTTGCGAAATTACTAAGCTCGCGTCAATTTCTACTAAAAACTACAAAAAGAATACTGAAAACTATCAAAAAAGCTACTCAACTTAGAAATCCCTAAAGCCCTCAAAAAGCCACTGCATTTTAGGTTTTGTTATATTTAAATTTTACTATTTATTGAATTATATTATAAATTTTATCCATAAATTAAAATATACTAGGAAATATTACATATATAGTAATTAAACAAATATTACATATATAGTAATTTTAAGCAAATTAATTTTTATAAATTAATTAATTAATAAAAGATACGGTGTTATTTTTTTTGTTTTTTTTGGGGCCCAACTTAGGCCATTTTGCATATGATTACTGTCTGGCTATTTCCTACTAGAACACAACTAACAACTAAATTCCTCCTAAGCAGGGAATAAAATACTTAATTTAGTAGTAAAACTTTGTAAAATATCTAAGTTGGCAACATTAATTCTGGACTGAACGGATGGACTGAACAGATCATGTGTGACAAATCGCTTCAGTTCTCGCTAGAGCCGCGGCCGGGAGGGCATGTATAGTGTACAGGCGTGAGTTTACAATTAATAAACACGACCGTAGCTCGCGGAAAACCGATGCTATTTTTCTGTTTGTGTGATCGAATCCGTTCAGGTCGAACTGACGTCAGTTCTAACTGAAACGATCGGCCTCTCGTCTGTGGGGGTCTGAAATGATAAACCGAGCGCCCTTATAGCACAGATTATAGACAAAGGACCAGATAAACATCTGCATAGTGAACTGTCGATTAGATTGCACTACTACAAGCATACGACGTGTGCACAATTCTCCTATCGCGTACACGGCAATAGTGTCAAAAATCCGTCAATATTATGCGCCATCAAAGGGAGGTTTCGAAAGGGACTACATTTTCAAATTTCGTGTTTGAATTTTTATGTCATGTGAGATTGAAAATTGTGATATTGTGTTGTTGGTTGTCATGACGACAAACAACCAATTTTTATAATATATTTGTGTCCAATGTATGTTTTAACTTTATTATATTAGAATGTTCAATACAAATAATATCAAACAATTAAATGGTTGTGTATTGTACTGCGCGTATAAAATAAAAATATCACATATTTTACCTATCTTGAGGATAAGAATTATTGGTAAATTAATATTTCATTTTCTAGGAGATGTCTTGCTTTATCATAAGAGCGTGCGTGACCGAGTGAATAGACCCCTCGAGTCACACGCCGCACGCATGATCGTGCAGGTTCGACCACCTGTGCACCACCACCCGGTGTGTACCAATTAGACGTTCTCAATAACTGTATACTGACGCTAGACTTAGTTTAATTTACCCTCATTTTCTGTGACAACCCTGACAAAATTTCGATCGTTCTATGAAAGGTGTACTCTCTGAACGTAAGTATCTAGTCTTGCCACAAATACTGAAACAAAAAAAAAATCTATTGCAAATATCATTTATTACTTTTACAGTGTGTTAGTTTAATACATAAATATAAAACAATTTAAAATATAAAAAGCTTATTCGAAGTGGTCTCCATTGGCTGCAATACAGTCCTTTAAACGTTGAGGCCAGTTATCAATAGAAGCACACACTTTCCATGGGAAAATTCTTAAATATCGCAAAATATTGTACAATGTATTGGCGTCAAAATGAGAAAACTCAATGAACAATCATATAAAAATGACAGATTCCAAATTAGAATGTTATATTTTGTTTATTTTTAATTGCAACAGTATTTATGGCCAGACTAAGTATATATTTTTACTCTGTGCTCATAGATTGGACAATTCTCCTAAAAGATCGCGCCCTCCGTACATTGCCAAAATATGACAGAAAAGGACATTCCAAACGCTCGCTTCCTCACTTTCAATAAACAATCGTTACAAAATACAAATCCCCAATTCTGGTAATTACCTTACACTTTCATTTTACTTTTATTGAATTATAAATTAATCGTCTTGATACCATAAACTGATTTTTAGAGTCAGAACCAATCAAAACGGGTTTGATTTTGACGACGATTTTACACTTTTAACATATTATTGCAGGATTTAATTAGCAGAATCGACCTTCAGTTCAATGGACTTATATATAGAGAAAAGACTATAGTCTTTTCTCTATATAAGATCTCCATTCTCCAAAAATCAATTACGGATACATCAGGCACATGACCCCCCGCTTATGTAAAGACGATTAAGCAGAAAAGTAATGCTCATAATCAAACTAAAAACATCATCTCATGTATGTGTGTGTGACTCTCCGCAAAACGCAAACTCGCCCTTATAGACAAAAATCTTTTTTCGAGTACGACAATAATTTTTCTGCTTAACCGTCTTAGCTTAAGCAGTAGATCATATTCCCGAAGTATTCGTGATTGATTTTACCACACCTTATATATCTCTGGTCCGCGATAATCCTGACAGATATTCGCCCTACTCTAGATGCATTCAACTCGAAATCATCAATTTATCACTTGGAAGTTGCGCCGTAACAGTTTATGAACTCAAATTTGTTAATGGAAATCACTTCATAGTTTAATTCGTGTAGTTAGTAAATAGTAACTTTACTGACAATTAACATACAACGGTTCCTTAGAGTATTTTTATTAATTATGTTATGTTATTAATTAAGAAATCATTAATTTTATAACGAAATTAATAAAATAAAATAGTTCCTGCTGTTTTTCAACTTTAAATGAAAGCGCGGTCATTCGTACGTAACCAAATTCAAATTATTCATTTAATAATATAATTATTATTATAAGTATAAAAAATGTATTGCAACTCGTTATACATTTTGTATACTCGCTAAAACTCGAGAACAGCTAGACGAATTTGGCCTTTTTTGGTATTGAAATAAATGTGGAAGTTTATATAAGCACTAGCTTTTGCCCGCAGCTTTGCCCGGCTGGGAGTGTTCGTGGCAAAAAACTTCTTTAGCAAATATACCTGCAATATAGTAGTGGCACAGAGTGAAAATATATACTTTAAAATAAATTTTCACACGTACTTTTTAATTTTAAGATATCTCCAAGATATAATATCCTAGATAATGATAATTAAATTGTATCTGTCTAAATAGCTTCTGAAAATACCACATTATTTCTAATATTTTTTTTTAACTTAGAATGGGTATAGTAACCTATCCTTAAAATATAGACATATCTATGCCATCGCGGACTTTTTTGTAGACCTATAGAAGGGAAACAATCCCACCATACATTGTTTTGTTATTTATCGCCAACGGGTTAAGTTAGGCAGCGTTTTCGATAAAAGTTCCCAGACGGCTTGATTTTTCCCGACACACCTTCAACAATTATCGTCATAAATCATACAATTTAAACAAAACCTTATCAAATTATTATCGACCTAAACCTTCCTAAGGAACCTCTCTGTCGGTAAATGTAAACGGCATGAAAACCCTTTCAGAAGTTTTTGAGATCATCGCGAACATACAGACAGACAGACTTGGTGAGGCACTTAAGTATCCTATGTTCGTCTCCTAGTTCTAAGCTATCTCCCCACCGATTTCAGCCAAATCGGTTCAGCCGTTCTTGAGTTATAAATAGTGTAACTAACACGACTTTCTGTTATATATATATAGATAAATTTGAATTAATATGGATAATAACATTGAAGTATTATTTAATTGAAACATAATTAATTTATTACTAAAACACGGAAACATGTCGGAGGAAACATAAACAATATTTCTGATGTTGTTGCAGTAAATCGATGAGTAAATGTTAATCAAGGGCGGGCGGCATCAATAAGTAATCAATGGTTAATCTACGTCTGATGATCGGACGCTGATCCGCAGGCTTATCGGCGCGCCGTGCGCCGTGCGGTCGCACAATAATTACGACGGACACAGGAATATGACCGCAGCCACTGATTGTATTATGAAGCTGTTTGTACATTGCGCAATTGTACAGTTTATACAGTGAAAATATACAAATAACAATAACTTGCTTGACAAAAATGTAAGTAGGTATAGTGTATTCGCGTTAGGAAGGCAGTGCGTAAGCGTACAAATGTCCAAATTGACCAATGACGCATGAGCTTTTTTCACATTAACAATTAAAGTAATCCAATTTTAGGGTTCTGTAACACACAAGGAAGCATTATAGTTTCGTTCTGTCCGTCCGTTGGTCTGTCTGCCTGTCTGTCCGCGTAATTATGAATATAAATGGATGAAATTTAGATTGTGTATTGTTGATGCCAAATCGATATCTATAGATGTCGATTTGGTATCATAAAATAATAATAATTTTGGAACGAAGTTCCTTATCGCACGTTGCGAAAGGGGGCTAGATGGAAAAAATTACGACTGTAACGACACTTTTTGCTATAGTTGTAAGCCGTGCGGCGTGCGCGTGTTTCTCTGTCTGTCTCTCCTTCTCTCTCTCTCAATTATTACTAAAATTGAGACTGATTAAGTTTATATTACATTATATTTGTTAATAATAGAAAAAAAAATTATAACTTTAAAAAAATAAAAAAATATTACAATTCCTACACTAATTAATCGAAAGGAACTTCGTTCCATCCGGGTGTCACTTGACACCTCTCAAGTTTTATATTTTAAGGATGGCTCTCCATACCTACATGTAAAGTGGGGATGAAAATATATTTTGTTCCATCTACCCCATCGTGCGGGATATAGTCAAATAGATCTTTTTAAATAAAGGTAAGTTTTCATACATCACTTTTTGACAAAGTCGTCAATTTTCGAGTAATCGGCTACCAAAGTGGTTTGTAAGTTGGTTTTGGCAATTCTAAAATAATAAAAAAACTTGAGAGGTGTCAAGGGACACCCGGATGGAACGAAGTTATAATATATATTATAATATAAATATATAGTTGTTAATGAAGAATTGAAGCCTATTTCGGAAGAAATATATATACATATATATATATACAGATTATCTGGAACAAACACACAGACTGACAGACGGACAAAAAAATGTTAATGATTTATATTTTATTGTAAGTACCGATCATACTAATTTTAAATGCATTAAGTGAAAATAAAAGCTGTTAATTTGAAATTACAAACAGACACTTCAATTTTGTGTATCTGTATTATATTTATTTATTATATTATTCAAAACAAATAGTTGAACTAAGTATATATAGAGCGCGCGGAACTACTTGGCCGCGCCTTAGGTAAGGACAGGGGTGAGGGGGCGGGTTGCTTGCTGCTCGCAAGCCTAATATTTACTTTTTACGCTCTTCATTGATTAATCGTTATCAGTACAAATAATGATTGCGTTAGTGCTAAGTGGTGCTAATGTTTATACCGTTGATTTAGATTTTTAAACCCAAATCCTGTTTGCGTTAGACTTGTTATTACGTAGGTACGGCCTGTTTTAGCGGCGAATGTATTTTTCTTTCCTGGGTCGTAACTCGTTGCTAAAAGCATTTTTTACAGTCGTAATCCGGTAACCTATAAATATTTAAAGTGGTGTATTCATAAAGATAAACCACGAACCCGTATCGGCGTTAACATACCTAAACTAAGTTTAACGGGCGGTCCTGCCCGTATTTAATTCACTTCATGAAAGTCTAACTATTATACACGTACCTACAAACCTTTCTCCATTACACTGTCTATTTGCGAAAATTGCACGAAAATCTGTTGCGTAGTAAACAATTTTGAAGGACCAAGAAGACTATGTTCACAAAGTGAATTTATATTATTAATATTAATTCTCTATATTAACTATATAATTTCAATAAATAATACATAATATTATGTTTGAAACAAAAATTTCAAAACTAAAGACAAGCTATGACGTACATTTCACAGAACAAATCTTCATGCAAGAAAAAGTTACGCCATCTTGTTTTCACCATACCTCAAATGTCAAAATGGCCCCAAAAAACTCAAAAAGTGCGGCCATTTAAATGGAGACAGTTTTTGCCTCAACATGCCTCGTCTATGGTTTAAAAGGTTAATAAATTACATAATAATACATAATATTATGTATAGACTAAACTAAATACAATAGGCTAGATTACTGATTTTTTTTATTGCTTAAATGATTAGTACTTATGAGTAACTTCTCAGAAGAAACATTATATCAAAAGTCAATATTTCAAAGGTACAGCGATTTGTATACAAAGTCTCGTGAAAATGCTCCATACTAAAGTCGTACTTAGCTGCTACGTCACGCCTAGGTAAAAGTGTATGAAGTACACGACCGCAGAAATATTTTTAAATATATCCGATATATACCCATTTAAGTTCATACTTAAATGCGTATATATCGGTATATAAGTAAATGCGTATATATGCGTATATATACCATAATTAATGTTTTTGTATATGATGTAACTAATGATGTAGCTTTTGTTTACTAATTCAGCAAAAAAAACTTTTTTGTACTTTTTACATGTATCTAATTACTAAACTACACATAAAATAATATTGTTTTTTACATTTACCAAGTAGTAATGCCTCAATATTTCTGAGTATATTAATGAAACTAAATATTTAAGATGTAGTCATCTATAATCATCCTATTACTATGCAAGAGCACAATATTATTATCTAACAAATATTTAACCTACTCAGTATTAACTTTAGATAAAAGTCAAATGAAATAATATTTTCAGCCATTCAAACTTTTCTTTGATACTTATTTGTACATTGGTATTTCCCCAACGCAATTAGTAACGTCCAAGTTACAGACTGTATTCCCCGATCTATGACGCAAGTGGAAATATGTCAGTAACCAAATCCATCATCGACCAGTTAGTCATTTAGAATAGAATAAAATACGTTTATTTTTTCATCACACAACACACAGATGGAATACGAGGGTATAAACTAAAATCAGACACATTATTATAAAATACCATTAAGCAGTAGTGTGATGCCAAAAATGGACCCTAGCTCAGCTATACGCAGCAAGCAAGCCTGCTGCACTGGTATTCTGCAAGGGCCAAAGAGTGACTTACCCACATAAAAAACAAACAACAAACAAACAAACAGCTACACAAGACACAGAAAAGAAAATTACAACGCACTCGTGTGTCTTTGCACCCTACACAACTAATAGAAAAAATAAAATAAAAGGAAAAATTACAAAAAAAACAATTAACGTGGTCTGTGACGTGGCATGTGGACATCTAAAACTTATTTACTATCGATATTGATTTAATAACTTAATGTGAACAACAAAATAGTGTGAAATTTTATAGTGATTAATATTATAAATTCAATGGAAATGTGACACAGCATACAGGACAATGACAAACAGAAGAGATAAAAAGAAACGAGAAAGACAAACAATGGACAAATGCGTTCGTCCCGCCGCGCCACTTGACTTCACCATTATACTCAACGTTCAGAAAAAAAAAAATTATTCTGAATAGAAAGTTTTGTTTTTAATTACTAAGGTAAAGAACCATGTTTCTATAGACTTACACGATTGACGGCTCGCAGCTATGTGTGCGTGGCTAGACGTATGAGTGCGCGCGCGGCGAGCAGGCGGGAGTTTTTTCCAGCCAGGTATTTCGTTCATGGGGCTGGCCGCTGCTCGTTTCGTGCTTTGACATAATTGACAATATAATTTCATAATATATATGATAGATTTGTCTGACGTGATTTATAAAATAATTTGGTGTCACCTAGCCTAAGCCTAAGGATAACGTCAACATGGCTGACATTCGCCGGTGCTCGAGCTGTCATTTGTAGAGAGTGTCGCCCCTGTGACTGTGTGTCCACCAATCTGGCCGAGCATTGAAAACAAAATATTTTTAACAGACTTCCAAAAAAGGAGGAGGTTATACGTTCGGCTGTATACTAAGTCTGGTCACAAATACTGTTACAATTAAAAATAAACAAAATATTACATTTGAATTTGGAATCTGTCATTTTTATATGATTGTTCATTGCGTTTTCTCATTTTGGCGCCAATTCATCGTACAATATTTTTCTATATTAAAATGGAGTGGTTTTTTTTTAAATTATTATTTTTTAGTGGGAGTTTTTTCCAAATGGAAAATATCACCCCCATTGGTACAATCAGACAGACAACACACATAACATAACATAATTTATCAAAAACATAAACGATCAATGATCTAACGTCGACCAACACAACACTTAAATACTTTATAAATAGCTTTAGCAGCTCTAGAATAGGGGCTCGATAAAATAGAGTTACAAAAACCAACTTCACTATTAAAATTTAACAGATAAACTCCTGTCTCTCAGCCTCGGCCCGAACACACTCCATCAACACGTGATACACGTCCTCCACCACGTCACACGCCACACAGTTAGGACTGGGCGTCTTGTCCATAAGGAAACCGAAAGCGTTCAATGGAATGTGTCCAGATCTTAACCTTAAGGCAATATTGACCTCATCTCGACTTAATTTTATGTCCTCGAACCAAGGAGATCTGCACAACGTATGCTGGATAGTCCTATACCAGATTCCCTTGGTTCGAGAACCTTTCATCAAAATATTCACTCCATAGATCATTGCACATTGACCTGACTACATGCATTAACTCATTATCATAGTATAAACAATCTAAGGAGATTCCATCATGAATAGCCTGTTTAGCCAAAAGGTCGACTTGCTCGTTACCATCGAGACCAATATGGGCAGGGATCCACTGCAATACAACACGCCTTACTGCTCTATACAGATCCAACATCAACTGTATAATTAGATAAGCAATCGGTGTTCCTCGAAAAGTCGAGGTACAACGTGCTATATTATGTTGAAGCGCACTTTTCGAGTCGGACAATATAACTATGTAATTAACGTCTAACGTGCTTCATATATTGCGATTAACTCAGCGCGAATAACTGAAATATTATTATTGGAACGAAGTTCCTTATGGCGCGTTGCGAATTGGATTGGGGCTGGACTGATTATTAGGCACGACACTTTTTGCTACTCGAAATCAAATGTAATAACGACTATTAAGAATGATACAAAAAACGACCTTATCACCTTGACAATAATGTAGAATTTTGCAATTACACATTGTGACTGTTATGACTGTTACATATTGTGACTAGCTAGCCGCAACACTGCGAGCAGCAAGCAACCCGCCCCCTCATCCCTGTCCCTACCTAAGGCGCGGCCAACTAGTTGCGCGCGCACTATATATACTTAGTTCAACTATTTGTTTTGTATTATATAATATATTATATCTATACAGATAATATATATATATATATTCTTCATTATCAACTATATATTTATATTATAATATATATATTATAACTTCGTTCCATCCGGGTGTCCCTTGACACCTCTCAAGTTTTTATTCTACATCGGCAGTTAATGTTGGCCTGGGGATCAAAAAAAGCGGCGCCGACTAAATTAACATCTTTCAATCCATCAGTAAATATTTTATAATAACTAAAGTATAATTTATGTATAGCCTCCTCGCAATTATTTTTAAGACATGAAGTTGTATAATAACTTTTGCTTTTATCAACATGCTGTACATGACATCTTATTGCAAGATCCACATTGCTGATCCACGTATCTAAGGAAAAAAGTCCTTCTAACATATTATTATTCTTATGCATGCTTAAGCTACTAAATTTTCTATGAATTTCGACTAACAGAGGAACCTTTTTACGACGCCAATATGGGTTATTATGGCTAACCTCTGCTAGAAGACCAAAAAGCCTACATATTCATTATTGTTAAACTGACACTTTAACCAGAATTTAGATGCCAAATAGTTCCTTCTAACAAATAATGGGGCAATACATAACTCATTTTCCATTACGTGGATCGGAGTAGATTTTGTAAAATTGCCTACTAATCGCAAGCACTGATTTTGTAATTTATTAATTTTGTAAAGATTTGTCTGACAAGTGTTACTATAAAACATCAACCTGAAATCAATTCTGCTTCTGATCAATGCAATATAAAGACGACGTCTCAAATGAGTGTGGTGTATCCCCCAATTAGATCCTCTTAAAATTTGCAGACAGTTAATTAACTTTTGTCCTCTAATTAAAGTTTCATTTATATGTTTGGTCCATTTTAAGGAGCTATCTAGCCAAATACCAAAATATTTAATTGCTGGTTCAACTTTTAAATTATTATTATCTATTTATTTATTATTACCTTCTCCTTATATCCTATCTTAAAAAGACATATTTTAGTTTTAGTAGTTGACAATTCCTACCAACTTGTGACAAAAAAAATGTAGTTTATCAATAGAAAATTGTAAATTTCGAGTGATCTCAAACATATTATTACTAGAAATATATAACACAAAGTCATCGGCATACTGGGACACTGAAACAGAACGAATATACCTACATATTTTGTATGTATCTAAATTAAAAAGTAATGGCAATAAAGGAACTGCCTGCGTAAGCCTAAATTTGTGTATCGTGAAAACACTGTATTTACTAATTTTATTTTTAAAATTTTGAGACTAAGGAAATTCCATAAATAGAGGCAAAATTTTGAACCTAATCCGAGGCTATCAAGTATTCCAAGTAAAGATGACACGTTAACGTTATTATAAGCATTTCAATATCAACAAAGCATGCAACCGTAAATTTATTTTCTGAAAGACCAATATTATTGTAACAAGAAAAAAACCTTTTCTAAAACCTGTAACGTTCTGAGACAGAACACCCTTTTTTTCGCAAAACCACTCGGCTCGAACGCTTAAAATAATATGAAATGATTTACATAAGCAGGACATCATAGCTATAGGCCTCAAGGAAGAAATTGATTCAGGATCTCGGTCAGGTTTGGAAATAGGAATAATAATTATATCTCTCCATTAATGGGGGACAAAACTATATACCTATATAAAAATTATTAAATAATTCTAATAAAATTTGTTTTCCATTACTAGGAAGATGTTTTATCATTACATAAGAAATAATATCGTTTCCTGGAGAAGTATTTTTTTGAGGGATACAGTGCTTTAACTCTGACATCGAAAAGGGTGTATCGAGAATATCATTGCTGAAAGAAAATTTAGATTAATTAAATTTAGATTCATAGTCAGGAGTCAAGTCATATAATAATTCCTTTGCAAGATTTTCGTTAACATCGTGTCTCACCTGTTTATATCCCTTTATCCATTTCATCTTAGTCCAAACAGTGTGAGCAGATGTAGTGCAGTCTAACGACAAACAAAAACTTTTAAAACTATCAAATTTCGCCTAACGTAATAGTAATAGCTTTTGAGCCGCGTGAATTTTTTCTTTTGAAATGTCCGAGTTTCTAGGAGTAGGGGTACGCCGAAATTTTGAAAGTATCAGACGGCGTTCTGCAACAGCTTTGGATAATGTGTCATTTCAGTAAGGGCGCGGAGTAAATTTATTTGTGGTCAGCGAATTAATTTTTACGTATGGTATATACAGATCGGCCGATATATTTACAAAATCAACAAAAGTATCGTAATCACCTTGTAAATCGGATGAAGCATTAAAATTGTTAAATAATTTCTCTAAACACATTGTATAGGATGACCAATCGGCTTTTTTAAAAATTTCTTTTAGAAGACAACACAAATTTAGGAAAAATAAGCTAAGTAAGCGCTAAGTCTAATGATGCAAAAGTAATATCAGGTGAATACTGTTTCAAGGAGCCATTCACCCACTTGACTCTGGTGGGCTTCGAACTATTTAATGATATGAAGTTTGATTCAGTTGAAGCATCAAAAATATGTATTCCTCTTCTATCCACTTTGTTAGACCAGTTTGTGTGATGTCCATTAAATCCCCAATTATTATAGTTTTAGCATTTGAAATATCGAATAAATTATCCCATTGTGATTTTTGAATTTGTACTGAAGGAGAGCAATAGACGGCAACAATATTTAATTTCATTACAATTAAATAACTCAATGTGGATAGCCTGAATATTTGAAATTAAATTAGTTATATTACAACGTTTAGTCTTTACCTTAAAATGAACAAAAACCGCTACACCCCCTCGCGAATCATCTCGATCACATCTATAAATAGTATAGTCTTAAACCTTTAAATAGCTTCCTGGTACTAACCAAGTCTCAGATATAGCAGCAATGTGGATCTTTTCCTGAATTAAAATATTTTCAAAACGACACAACTTCGGTCTCAAGCTTTGCGCATTCCAGTGTATTATCCTCAATTAAATTTTTCTATTTCTATAATCCATTAATGTATTCTAAGATTAAATTTCAACTTGGGCCACTCAGATACATTTTCAACTAAGACTAAAATCAACCATTGAACACAAATCTTAAGCATACTTTTAAGTCGGAAAATGGAATGTCTTTTAAAAACAAAATTTCTTTCAATCTTCCAAGTAACTCAGTAAATTGAACAGATTTTTTTCTTTTCTTATACATTTTCTTTATCTTCCACCTTGGTATCATACTGCGACATTTCATTAATCGTTTCACCATAACTTGCTGTGCTATCAACAAGATTATTTTGATATTTCTTTGGTTAATGCTGAATTCGACGTTTCTGTCTAGTATGATGCACGTTGGCTTTGACAGATAATACTTGCGCAAAACTAGATGAAATTTCTGGGGTCTGATCAATATCTTCGACTGATTTTACTAGAGGAGGGAATAAAATATTATTATCATGCTGGGAATTTTTAAGAATTTGTGGTCAAAACTATCAACAGTATGATGAAAATCTTGAACTGGAGAATCTGCGACGAGTAAAGAACATGCCTTTCTGTATATACAATTAAAATCTGACATTATGTCACGAATCATTTTTTCTTTTATGTACATAGGGCAACTTTTACTTAAAGACATGTGATTAGCCTATCAATTGACACAAGAAAAAGATTTTATATCGCAGTTAGCATGGAACTGGCCACACTTAGGACAGACGATTCTGTTAGATAGGCATTTGAAAACAATGTGACCGAACCGCCAACACTTCGAGCAATGCGGAACGGGAAAAATATATTTATCAACCTTAATCCGCAGATGGTTTACTGTTACATGAGTTGGTAGAAAGCACCACTTAAAAAATAGTCTAACAGATTCGCTGGGAATCGACTCTCACTTTATATTTCTTCTTTAAAGGCGTAATGCCGAAATTAAAACTGCTCGCTCGTCTGTGCAAATACGATTTTTATCTCTACTTCTTCCAGGTCCAAGTCAATATCTCTTATCACTCCATAGGAGTGACTCACATTAAAAGCTTCACTAAATTTCCATCCCATGTTGATTAGCTTATCACAATTTATCAATTTTTCCATACTTAATACACTTTCGAATTCTAGTCGGATTTTGTAAGGTGACAAATACTTAATTCTCCTGATTCATTTAACATCTATCTCTTTAAAGAGATAGATGTTAAATGAATAAGCTAAGGCAAACTGTTTTGGGAGTTTTCCTTTACAAGATATGTAGACTTCAAGTTTATCTTGTTTCTGCTTTTTCTTCTCTTGGATTTTCCATCCTTCTTCATTCTCGTTTTCATCAGACCATAACTGGTTGAAAACTCTTGTAGAAGCTTCTTTAGACATTTTTTCACTCTCGATTATATTCTCTTCCGTATTTTTGTTTGAAATCCTTTGTTCTTTTTCTTCCATACATATATCTTCTGTATTTTGAATGTTCTCGAACAATTCACTATTTTCAATTTCATTTGAACGACTCGACTCCATCTCTTTAATAAGCTGATTTAAATAGGCACTTAGACTTTATCGTTTGTAGAATCATCCTCTTCACCGCGATCTTTAATATTTTCCATTATGTAAACATTACACCATGAACGCATTAAAGCAGTAAGGGAAAGAATTCGATGAAATCCTGTCCAATACTAAGGCGGGTCAATAAGTCCGTGACTTTTTGAATTTCTAACCTCCTTACTGAAAAAGCAACACTACTCCTGTCAACAGGCATCTACCAGTTGACTCCTATCAAAATTTGAACTTGCTGCGTCAGTTAGTTTGTGTTTTACAGCTATCTTCATCAGACTATCCAGTAACTTAAGGAAACAATGGAAAAAAGTGAATTTCGTGTGCTTATTAAGCATTATTTTTTGCGAAAAAAAACCATTACCGAGACCAAGGCTAAGCTTGATAAATACTATGGGGACTCTGCACCATCGATTTCAATGGTAAAAAAGTGGTTTACTGAATTTCGTTGTGGCCTTACAAGCACTGAAGATGCCGAACGTCCTGGACGCCCAGTTGAGGTCTCTACACCCGAAACAATCGAAAAAATTCACGATATGGTGTTGGCCGACCGAAGATTGAAAGTGCAAGAGATTGTGGAAGCCATAGGCATCTCGCATGGCTCAGTGGTTTCAATTTTGAATGATCACTTGGGCATGAGAAAGCTTTCCGCAAGATGGGTGCCGCGTTTGCTCACAGTCGACCACAAACGCAATCGTGTAACAACTTCACAGGAAGGTTTGGCGTTGTTTAATCACAATATGGAGAAGTTTTTTAACCGTGGACGAAACATGGATCCATCACAATACACCAGAGACCAAACAACAGTCAAAACAGTGGGTTTCTAAGGGTGAATCGGCGCCAAAGAAGGCCAAGGTGGATTTGTCAGCCAATAAAGTTATGGCGACTGTTTTTTGGGATGCACGTGGGATAATCCACATTGACTATCTTCAAAAGGGAAGAATAATTAATGGGGAATATTATGCCAACTTATTGGACCGCTTCAATGAGGATTTGAAAAAAAAACCGACCTCATTTGGCCAAGAAAAAAGTTCTTTTTCACTAAGACAATGCAAGGGTGCACACATGTGCAGTTGCCATGGCAAAAATCCATGAATTGGGCTATGAATTGCTCCCACATCCACCCTATTCTCAAGATTTGGCTCCGAGTGACTACTTCTTGTTCCCAAACCTGAAAAAATGGCTCGGTGGAAAAAGATTTGACTCCAATGATGAAGTCATCTCGCAAACAAAGGCCTATTTTGAGGACCTCGACAAATCATATTTTTTGGAAGGGATAAAAAAATTGGAGAAGCGTTGGACAAAGTGTTTAGAGCTCAAGAGTTATTTTTCAACGTAGTCACGTTGAAAAATAAAATGATTTATTTATCAAAAAATCTGTGTTTTATTCCAAAAGTCACGGACTTATTGACCCGCCCTCGTAGCAAAAGATTTTATCTCGGGAGATGAAGATAGCACCTAGAACCATGTCGCGTATTTTAAAAGATGACTTAGGACTTGCAGCCTATGAGATACGTACTGGTCATTTATTGTCTGATAATTTAAAAAGAATAGGGTGGTAAAATCGAAACAACTACTGAAGCGGTACGCAAAGGGAGGTCACAGAAAATTTTTGTTTACGGATGAGAAATTTATTACAATTGAGCAACATTTTAACTAACAAAATGACCGTATTTATGCTCGAAGCTCTAAGGAAGCTTCCCAATTAGTCGACAGAGTGCAACGTGGGCACTATCCGGCTTCAGTGATGATTTGGTGGGGCTATGAAGGAGTGACTGAGCCATACTTTTGTGAAAAAGGTCATCAAAACATTGGCACAAGTGTATTAAGATACCATTCTTGAGAAGGTAGTGAAGCCCTTTAAAAACACCATGTTCAATAACCAAGAATGGTCCTTCCAGCAAGACTCGGCGCCGGGTCATAAAGCTCGGTCAACCCAATCTTGGTTGGAAACGAACATTTGGGACTTCATCTAGTCACGATCTTAATCCGCTGGATTATGATTTATGGTCAGTTTTAGAGAGTACGGCTTGCTCTAAACGCCATGATGATTTGGAGCCTAAAACAATCCGTACGATTGGCAGTGAAGAATTTTCCCATGGAAAGAGTGCGTGCTTCTATTGATAATTACTGGCCTCAACGTTTAAAGGACTGTATTGCAGCCAATGGAGACCACTTCGAATAAGCTTTTTATATTTTAAATTGTTTTATATTTATGTATTATACTACCACACTGTAAAAGTAATAAATGTTATATGCAATAGAACATTTTTTATTTCTTTGTTTATATATTTATGGCAAGACGGTTATATGTATATATTAAGTCCTTACATATGAAATTGGCGTTTTGTCGTACTGGCCACTTTTATCTCAAACATATCTTCTATGGTTAGGAATTCCAACCTCAAATTTATATCGCTATTTACTCATGCATTTGTGTTTCGTAATTATTTACCGTAATAAACCGTAATTTATTTGTTTTTTCCTCTTTTGTTTTACACAATGGAAAACTTGAAATATCGTATTATTTTCGAGTACGAGTTCCACCGTGGCACCAGTGCTGCAGAAACGGCTCGAAGGATTAATGATGTGTATGGCGGCGGTATCGTAAAAAAAAACACTGTGCGTTTTTGGTTCCCACGTTTTCGTTCTGGAAATTTCGAAGTTCGAGTTTCGAGTTTGCAGAACAAGCCCCGTGGACGGCCGGAAACCAAAGTTGATAATGAAGAATTGAAGGCTATTGCGGAAGCGGATCCGTCGCAAACCACGCCCGAGTTAGCTGCAGGCTGCGGTATTAGTGATAAACCTTTTTTAATTCACTTGAAGCAAATTGGGAAGGTAAAAAAGCTTGAAAGGTGGGTACCTCATGAATTGAGTGCAGCAAACCAACAAACGCGCGTCGACTGCTGCGTTACATTACTCAAACGGCACAATAATGAAGAGATTTTAAATCGAATCATTACCTGTGATGAAAAGTGGATCCTGTACGATAATTGGAAACGCTCATCGCAATGGCTGAACCCTGGCGAACCAGCCAAAGCCTGCCCTAAGCGAAATTTGACTAAAAAAAAGTTACTCGTGAGCGTTAGGTATACTAGTGTCGGTGTCGTTCACTACAGCTTTCTTAAATCTGGCCAGACGATTACTGCAGATGTCTATTGCCAGCAACTGCAAATCATGATGGAAACTGAACGTTTATGGCTAAATCGCTACACTTTTCATGATAATTTTAATTTTGTCCTATATCAAAGGCAGCAGAGGTAGGTATAGCTTAGTTAAATAGTAAATAACCATAGCCGAAAATGTTCTCTCCATTCCTTTGAAACCGCATTTATTAATAATTGTTTAATACCAACGTAATTTTTCGATATCAACGCGAAAACACGGCCATCTTATAATGACACTGATACACAAACAGTGTTGTTATTTTAGTCAATAAAAAGATTCATGTTTGGTAGGCCCAAATTTCCCATCCAAAAATTTAATCAACTAATTAAAAGTAGATATATAGATATATATATACATATATATATATATATATATATATATATATATATATATATATATGAACCACTAACATCACTAAACATGAAAACGTGATACATACTCAGCATGATTATGATAATAATAATAATAATGTGAAGTACCTACCTATTATTCTATGTTGTATGAATAGGTATCAGGCGCGCATAACCTAAGCAGCGCAGCGGGTATGCACTAAAAGGGCTGCCCCTATCTATATATATATATATATATAGATAGGGGCAGCCCTTGCTTAGGTTATGCGCGCCTGATACCTATTCATACAACATAGAATAATAGGTAGGTACTTCACATTATTATTATTATTATCATAATCATGCTGAGTATGTATCACGTTTTCATGTTTAGTGGTGAATTCAAACATCACCAGTTAACAATTGTAAAACAAGATTAAAATAAGACATCAACTTTTGGTATCTAGCTCACTAAAAGCGTTCTATCAACCATTTCACCAATCACCCGACACAAATTGGAAGTAAGGTAAAACTGATTTCAGGGGAAACAACGATAGTGTGCAAACGTAATAGTTGCTCTCTTTATGGTATTTTATACGCAATGTGGCAAAGAGCTCCGTGGCCTAGAGGGTAGACCGTTTGATTCGCACTCGAGAGTGCTGCTTCGATTCCCAGGTTGTGGCGTGTACCAATGCGACTTTTTCAGATCTCATGTATATTATACGGACGCTCTAACAGTGAAGGAAAACATCGTGAGGAAACCCGCACATGGTTGGCCCCAGACGTATTGACCAGTCATTCCTCTGGACTAGGCTGATTATGTTGTGAGAATGCCGTATGTTCTTGGGCAACCATACGACATTTAAAAACCAACTGTCCTAGGCACTACAGTATTTCAAGAGTGGTTACTTCGCTCGGAGAATACTGTATAAATCATCAAATAACAGATGAAAAGGCCTAAGTTATACGCAGTGTTAAATAAGTCAATGACCCCGTTCTCCCCTGTACCCAATGTCCCATGTCAACAGTACCCTCCTCTTATCTCCGCTATATCGATATCCCTGGTGGGTCACACTTAACCTCAGTTTGCCATGTGATGCCGTTTTGGAAACTTTAATTCGAAACAACACTGTACATCGACACACAATAATGCTCCATGATGTAATGCTGTGTGGCGGAATTTCGATATCATTACACAATAACTAAATACCAGTATGAAAACACGACAAACTTTCTACAGAGACTTTCCCGTACTTTTAGAGAATGCAAGTATTTTAATTACACAAAATAATTAGTGTCCGACCAATTGATTTTCAGCCGAAAACTTAAGTTCAGCCATTCTTCCTAGCTTTGGCCGAAACCGAAACCGAACCTTCGGTTGGTCATTATCAATAATACTGTAGCAGTACATTGCATAATAAAGTTGTGTTGTTGCAGCCCTTACGTGGCAACCCTAACAAACGTGTGAGCGAGACAGCACAATACACGCGCGATTAGCAACAAAATGTGTCACTAAAAAGATAACTATAATATCTCCACATCCGCCCTTTTGTCGCGGCGAACTATATCACTTTTACTTCAATAGTTCAGTTGTTAGTTCGCTAGGCATTATTTTCCATGGGCAACAGCTCAAGTCATATCTCACTATTCCCGTCCTCAAAATTGTTAGTCTTTGTTAGTTTTTCTCGTTCATTTAATAAAATGTTAAAGATATTAAGTCTGTATTTAAACTGAATGAATGCATGAACAGCATGACACAAGTGAACTTACACACTCTATTAGCAACAGACGCCCTTTGCTAGAATGTTCTTTCCACGCGTCTGTCTAACATCGTATTCACATAGCAAGATTTTCTCGATACTATTGCAAATAAAACTTTTACACATAAAATAAATAACAAAAAACCGTACAATTCGAACTCCCGTCGGCGCACACCGAGGCCATTTTGTCTAGATTTTTAGAATCGTATTTACATATTTTAATTCCAAATGACATCGAATGAAGTATCACGTAGCACACTCGAACGTGTTAAAACACGATAGCTACCTAATGATATCCATTAGATTCTTTCGAAAAGACTGTACTTTGTCATATTACGTTGTTTTAAAAGATTGGCTGTTCCACTGACCACTAACTAATCTTAAAATATCTACAAAAATTACAACACGTAATTTAGCAAAATCGCGATACATGTCATGTCTTACTTTTCATGAAAATTAAAAATAACACATCAAGAACAACAGCAAAATGCTCTCCCATATCATTTAGCACTTTAATTTTACGCATAAATTATTCACTTCGAAAATCATAATGATTAGTCTTGCCGCTGGCACTAAGTAACGTGCCTACTGAGGCCAATTACGCAATTCTTTAGCAATTCCCGCTGCAAGTGTACATACCTACCTAATAGTCATAACACGCGAGTTAGTATTTCGACTCCGAACTCAATACTTCGTCACAAGTTATTCGATTATAATTTCGACCGGAAAGTTTGACTATGTAAATATTTATCGATACTATACTGATTTTATCTAACAATAGATCCGTGACGGTTTGTTCAACAAATTAATGTATTTTCCATCGAATCATACCGTTAGGAATTAGTTAAATGAAGTCAAACTTATTGTACTCGTTTCTGTAAATCCAACTATCGTAATTAAAAGCACCTCGCAATATGAAAAGTCCGCGTGATGAGTATAAATCTTAAATAACTCCACATTCGGATATAATTATGGCTCCACGCTGGTGAAGGAAGACTTGCAGATCTGCATTCTACCACCTCGTCCATGGTGTCGGTGGCATGCTGGATAAACGCCAGCAACTCATTGGCCGAGCGCCGTGACCACGTGCAGTGGCAATCAGCCGCGCGATTCACAAAAATATTAATTAAATAATTAATATTTGCTGCATGTGTATAACGCAGAGCGCGACCGTTCGCTACCTCGATACATTATATATATATATATATATATATATATATATATATATATATATATATATATATATATATATATATATATATATATATATATATATATATATATATATATATATATATATATATATATATATATATATATATATATATATATATATATATATATAAATTTTAAAGGTTGCTGGTTTTGTGCGTATAATGTATATTATGTATGTATATATATATATATATATATATATATATACATACATAATATACATTATACGCACAAAACCAGCAACCTTTAAAACTAGCAACTCCCTTTGGACTCCGGTAACCTTACGTGGCGAAACACCACGCAAGAGTTATTTTACGATGTAAAGGTCATGGAAAATCCGGTTGATGGGTCTCCCCATTCGTGTCGAAGCATGGCTCTCTCACGAATGAAATATTATTTTAAAACCTGAAAAAAGGATTCCTAACTAATCCTACTAATATGATAAATGTAAAAGTTTGTGAGGATAGATATTTGGTAGTTAATCTTTCACTAAAAAGTACTGTGGTCCTAGCAGGAACATTAACAAATTAAGTTTGTATGGGCGCTGTCATAATTGTGACAGATTTTCATTCAATTCTCGTTCGATAACGTTATGCTTACGCCGCTGTCAAATGTTCCTGCTAGGCCCACTAAACGGATTGCGATGAAATTTAGTATGGTTTAAAGTAATAGTTATAATAGTTATAATAAGTTGTAGCTCTGGATTAACACATAGGCTACTTTTTATCCTGAAAAAGTACAGTGTTCCCGTGGGATACTGTATTAACGCGGTTATTATTATTTATTAATAAAATCACCCGCGGGCAAAAGCTAATATTATAAACGCGAAAATTTTTACGTATGGATAACGTGTTGATGTTTGTAACTCTTTCACGCAATAACTACCAAACGGATTTTGATGAAATTTGGTGTGGTAGTAGTTTAGACTCTGGATTAACACATAGGCTACTTTTCATCGCAGCGAAATGTACGGTTCCTGGAGTATTTCTTTTTGCGCGTACGAAGTCGCGGTCAGTAGTAGAAAATTAACGTTTAATTGTACTATAGCATAATAAATTTGTCCACGCATACATCACGCCGACATCAGCAAAATAATTAAATTGTACTATTGTAATTATATTATGTTATACTGTTATGGCACTGTGGTCTCTAATATCGTCGCAATAAGGGCCATAATAGCGCCGCGCAGCTGTCGACCGAGCCGGGCAATTACAGAGTCCGGAAATATCTTTATTACATTACACTTGGCGATGATGTGTAGGGGAGTAGGTCAGATATTTAGTGGTCAAGATAATAACTATTCTAAAATAATTATGTAAGGATCGCCTCTGTGGCTCAGTGTCGGACGCGCTCAAGACGGAGGTCGCGGGTTCGAATCCCGCCGAAGGGATAAAAAGTTTTCAAAGGTGTCATGGATGTGTATTAACGGCCGGTTTCAATAACTATTTGTTAAAAACGTTGTCGTTCGTCGTAATTCAATCATTTGACGGTTTTTTGTGATACAAATTTGACGTTTCTAACAAATAGTTATTGGTAGATAGGTTATTGAAACGGGCCGTAAATATTATGTTCATATTTAAATAATAAAAATCTTAAATCTATGCTTAGTGTAAAAAGTATTAAAAATACTTAGCGTTGTCTGGTCCTTACCACGTGGTCAGATTGACGTGATGTGAAACGTCCATAAATATTATTATTATCATCATCATCATCAATTGGCTCTCCCAGAGCCACGCTTCGGCATGAATGGGCCGGCTCGACCGGGTAAATACCACGGCCTCACAGAAAACCGGCGTGAAATAACACATGTGTTGTGTTTCGCCGAGTGAGTGAGGTTACCGGAGGCCCAAGGGGGTTGGGAATTTTAAGGACTGGGAACGCCAGTCGCAGCACGTGTTTCAAGTGTCCATGGGCAGCGGTAATCCCTTACCATCAGGCGATCCGTCTGCTCGTTTCCTGGTTCATTTCATAAAAATTAAAAATTAAAGAATGGAGGTATGAGAGCTCTTGTCTCATCGTGACGGTGCAGGTGGCCTGAGAATCTATGTAGATACGGTCGCCGACAAATATGGTCTATGACATTAACCTAGCAATAAAGCTTAAAACTGGAACACCAGATCTAGCGACGACCGTACCTAAATTGTTTATTTATCTCATAACAAAAAAAATTAAGGATATTAAATTGTATTTTTTGTGCAACGTCCGAGTTTGCCAGACCAGAAGATCTCACAAGATGAGTGACGTCACAGTCGGCCGCGCATAAATTCTTAAAACTTTTACATAATTTAAAACGAACTAACTTCTACTTTAAACACATATCTTAGGACTGCAAGGGAGCGTAAAGCGCCACGATACGCTCCAACACAAACGTGGGCCACAAAACATGAGCGGTAGCGTTTGAACTGACGACCTTTGTGGCTCATTGGTTGAGCGTGTTGGTGCTCAAGCCGGGGGTCGCGAGTTCGTAACCCGCTGAAGGAACAAAAAGTTTTTCTGCGTTCCTGGGTCATGGATGTGTATTAAATATGTGTTTATTATAATAAAAATCTTAAATATATATACATACATTATAAAAAATGTATAAAATATATTTCCGTTGTCTGGTACCCGTAACACAAGTTCTTCGAAAACTTACCACGGGATCAGAATGACGTGGTGTGAAGCATCCATAGACATTAAAAGATAGTATTAAAAACTTACTATAGCACTAGAAATTACGCATAGACGCATTGCCGTTACCTCAGCTGGCCGCGTCTTACGTATGTGAGCGGTAGGATGGAGAGGCGGGGGCGCTTGATGTTATTACTCAGTTCGGCGCCGGACTTCGCGGTAGCAACACGCCTACCTAAGGTGCGGACAATTAGTTCCGCGGCCACTATAAATATGACGTTGTCACGTTCAACTATCGTCAGTAAACCGACTTTACAGACAACCTATTTTTTTATTTTCAAATGTTCATTCGTGAAAATCTGTTTACCCTCAGAAGAAGAAGTATGTATTATTATAGTTTACGGCACAAAAAGGTGTCGATCCAAAATTTACCCAGAGTCTACAGCAATGGAATGGTTGCCTTCACTTTAAAATCATATTTAACTTCACCAAAGGGGCAATCCTAAAATACGCCGCGTATAGAAGCTATGAGCGAGAACAAAATCCAAGATCGTAGTAGGTGGAGATGTAGGTGTAGATTATTTGTTGGTGATAGTATTGATACTACTGATAGTATTCGCAGCTTCCGCGTTTCACTCGCACCAACGTCCGCGTCGCCCAGCGAGTTGAGCCGGTGCCGGTGGCCACATGCGGCCGCAAACTTGGCGATTCATGGCGGCGAAACTTCACACAAATGTTGCCGCAACTTTACCATAATACTATAAAATTTATGGTAACTTAGATCTGTTGTTTGGAGATATTGTGGAATACACACTTGGTACACTTATACCAAACACTACAGAGAATAATACTTGTAAGATACTTTTGTGACAGTATCTTAGAAGACTTCTTACGTATTATTACATTACTCTGTTTTATTATATGTTTTTTTTTTTTACGTTTTTGAAATACTAGCATAGTATATTTTGCTGTATAATAGGACTAGCTTTTGCCCGCGGCTCCGCCTGCGTAAATACAGTATTTCACGGGAACCGAGTATTTTCCCGCGATAAAAAGTCACCTATGTCCTTCCCCGTAGTCTACTCTATATCTGTGCCAAATTTCACGATGATCGATTGAGTAGTGTTTACGTGAAAGCGTTACAAACAAACAAACTGTAATGTATTTCAGAAACCGTCGTTTCTCATACATTGTCTGTTATTTTCATAGAAAAACTATTGCCGAGGGCTATTAGCAGCGTGGCCGCACTATACGCTATTGGGTTTCTTGGTTTTTGGGTCGTTTTCAGGGGGCTTTAGTAATCCTACTACTATAAGAAATGTGAAGGTTTGTGAGGATCGATGGAAGAATGTTTGTAACTCTTTCACGCATAAACTATTGAACGGAATGTAATAAAATTTGGCATGGTAGTAGCTTAAGCTCTGTATTAAATATTTTTATCCCCAAAAAGTATAGAATTCCCGCGGGATATTGTATTTACGCGGGCGGAGCCGCGGGCTAAAGCTAGTCAAATATGAGTCAAGTCTTTTCATCAGTCGAAAATAATATTTATTAAATAAAATATTAGTAAATAGAACAGTTAATGTGTGCTCGCAGTACGCTCGTCTCGCTCCAGAACACTCGGAAATTTTAGGCCGGATTTTTCAATAGGTTTTAGAGTGCTCTGTTTGCTAAACTAATTCGCGGAATGTTTTTTTTTGTCTGTACTTATATTTACACAGTGTTTTGTTGTTTTATGGTTTTAGCTTAAGCAATGTTTTTTTTCTAAAAAGTACACTTGAAAATTTGGGTTTAATTGTTTATAACTCGAAGTATATACTTAAATAAATCTAAAGATCCAATATCCGTTTTCTTTAGTACCTACCTAATTTTACTAATTTGCAGGAATACTAGCTTGATAGTTTTGAGTACATAGAATATTATATTGAAAAATTAAGGTATATTTTCATAAATATTAAGGGATTTGCTCAAAATATGTCACTACTCATTACCGACAAGACCAAGTCAATAATGTATTCTGCCATTAAAAAGCTATTAACAGTGCTAACCCTTCGCCGGCTTAGGAGGCAGCTCTCGACGGAACATTTTATTCCAGTAATAAAATTATTTGCCACAAGTAAAATGTACACCGAAATTTTCAAAGCTTTTTTGATTTGAATATATTAAATTGCTTGATTTGAATAGAATTCAAATCCATAGTGGATTATAAGCAATGGAAATATTAAATATGTACTTTACACGAAATATTATGCGGACCCGTAATATCTACTTATGAAATTATTAATATCCATAAGATTTTTTTTTCAAAAGTAGGCTTCAAATATTGGGCCATGATCTGAAAGCGTTTCTGACTTACTGGCACTTTTTCTGTCGGGATGTAACGGTCAGTTGACACCGTGAGGATACGCGACAAGACGCGGCGCTGCATTTTGAGGTATTCAAAAGTGATCATATTCACTACATAGCAGTTACAAGTTTCATTTCAGGTACAAATCAATGTCGAAGACGCCGCTCTTGCAATGAAACTTGTATCTTTATGTGTAGTGAATAAATTTCAATAATGAATAGCTATCTTAAAAATGCTGCGCCACGTCGAGTCGCGTATCGTCGCGGTGTGAACTGAGTCAGTACCTAATGAGGTAATGAAACACGTGGCCACGCGTTATGTTAATAGTTTTGGTGTTTCCATCTGTCAAACGTTCAGTAATAGAACTAGTCTGTCATCTATACAAATAAATAAAATTGAAGTATCCGTTTGTAATATTAAATTAACAACTTTTCACTAAATGCATATGAAAGTATATACGGTACTTACATTAAAAAAATATTGACGTGATAACGTCTTATAAATCGATGGAGCCGGATGCGCGCACGAAGAAACATAACTCATGCGTTACCTATTACCCGTTATCGTTACCAAGTACCGTTACCAAGTACCAGCGTTAGCTCGCATGTTTTTGTTGTTGTTGATGTTGTTGTTGTTGTTGTTGTTGTTGTTGTTGTTGTTGTTGTTGTTGTTGTTGTTGTTGTTGTTGTTGTTGACGTTGTCACGTTCAACTATCGTCAGTAAACCGACTTTACAGACAACCGGTATGTTCCGCTAATCTCTGAAACGCATGGAACAGCTTTCGTTTCGGTGAAAATTCACGCTGACTAGTGTAGGTAATGTAGCCGACTGTACGTGACGCAATCGTGTGCAGCTCGTGTGTGTTTTGCCTAACAAGAGCACCCCGCTCAGGAACTAGGAGCTTCAGGTCGCTCGCGGCTGTTCTTTCATCAATTACCTACACTGATGCTCTTTATTCATATTACTTATTCATATTCCAACAGTGTGGAGTGTTACCACTATTCCCACAGTGTGAAGTATTCCCACTATTCCCGCATTGTGAAGTGTTCCCACTATTCCCAGTGTGAAGTGATCCCACTTGCCACACTTGATAATTTTGTTTATTA
Organism: Phengaris arion; assembly: GCA_963565745.1. Classification (NCBI taxonomy): domain Eukaryota; kingdom Metazoa; phylum Arthropoda; class Insecta; order Lepidoptera; family Lycaenidae; genus Phengaris; species Phengaris arion. The sequence continues at coordinate 12,416,563 of OY751432.1, forward strand.
TAAATAGTGGAAAGACCCAAAGGGAGATCTCCGACCGAGCGGGTAAAAAAGGAATTTAAATGAAGTTTTTCAATATTTACAGATTATTTTTTCTAACGTGTATGGCGAATAGCCCATAGTATTTTCTTCTATTTGAAAATATTTCTCTAATGTTTTTCTGTGAAATCTGCAAATATTTAGGATTGTTATATCTCGATAAATAGCTGTTTAAACCTATATGTTTTCGTACATATCTGCAGAGTTGCTGCCAAATATATTTTACTTTAATTACGCCTTAACGAAAAAACTACTGGTTTTTTTATTTTTCAATCCTTCTAATACGCCTTAATTTTTACACCGCATAAGTGTTAATAAAAATAATAAAACAGCTTATTAGCAACACAAAAACCATAAAAACTAATAAATTAAAAGCAGTATATTCTCGTAATAAAACGTTTTACGGTAGGCCTCACTCCCCAGCCACCCTAGGTAGTCATAGGAGTCGGCTTGACGCACGTCGCGGCCGTCCCCGGCCCGTGTGCCACACCGCGTGGCCCGTGTGTCTCGGGCCACGGCACACCACTTTCGAACAATATTATAATTCTCTAAAGTCTAATGTAATACAATCTATATATATAAAAGAAAGTCGTGATAGTTACACTGTTTATAACTCAAGAACGGCTGAACCGATTTGGCTGAAAATCGGTGGGGAGGTAGCTTAGAACCAGGAGACGGACATAGGATACTCTTTATCCCGTTCCTGTGGGACGTGACATAAGACGTGGTATAACAAAACGCAACTGACATGGAATAACAAAACGCAACTGACAGCTAAACGTAATGTTGTCTGTGGTTAAGTATGGTTGAAAATTTGACAATTAGAAATGTTGAAGTTGACCGGTTGATGCGTTTGTTTCGAGTTATCATTAACAATGCCGCGACCAAGACGATGCAATATTTCCCGACAAAGCCGTAATGCGTTACTAATGCAACTAGGATTCGAAACATTGCGAATGAAAGGACTGAAAAAGAAGAAGAATTAAGTAGGTGTATAATATGTAGGTTGTAGGTGTAGTTATTTATTTTTACCAGGTCATAGTTGAGACAGAACTAATAAATTAATTCTATATGTTATTTAATTTTGTATTTAAATATATAATATACTTGTGTACTATTATCATTATTGGAACGAAGTTCCTTATGGCGCGTTGCGATATTGAGCCTAGGCGGATTATATTGGCACGATACTTTTTGCCACTCGAAATCACAATGTAATAATGACTATTAAGAATGATACAAAAAACGACCTTATCACCTTGACAATAATGTAGAATTTTGCAATTACACTCGCTAGCCGAGCGCTTGATTTTATTACTCAGCACGGAGCCGGACTTCGCAGCGGCAACACTGCGAGCAGCTAGCAACCCCTGTCCCTACCTAAGGCGCTAGTTCCGCGCGCACTATATATACTTAGTTCAACTATTTGTTTTGTATAATATAATATATAATAACTATACGGATAAATAAAATTTATGTGTCTGTTTGTAATTTCAAATTAACAGCTTTTATTTTCAATTAATGCATGATGCAATTAATGCAGTATGATCTGTACTTACAATAAATAAATAAATAAAGAGATTAGCCGGAACAAAAACACAGACTGACAGACGGACAGAAAAATGTTACAACAATTTATATTTTATTGTATATGTATATTTCTTCCAAAATAGGCTTCAATTCTTCATTATCAACTATATATTTATATTATATATATATATATATATATATATATATATATATATATATATATATATATATATATATATATATACAGTGTGAGTCCTTATAAAGTGCACATATTAAAATCAGGGAAACTACACCCCATTTTATCGACGGGAATAATATTTAAAAAAATAAAAAAATATATTTGAATTTTTTATGATGTTTTTAAAATTTTGAGTTGCACCTGTTGACCCTATTTAGATAAAACGTCATAATTTTTAAACTAAGTGTGTTATCGCAGTGGAATAAATTTTGTGATGATGACTAATAATAAGCCGTACCCATAAAGTCAAAATATCCAAGAAAACTAACCTTATAAATTTATAATTAAGTGAAACTTGAAGAAAATCTGGATTTTTTTTCATCATTTTTGCAATTGATTTACAATTTCTCCTAAAATCATGTTATTAACCCTACCTTTTTTTTATTCCAGCATATTCTACGTATTATTAGCTTTCTAAAAATAAAAATTGCACGATTATTACTTAAAAATAACAGTTTCTATGACCGTTTGAAAAAAGCCTATGCGCATTGTTTGGCTACGCATCATTGTTTATCACAGGTAGAGACCTTTTTTTTGGTGAGTCATTGTAGAGGCACGCGGGTCGAAGTACGAAAGGGGAAGAGGGGGGCCTGTTGAAGGACAATTTGAACGTTCGTTATGCTTTGTAGCCTAGCCAGCCAGTCGCTCCGAACCTTTCGCCGCTGCTATTTGTATTTCTCCTACCAACGTTATCAGTTTTCGTATCCTACGTATCACGCGTTTGCTTTGTGGTCACCATGCCACGTATAAGTGATTTCCCTCCAGCACACATTGCCGATATCCATTATTACTATGGAATGTACCGAGGGAGTGCTAGAGCTGCTTGCGCAGCTTATCTAACTGCATTTCCGAATCGACGCCCCGTGCCATCAGCCCGTAATTTCCAAGAAGTCCATAGAAGACTGGCTAGCGCTGGACTTTTTGTGCCTCGGAATCGCCGCGAACCAGGTGTTATTATCGATGTTGCTATCGAAGAAGCAATTTTGGATGATTTGTTTCGTGACCCGACTACCAGTACGAGACGTTTGGCATTACGTCATGGCGTGTCCCAGAAATCAGTTTGGCGCATCTTAAGAAAAGCAGGGTTGCATCCATACCACTATCAAAGGGTGCAGCATTTACACCAAGATGTGGATTCACGTCCAAGGTGCGTTATGTCTTCATGGGTTTTAAGAAAAACAAGAGACAATCCACAGTTCCCTAAAAATATTCTTTGGACAGACGAAGCCCAATTTACTAGAGATGGCATCGTTAATTGCCGAAATTTACATCGGTGGTGCCCGAAAGGTGAAAACCCTAGGTTGAAAAGGGCTTCTACGTTCCAAGTGAAATTTTCTTTAAATGTATGGGCCGCAATGATCGACCATTTTCTCATTGGTCCTATAATACTCCCAAGAACGTTAACTGGAGAGAGATTTCTTGTACTTCTGAGAGACGAACTGCCGTGGCTATTGGAAGATGTGCCACTTCTAACCCGTCGCAGAATGATGCTCCAAATGGATGGATGTCCCGCCCATTATGCGCTGATCGTCAGGTCATATTTAAATGACAATTATCCACGTCACTGGATTGGTCGAGGAGGACCAGTTGGGTGGCCGGCGCGTTCCCCCGATCTCACACCTATGGATTATTTTTTATGGGGGACCATGAAACAAAGGGTGTACAGCAGTCAAATTAATACAGAAGCGGAACTTGAAGAAAGGGTTTTGCGTGTGGCCAATGAAATTAAAAATGATCCCGATATGATTCAAAGGGCAACGCAGCAAATTTTGCTTCGCGCTACAATGTGTATGCAACAACAGGGTGGTCATTTCGAACATTTGATGCATTAGGATAATTACTGATTTGATTTATTTTTAATTAGTTAAAGGTAATAAATGATTTATGCTTGAAAAATACTTTTGTTTAAATCATTCTCCAGCTCTAACTCAGATAACTGCATTTTTTAAACGCTGATTTAAGAAGTTGCATCTAAGTAATAAACTTGCAAATTTTACTTTTAGAAAGCTAATAATACGTAGAATATGCTGGAATAAAAAAAAAGTAGGGTTAATAACATGATTTTAGGAGAAATTGTAAATCAATTGCAAAAATGATGAAAAAAAATCCAGATTTTCTTCAAGTTTCACTTAATTATAAATTTATAAGGTTAGTTTTCTTGGATATTTTGACTTTATGGGTACGGCTTATTATTAGTCATCATCACAAAATTTATTCCACTGCGATAACACACTTAGTTTAAAAATTATGACGTTTTATCTAAATAGGGTCAACAGGTGCAACTCAAAATTTTAAAAACATCATAAAAAACTCAAATAATTTTTTTAATTTTTTTTAATATTTTTCCCGTCGATAAAATGGGGTGTAGTTTCCCTGATTTTAATATGTGCACTTTATAAGGACTCACACTGTATATATATATATATATATATATATATATATATATTATAACTTCGTTGCATCCTGGTCTCCCTTGACACGTCTCAAGTTTTTATATTATACAAATGTGCCTGGAGTGGTCTGTCTCACGCCTGACCATATGGGTCCACAGAATACCAGGGACTGTGGAGTATCCACGACCGCTATCCTGAGTGGATTCCATTTCGACGGCTTGTAGGCGACTACCTACCTATCTTAGTTCTTACTCTCGTTTGTTTTCTATTTATTATTTTTGCTTTTTTTTGACGTGATAACTTCTTATAATTCGATGGAGCCGGCTGCACGCACATGACTCATGCGTTACCGGCGTTACCGGTGTTATCTCGCTAAACATGACTAATTTCTTATGACGTTGTCACGTTCAACTATCGTCGGTAAACCGACTTTACAGACAACCGATTTTTTTGTTTTTTATTTTTAATTCGATTTGATTTTTGTTTATTTATGTGATATGTCGTCTTTATGTTTGGTATTTTCTTTTTTCTTTCATCTTTCTGTGCAATCTGTTTTTATCGTTTTGTAGTGTGTCAAAAATGTCGAATAAACATTTATTTTATTTCAAATTAATATAATAATACCATTCTTTGCGAGTTATTCATATTAAGGACACTATAGTCGCGCAAAAGGAAACTATCAAAGAGGTTAATCGCGTGTAGTGGAACAAAGGCCTTAAAGGGCCTGCGCGACCTGATTGGGCCCGGGAGATAAGGGCTCTGATCGGACCCTAAAGTTGGAAAATGATTTAATCACAGGGCCCTATGAAATTTGTTTGGAGTTCGTGGGGTATTGCCAATATTTGCAATCGGAACACCTGCGATCCCGTGTGGCGCCGCACTTTCACAAATCTAGTTCTAAAATCTTGATAATTTGTTGTTATCTCTTGCGAGGTTGATTATTTATTAATGCAAGAGAATACATTTTCTTTATACAGTATATTTAAGCAGTATAAGAAATAACTATAAACATTATAATACGTACTAACAGTGGTGGATTTCCACTAGGGGCAGTCAGGGCTAGTGCCCAGGGCGGCTAATTTTGTGGGGCGGCAAAATTTGGAAATGAAATAAATATTTTTAGAATTATTTTTTTACAATTATCAAAATTGCACATTATAATAATAAATAAATTCTATTAATTAATTATTTTTTATTTCTTGTTCGAAACGAGTTAAAAACTACTTACGTTTTATAATGACTGCAAATAGTCTCAAAAGATTGGCTATTCTATGCATAGAATATGTACGTGTACGTCTACTTTAACGTTTAGTTTGTGAAGATTTAATCGACCAATTTACAAAGTCAGGTGTGTTTGCCTGACAAACAAATGTAATACAATCATAAGTCATCGTTAGTGCAAAATTCATGATTCTTACAAAGATATATGATTGGCTTCGCTGGGCGCTCGATCAATGATTTATCTATGGATTCTTGGAACAAAAACAAATATTTTTTTATATTATTGAAGTATATAATGTATAATAAAATGTATGCACTGAGTAAGCAATTAGTTATTCTATTAAAAAAATAAGATATTAAAACTATAATTTAAGTAAAATTTCTGTGATAGGGCGCGGCATTTTCTTCAGTGTCCAGGGCGGCATTCATTTTAAATCCGGCCCTGCGTACTAATATAACTCGTACTTAACAAACTTAAAAGCCATGATTTATTAGTCACTCGTTCAAGTTGTGGGCGGTAGTCGCTTACCGTCAGGCGATCTTTCTCATTTGCCTCTTAAACCTTTGAAAAATACTAATAATAACTGTCTCTGTTGCATAATATAGCAGTAATAAGAAGTAGAACTATCAATGTCATATTGACAGATTTCACAAGCACAGCCTATCTAGTTAGTTTATTTTAGTTAGCCAAAAGGCTATATACAACGTGTACAATAAAGGAGTGATAATATTAAAAAGTAAAAGGAATATATGTCCCTTATATAGAGTTCACTGTGAAATTAGCAGCGCTGAAAGGGTTACTTTTTACTTCCATACATTTTTATTTCATTAGCGTATCGTGAAAAATGTTGACAACCCTAGTAACAAGTGTCTTACCAGTGTTAGCGCTAAGACATTGACATGCACGTCAGCTGCGCGCCCCGCCGCCGCCGCGCCGCGCCGCTTGTCTGCGAGTTGCGAATATTCGACTCGCTATTCGCTCGAATTGTTCGATTATTCAGACGTCGCCACTTACACACGCACAAAATAAGTAGGTTACTATCCCGATTATTTCACTTGCTTATTACCCGGTAAACGGAATCGTAGTAAAATACCACAGACGTTGTCATAACTCTCACACAAGTGTGTGAGAGTTATGACAACGTCTGTGGTATTACCTTGCTACCTACTTAAGTAAGTAGGTTATTATCGATAGCGATAATTGAAATTGAAATAAGTATACTTATTAGTCGAAACGTAGTAAAATTTCACAGCTGATGTCGTCACTTACACACTTAAATTAGGTAGGTCCTTATCCCGATTATATCACACAATAGTCGGTAAACGGAGGCGTAGTATCACAGACGTAGTCCTCACTGTTACACACTTAAATAGGTAAGTATCCCAATCAAAAGTTGACCATCGTCACGCAGTGTACGCCATATCACCATGTGATTGACATTAAAAATGGCACCCGTTCGTCGAGTGCTGGTCCTTGAAGTGTCTTCAAAATGTCGCAAATCTTTGCCGGTAAATTTTACGGTTATTTTAATCAGTTACGTAAATACTTTTACTAGTAAGGGGCTTAGTATATACTGCCAGAGATCGATTATATTACTGTGTTAGCAGTCAGTTTAAAATAAAAGGATTAACATTACTGTAAGTATAGCTTTTAATCATATCCAAAGATCAAAAGTCCAAAAAAGTCCAAAGATATCCATGTTAAAAGTAGGACTGAAAAGTTAGTTTGACTATCTTGTCATAGAAACAAATTTTAGTTTTATAAATATAGATAATATACACATTGAAACGTTTAGATACGTTCTGAGATGTCTTTTAGAACTTAGCTAGCGAAACCCGAGAACAAACAAGAGAAAAGAGACGAGAACGATTTATCCCTCCGTAAACTGAAAATACGTCGAAATTGAATTGTTCTCTCGAGCTTCAAAAACTATAACAATTATTTATTGGCACAGTCAATTCGGGCGAGACCTCTACAAATAGGCGAACTGAGTAGACATTAAAATACCTTTATTCTTTTTACTGAAAAACTAAAGAGTCCCCGAGGGGTGCTGCTGGGAGATTTAAGCGGCATCGGTGGCTTCAAAGTTTATTGAGGTCGGCAAAAAAAAAGAAAACCTGCCGCAAATAATGTCAGGTTAAAATTACGGCGGCTACTGTAGCTCTATGTAAAATATATTCTCACTTGTGGTTTGAGTTGAGCCGGTACTTACGTAATTAAGAGTATCTACGTAGTGTGAATCTTAACGGTTAAGCATTAAGTGCTAATTTAATTTATCGCCTGAACGAACAATAACTTAATAAGATAAATACAGTGATTACAGCGTAAAGGGATTGCAGACCCATTGAACGTTAAATTGTTGTGTCAAGTAGACTGTTAACAACGTCAAAAGCAGCCATATTGTTTATCCTAACCGATTAATGTCGCCCATTCACAGGCAAAGCCATTTAAATGGCTCATTCGCCTTATCTACATCGCCCGCTCGTCTACAACTAGATTACGTGATCATAATATCTTAGCGTCATATTCAGTCATATTATGAATACCAACGATTCTCGTGAGACACCTACCAGATGAAGAGCAGCAATTTATCTTGTACAAATCTATTTCATATCTACTTAGTTTACTTAAAAGCACTTTTTGGAGTTTACTCCTTAAGAATCGATTTTCATATAAGGCCCCCGGTATGAAAAAAATATTAGGTGTAAATCTACTGAACGAATGACCTCGTTACGTTTTCGTGCGCAACCTATTCTGCGCACCTGACACTTATTTCACATGGCGCGAATTTTTGAACTTTTTAGAGTAAACTGCAGTCGTGCGTCGGAGCTGACACACACTTTTTTATTATCTATCATTAATGACTTAAGAGCAGATATCAAAAGGTCTATTCTGCAATAAAACAGTTACGATCCAGATCCCGATATGATAAAACTACAAAATTGTATTTTCATAAACGTCAAACCAACGCCAAACCCGTTTTGATTGCTCCGAACTCCAAGTATCAGTTTAAAATATCAAGACGATTTATTTATCTATACTAATATAATAAAAAAGGATAATCTATTAATTCAATAAAAATGAAATGAAAGTGTAAATTAATTACGAGAATTGGGGTTCTGTATAGATACTCGTGTCAGCTCTAACGCTAGCCATACACGTGACGGTATACCAGACAGGTTTGCCCGTACAGGTAAACCGGAGAGTGTATGTTACACAACTGTGCAGAGTTCCATACAGTATCAGATAAACCCTTACGTGTAAGCTTAAATAAACCCCCAACTCTCGTACTACCCACACAATCTGTCTAACCCACGCTCACTTTCACAAGCGGAGGTATAAACATATTAAAATTTAATCACAACTATGTTAATTTGGAATCTCTCCGAACAAGTTCCCAGCAAAAACACCAGCTCCGCTAACCACGAACAATATATTCGTTTCAACTGTTACTTGGTTTGCTTTCTGTTGAAGGCCAGTTGACCCTCGGGCAAAGAATATAATATATTACTAACGTCGGGTGACCTTTAATAATAAACCTTTGCAATTGGCTACTTGACTTTTTTTTTAATTAATTTAAAATTTACTTAGGTTTATTTTATACCTCCTACCAGTGGCGAAGGGTCTAAAGAGGTCCATTCTTACCGGTTTTCCTTTCAGATTACCTCCAGCCGAACCCGGAATATTGAAAACAATAATATCTTAAGCAAGTTAGGTCGGACAAGCGATAGCGCGATGTAGACCGACTCAAGCGACATCTATGCGCTGCACAATGCAACTTTGACACGAATATTGTAATCACAGATCTCTTTTAAACCCGATATATTCAGAGTGATGGTGGGAGATCATAGGAACCTTATCTCGTTAGAAAAAAAGTGTGTGTCAGCTCCGACGCACGACTGGAGTTTACTCTAAAAAGTAAAATTTTGTGTGCAATACAAAGCGACTAGCGATCGATTTGAATTCAAAAATTCGCGCCATGTGAAAAAAAGTGAAAGGTGCGCAGAATAGGTTGCGCACGAAAACGTAACGAGGTCATTCGTTCAGTAGACTTTACTAGTCATATTTTTTTCATACCGGGGGCCTTATATGAAAATCGATTCTTAAGGAGTAAACTCCAAAAAATTTTAAATTCAAACTTGTTTATAATAGCCGGCTGGCCAATTAAAGAACAATATTATAATATGATTTGTCCGATGACAATTCGAAGTAATTGAGGGCTATTTTTCTGTGACATTAACCCGCTATTTTGTAGCATTCACCAATGAGGAGCCGTTATTAGATAATATCACGTGCATCATGAGACGAATGAATTTTTAAAAGTAGCTCGGCGGTACCTTCTCGGTCTTCTGGCAACCTGTACACCATTGTACTCATAGGTAGTTCATAGATTCCTTTACTAAAACACCATTCGGACAGGAATCAATAAAATCTTTGAAGTTGCTTTGGACTGCCCCTTCGGAGTTGAATTTTTTCCCTTGCAAGAAGTTATCCATATTCTGAAAAAGTCCTGTTGGGGCAAGGTCCGGGGAGTACGGGGAATGTCTTAGACATTCCAATTGAAGCTCCTCTAATTTGGTAGCCCTCTGTTATGCAGTGTGTGGTCTAGCGTTGTCCAGAAGCAGCAGTGGCCTAGAGCGAATGACCAACCTCGGTTGTTTAGCAGCTAGCTTTTCCATCATGATTTGCAGTTGCTGGCAATAGACATCTCCCATAATCGTCTGGCCAGATTTAAGAAATCTGTAGTGAACGACACCGGCACTAGTCCACCAAACGCTCACAAGTTTTTTTGTGTAAATTTTCGCTTGGGGCAGGCTTTGGCTGGTTCGCCAGGGTTCAGCCACTGCGATGAGCGTTACCGATTATCGTACAGAAACCACTTTTCATCACAGCACACACAATGATTCGATTTAAAATCCCTTCATTATTGTGCCGGATGAGTAATGTAACGCAGCAGTCGACGCACGTTTGTCGGTTTGCTGCACTCAATTCATGAGGTACCCACCTTTCAAGCATTTTCATCTTCCCAATTTGCTTCAAGTGGATTAAAACAGTTTTATCACTAATACCGCAGCCTGCAGCTAACTTGACGTGGTTCGCGATAGATCCACTTCCACAATAGCCTTCAATTCTTCATTATCAACTTTGGTCTCCGGCCGTCCACGGGGCTTATCCTGCAGGTCGAAATTTCCAGAACGAAAACGTTGGAACCAAAAACGAACTATGTTTTCTTTTGCGACACCGCCGCCATACACATCATTAATCCTTCGAGCCGTTTCTGCAGCACTGGTGCCACGGTGGAACTCGTACTCGAAAATAATACTATATTTTAAGTTTTCCATTTTGTAAACAGAGCAAAGAAAAAGCAAAAGCGGAAAAAACAAATGAATTACGGTTTTCGAAACACAAATGCATGAGTAAATAGCGGTATAAATTTGAAATTGGAATTCCTAACCAAAGAAGATATATTTGAGATCATAGTGGCCAATACGACAAAACGCCAATTTCATACGTAAGGACCTAATACTATATATTATTATTTAATAGGCGGTAGTACCGCGGATTAATTTTAATAATATGATTATCTTACAATAGTTAATTAATACACAGAAAAACGTTTTATTATTAAGTGCCTATTTTGTGTTTTGAAATATACCTAATTGTAAGAATATCGTATATGTAACTATAGGAATAGGAACCGTAGGTTTATCTATAGGAACAGATTCCTAAGTATTTACTTTTTATTTCTGTTTAAGTTAACAATTATAATGTTAATAACTATACCTAACTACTTAAAATATTTATAAACTATAACATTACTAAAAAGTTAATTAATACTAGAAAAACTTAAAAAGCTACAAAAAAAAAGAAATCTCCCAGATCGTCCCCACCAGGCAGAGTACCTAGAAGACTCAAAGAGTATCCTCGGTGGATGGCAATGCTAATTCTTTGAGCCAGAGTGGACTGAGGACATGAAGGCCAGAATCGATATATCCGAGGGTTTTCGGACACCCACACCACCGAACCTAACTGGAAGCGTTGCCTGAGTCCATGAGCGGTCATGGAAATTTATGTTCAAAATAGTGGAGAGCGTATACCTTATGGTATCATCCAACTGTTTGAGAACTTGGGGGAAGTTCCACAGTTGACAACACCGCAAGACAAGTATTTACAATTTCTCTCGGACACAACTCTACACGCTTGTAACGACCTTGACCATCATGCGTAATACGGTGCTAAATTTCCTTTAAAAAAACTTGCACGTCTAGCGACTAGGGCTTCCCTCTGAAGTAAAACCGCCCTTCGCCACTGCCTTCTACAGTATTTTTAGACGTGACAACGTCTTATAAACCGATGAACGCTGGCTGCACGCACGAACAATTGTCATGTTCTGCCTGATTGTCACGTTCCGCCTGAGCCGTGCGAGCAAGCGAGAGCGCGGAACGAGCGATAGAGAGGCACGATTGGCCTAAGGATTCGGCCTGTGGTGACATTATCACGTAAAATTATCGTCCGTAAACAGACTTTACCGATAGCCAATATTTTATTTGAAAAACTATCCATTATATATGAAAGAAAAATATTTTTTTATCCATTTAATTCGCGCGAAAAAAACCCAGAGAGCTGTCATTTGCTGGTCACTTAATACCAATAAATAAAAAACCAAAACAAAATACACGTGTTTATTCAATTTTAGTGTTATCATAAAACCGATTGTTTTTTTAAACATATTTTAATTATTACGACATCACACAATGCTTAAAAATGACCGCTTAAATCGTAACACAGATAAAAAAAATCAGTTGTCTGTAAAGTCGGTTTACTGACGATAGTTGAACGTGACAACGTCATGTTTATAGTGCGCGCAGAACTAATTGGCCGCGCCTTAGGTAGGCGTGTTGCCGCCGCGAAGTCCGGCGCCGAACTGAGCAATAACATCAAGCGCCCCCGCCTCTCCGTCCCACCGCTCACATACCTAAGACGCGGCAAGCTGAGGTAACGGCAAATGCGGTGGTAACGGTATGAGTCCATGTTTTTTCGTGTGTGCAGCCGGATCTATCAAATTATAAGACGTTATCACGTCAATTTCAAATTTCAAAAATACAAATCTTTACAATATGATTATATTTGATATGTTGACTAGTTTCATTAATAATACTCAGATATATTGAGGCATTACAACTTGGTAAATGTAAAAAACAATAATATTTTATGTGTAGTTTAGTAATAAGATACATCTAAAAAGAACAAAAAATTTTTTTTTTGCTAAAGTAAATAAAACCTACATCATTAGTTTACTTACATCATATACAAAAACATTTATTATGTTAAGTATGAATGGAAACGCACAAATATCGGAGATATTTACAAATATGTTCCTGCGGCCGTATACTTCATACACTTTTACCTAGGCGTGACGTCACAGCTAGGTACGACTTTAGTATGGAGCGTTTTCACGAGACTTGCGAGATTTTATTTACAACTCGCTGTACCTTTGAAAATATTGACTTTTCATATACTGTTTCTTCTGAGAAATTGCAATGCAATAAAAAAAAATTGTCATCATGCCTATTTATTTTCTCGCAAAAAAATAATTATAAACTACCATTTGAAATACATTTCATTTTTTTCCGTGACAACAGTCAAGCTGTTATACTCGTAGCCAATTGTCAAAAACTTTTAAAACTATAAAAGTCAAATGCTTTCGCTCCAATTCTTATTCGATTTTCAAAACAGTTTTAATGACAATGTTCACAGCGCCGCGCACCGTCAGCAATTTTGATAGTTCGATTTCAGTTTCGGTTTTCATGCGGAAATTATCGTGAAACGTAAAAACGAGCTAAACCGGAATCGAGGACAACAAAATGCAGAAAATATCCCAAATACTATAACAATATATGACTATACCGAATAGTGTTCCCAAATATTTCCCTCAAAACTGCCAAAGTTTCCCTGTAAAGAAAACAATCCCATTTCCTTATCCAAAAGCAACACATCTATAAGGAAATCAAAGGCAATCTATTGAAAATGAACGACCACTCAGTAAGTGCCTTTCATACGACGTGCGACTTAAGATGAAGTTTCGTTAACTCTTGTCCGTTTGTTTGGTTTGAACTATACATGATAGGTGTTTCGCACAGCAAAATATTTATGTCGAGCGAAATACAGTTTGAGTTGTTATCGCGAAAATCATATAATATTTTTGTGTAGTAGGTACTTTTTCTGATTTTCTTGTGTTTAAGTTTTTAAGTTACGTACCTAAGCGTAATCGGTTTTAAAAATTCGAAAACTGCTTTCTAGTACTGCTGGTGTCTGCTCATTAATTCCTACGCCATAAAAAGAACGTCACCGTAGCCGCTGTAAGTATGTAACGCACTTACAGACCAACGGGCATTGAGCTTTTACTGTTTGTTTTTGATTTCCTTGCGTATTGTTTTCGATAACGTAGGTAAGTAGGCACACCAAACAACCCCAAAAGTGGGGCCATTTAAGTGGGGATAGATTTTGCTTTGACATGCCACGTCTATAATATATACATCTATGACAATAAACTAAAATAGCTTACGTCGTCTCTACTATACTCTCAACGAGTGAGAGATATGTTATCAGAATCTCGGAAACGGCTGCAAGTATTGCCATGAAATTTAGTGTGCAGGTGGGTTTTGGAGGAGTAAAATTGATCTTAACCCTGGGAAACCTGCGCATTTTTAAGTTATATAAGTTTTTATATTCGTCGTGAAACAATATTATTAAGTCAATACCTACTATGTAAATAAATATAAACTTCGGCCTTTTCATCCGTTATTGGATGATTTATACAGTATTCTCCGAGCGGAGTAACCACTGGAAATACTGTAGTGCCTGGGACAGTTGGTTTTGAAATGTCGTATGGTTGCCCAAGCACATACGGCGTTCACAGTCAGCCTAGTCCAGAGGAATGACTGGTCAATACGTCAGGGGCCAACCATGTGCGGGTTTCCTCACGATGTTTTCATTCAACGTTAGAGCGTCCGTATAATGTACTTGAGATCTGAAAAAGTCTCATTGGTACACGCCACAACCTGGGAATCGAACCTGCACTCTCTCAAGTGCGAATCAAACGGTCTACCCTCTAGGCCACGGAGCCTTCATGTAAATAAGTGACATCTTAAATTGATAGAATATAAATGTTATTTGCTTCAACAAAAGCTTCGGGAAACTTTGGGATGTGGCTGGATTGACTAATTATTGTTACAAATCTTCTTCCCCACTAGCATGTGTCGTAAGAAGAATAAGGAATGATATATGTCTTCTTCTCCTGCTAACGCTATTTGTAGTTGTTAATCTGTGAGCATATGAGAGACCTGTTCTTGTACAGGTCAGTAAATATATGATACCCTGTCTATTGACGTATTCGCCAGTGGACAATGTTGTCACATGGATTCTGAAGTGTTTGTAATCGTCATGAAAATATGGGCACACTAATTGAAACGTTGATTGTCAAAATGTTTGTTGGAATAATTATTGCCTTAGCTTCAACCGCTACAAAGCGCCTAAAAGCGGGAAAGCATCGGTAAATCCGATGAGGATTTTTAATTTCGTGACGTCTAATAGATATTTAACAGGACTAGGACACAATTTTTACGAAGCGCCACTTTGGTGGTAGAACAAGTGTCGAAAATTCTTATTGACAGTTCTCAAAACCACTGCCACCGCTAGATGGCACTGTGTAAGTCGGGTCTGCTTCATAGCGGCAGAAAAAATATCGCAAGTAAACTAGTAAATGACAAATTATTATCATTAGAAAGTTTTAAAATAAATTTAATTTCTAACACTATATTCTATTATACTAATATTAATAAAAAGAGGAAAGATATGACATTTTGTATAAATATGACATTTTGTGACAACAGGACCGATTTGAATGTAATTTGGCACAATATAGCCACTAATGACCAACATTAGCGCACGAGATAGGACATAGACTATATTTTATCGCGACAAAATGTTCGGCTCCCGCTTGATTTCCTTTTGCGCGCACGAAGTCGCGGGCATCGTCTAGTTCTGAATAGTATCATCGCTTTTATTAATATTAAAAAACCCTTATCCCTATCTATCAGGTATTAAGAGCAGTTCAAACTAAAGCATTAAGACCATTACTACTGAAGCATATTATAGGAGAGTTGGGAGTGCAGTGACGTCCTTAACCCAGTAACGTTGCCCCCCTAGCCCCTCTATCCCCCCGTATCCCACCGTAGCTTCCCGTATCCCACCGTAGCCTCCCGTATCCCGCCGTAGCTTTCATATACAAGTTACGTATCAATCTGGTCCGCTAATTTGATAGTCGAGGCCACTTACATGCCGGAGGAAAATGTTTTTTGCGTATCAAGAAATAAGAACTTTTGGATAACATGTACATAGGCTGCACTAAAAGTATCGGGAATGGAATATTTCCACTGTTCCTATCGTATTAAATCTTTTTAATTTAAAACTCCTTGGTTTTAAAAATAGAATACCGTTTATTAATATAAAAAAAGATTCTCGGTCTTGTCACAAGGTCTTGTCAAACTTGTTTAGTCGTTGAGAAAATGGAATTGACTCGAAAAAATTCTAGAGCGATGATTTATTATGACTTTCGAAGTGGTTTAACACAAAAACAGTGTGTTTACCGGATGATTTCTGCATTTGGTGATGAAACCCCGTCCAAAACCACAATTAATCGCTGGTTTGCTAATTTTAAAGTGGACGTGTCAAGCTCAGTGATGATCCCCGTCAAGGTCGTCCAAAAACTGCAGTCACCCAAAAAAACGTTGATGCTGTGCGTAAGCTGATTGAGGAAGATCGACATGTGACATACCGCGAAATTCAGGCAACTTTAGACATTGGCATGAGTCAAATACAAATAATCTTGCATGAACAATTAGGTGTAAAAAAGTTTCCCGATGGATACCGCATTTGCTCTGTGAAGAGCAAAAAGCGGCTCGCGTTACTTGGTGCGTCAGAACTCTCGAAAGATTCCACGCAGGATCCTCAAATGCTGTATACAACATCGTATCAGGTGACGAATCCTGGATATACGCGTACGAACCTGAAACAAAAAACCAGTCACGAGTTTGGGTGTTCGAAAATGAGTTAAAGCCAACAAAAATTGTTCGTTCACGGAGTGTTGCAAAAAAAATGGTGGCCACGTTTGTCTCCAAAACCGGCCATGTTGCGACTATTCCTCTTGAGGGACAACGAACGGTTAATGCAGAATGGTATGCTAACATTTGTTTGCCACAGGTCGTTTCTGAACTCCGTAAAGAGAACTGCAACCGCCGCATCATCCTCCATCACGACAATGCGAGTTCTCACACCGCGCACAGAACAAAAGAGTTTTTAGAGCAAGAAATCATAGAATTATTAGACCATCCGCCGTACAGCCCCGACCTAAGCCCTAATGATTTCTATACTTTCCCTAAAATAAAGAATAAATTGCGTGGTCAGAGATTTTCATCACCTGAAGAAGCTGTGGACGCCTACAAAACGGCCATTTTGGAGACCCCAACCCACCCCACCCCAACTTCCGAATGGAATGGTTGCTTCTATGATTGGTTCCATCGTACGTTTTTACATATACATCAGTCTTTAAAATATAAACCATTGAATAAGTTACATGTATAAAAGCAGATCACAGCACACCTTTCTAAATCTATGTCTAATCTTGATATGGAGATGAATATTTATATTAACTAACATATAAAATTGCAATACACATTTACAATCCTATGTAAATGGCTAAATGGCTATTTATAAATATTCATACAACAGTGTTACTATAATATTATTGTTACTATATCGTATGGAAAAATGTGTCGAATTTCGCGGAGAATACTTCGAAAAGCAATAAAAAAGACGTGTGGCACTCGGGGACTGCCGCGGTAAAGCTATTGCAATTCAAAATTAATACTGCATTTGTGATAATAATAAAATGTATGTATATAGAGTACTCACTCATTTTCACTCATTAATAGTAAATGCACTTTGTTCATTCATATTCAAAACACTTTATACACAAATTTTACAAGTACAGCTATTCACTGTTGTACATAAATACCTATACACCTATATACTTTCTCATAAACAGCTGCTTATGTGTTCGTCCGATTTCGGAGCAGCTCGTCTCGATTCGTGCGAGTTTCGTAGAGTCGTACAATACGTCTAATCGCACGCACACAACGCCGTGTCGAAGACTGCCGAACTGAAACGACGACGATGCACGGAGCGTGAGGTTCTTTCGTTACGGAATTTCTGGATTCGGTCCCCGCGCTCAAGGCCCGCGATAGAAGCTATGCAATAGCTTAAAAATACATTTTTAAATAGTAATGTTGTGTAACTTCCTTGATTCCCGAAATTTTCAGTGCCGCCCTCGTATAGTAAATAGCTTAAAACTAGAGCGGAATTCGGTGTTAGATACAAGCGATTGTTTCAAATATTTGTTTTTTCGAGATTGTGTTTTTTAACACGTTTTTGCTTTCATCCTTACATACAATTTATTTGTGTATTATAACCACTATTTCTCTGATGGGCAAGAGTTAAAAGCCTCCACAAATGCTCCTGCTATCGAACTGTCTCCCTACTCGAAATAGACAATCTATTATTTTAATGTATTCTCTATTATTTTAATGTATGCTCTATGTTTATACTTTTTGGAACGAAGATCCTTGTGGGGCGATACGGAGGGCTACCCTAGCCGGGAAAAAACGTCTGTAACGTAAGATTTTTATGTATAGTCTTTATTATTTTCTTATACCTCGAATAGAACTTAAAATTGATATTTCTGTAAAACTACGTTCCTATCCGGTGTCCCACGACACCACACGGCTATTTAATTATACCACAGAATACATAATATTACAAGTAGATATACTTTAAGCACAGTACCTACTTTTCTCCGACTATTTCCTTTCTTTCGAAGGTTATCTGGAAGAAACGGCTGTTTAGTAATAAGGCCGCCTTTGGGTACTTAGGCCTTATTCTGTGTATATACAGAGGCATAACGTGGGTAGTGTTGGTTTCAAAATGAAAAGGCAAGAATAACATTACTTCCCATTTATTCTCGATAGTAATAAAACTAAAAACTTCACACAATTTTAATCACTTTTCACTGTATATTAAAATAATAACGACTCTGCATTTATTTCACACTACTTACAATACTTTGCACTTATTTTCACTGTCACATTTTAACAAGAGCACCGATAACCCCCGAACAGAACCTCTCACCATTACGGCTGGTAGTTTAGTGTCCCGTGATCGTTCCTTGGTGTGAAAACGTGATCACCACCCGCATTAAACAAACTCGTCAGACCGGACTCTATCAACGCCAAACGACATGGCGCTAGTGTTCCCGCCAATTATATATATTACCAATAGTACTATTGACTAACAAAGTCGATTCAGGAGCTAAAATATTAACCGCTTCGACAAATATATCTGCAGAAAGACAAAACAACATTACAATAAAATAAATATATTTTCTCGCGGCCGGTCATAACTCGCACTGGCCCCGAAACAAACAAACCCGGCACACATTATCTGCCCGCTGTTTGAGTTGGCATCTAACGTTTTGGACAATCTCTTTGGCTTTGAGAGATTCAAAAGCAAAGTTGACATCGCGCGTCGGTTCACTTGTCTAATGCTTTGCTGAACATTAGGCGGTTAACGTAGCATTTGATGTTCTGTCACGCTACAGAGTCTCAATTACGCCAATGTATGATCATAGTTCGGTTCTGCATCTTATGATATATCATATTGATAACATTACATTCCATTTTAGGTAAAGCTTTTATTTCTCATATTTCACCTAAGGGTTTGTGAGCAAACTGCAAAGGAAAATAGCTCTTAGATATACCTAGAAAGATCTACCTTGTATTGAACTCTGTAATTTAATGTTAATAACCTAATGACCTGTCAGTCAATGATATAGTAGTACTAACGTGGCGAAGGCTGGTTGAGACTTCATAGGGAAGCCCTAGCCTGTATAATAGGTAGGCAGGTCGATTTTAATGAGGGTCTTCTAAAGGTAAGTGGTAAGAGAAGCCGATCGTAATGGAGTAATGGAAACCTTACGCTACTGTTAATAATAATAATAATAATAATAATATACATGGACTCTTTCACACTGCGTAAATCTGGTCCCGTGGTAAGTTATCGAAGAAATTGTGTTACGGTTACCAGACAACGGAAATATATTTAATGATTTATACCTACCACACATATATTTAAGAATTTTATCATACTATACACACATATTTTAATACACATGACGCAGGGACACAGAAAACTTTTTGTTCCTTCGGCGGGATTCGAACCCGCGGCCTCATTCGGCCGCGGCTTGAGCGCCGACTTACTAACCACTGAGCCATCGCTAAAATCACGAAATCACGAATTGAGCTAAAATACAAAACGTTCAACAGCGCAGTCGTGTGGGTTTCAACGCCAATAAAATAGTATAAACGGCGGATTAAAATAGTAATAAAGTAATTAAAACGTGCATTTAAAATGTGTTGAAGTTTCCGCGCTCGCGAAATGAATTCAGAAATCCGTGTCAAGAGTGCATTTCGTCGTATTTAAATCCGCGATGTGGATGAATATTTCACGTTTCACAGCAAGGAACCTAACTTAGACCCTGTCTACATGTCCTCGCCGCGATGTCGTCAACGTGAGACGGCACGGTGCGCGTCGTACTAGTTCACGGTACGGCAACGTCGCTGCAGAACGGCGCAAAATATACAGCCACGGCGTAGTAGTGTAGTGTAGTGCATTTTTAGGGCGACGTGAATGTTGTTATATATACTTACACTTAGTTGTTATATATACTTACACTTATATATACTTACATACAAAGAAACAGCTTTCATAGAACTGTCTAAATCGTTCCAAATTTGAAATTTTTTATCGTCTCCTTCAACGGCTCACGATTTTTCCTCACAATCGTGGACACACCGTGTGCTTAAAGTAGTGCAATCAAATCGAAAGCTAACTATGTAGGTATTTATCTGTTCCCCTTTCTTTAATCTATGGTCGTGTAATGCATTTTTACGGTACCGTGGTTCGTGCCGCTACACCGTCGTAACGTGGACGCATGTCCACGTTATGACGGCCAAACCGCTACCTCTCTACAGGACATTCGCATGGTCCCGAAAATGCCAAGATGGCGGCTGTCAATCAAAAAGAGCCCTTATGTCAAGAGCTTAAGCACATTCCATGCTTTTTGAAAACAGTGCGAGGACTTGTGTTCTTTAATAATTCTGTTCGAACTTTAAATGTCTGAAGAGTTTGTTTATAATTAATCACGCCTATATACACCTTGAAAACTCAACAGAATTTAATAAAAGTTCTGGGTTAATTACATGTATAATAATGTGACTAACAACATAGGTAGGTCTTAGAAGTTTGCTTAACTTAGAATGTAGGTAAAAACAATGATATTAAACAAAAATTACACAAAGAACAGAATTGTAATTTGAGTGTGTGATGTGTGTGTGTGTGTGTGTGTGTGTGTATGTGTGTGTGTGGAGGATACGACTAGTGGCCTTTCTGAGCAAAAAATGTTTAACCCGATCTCTTCTTGATTAAAATTTAATCTGCCCATGTATGTAGCTGAATTTAATAAAAACTAAAGGTATATTGTACATTTAAACAACAAATTAATTTTAAAAATTTAAATGAGCTGCAGTGTAATAGGCGCGGCTAACGACTTCACAGCGCTGCCAAATTGCTCTGATAATAGGCTAGACCAGGGGCAAAGAATATATATTACTAACATAAAGATCCGTCATTCGATAGACTTACACGATTGACAGCTCGCAGCTATGTGTGTGGCTAGACGTATGCCGGGGGTGCGCGCGGCGAGCGGGGCGTGGGTTTTTTCCAGCCAGGACTTTCGATCACGTTGTGGTCGCTGGTCGCTTTGTGATTTGACATAATAGACAATATAATTTCATAATATTTATGATAGATTTGTCTGACGCGACGTTTAAAATTATTTCGGTGTCAACCTTAGGCTTACGTCAACATGGCTGACATTCGCCTGTGCTCGAGCTGTCATTTGTAACGAGTGTCGCCCCTGTGCCAGGGGTCAGCAACCTGCGGCTTGCGAGCCTCATGCGGCTCTTTGGATGTGGAGGATGGAGATGCCGCTCATTAGTGTAATACGCAAATATTATTTAAAAAAGCTATTTCAAATTGTTGTGCATAGACGTATATAATATTATAGACGAGGCATGTCGAGGCAAAACTATCCCCACTTAAATGACCCCCCCTTTGGAGTTTTTGGGGCCTTTTTGACATATGCAGTATGGTGAAAACAAGATGGCTAACATTTGAAGTATGGTGAAAACCAAGATGGCGTAACTTTTTACTGTATGAAGCTTTGTTCTGTCAAAATATGTACGTCATAGCCTATCTTGAGTTTTGAAATCGTTGTCGTTCTGAATCGATGAACGAGCTTATAGGCACTATATTTTCAATCTCTCAGCCAGTTGTTTTCGTCGCACCCAGAGGTGGCGTTACCGCCAGCACCTACGGCATCGCGCCTCGCATAACTCAGAATTCGGATGCAATAAAAAAATCGTAATATAACGATATGTTTGCTCCACTCGCTAGCGTTTAACAGCATACTATATTATCTTGTACCGACGTTCTGTTTGAGGCTGTTGATTGTATTGTATTTTATCAAGTGGTTAACAGTCTTTCGGGGCTTAAAGTTCAACCTGTAAAATAGACAATCATTTTGAAAGGTATTTGCTTACAACAATTGGCAAGTACTTGTGAAAACGCTCCATACAAAAGACGCAATCACTTTTCGAAAATTGTGCACTCCGAATGGAGATTGAGCATCGTGGGCCCAAATGTAACGGCTTGAGATAATGGTCTAAAAAAACGACATGTTCTTTTTTCCTAAAATATACAAAATTCAGCTCAATTGTCAATCTGGGAACCGATAAAAATAAGAAAGATGTTTAGGATTCGTGATATCGTCCATTTATTCAATCGATTTCAGTATTACAGTAAATACTTTTTGCACAAGTCATTTCAAATTTTCAATTTTGTCATACTCCGTTGACGTTTTGACTTTTGATTCACTCTATTACGTATTTACATTATCTTTGATTCACTCGTTTCGTGTTTTCTATGCCTTTTTAGTGCCTTCCGAAATATTTCATTTTCAACGACCACCTGCTATAATTATTACAGAATTGGGGTCACAAAACTTGAAAACATTATTTTAGTCTACGGCTGTCGTAGTGGAAATGCAGCTATTCTTATGCACGCTCCTATTGTAATTGCATAGTAATAGGTAAGTAGACGAACTGTTGGAGCCTGTCGAGTGCTCAATGCTCATGTTACGTGTATCATAATATGTATAGTATGGTACCTCAGCTGCACAAGGTATCGAGATCATATTGCTCCACCTTGATAAATTCTTGACGACATTTTAATATTTATAGATGACGAGTAAACTATTTAAACCACATTAAAAATTTTCTGTTTTCTGTTTCTTATAAATTTATTCCTGTTATATCTTTATTATTTTTAAGTCATCATAATAATCATTAATAATAGCCTATTATTAAGGCTTTTTACGCGTTCTCCACCTAATATGTTGTGTTAAAAAGTTTATTTTCATTGGTATTGAAACATAACCTCACTATCACTAAACATATCATAACTTTGTTCTCAGATTGCCAAAAGTTACAGAATTTTCCACAAATCTATCTATATATACCATTTTTATCTTATTACATTCTTAGCCCAAGAATGTATGAAATGGTTTCAGTGTCCTTTGTATATTTATATTCGTACTGGGTCATACATGTATATAATACCATAAAAATCTTAAATTTATGTATGGTATAAAAGGATTAAATAAACTTCCCATTGTCTGGTCCCCGTAACACAAGTTATTCGAGTGCTTAACACGGGGCCAGATTGACGTGGTGTGAAGCGTCCATAGATATATTATTATTAATAATAATACCCTGTCCATTAGTAGTTTTGTGTCATCAATTATTCACTGCCGGGAATGCCGTATAATTACATTGTGTAACCAGAAGGCATTAATATTCAATATCAGCCATTTAGGGAGGATGTCAGCTTCTGTTAGTCGAACAGCCATGGTATAGTCTGAAAGGTTTCCACTGTTGTACATGTCGTAGGATAATTGGGTAATTAGGATATTTGCGAAAATCCTAAGATTATTGCAAAGAGCCGGATTATTTGATTCTGAGATAAGTTTTCGCCATTTTCCTATCAATTTTTAGGATCTTCGTAAAAAACCCGGCTATAATAGCGAATCTCTGACGCTTTATATGTCGCGCGCACTAATTTGCAATAGCCAATCAGTACTCAAGTTTCCAATATTCGTAGTAAATATACATTCTAAAGGAAATTTAACCATTCATATAATTTTAATGAGGGGCAATCCATTCATTACGTGAAATGTTAAAAACAATAATAAATGAGAAATTAAAAAAATCTGTTTTCTAATAATGTATGTATTTTTTTTATTAAATGCATAAAATTGAAAATTGTCTGAGGTCACAATGAGGGGGAGGAGATTCCAATAATGTAACATTATCCTGTGATAAGGATGGGGGAGGAGTTAATAGACGTAATTTATGGATTGTGAATAAAGGGGGTATGTAAGCGATCTCATTATTTTCCTCGCAGAATCTGCTAGTCGTTGTATCACCAACGCCTATTTTGTTGAGGTGTTTGTGTGCCCAGTTAGGATTCTTAGCTGATTCCTACTCATTGAAAGCGCCTAGCCAGTATGAAGCTTCGAGAAGCTATACCATGATTTCATACCATCTATGCACCTTGATCTTCTATGCACCTTGATTATGACGTCTGATGGTATGGCCATGATAGGTGACTCAAGAAGAGACTGTTGCAGCTGTCCAAGCATGGTGGAAGCCCATTTCGTCCTGGCTGCCGTTTAATTTCTAAGATATGGTTAATAAAAAACAAGTATATTCTGTGGTTTTAGGTATGCATTGGACACCTGCAACAAGTATCTGTCATATGTTATGGTATATAACATTGGTGTTTTTTGAATCTAAAGTCCTTAATGTCTTTGGAAAATAAAAAATAATTACATCATACAGCCAAGACAGAAAAGTATAATAAATCAAGAGATGTAGGCTACGGAGGAGCGCTCCGATGGTCATTGAAGTACCTTAACCAAATCAAGCCACCAATAAACCATTACTTGATTTAACCGAAACAACCTTTTTTTACTAAATCACCTTCTATGATATTACGTCGAAAACTACATCTGATACAAATTAAAATCTGAGTATAGAATACAAATCAGCAAAGCAAAATGTATAATGTCAGTCATAATATTTATAGTGTAATCAATAATTATTATTTATATTTTTACCTGCCTTTTAATTTTGTTGATAGGTCCTTAAAACAGACAGACAAACAGACAGGCCAACAAAAGTGTCTGAAAAAAACCTTTTTTAATGAATTGACCGAAATATTATGTAGCAATAGCTCAATAGCTCCCCACACCGATTTCGGTGACGGTGGCCTGTTTCATTGAAACCAGGCCAGCTACGCAGGAGTTGTGTTATAGTGCCCAAGTGTGTGCGCAGTACACAAGAGCACTCTCTCCTCCTTTACGCTCGTAACCCAGTGGGACCGAATTTTTTAAGAGGGCGGGTCAATAAGTCCGTGACTTTTGGAATAAAACACAGATTTTTTGATAAATAAATCATTTTATTTTTCAACGTAGTCCCCATTTAGCTCTATACACTTTGTCCAACGCTTCTCCAATTTTTTTATCCCTTCCAAAAAATATGATTTGTCGAGGTCCTCAAAATAGGCCTTTGTTTGCGAGATGACTTCATCATTGGAGTCAAATCTTTTTCCACCGAGCCATTTTTTCAGGTTTGGGAACAAGAAGTAGTCACTCGGAGCCAAATCTTGAGAATAGGGTGGATGTAGGAGCAATTCATAGCCCAATTCATGGATTTTTGCCATGGCAACTGCACATGTGTGCACCCTTGCATTGTCTTAGTGAAAAAGAACATTTTTCTTGGCCAAATGAGGTCGGTTTTTTTTCAAATCCTCATTGAAGCGGTCCAATAAGTTGGCATAATATTCCCCATTAATTGTTCTTCCCTTTTGAAGATAGTCAATGTGGATTATCCCACGTGCATCCCAAAAAACAGTCGCCATAACTTTATTGGCTGACAAACCCACCTTGGCCTTCTTTGGCGCCGATTCACCCTTAGAAACACACTGTTTTGACTGTTGTTTGGTCTCTGGTGTATTGTGATGGATCCATGTTTCGTCCACGGTTAAAAAACTCCTCCATATTGTGATTAAACAACGCCAAACCTTCCTGTGAAGTTGTTACACGATTGCGTTTGTGGTCGACTGTGAGCAAACGCGGCACCCATCTTGCGGAAAGCTTTCTCATGCCCAAGTGATCATTCAAAATTGAAACCACTGAGCCATGCGAGATGCCTATGGCTTCCACAATCTCTTGCACTTTCAATCTTCGGTCGGCCAACACCATATCGTGAATTTTTTCGATTGTTTCGGGTGTAGAGACCTCAACTGGGCGTCCAGGACGTTCGGCATCTTCAGTGCTTGTAAGGCCACAACGAAATTCAGTAAACCACTTTTTTACCATTGTAATCGATGGTGCAGAGTCCCCATAGTATTTATCTAGCTTAGCCTTGGTCTCGGTAATGGTTTTTTTTCGCAAAAAATAATGCTTAATAAGCACACGAAATTCACTTTTTTCCATTGTTTCCTTAAGTTACTGGATAGTCTGATAAAGATAGCTGTAAAACACAAACTAACTGACGCAGCAAGTTCAAATTTTGATAGGAGTCAACTGACAGATGCCTGTTGACAGGAGTAGTGTTGCTTTTTCAGTAAGGAGGTTAGAAATTCAAAAAGTCACGGACTTATTGACCCGCCTTAGTATCATCCATTTTTCTCGAATTTCGAAAAAAAATCTTGGCTAATCAAATATAAAAAAACAAATAAGTAAAAATATATCACGAGTATCTATGCTGTTTATGGACAGAAAATTAAAATAAATTATAGTTTAAAAAAACTAAAAAATCACGCTTTTATAGAAAATCTAACTAAAAAATAAAAAATAAAATTTAATAAATTTGGATTAAGAATAGTGTAAATGAAAAATAAATGTTTATTATTGTAAAAAAGCGTGGGGTGCATAGTGTCAATAGTTATAAACATTTTATTGGCAGATATGAGAAGGATCTTCACTTTGATAATATCTTAAAAATCACTTTAAACGAAATCTGACTGTTTGAAGTGGATCAAAATCAAATCCACTGGAGCCGGTTACATACAAACAAACGTACAGGTGAAGACACTGCACCCCACGCTTTTTTACAATAATAAACATTTATTTTTCATTTACACTATTCTTAATCCAAATTTATTAAATGTTATTTTTTAGTTAGATTTTTAGTTTGATTTTTTAGTTTTCTTAAACTATAATTTATTTTTTGCTTTTTAGTACGATTTGCCAAAAGTAAGCCTGGAACTGCACGCATGATTATTTATTATAATAATTTATAATTTTAATTTTTAAATTGAAAAATTTTTTAATTATTAAAATTATTTTTTTTTAAATTTTTTTAATTAAATTTTTTAAAATTATTTAAATTAAATTAAATCTAATTATTGCATTTTCATCGGTCTTTGACAGGTGTGCAAAGTTTGAATTAAATCTGATCGTTCAAAGTAGGACAAAATCGAGCCCAAAGGAGTCGGTTACAAACAAACAAACAAACAAACAAACAAACAAGCAAGCAAGCAAACATACAGGTGAAACTAATAAAATCGTTATAAAAAAACCAAGATTATTGACTTTTTTTTTGCCCTTTGTAATTGTAAAGGGTGTAAATATGATATATTAATTATATATTAAGTTGTAATCTTAGTAACATAAATTAGTTAATTTTGCCTAAGAAAACTAAGCTTCCAAGTTATATACTTACTTGGTTTAGTACCAAATTGAAATAATTTAATTTTAAATATATATTTTATCAATGGCTCGAAAATCGAAACTCAATATCGCAATTATTAATATCGGAAAAATAGTCCGATATTACATGCCCTAATCAACACACAGGCCAAACCCTTAAGGCTGGAAAGTTGAAATTTTACACACGTATTTCTCATATGACGTAGGCATCCACTAAGGAAGGATTTTTCGAATTTCAACCGCCAAGGGGGTAAAAGTAAAATAGGTGATAAAAGTTCGTATGAACTCGAATATGTCTCGTTTTCAGCGTTTTCTAAAATTCAGCCCCCGGGTGGGTTAAATAGGGGATGAAAGTTTAAAACCTAATTTGACGCGGGCGAAGCCGCGGGCAATTAATGCTAGTTGAGAAATAAACCAGTTTGATATTTACTGAGCTGAAACATCAAATCTCTAATTAGCGCCTCTTGTCGAAATATCGGGGAAAGGCAAGTCATAAATAATACAAGATTTCCTTATACCTAATATATTACAAACTTTAATAAGCGCTTTCAAACGTTAAGCAAATATACGGTATTTGTTGTTCGCAGGTGCGCGTCCATGTTGTTTTATTTGTACTCACTTGTATTTGGTTAGTGTATAAATGTGTAAATGAGGATATCGTTACTTTTTGTACATAAATTATTATTAGTACGTACTGTCGAACAAGTTGCCGCTCGCTAAGGATAAGTAAACCGTCGTGTCGTGCGCACGCACATATACTCGCGAAGTTCAACCATAAAATATATAGATTGACGGATAGATACACAGATAGCTGTAGTTGTCTGAATAATGAAGATGCAGAAGCTACTTTTTACTAATTTTTGGAGTTTACTCCTGAAGAATAGATTTTCATATAAGGCCCCCGGTATGAAAAAAATATGAGCAGTAACATCTACTGAACGAATGACAGCGTTACGTTTTCGTGCGCAACCTATTCTGCGCACCTGTCACTTTTTATCATATGGCTCGAATTTTTGAACTCAAATCGATCGCTAAAGTTTTTGTTCCTTCTGAGGGACGTGTTTTACTTTTTAGGGTAAACTCCAGTCGTGCGTCGGAGCTGACACACACTTTTTTTTTACTAATACTAAGTAAGTAGGTGTATTGTATTAGTAAGTATACTAATTATTTACGTCCGTTTCCGAGCAAAATCGCCAGTTAGGATTTTGCATTTTCGTTTGACGCCGTACCACCGTACCGTACCGTACATGCGTCCAAACTATCGTTCTTGGATCGTAATGACGATTCGAGTGGACGGACGCCATGGACAAAAGGACCCAGCAAAGCCAGCAGTTGAACCGAATGGTCATCATCTAATTGTTTGTTGCAGGCGAGTGGCGCGGCGAGCGGCGCATGCTGGACATCACGCGCGACAAGCCGGTGAAGGTGTGCGTGCGCGTCGTCGTGCCCGTGCGGGACCATCCGAAGGTAAGGAATATATTATTATTATATAACTAAGGACTGAGGAGCATTTTATAATTAACTAGATGTTGCCTACGACTTCGTGCGCGCAAAGGGAATCTCGCGGAAACTGTTCATTTTTCGCAATGAAAATTAGCATATGTCCTTCCCGGTGGTCTGCGTTAAATCTGTACCGAATTTCATCAAAATCGGTCCCGTTGTTTCGGAGCCTATTTGTATTATATTATAGATGAGCACAAAATCAACAAAGTTAAGCGACAGAACTTACCTAACGTAACTTACCTACCGAATGAAGAATTAGAGGCAATTTGAGAAACTTACCTACCGCTTCTTCCGAGAGCTGTCAATTGGTCACCTCTCCTCCACTTACTTCTAAGGACTAACTAAAGCAAAGGTAGACTAAAGCAGAAACGTACCGATGCCTATTACGCTCATAACGTGTGACATATTATGTCTTTTCACGAGCATGCATCAAATTCCATTCTTACATAACAACCCATAAGCTGCAACGATTATTTTTTTTTATCATTTCAAAAGTGCCTAATATACACACGTGCGCCTATCAACTCCTAATGATATGACCCAGCAGCCGGTAAGTTTGACAAATGCCTTCCCCCCCTTCTCGGAGCCACCCCCCGACCCTCTGCCGCGTTAACATGGATCATCACGTTTCGATCTCATTTGTCCCGAGCCGCTGAGAAATGGCGCGAATTTACACCGACCCTTCGCCGGTGCCACACTGAGTTGGGCTTCTTTAAGAATATTATAACGAAAATTATTATTTTTACACTCTACTAATATTACAAATGTGAAAGTTCGTGAGGGTGTATGGATGTATGTTTGTTACTCTATCACGCAAAAGCTACTGAACGGATTTTTATGAAATTTGGTATGGCAGTAGTTTATGTTCTGGATTAAAACATAGAATACTCTTTATCCCAAACAAGTACAGAGCTCCCGAGGGAGACTGTATTTACGCGGGAGTCGCCGCGGGCTTTTAAAATACTTTTAAATAATAACACAGTAAATATATACCTATAAAATGATTTGTACTGACGGATCAACGCACAGCCTAAACCGCTGTTCGTGGATACCCGAAACTTGAAGAATTAAGGCTATGCTCTTTGCATGACGTAAGCATCCGATATTAAGAAAGGATTATCCAAAATTCGACTCGTGAGGGTGTGAAAAAGCGGGGAAAAATTTGTATGAGGCAACGTGATTCTTATACAATGTACCGTAATTTAAACCACCGCGAAAAACCTAAAAACTGCTACGAGACCACGTGGAAACACTGTTGCGAAACGCCTGGCAAATGTAAGATATCGAATTTTTTTGGTACATACTTGCTTACGATTAATTATTATTCGTATACTCTTTATCACTGTCCGTAATATTTACTTCGCGTCAGTAACATTAGTATTTTTCAATAAGTAGCGAAAATATATCATACTTTATTGATAAAAAAATCTTAACTAATAGATATAATTATGAAATAACCATATTCCTTTTTATTTAAGTGTGTCACCTGCTGAAGGTATGCAGTTACAAATTAGATATCTCAGGTAGATCCCAATTCAAAGAGAATACTGTGTCGGAATTGCCTCCATTCGGAATTACATTTTATTTTTTAACTTTAAGTTTTGGAAGTTCCTTATGGGCGATGCGGAGGACTACCCTAGCCGGGAAAAACGTCCGTAACGTAAGATATTTAAGTATTGTCTTTATTAATTTCCTTACACCTCGAATAGAACTTGAAATTAATATTTTTTAAGGAACTTCGTTCCTATCCGGTGTCCCACGACCCCACACGGCGCTTTTTCAATAAATTGGTCTTGCCTAGTTTTAAACTATAACACTATGTAGCCTATGTGCTTCCTGATTAACGCTTATTCAATTTGAGGCACTAGTTTTGGTATAAGTTAGTAAGCTGGTGAAATAGCTAATTCAAGTGTAAATTGCTTATCACAATTTCATCGCGCTCGCCGGGTTTTACAAATTCCTTTCTAATTATCACGGCGACACCCTCACTCCATAAAGGCGATTATACACAGTGCTGATGTGACAGTCGACAGCTACTGTACGCTTATTTATTTATTTAGAAACACCAACAGCATTACAAAAATATACAGCGGCTATTACTTAATATAGTCCTACTCTAATTTACATTTGCATGACGATTACAGGTATTTACATCATTTTGTTTTAGCCAATTACTAAATATAGAAAAAAATTACCTTTACATAAATTTTAAAATCAACATTAATACAAATAAGACAAAATTTTAAAATTGATTAGTGTCCTAAAATCAAAAACTTGAGTGGTGTCAAGGGACACCCGGATGGAACGAAGTTATAATATATATATTATAATATAAATATATAGTTGATAATGAAGAATTGAAGCCTATTTTGGAAGAAATATTATATATATATATATATATATATATATATATATATATATATATATATATATATATATATATACAGAGATTAGCCGGAACAAACACACAGACTGACAGACGGACAGAAAATTGTTAACAATTTTATATATCTGTGTGTCGTAAATAATGGATAACCCGTAAACTGGAGTTGGTCCGGATGTGAAAATCGTTCATTCCGTTGCCATTTCATCAAATTTAGGTATTTCTGTGTGATTTTTTTAGTATTATACTCCTGAAGACGTGTTAAGACATATTAAGTGAAGACATATTAAGTTACAGGAGCGAGATCAATATCAAGGTCAGAATTCAAAAAATTTTAAGTATTGTTATAAAAGGTTATAAAACTTCGTCATAATGATCTTATTCTACCAAAATTCTTTACACAAAACGTTATTGGGCCACTAATTTTTAGGAGAAAGGATGGATTTTTAGAACAAAAACAGGTTGTTTTTAGTAAAAAAAAAATATTTATTTTATCAATAACTTAAACTAAATGCTCGAAATGCCCTCCGCCGGCAGCAATACAAGCTCTACATCGCCTAATAAAAGATCTTTTAATCCGACGCGCATAGCCGGCTTCTGCGATTTTACTTGCTGCTACTTGAACGCGTACGCAACTCTTCCACAGAACTTATTGCTTCCTTGTACACTGCTTCCTTAATGCAGCCCCAGTAAAAAAAGCCCAACGGGTTAAGGTCTGGCGAACGTGGAGGCCATAAAATTGGACCCAATCGCCCTATCCATCTATCTGGATATGTATTATTTAAATGTTCCCTTACAGCAGCGTAACAGAACAGCGTAATGTGCTGGACACCCATCATTTTGAAGCCACATCTCGTACCGATCATACTTTTAAATGCATTAAGTGAAAATAAAAACTGTTAATTTGAAATTACAAACAGACACTTCAATTTTGTTTATCTGTATAGATATAATATATTATATTATACAAAACAAATAGTTGAACTAAGTATATATAGTGCGCGCGGAACTAGTTGGCCGCGACTTAGGTAGGGACAGGGGTGAGGGGGCGGGTTGCTCGCAGTGTTGCCGTCGCGAAGTCCGGCTTCGTACTGAGTAATAACATCAAGCGCTCGGCTAGCTAGTCACAATATGTAATCGTCATAACAGTCACAATGTGAAATTGCAAAATTCTACATTATTGTCAAGGTGATAAGGTCGTTTTTTGTATCATTCTTAATAGTCGTTATTACAGTGTAATTTCGAGTGGCAAAAAGTGTCGTGCCTAATCATTCCGTCTAGCTTCCATACAATTCGCAACACGCCATAAGGAACTACGTTCCAACAATAATTATAGATAGATAGATAGATAGATAAACTCTTTATTGCTCACATTAATTAATACAATCAGTAGACTAAAACTAAACTTATAATCTAAATGTGGGCAAGGGCGGCCTTATCGCTATAAGCGATCTCTTCCAGGCAACCCTGCAGTACAGGAGAGGTAAAATAGCTAAATAAGCAGGGTAATACGAAAGGTCAAGAATAACTTACAAAATAATATACAATTGTTCTAATAATAAATAGGTACTAAGAGTTAGATTAGCGAGTGACTTTGTTCAGAAGATAGTTATGCAGTTTAGATTTGAAGATAGCATGTGACTTTGACTCTCGAATGTCACGTGGGGTAGGTCATTCCACATGAGCGCAGCCTTCACAATGAAAGAACCACTAAAGTAACCAGACTTTGTAAATGGCACATGAAGTTTCCTACTATATCCAGAGCGTAGTGCACGGATTTGGTCAGTGCTCCGATAGTGAAAACACACCTTCAGATAGGGGGGAGAGCGAGGGTCAAATAGGACATTAAATAAAAATATAAGAACATGCTCATCCCGACGGAGCCTGATGGGCAGCCAACCAAGTCGCTGGCGAAGCTCAGAGACATGGTCGAACTTGCGTAGTCCATACACGAACCTAATGCAAACGTTTTGTAACCTTTCTAATTTATTAAGATATTCCTCATTAAGGTCGATCATACAAACATCCGCATAGTCCAGTATTGGTAGAAGTAAAGACTGCGCAAGCTCGACTTTAGTCTTTATGGGTAGTAGGTTCTTCCAACGCCCAAGCGCCCCCACCGCAGCAAAGAACTTACGACTGACTTCAGAGATGTGGTGAGACCATTTAAGGGTCGAATCAAAATACACACCCAGATTTTTGACTACATCGCTACAAGGTAATGTAACATTGTCAAATGTAATGCTAGTGATAGTATCATAGTTAGGTCGATTGATCTGTTTTGATCCACCGATGACTATAATTTGCGACTTGTTGGGATTGACCATTAAGCCATGACATTGACTCCAATGGAGGATTGTCGCAAGGTCCTTATTGATTGCCAAAATAGCGGAATTAAGGTCATCAGCAGAAGCGTGGGTATAAATTTGGAGATCATCCGCATAGAGGTGAAATAAACAAGAGAGGTGTGGGGTAAGGCAATTTATGAAAATGGAAAAAAGGATAGGGGACAAAATACTACCCTGTGGTACGCCAGCAGATATATCACAGAAGCCAGATACGCGATCATTAGCCCGTTGCATTGCTGTCTTCCAAAAAGATAATTCCGAAACCACTCCTGCACAGGATGTGAGAAGTGAAGCGCGCCTAACATTGCAATAAGGATGTCGTAGTCTACGGTGTTGAACGCATTAATAAAATCAAGTAGGGCTATGACAGTAAGTTGTTGATAAGACATGGCTAGGCGCACATCGTCAGAGACCTTGGTTAGCACAGTAACGGTACTATGCCTAGGGCGAAAACCGGATTGAAGAGGACTAAGCAAACCATTGTAATTAATGAACGTACTAACTTGGTGATAGACAAGGCGCTCAAGGACTTTTGATAGGAATGGGAGAATGGAAATAGGTCGAAAGTGAGAGGGTAATGTAGGATATTTCACTTTAGGTATAAGGATAACTGCAGCTTTACGCCAACAGCTAGGGAAGGTACTAGAGCTAAGCGAAAAATTGAAAATATGGCAGATGATAGGGAGAACCGCAGGTATGCTAAGAGTAATCATCCTACGACTAATGCCATCAACACCCTCGGCGTTGGATTTGATAGCCGCAATAGTTTTCTCAACTTCTTGCACAGAAACTGGTTTGAAAATGAAAGGAGAAAACGAGGAGTCAGATGTAGCAGGAGGTACAAGGTCCTTTATGGTCTGTTTTTTAATGGAGGCTGGGATGGGACAGGTTGTAGTGAGGTGTAGGTTGAGGGCGTCAAGGTCAAAATTAGAAGAAAGAGAGGACTTAGATTTGCCAATGCCTAAGCTGTTAAGAAACGACCACACCTTAGCCGGATCACCTTTGCTAACAGATGAGTGAATGTGGCGACGCTGCGCATCTCTGCACAATCTGCTGCATCTGTTTCGGAGCTCTTTATACTTATCGTGGTTATGATCAGTAGGATTTTTTCTATACTTAACTTTCGCTGCATTTCTTTTGGCCATAATATGCTTTATATCATCCGTGAGCCACGGGGCAGGCAGGTGTTTTAATCTTATAGGTCGAAGAGGAGCGTGAAGGTCAAATACTTGCATTAAGAGTGTGTTAAAAACGTCCATTTTCTCGTCTACAGTGGAAGCATGATAGACTGCATCCCAATCAATAGCACAGAGATCGTCCATAAACTTAGATGTATCTATTGAGTTAAAATTGCGCTGCATTACAATACGGGGTTTCGGTTTGGGGCAACGAACTTTGTAGGAGAGGAAGACTAGGTCATGATAGGAAAAGGCTTCGGCATGAAATTGCCCGTGTGCGCTTACATGATCAGATGAGGAAACAATTATAAGATCTAGTAGAGAGGGTGCGCAGTTAGGAAAGAAATGGGTTGGATTAAGGGGAAGGATATTGAGATTGACGGAGTTTATTAAGGAGCGCAGTTTGGAGGCACGTATTAAGTGTAATTTGTCATTGTTTACTAAGCAGGTATTAAAATCGCCCATAATGATTGTGTGATCTACAGTGGTGACATATTTTTCTAATAATACTTCACAGTTATGGAAGTAGTCAATGTTTAATGAAGGACAGTAGAACACACCAAGTAGCAACTTTAAATTTCCAAATAACACTTCAACCAGTAGGTGTTCTGAGGATTCAGAGTAATCAGAGGGAGATTTATCGTTTATGGTGTAAGGAAGGTGTTTTCTAAGGTAAATTGCCACACCACCACCACCCTTTCCAGTTCTGTCATTTCGGATGAGGACAAAGCCGGGTAACGAGTAGGAAGTTGATGGGAGACAGGGTTTTAGGAAGGATTCAGAAATTAGTATGGCATGGACATTCCGGTTGTTTGTAAAAGTGGCTATGAGGTCAGAATAGTGCGCTGGGATGTTTTGGGCATTGATGTGTACAGCATTGAAGTTACGAGGAAACGATGTAAAAGCTGTCTCCACAGAAACATCAAGAGGAAGTGAAAGACTGTGAAAGCTATCACCCGAGAAATGTGACGAAGAAGTCAATGAGAGAAAGTCAGCACTATCATCCGACAAATCATCATCGCTCATATTTACATGCATAAATAAATACCAAACTAATTTAAACTACTACCTAAATAATATATTAAACCAGTGTAACTAGTAAATAGAAAATATAAAATATTATATACTTGTTATTTTTACAATGTCTGCCTACAGTGTTTAAGTTGTACATTAAGACTGTGAGAGATAAAAACAAACTAAATCTAATCACAACAACAACAATTAGATTAATCAAAATATTATTCTGTTTAAACTTCAAAGCAACACATTAATAAATTTGTAAATAATAAAAGCTTATTATATTAAACTATACCTATAGCTAACAGTCAAAATACAAACAGTGCAATTTTTGAACGCATAACTACGCCAATATCAAGTGTCAAGTGACAGTGACATCGGTCAAGTGTTAAATTGTCAGATGGCAGTGACATTTGATGGAGGTATCATGCGAAGTTTAGTGAAATTTATTGAATTTAGAATTTAAAAGACCCATATTATGATACAGTAACAGAAAAAGATAAAGAAAGATAATAATTATAATATTATATGTGGGTACTAGTTGATAGATATACCAACTATACCATCGATTTGGGATGCTTTATCTGCAACTTCTGAAGTTCGGCCAATGTCTCAACCTTGTGCCTAGAGCCATCAGGACTTTTGATATAGATACAGCCGCCACGGGTCCAGCATGATGAAACACCAAAATGCTCTCTGGCCGCCATGAATGTGTTGTGTCGCGACTTAGTAAGGAACTCTGAGAGTGTGACTTTTGTTCCTTTGAATGCCTTCTTAGCGTTCCATACCCGTTCACGGAGTGATACATCATTAAACTATATAAGAACGGGCCTCGGCTTAAGGCTAGCATCATCGTTTTTAGGCTTCCCCATACGATGGCAAGTACGGATTTTGTCAGGTGTTAAATCTGAAAGTTTGCACTTGGTGGACAAAGATGCCGCAATAACACCTGTTTAATGTTTAATGTTTATGTTAATTATATTAATTTTTCAACGAGTGCACCGGAGACCGTGCGCTCTTGCTCGCACAACTATGCGAACCCTCCGTTGGCCAGCAACGCATCGGCACACGAACCATGTGGTTCGCGTCCGACTCGCCCCCGCAAGACCCCCGCGCGCTACCAATCTGACTAGACGATATTCGTTAATACTGTGTAGCGTTTTCCCGCATTTTCGCCTTTGTTTAAGATACCTATAATTTTCGGTCTAAAAGTTAGTAATATTCTTCGTAATAAGTGAAACCATTGTTAAAAACTATATTGTGAAATTGTGTTCCTTTCAATAAATATTTGTGAGAAACATTTCGGTTTTCATTTATTAAAACAAAAAAATAAATTCATTAGTATGATAATGTGTCAAGTTAATTGTGACATAAAATTTTAAAATAAATATTAAAACAAATAAGATTACTTTAATTTTAAAATTGATTAGAATCTTAAAGTCAAACAATAATTCCTAATCAAATAAAACAAATTAATTATTTCGATAAAAATAACATAACAATGATACAATAGAATTGAATTACATAATTGAAATACCTACAAATGTGTAAAAAAGTGGAAAATAATCCAAAATGCTTCACAGATAAAAAGATTTAAAATAAGTACTACGAAAACACAAAATTTTCAACTTTATAACAAAAAAAACTAGAAAACGTCGTTCTAGATAACTAGAAAACGTAACGTCGAAACGGCATAAACAAAAAACTTGAGAGGTGTCAAGGGACACCCGGATGGAACGAAGTTATAATATATATATTATAATATAAATATATAGTTGATAATGAAGAATTGAAGCCTATTTTGGATATATATACATGATGTTTCACAAAGTTTCTAGCACTTTCCATTCAGACGGTAAGCCGAAGACGGACGGACGGGCGGACATGACGAAACCATAAGGGTTCCGTGACGAAAGCCACGAAACCTGAAAAGAATGAAGAGAATACTCATTTCTAGTAAAAATAGCACCTAACATACTAATGCCAGTACCGGGACATTATAGGCTGGTCTCAGTAACAATAGCGCGGCGGGAATTACGCCGCAGAACATTCTGGGCTAAAGAGAATTAAACTTAATGTATTCGGTTT
Organism: Phengaris arion; assembly: GCA_963565745.1. Lineage (NCBI taxonomy): Eukaryota > Metazoa > Arthropoda > Insecta > Lepidoptera > Lycaenidae > Phengaris > Phengaris arion. The sequence continues at coordinate 12,454,508 of OY751432.1, forward strand.
GATTAAAAAACGTTACGTTCTCTTTTCATAAAATGTATTAAAAAAACGTTCTTTGCAGCGAGCTGTGTTAAAACAGTGTATGAAAGAATCTGCATTTAAATGTTTCAAAAACTCTTTTCAAGTAGAAGCTTGGCACAAAACAATAATAACCAGTAGGTAGTCGAGGTGGAATTCTAATCCTTCGTTCCTTGAGGAGCGGCTCGTGCGATTTTCCCAATATGGCTACAACCTAGAAGCGGCGCATCTCGGTGTGAAACGTTATTACGTCAAAAAGAAAACACCATGACAAGTACCTATTTCATTTATATGAACATTTTATTATTATAGCCGCGCTATTGAAAGCCGTCTTTTTCTCATGAAAAAAATATGCACTTCTCGCTTTATGGAAATAATATACGTAAAGTCTGAAGCTAGTAGAAGAATATTTCTATTATAGAACGTGAATTCAAATCCCTCGACAACAATCTCTTAGAGAAATGTCTGCCAGCTTCAAACTGACCAACTGTTCGAATTCAATACGGGAGAGAAATAAATTTGAATAAATAAGACATGAATACGTAACTCGAGAAAATCTGAAAGCACGCGGCGGGATCGTGTCGAAGTGTGGATAGATGTACGAGAGTACAAGTGTATAGCTCTGTGAGTGTAGCCCTTGTGAAGTGTGTTTATCTGGCGATCAAATACGATCTCCTTGAACATGTTAACCGGTTGAAATTCATCGTAAAACACGTAAATCAATATTATAATGTTGTAAACATACGTGTCTGTTCTCGCCTAAGAGAGCTGCGGTATGAAATAGGATAAACTTGCATGATTATCATAAAACGCTAAACGGCCCTGTGTATACATCTGGTGAAATTACAAATTGCTTAAAATAATTGTAAACAAAAATGTTGCTTATTATTCTACTTTGTGGTCGAAAAAATGCAAAATTGTTTCCTTGGACGAACTAAATTATTTTAGACTAGATGTTGCCCGCGACTTCGTGCGCGCACAATCTAATCTCGCGGGAACCGTACATTTTCCCCGCAAAATAGTAGCCTATGTCCTTCACGTGGTCTACTCTATATCTGTGCCAAGTTTCATCAAAATCGGTCCAGTAGTTTCGGAGCCTATTCAATACAAACAACAAAACAATTTTCTTTTATTTTACATTTATACAACAAACTTATGTATAAATGTAAAATAAAAGAAAAAAAGTAATCGGTTGTCTGTAAAGTCGGTTTACTGACGATATTTGAACGTGACAACGTCATAAGAAAATACTGATGGATCGCTCACTCAAGTAGGAGAGAGACAGATATCGAACGCTGCAGAACCCGGAGGCCGATTGTGCCTCTTTTTCCTCGTCCCGCGCTCTCGCTTGCACTTAAAGCCTTAAATGGAACGCCTCAGAGCGAGGTAACGCCGCATGAGTCATGTTTTTTTGTGCGTGCAGCCGGCTCCATCGAATTATAAGACGTTGTCACGTCAAAAAATCGGTTGTCTGTAAAGTCGGTTTACTGACGATAGTTGAACGTGACAACGTCATAAGAAATGGAACGGAGCGATGTAACGCCGCATGAGTCATGTTTAGTAGCGAGGTAACGCTGGTAACGCATGAGTCATGTTTTTTCGTGCGAGCAGCCGGCTCCATCGAATTGTAAGACGTTATCACGTCAAAAATCAATTAATGTTTATTTAGTTTTTTAAATAATTCGATGCGATATTTATTGTTATTATGAAATGTATTATAATATAAAATATCATTATGTTATATCTTAAATATAAAACACTATCACAACGAGTAGAGATTAGGTTTATAAACATAATAGAAATAAAACATTACATGCCTTTTCAACTTCGAACTAGCAATGAGATGATGACTCAGTTATTTTAGAGTAATTAATTGTAGTAGCAAGTAAAAGTCTTGTCGTGTCGGTGCAGGGCGCGACGACGGGAACGCGTCAGTACTGTAAGGCGAATTAATAACGAAGCTAAAAATCGGTTGTCTGTAAAGTCGGTTTACTGACGATAGTTTAACGTGACAACGTCATAAGAAATGGAACGCCTCAGAGCGAGGTAACGCCGCATGAGTCATGTTTTTTTGTGCGTGCAGCCGGCATTAATATTAATATAGGAATAGTGGAAGCCCCAAAGGGAGATCTCCGACCGAGCGAGGTGGTATGCCCGGTCAGGCCGAAGCCCACTTGTAAGTTTTTTTTTTTCGAATGGATGTATGATAATGGCTTGTGGCTGTCTTTGCTTAGTCGGTCTGGTGACTGCCGGTTGGCTAGTCGCTTTGGTCCACTTGTATGCATTTCAGATGTCGTATATATAGTGCCGATCTTAGAAAACTTCGATAGCGCAATTGTTGGCGCTAATTAGTCCGCCACATCACTCCCCCCCGAAGACCGGAGGTCGAATCTTGAAGTCTTCTTGCTTTCTGTCTATAGATCAAAGTTTAACCGTGTTAACATAATGTCAACAGTAGTTTTAAGAAATATAATTGTCAATGTCATATTGACAGATGTCACAGGTACAGCCTATTTAGTTCCGTTCAGGCCGAACTGACGTCAGGTGGGTCGGATGCGATTTTATCCGTGTATGGGCTCGAATCCGTTCAGGCGTCAGTTCTAACTGAAACGATCGGCCTCTCGTCTGTGGCTGCTTTTAAGCACCAATAAAGGAGAATATAAGAATTGTTGCTGTATTATTATCATCACCACTCAAGCGTAAGAAGGACATACAAACCAAGACCGTCGTAGCCCTCTACAAATCGAACAACAAAATCGCCGTCAGTCGCCTAAGGATTTGCTGGTCGGGAGTTGCTATGTGTTTTTAACTGTTCGCAGTTATGTAGGTACGGCTAGCAAATGTCCTGTAAAAACAATTAGTCTTGAAAATATTTACCAATTCAGTCTTATTTGAATTTTTATTATTTAAAATTTATATTCAGTAAGGGTCAGTTCACAATGAAACAAAACGTGACGCGGCGCTGCGTTTTTAAGATAGCTATTCAAATTTGAACTTAATTCACTACACAAAAAGATACACGTTTCATATGACATCAGTCATACACTGCACATGCGCTGTGCAGCGCGGTGTAATTTGACATTGAAACTCTTACAATGAAACGTGTACTAATAATCTTCTTGTTTAATGAATAAATTTCAACTTTGAATAGCTACCTTAAAAATGCGGCGTCGCATTTTCGCGTTTCGGTGTTAATTTGACCCTAAACATTATTTTTTGCTACTCCCTGACAATATTTTCAATTGTCTGACCCTCCTCAATCGTGATACATATTTGCTGACGGTACCTCAGCTTATACGTAATACTTATTATGAGGAATGATTACTCCGCCGTGCACCGCGGGCCGGAACACGGTGGAGGGCCATCGAGCCTCGTTAGGGCTTTGACAATCCGCTGCGGACGAGAGCAGAGTAATGTCATTGTTCATAGATTAGTATTCAATTAAATTTAGAGCTACATAATTATACGCAGCATCAGTGAGTAACATTGCGATTATTTCAGAGTAGTAAATGACGTTAATTTTCAGATTGATAAACAAGAGTTTTTAAATTCGTGACATCTGACAGCTTTTTGACACGACAAGGACCGTCGGGCTACCAAGCGCCGCCGCTTGGTGACAGAAAAAGATTCTAAAATTCTTATTGAACGTTTTTTAATACTACTTACGCCACCAGATGACGCTTTGTGTGAGTTGGGTCTGCCCCCTAACGGCAGAAAAAATATAAAAAAACCCTCATTTAATTTGTTAGGATGTTTATTGGATTTAATTTTAGAATGAAATTTGGCGCAGGGAAGGACATGTCACATAAGTTGCTGTTTATCGTAAGTATAAAATTGCCTAAAGTTAAAATGAAACTGTCAGGTCCTCTCGCTTAAACGGAAATTGTGATATGTGTTTATTTTCTCCGCGACTAGGTATACCGCAACTGTAATAACACTATAATAATGGCTCCCCACACCGATTTCGGTGATGATGGCCGGTTTCATTGAAACCGGACCGGCTACGCAGGAAGTATTTTAAAGTACCCAAGTTTGTATGCAACACACAAGAGCACTCCGTCTTCCTTTACTCTCGTAACCCAGTGAGACGGCTGACCGACACGACCGGCGAGAGATTCGAGCGTCAATTCTGCTAAATAAAACCAGCAATAATACAATTACAATCAAAACCCGACACGCTAAAAATGCCATACCGGTATTCTCGTAAATTTTAAACCAGTGTTAAACGCGTTTTGATTGGTCGTGACTTCAAAAATCAGTTTATGATAACTAGTCGCTTCACATAAAATACAATCAAAGTAAAATGAAACTCTACGTTAAATTCGAGAATTCAGGTTCAGGCGTAGGACCGACTTTTTACATGCCCATCCGACGCATGTTAAAGATTTTACACACGTACAGAAGACCACGGATTTGGTTGCCAACTTAGGGGTGTCTCCCTAAAATTTGGGTAAAAATTCTCGAGGGGGAGGATTTTTAGAGGTATTTTTAGAGGTTTGTATTTTCTTGTTTTTAATTAAATTAAGTTAATAAACTTTTAAATCAACAAGTGACTTAAAAAGTCACCCTGCACAAAACACACATTTGGAATACATAGGTTTGGAAGTATATTTTAATGAAAACGGATAGAATAATATTACAGAACATTATTTTATTTACTTTATTTAAGTTTGGGAGAAATATTTTTGAGAGTTGGAACACTGTACTATGTGCTAATACAATGGAGCTGAAAATCAAACACACGAGTTTCTTTTTATCATAATGGTTTGCTCCAGACCAAATCGGTACGTGTGTAAGAATTCTAAGAAGTACGCTCACTATATATAGGTATAATTACAATTTTTATAAAAAACAACCATTACCCGACCACGTCAATTATTATATAGCCTATGTTACCCGGGCTAATATTACGATCTATTGACACCATTTATTGAAATCGGACCAGTAGTTTAGGCGCTACGGTGGAACAAACACATACAAACATGACAAAATCATTACCCTTCCTTTTGGCTTCGCCGTAGTCGGGTAAAACTACGAGTATGTGATATGAAGTATAATATTATGATGTAATTCCTAAAACTGGCATTCAAAAAAACTTCTAAAAAAATAGTTTTATGTCTATTTTTTGTCGTTTTTTCAATAAGTCTTTCGGCACTTTTAGTAAAGCGGACCGATTTGTTTCCAAAAACCGTTTTAACAACACAGTGACAGCTACAATTCACTGCTATAAAATATTCTAAAGGACTGAAAGGACTTTTTTTTTTTTTTTTTTAAACTGAGGGATTTTTTGGCAGCGTTCCCGGATTGCAGGCGCGTATTATTTCACGGGAGGTAAAGAGAAATTTACGACTAGTACACAAGCCCCTTGGTACCGTGATTTTCCGGTAAGGAAGTTCCGCCTTTTGGTTGCTTAATTCTTTATAGCTGAAGTCACATAATATGCCAGCGTTCCGCCGCGAGCCGCACGCACCGTACGTGCCTCATTTTTAACCGACTTTCAAAAGAGAGGCGGTTATATTATGTTCGACTGTGGATATCCTACTAATATCATAAACGCGAAAGTTTGTAAGTATGGATGGATGTTTGTTACTCTTTCACGTAAAAACTACCGAATGGATTTTAATGAAACTTTACAATAATATAGCTTATACATCAAAATAACACATAGGCTACAGTTTATAAAGATATTGTGTGAATTGTCCAAAATATGACGATAAGTGTCAAGTAAGTAGAAAAAATCTACCATCTGCGAGCTATTCTGGCGTGCGCTGCCGATCGCAGATCCGACGGACGGCGGGTGAGGTGGAGGAAGAAGTCGCTCATCGCTGAGTGCGCGACCCGAACACGGGCATACGTCATTGACGATTGTGTCCATTTTGCGTATTTTCAAGGCACTAGCGATTTATTGAAAACGCATTGTACTTAAAGTAATGAAGGCCCAAGGTTTGTTATCGGCAGGTTTATACTTCATTTTTATTTATTAATTGTATAGATAGGTTACTTACCTGTTAATTACAACGAATTACTTCGTTTTTATTTAAATTACATTACATAGGTTGTAGGTAGGTAAGTAACTGGACTAGTTACTTACTTTTTTGGTTGTTTTGGTTCATCCTACTAATATTATAAATGTGAATGTTTGTGAGGATGGATGGATGTTTGTTACTCTTTCACGCAAAAACTACTGAACGGATTTTGATTAAATTTGGTATGGTAGTAGTTTAGGCTTTGGATTAAAACATAGATTACTTTTTATCCCGGAAAAGTACAGTATTCCCGCGGGATACCCGATAGTATATTTACGCGGGCGGAGCCGCGGGAAACAGCTAGTATATATACATTATATATATAACACATTTTTTTCCACTTCAATTGCAAACACTGGCTGAAACGCTAACTATTGTGTAATGACAATCAATGTGATCGTCATAAAACAATGTTACACAATCACACTCTAATCCAACATTATTCAGTACATCACGCATATATATGGCAACTTTAATAGCCTCAGAAAGGACCACATACTCGGCCCCTGTGCTCGACAATGCAAAATTACGCTGTTCTCGAGCTTCCCAACTTATAGGAGCACCTGCTAAGATTAATGCAAAACCAGAATAAGATCTACAATCTATCGCAATTGCTCCCCAGTCTGTAGTAGCCACACCAAACAATAGTAGACCAATTATTTCATACATTAAACCATATTCCAATGTACCTTTCAGATGTCTCAACACGCGTTTAGCCGCTTTCCAATGCTCAACATTGTAGTTAGTAACTGACTATAACTGTAGTAGTATCTGACTTAAATAATTAACCGCAAAAGCTATATCTGGTCTAGTACATAATAGCCAAATACTTCAAGGCTCCTATCAGACTTTCATATGGACACTGATTCATTAAATGATTATCAACACATGCAGGTTGCTCTAACTTTATATTTACATCTACAGGAGTCATTGTGGGCTTACATTAATTCTTTCCAAAACAATCTCAAACTTTATTTATATATGATTTTTGACTTAAATACACTCTGTTTTCATTATCTCGAGTAAACTCAATACCTAAGCAATTATTTATCTCCCCTATAACTTTCATCTCAAATGTATTAAATAAATGTACTTTCACATCACTCATTCATGCATTATAATTCGTGGCTAAAATAATATCATCAACATAAATCGCAATCAACATTATTTCTTCATTCTTATGCGCTACAAACACACATGGTATTAGTTCAAAACCTATATCTTTCAATTTCCTAACTAATTCTTTATGCCACTGTAAACCTGACTGACGTAAGCCATACAAAGACTTTTTTAACAAACATACACAATCAACACATCCATTCAAAGCTATGCTCCAGCGTTTAGCTGTTTCAAGTATATTCCTCTCTGTTATATGTCTTTGTGTACCAAACTTTTAGTTATTAATAACTTTGTTAAGTACTTCTTGTAGCTTATCGGGAACTTCCATGTAAACTTCTTCTTCTAATGTTCCATTTAAATAAGCCGTCACCACATCCATTTGATGCATCTCTAATCCTAATTCTGCTTATATGATGATGATCTGACAACATGAGATGATGTCTCATGAAAATCCTCTCCTGGCCGTTGTGAACATCCTTTTGCGACAAGTCTTATTCTTTTACCAGTAGGTACTCTTAGTACTATATATATATACTATAGTATACGATAGCCAATCCCTTCCAAAACCCTTGTGTATTTCGATCGAGGAACTATTTCCCATGTTCCACTTTTGCCCCTCTTTGCATTCTGTGTGTGTATGAACTGCAAAATTTTTTTGCTCCAGTAATTTGTGTTCTTTCCCTATTTGCTTAATTTATCTCTGGGTTCAGCCTTTTAAAATCTTTAATAATCTCTTTCATATTGCACATATGACGTGTGCAACCAACTTTCAATACACCAAATAGAATTTTCCTGTTCACCCAATAGAACCTCTTTGGTGCTACTTAGTAACATTGTTGTCACTCATTATCATTAGTCCGTTCTATTTATCGTGGACTCTGCTTATGCTTCTTTACATACTTGACTCTGCAATCTCGTGCAAAATGTCCCAGCGTCCACACCTGTAACATTCAATGTCACCTTTATATTTCTGGTGATCAAAGTTCTTCTTCTGGTTGACATTTGCACTATTACTGTTATTTATGCGTTTAACAAACATAGCACCCTGGTCAGTGTTGGATTTACGACCTTCATAGTCTTCAATAACTTCACCTTTAACACTTCGGTTGATGGCAAGTCATCACGCGACTCCATTGCCGTACCGACGTTTCGGCAATGGATTGATTGGCAAAGAATTGGGTAACGGAAGAGTAATATTATAGCTAACAATTCATCTATAAGAATCAGACCAATCAATTTATCTTCTTAACGACTTCAAAGAAATCAGAAATGTGCTTACGCAGGTCATCATCTGCCTGCATGCGATTCAACACAAGTTTTTTCAGCAAATAAGCTTTCCTAGCCGGCTCACTTGATTGATATGTATATTGCAGTTTATCCCTTAATTATTTAGATGTTGTCAAGCCATCCAACGCAGCTAATTCGCTCGGACTGACAGCTAATAATATATCTGATTCTGCCTTACCGTCCATTGTTGCCCAAATCGCATACTTAGGATCTGTACACGCCGGCGTCGGTAACGCACCCGATCCATATTCCCAATAGGCATTTTTCTTCAAAATGGCACGCATATGAATTTTCCACGTACCATATTTGTCCCCGGTTAACTGATCAATCTTTATAGAAGCAGACATATCGAAATAGTTTTTAATTTTCACTCGGCACAACACGCTAGTTACACAATAACTGTTATTGTCTCAATATGCGTTTTAGTTTCGTGTTTACTCTTATGGAGTAAACACGAAACTAAAACGCAAAAGTACATGACGCGCCCGATTATGGTTATGCACGTTTGTTTACGCCACTTAAATCACAGCAAGTTCTTTTAATTGTCCACAAAACATGTGTTTCACTAACTGGGCCCAAAATCTGATGGGGAGTGAACAATTAAGCACAATTTGGGCCAATTAAACGAAGTTTATTAATTTATCAAATGAGCATAATAATGGCGGCGATAAAAGAAATACAAAAAACATAGATGTGACATAACTAGTACCACAGACTGTTAATAGATGGCGTTTGCTCACGATACTTCGTAACTCCTGACATAGTATATGTAACCATATGTATTAAACCATACAGTTTAAATTAATATCTTATATTTAGGAGATATCGTAAAATGTATATTCAAGCGCGAAATATACGTTATTATAATTAGCAAGCGGTCTCGCACGTCGCGTTGAGGTGATAGGTCCCGTTTTTACCCATCGGGTACGAAACCCGAATAACAATTTCAATATTATATTAGAAGTATATAGCAGTCAGTAGAGTTATTTGCTGAAGAAGTTTCTTCTCCAAGAACACTATTTCACGCGGGCGAAGCCGCGGCCAAAACCTAGTCTAAAATAAAAGTTACACTTGTAACTCCTCGGAGTTACGCACATGCGTTCTCGCTCCTTAAAATCCCAAACCCTCGGCCTCCAGTAGGTGGTAACCTTACTAACTCGGCGAAATACAACGGCCGGTTTTCTGTGAGTTCGTGGTATTTACACGATTGAGCCGGCCCATTCGTGCCGAAGCAGAGCTCTCCTACGTTGTGCAATTTGTACGAGAGTGTCCTATGTCCATGCGTAGGAGTTGTCAGGAACTGTTTGTCATTTTGATTTTTCTGTAAATTACGAAAACTTTTAGTTAAGTATACTGTTATTAGTTATGTATTATTGTAGCCTAATGTTATCCGAATGAAATATTTAATTTCATTCGGATAACAATACAGACTGTAAAGGACTATCGGTACTATTTAGTTACCAACTAGGCAAGGATTTTTATATTATAACTAGCGTTTGCCTGCGGCTTCGCCCGCGTGAAATTTGTTTATAAACGATATATTTAAAATAATTTATAACTTTTATACCTTATTTTACTCTCTTAGGGGTTGAATATTAGAAAACGCTGAAATACGTACTAAGGCGGGTCAATAAGTCCGTGACTTTTTGAATTTCTAACCTCCTTACTGAAAAAGCAACACTACTCCTGTCAACAGGCATCTGTCAGTTGACTCCTATCAAAATTTGAACTTGCTGCGTCAGTTAGTTTGTGTTTTACAGCTATCTTTATCAGACTATCCAGTAACTTAAGGAAACAATGAAAAACAGTGAATTTCGTGTGCTTATTAAGCATTATTTTTTGCGAAAAAAAACTATTACCGAGACCAAGGCTAAGCTTGATAAATACTATGGGGACTCTGCACCATCGATTTCAATGGTAAAAAAGTGGTTTACTGAATTTCGTTGTGGCCGTACAAGCACTGAAGATGCCGAACGTCCTGGACGCCCAGTTGAGGTCTCTACACCCGAAACAATCGAAAAAATTCACGATATGGTGTTGGCCGACCGAAGATTGAAAGTGCAAGAGATTGTGGAAGTCATAGGCATCTCGCATGGCTCAGTGGTTTCAATTTTGAATGATCACTTGGGCATGAGAAAGCTTTCCGCAAGATGGGTGCCGCGTTTGCTCACAGTCGACCACAAACGCAATCGTGTAACAACTTCACAGGAAGGTTTGGCGTTGTTTAATCACAATATGGAGGAGTTTTTGCGCCGTTTTGTAACCGTGGACGAAACATGGATCCATCACAACACACCAGAGACCAAACAACAGTCAAAACAGTGGGTTTCTAAGGGTGAATCGGCGCCAAAGAAGGCCAAGGTGGGTTTGTCAGCCAATAAAGTTATGGCGACTGTTTTTTGGGATGCACGTGGGATAATCCACATTGACTATCTTCAAAAGGGAAGAACAATTAATGGGGAATATTATGCCAACTTATTGGACCGCTTCAATGAGGATTTGAAAAAAAACCGACCTCATTTGGCCAAGAAAAAAGTTCTTTTTCACCAAGACAATGCAAGGGTGCACACATGTGCAGTTGCCATGGCAAAAATTCATGAATTGGGCTATGAATTGCTCCCACATCCACCCTATTCTCCAGATTTGGCTCCGAGTGACTACTTCTTGTTCCCAAACCTGAAAAAATGGCTCGGTGGAAAAAGATTTGACTCCAATGATGAAGTCATCTCGCAAACAAAGGCCTATTTTGAGGACCTCGACAAATCATATTTTTTGGAAGAGATAAAAAAATTGGAGAAGCGTTGGACAAAGTGTATAGAGCTCAAGGGGGACTACGTTGAAAAATAAAATGATTTATTTATCAAAAAATCTGTGTTTTATTCCAAAAGTCACGGACTTATTTTATTGACCCTCCACCCTCCGCCCTCGTAACTCATTATTTTTCCGTGTGCAATTCATACGAAATTTCATGCAAATATGTCGAAGGAATAAAAGTTTCATATAAACTTTTATCCCCTATTTCACCACCATCAGTCAATCAACTTTGCCTTATATCTATATAAATACATAATGTATAAAATCCATTGTCCTGAATGACTGACTGACGGATCAACGCACAGCCAAAACCACTGATCGTAGAGACCTGAAACTTGCAGGGCATGCTCTTTGTTGCGTAGGCATCCGATAAGGAGGGATTTTCCGAAATTCGACTCCTAAGGGGGAAAAGGGGGGAAATTTGATCGTAACAATCGATAGCCTGTGAGTGGGGCGCATTATTTTTATTTTGTTTTGACACGTCATATTAATGTAATTTTTGAAAAATAAATCTGATTTGAATTCGAAATTTAAATTTTATATTTTGTTCTTGATCATTTGATGAAAAACTCACCTTATACCTTGATTTTCCTTGGAAAACTCTTAAATTAACTACCTACCAGCGATTGTCTATATGTATATATATATATATATATATATATATATATATATATATATATATATATATATATATATATATATAAGTAAATTATAGTTTAAAAAAACTAAAAAACACGCTTTTATAGAAAATGTAACTAAAAAATAAAAAATAAAATTTAATAAATTTGGATTAAGAATAGTATAAATGAAAAACAAATGTTTATTATTGTAAAAAAGCGTGGGGTGCATAGTGCATACATATATATAGAAAATATCACCACCTTGGGGGTTGAATTTTGAAATATCCTTCCTAGTGGATGCCTCCATATGAGAAATACGTGTGCAAAATTTCAAATTTTACCTTTAAGGGTTTGTGGCCTGTGCGTTGATACATCATTCAATCAGCTTTGCCTTTTATATAGATTTGTTGCCGCCGCGCACCGTAGCTACGGCTCGTGTGTAAAGGCGCCACGGTGTAAGGAAGGGGTAATAGCTCCCCCACCGATTACGGTGACGGTGGCCTGTTTCATTGAAAACCAGGCCAGCTACGCAGGAGTTATGTTATAGTGCCCTCGTGTGTGCGCAGTACACAAGAGCACTCTCTCCTCCTTTACTCTCGTAACCCAGTGGGACGGATAACCGACACGACTGGCGAGAGATTAGGCGCAGGTCCGACTTTTTACATGCCCATCCGACGCATGGATCATCTTTCTTGTCAGACAATCAGGTGATCAGCCTGAATTGTCCTAACCAAATTTGGAAACAACATTTTTTTTGTTCCAATGCGGGAATCGAACCCACGACCTCCGAGTCGAGAGCCAAGCTCTAACCACTAGACCACGGAGGCTGTTAAAGGGTATAACCCCTTTAAAACATATAAAAAATTCAATATACTGTCCATAGTTTTCATTATCTAGATTGAATAATGTAAAACACGGCAGAGCGTCGACAGCGCGGCGTGGAGTGCTCGGTAAACACGCCGGTTAAAAAGCGCCCACAATTTTTACTATTATAACCTGCATGTTGAATACACTGCACTTTGCTTATGAAATTAATATTCGAAGTACATATTTTATGGGTAAAGAGACCAGTGGCGTGGGGTTCCTATAACTCCATTCCTATCGGCTTCACTTGCCACTTACTTTTTGAAGTACCTCATCCGAATCCCTACCTATTATACAGGCTAGGGCAGAAGAACCAGCCTTCGCCACTACATGAGACATTATTTTGTTGAGATCTCAAACAATTTTTAACCCCCGACGCAAAAGAGGGGTGTTTTAAGTTTGATGTGTCTGTCTGTCTGTATGTGTCTTCTAATCGAAAGATCCGGTTTACATGCGGTTTTTTTGTTTGAAAGCTGACGTCATCGAGAATCTTCTTATCTATAATTCATAATAATCAGCTCGCTCACTGTTTAACAATAAAATTCGGGGGCTATTTAATTTTTTTAAATTTTTACGTGTTGTATAAGAACGTTGGACAAAAATCAGTTCATAACGCGACGTTACGCGACGCTACGCGGCGCTGAATTTTAAAGATAGCTATTCATAATTGAACTGTATTACTACACAAAAAGATATACGTTTCATATGACATCAGTAACACACTGCATATGCGCTGTGCAGCGCGGTGCAACCTGACATTCGAACTCTTACAAAATGACGTGTACCTTCTTGTTTAATTAATAAAGTTCAAGTTTAAATAGCCATCCTAAAAATGCATTTGACCCTTAGCCCTATACATTCTCTAACACAACCAGCCACATATAACATTACCTTATTTATATTCTCTGAAAATACATTTTTTTCAGTTCAACTTCGTGGGTAAGCTTCTGGGGCCTAAGGGCAATTCGCTGAAGCGGCTGCAAGAGGACACCATGTGCAAGATGGCGGTGCTCGGCCGCGGCTCTATGAAGGACAGGCAGAAGGTATGGATAATTATTTATGTATATAAAATAACCGTAGAAGGGTCATGCTTCAGCACGTATATACACGGCACTTATATGCTTCGGCAAATACGGCCTCAGAGAAAACCAGCGTGAAATAACGCAGATGTTTTGGAACGAAGTTCCTTATGGCGCGTTGCGAATTGTATTGGGACTAGACGGATTATTAGGCACGACACTTTTTGCCACTCGAAATCACAATGTAATAACGACTATTAAGAATGATACAAAAAACGACCTTATCACCTTGACAATAATGTAGAATTTTGCAATTACACATTGTGACTGTTATAACTGTTACATATTGTGACTAGCTAGCCGGGCCTTAGGTATGCGAGCGGTAGGACGGAAGGGGCAAGCAACCCGCCCCCTCACCCCTGTCCCTACTTAAGGCGCGGCCAACTAGTTCGCGCGCACTATATATACTTAGTTCAACTATTTGTTTTGTATAATATAATATATTAAGTATATATATACAGACAAACAAAATTGAAGTGTCTGTTTGTAATTTCAAATTAACAGCTTTTATTTTCACTTAATGCATTTAAAAGTACAAATTAAGTTATACAGATATATACAGACAAATAAAATTTAAGTGTCTGTTTCTAATTTAAAATAAACATATTTTCACTTAATGCATATTATGAAAGTATATTCGGTACTTACAATAAAATATAAATTGTTAACATTTTTCTGATTTTTTAAACGGAACCCTAAAATAAAAGTGGCCTTTGATAGACCTTATAACATCAGCTATCTGCCCATGAAAGTCCCGTGAAAATAGGTCCAGCCGTTTCAGAGATTAGCCGGAACAAACAGACAGACAAATAAACAGACAGACGGACAGACTAAAATTTAAAAAATTTAAATTGTATTGTAAGTACCGAATATACTTTCATAATAATAGTAATAATAGCTCCCACACCGATTTCGGTGACGGTGGCCTGTTTCATTGAAACCAGGCCAGCTACGCAGGAGTTATGTTATAGTGCCCAAGTGTGTGCGCAGTACACAAGAGCACTCTCTCCTCCTTTTACTCTCGTAACCCAGTGGGACGGATAACCGACACGACTGGCGAGAGATTAGGCGCAGGTCCGACTTTTTACATGCCCATCCGACGCATGGATCATCTTTCTTGTCAGACAATCAGGTGATCAGCCTGAATTGTTCTAACCAAACTTGGAAACAACATTTTTTTGTTCCAATGCGGGAATCGAACCCACGACCTCCGAGTCGAGAGCCAAGCTCTAACCACTAGACCACGGAGGCTGTTAACTTTCATAATATGCATTAAGTGAAAATATGTTTATTTTAAATTCGAAACAGACACTTAAATTTTATTTATCTGTATATATCTGTATATAGATACGACTACGTGGTTGTCAATTGTTCTTGCTTGGCCTACAGCACAAAATTTATTAGTACGCATTTATACCTTAATCCTTAAAGTACCATGAGAATATTTTATTATTTTGTATATATAATTTATTATGTAATAGCACTCAATACCAAAGATAAAAGTCAAAACAAAAGTGACTTGATTTGACATTTGACAGCGGAACTTTTTTTCACTGTCCAAAAAAACAATCCTCATTATATGATTCCCTCCCTTCTACAATTACTCGCCATAGCGACTTAAATCTGTTTTGTAAATACTCCTTATATTGAAACTTTATGTACATAATATATTCTTACTAACAAAATAAAACTGTGGTACTAACCCTAAATTTTTGTGTTTGTTTTAAATTTGATATGACTTGGAGTCAAATCCTTTAAGCCGTACCAATGTTTTATGTATGTAAAATAGGGATATTAAAATAATAAAACACTTTTGGTAACGCGGTTTATGTTTAACTGATGTAATGACGTGAAAACTGATGCATTTTAAAACAAAAGAAATAATATCGCAAAGCCGACCAAAAAGTTTCGGAACGCGACATTAAATCCTCCAACGATGTATTCTGTGCTCCAACGCACACACGCACACTGTTTTGATAGGTTTTGATAGGCACAATAAAAGGCCTATCCTACTAAAAATATTATTTAAGACCGAGTTTTAGCTCCCATCAGCATATAATTCTTATAAAACCGACTTTTAAAGCGTACTTTTGAACATTACAAATGAATGCCTTTGAGCCAACCTAGCTTGTGGTCAGTATAACTCCAACTATTCCTCTACGTTTAGTCTATTAATTAAACGTCATCATGACGTCATTTCCATCCAAATGAATTGCGGCCATGTTTAGCTATTCCTTTTGTGCGGATTACGGATAATGGATTTTAATTATGGTCACTAGCAGGCAATTATTTCGGTTATGAGCTCATTACGTGCTATTTGAGATTATATCCTATTTGTTGATGTAAATTAAGCTAAAATACTGCCAAAAAGCTGGGTAACAACTGGCTAAAGTTAAATATTGAAATTATAGAATAGCTTGGAGACGAGTTACTTGACCACTTACCACGTAGATTGACTCTCCGTTTCATGCTTTTACATAGTTAACAAGCACAGGCAAGCCTCCATATTCCATTTATATCCGCTCGCTTAGCTGCCAAGCGCGTCCGAGCGCCATCAGAAGCCCAATTCTCGTAACTATTTACTACTTTTCGTTTATATTTATTTTTAGTTTTCGGTCCGCGCTGTGTCGCATTCGGTATTAACACACGCGTCTATCGCGCGTGAGCGAGTGAGACAGCGCGCGGACCGAAATAGGATTATGATTACAAATAGTTACGAGAATTGGGATTCAGATTGTACACATCAGAATCAATTTTAATAACGACTTGAACTTATTCAGGAAGAAGAGCTCCGTGTGTCTGGTGACCCGAAGTTCGCGCACCTCTCCGAAGAACTGCATGTGGAGATCAGCGCGTTCGCCACGCCGGCCGAGGCGCACGCGCGTATTGCGTACGCGCTGGCCGAGTTGAGGAGGTTCCTGGTGCCGGTAAGTGGAACGGATTCTATTAATTAAAAAAGTTTAAATTGCAGTATCACTCCAGTCTCGTCCTCATGCTGTCATACACTCGCGCACACACGATCTTATCAATATGTTTTAATTACGAGACTTGGGCTTCTTCGCGCGTATCATGACCACCGTATAAATGTATTTTAAATGACTGAATAGCTTATCAGTTATATATATATGCTGTATTTGACTGATAATTTGGAATAGACAGTTGAAAGACATAGGCAGCAACATTGAATAGCTAACCAGATGTGTAAATAGGGAGGGCCAGAGGGGTAATAATCTAGCATAGCTAGGTAACTCGTAATTAGACTCAAAAATCTTACAATCGGATAAAAAACTGGTACTTGGTTAAAAGGAAATTTAACAATAAATAACACTCTCTCCTTTCCTTCCTTTCATCACTGGGGTAATCAGTGGACCGGTTACAAAGTAAAATTCACTTAAGTAGCATTCCTGTGCATATTAGAATACTCTTGACTTTACGACCACTTGGGTGAGGTACTCGAATTTCATTTCGGACATTCTGGATGCAAGTCTTCAATAACTATACTTCTACTAAAACGGGCCAATTGCGACTCGGACTCGCGAACGAAGGGTTCCGTACCATTATACCAATGTTATTTTTATTTATTTTATTGAACAATTTATTGAACAACAAAAAAATTTATAACATAACAATTTAACAAAGTTAAGACAGTGTAGAAAATTCTTACAGTAGCCCTACGGAGAGAGATGTGATAAAAGACAGCAGATAGGACGTGCACAATTACAAATACACTATTTACATATTATATCTTCCTTCTATTCTACTTCTAATATCTTCTTCTTCTATAATTATCCTTACTAAAATAACAACAAACAAGACAAAATATAATGTGTAGTGTATACTATCAAAATTACATACTGAATAAATATAAAATACAATACATAGTTCATACGATAAAATAATTTATTATTCTATCTATGATAGATAAATACTTTCTAATAGAAATATTTACATAACGGATAAGCAATACAATGTTTTGTCCTTGTCTGCCAAGCGACTTTTTCCACGTATCCACGACAGACAAAGAAAAAATATTGTATAACTTATCCACTGTTTAAATATTTTTATTAGTAAGGGGGTATATGTATATATAATAACGGTATTTATATGGATTGAATTTCGCAATATTGCTCTTTCAAGCGTCTTTTAAATGCAATAATGGTGGGACTGCCATGTACGGTGTGGGGAAGCGAGGTCCACAATCTGACTGCATGAACGGTGAAGGAGTAGGAGTAGAAGTTGGAGCGATGGGATGGAAGGGAAAGATTTATTCTAACATCAGACCTACAAGGGACATCGAGGGGTCGAGAAGAATTAAATCGATCGAGAAGATAGGAAGGAGAGAGGGGATGATACAAAATGTTATAAAGTAGACAGAGGATGTGGGTGTTACGTCGAAGTCGGATAGGGAGCCACTTGAGCTTCAATCGAAAGGCTGATATGTGACCGAATGTTCTCAGTCCAAACACAAAACGGATACAGAGATTCTGCAAACGTTCCAGTTATGTTAACAGCTCTTCGGTGACGTCCAAGTAGCAGGAGTCAGCATAGTCGAGGATAGGACGAATGAGTGTCTGGACAAGGAAAATTTTTATATTCACGGCATAGACGTATATATTATAGACGACGCATGTTGAGGCAAGTTTTGAAGGCTCTTTGACATGCGCAACGAGTAGTAGATATTTCTGCTCACTTCACTAACCTGAAGATTCCAGGAAAGATTGCCGTCTAAAACCAACCCTAGATTTTTACATGTTTACTTATTATGTTATTTTTTACGATGTTTTCCAGGTAAGCGCAAGTTATGCTTGTAAGTTAGGTTATGACTAACATATACCTACTAACTGAACTAACGAAGTTATCAAAGGTTATTATCCTTTCAAAGTTCATCAAAATATGGACTACCATCATGTAGTTTGCAGGTTTTTTGAGCCAGCTTTTTAGCTTTCAGAGGGGGGACGCTCTATTTTAACAAAAAAATAACGCGTTAAAGTTCTCCCAAGTATGTAAGTATCTAAGTAAGTATATCTCAATTAGATATCTAGATAAAAATCAATATTATGGGGTAGATGCGAGAAAAAAAAACATCCCGACTTTTCGTGTAGCAGTGTGTTTACTTTTTTTTATACCTCCCCAAAAATAAAAGTTTATCTTGCACTTTAGAAATTATGGGAATCATTGGCATCGTGATAATGATGATAAAAACCTTGTTAAATAACAGAACATTTCCCCTACTATAAATGTAAGTTTTTCCAAACCAATGCGATGCGCATACAGCTTTGCAATTTTTCCATCACAAGTTAATACCTGTGATGGAAAAATATCCATTGAATTGAACTGTCCGTTGTAATCAACACACCGCAAATATGCTGTAAAAGCTTTTTACCTACGCAGGCAGCTATGGCGCTGATTATGAAAAAACTTCAGCTGTATGCTGACTCCCACGAAGCGTTGACTATTATATTACACTTCTACGAATAAATATAATGTGTAAAACACATATTATATTACAGTACCTGGGCGACCGAGCTTTGCTCGGTTATTACTATTTATTGTAATACGGTGAAACTCGAAAGCATAAAACTTATTCACGTAATCAGTATGGGTAAATGTTAGACATATTTATGAGAAATATATATTGTTATTTCAAACATTAACTATTTTTTTAAACTTGTCTAAAAACAATACAAATTAAAAAATTATATATAAACTTGAACATATTATAAAAAAAACAAAAGTAAGTCACCGAGCGGTATTCGAACCCATTACTCGTTTCTTGCTGTCCGCGTCTTAACCCGCTGGACCAGACGGACAGTGGCCGGCAACACGAAATTAGCGACCATATTCTGCGTGGACAGAAAAACTCATGAAAACTCGAAAACACGCGTTTTCCCAAACATAAGACTAATCTTAATCGATTGTTTACCCCCGAAAACCCCATAGATATATTTTCACAAATTTCAGCGAAATCGTTAGAGCCGTTTCCAAGATCACAGAAACATAAGTATAAATAAATATACAAGAATTGCTCGTTTAAAGGTATAAGATATTACAAGTTTATTCCTACGATAATATTATGTGACGTAAATATTCAGAGGACGTCTGACATATCTGTCGCGGTTGCCAAAACGTGATCTTATCCCCCATATCCACCAAATAAATCTTCAACACGATTTGTATTTCGAGAAATCAGTGTGTAACATTATTAACTTGACGACCTCTGTGGCTCAGTGGTTAGCGCGTTGGCGCTTAAGCGAGTTCGAATCCCACCGAGGTAATGTATGATTGTTTAAATACAATCATACATTTATTGTATTTATGCAAATGATGTATGAACATTAATTGTCTGATAAAACGTAGTCAATTCGTTTAATATAGATCTGGGGGATGAAGACAAATCATTAGAACCCCCTTTTGTATGGCCGATATTAGACCGTATTCTCCATTTTTGTATATTTTTGGAACGAAGTTCCTTATTTTTCAGAAGTGGGTGATCTAGCTGACCTGTTCGGGTCATAATAAAACACTGAAAATGGCATCGGCATCGGCAGCAGTCGATGCACTGTCAATAATTGGGAGATGACTACATCTAAAATATTTAGATTTATTAGTATACACAGAAATATTGAGCCATTACTTCTAGGTTATTGTAAAAAATATAATATTTTATTTGTAGTTTATTAATTAGATACATCTGAAAAGTACAAAATAATTTTTTTTGCTACATTCGTAAACAAAACCTACATCATTAGTTTGCTTATATCATATACAAAAACATTTATTTTGGTAAGTATGAACTTAAACGCACAAATATCGGAGATATTTACAAATATGTTCCTTACACTTACACTTCATACACTTTTACCTAGGCGTGACGTCACAGCTAGGTACGACTTTAGTTTGGAGCATTTTCACGAGACTTGCGAAATTTTGTATACAAATCGCCTGTACCTTTAAAAATATTGACTTTTGGTATACTGTTTTTTCTGAGAAGTTACTCATATTTAAGAGTACTATTCATTTATGCAATAAAAAAAATCAGTAATCTTGCTTATTGGCAAGATTACTGTCTCTTTGTTTACGTTTAAATTAAATTGGCTCTGAACAGAATACAATGTTTATTCCTCAAAAGCTGGGACTATATGCTCCGTAATCCGGAAGACCGTAGAAAATTATGAGCATTAAAAATAGATGTGAATGCGCTAATACATAATATATAGAGTTGAAAATCGAACACATGAGTATCGAGTCAAATGTCATTATCGAATATGACAGCTCGACACTCGTAACTTCTATTTTCAACTCTATTGTATTAGCGCAGAGTTCTATTTTCAATGTTCTGAATTTTGGAGTTTACTCCTTAAGAATCGATTTTCATATAAGGCCCCCGGTATGAAAAAAATATGAGCAGTAAAATCTACTGAACGAATGACCTTGTTACGTTTTCGTGCGCAACCTATTCTGCGCACCAGTCCGGACGCCATCTATGGTAATAAACATTAACCAAAAAGTTTTACAAAAAAAATATAGATGGCGCTTATGCGGAGTAGATTGTTTCTAATTTTAAATACTTTTTTAGAGTAAACTCCAGTCGTGCGTCGGAGCTGACACACACACACTTTTTTTTCACCGGCGTTCCGGATTCCGGAGCATATAGTCTCAGCCTAATACAGCATGGTCGACGGTACCCAAAATCAGTCTTCTCATTTATATTATTGTATTTTAATATTTCTTCTTAACCTATACCGATGAAAATAGGCAGTTTTTAATCTTATCCCAACCGTGTCATCACTTTGGCTATCTCAATAAATCAGAGAAGTTCCATTTGCTGCACGCGGTTGGACATATGTCAAAAATTAAAATCTAGAGCATAATTAATCTTGATTATTATTAAATTCTTCGGGTACCCAATCTGATAAAGTATGACCCGCCCAGTCCTATTTTAGCTTGGCAGACTTAGTTCCTAGCAGAAGCGAAGGCTGGCTCTCCACCAAAAATCCTAGCCTAGACGTATTACGACGCCCGAGGGTGATTGTTTATTTCGTCAATAGGTATAACCCAAAAGCATGCACTCAACATCTGGTTGCAGGTTGTAAGTATTTTTTCGCGGTTTCGCGCTTTTCTCGTTGTTTAAATAAATGAAAAATATAAAAGAAAAATAAATAATAAGAATCACAAAAATATTTATCTTACCGGGATTTGAACCCACCACGTTCCGAATTTCCAATCAATTCAAAAATTGTATGAATGTACGCATACCAAGCTGCCGATCAGACTGACGTAAGAGAGTCGAAATTATTGATATGTTGTTGCACAATGAAATAAAAAAACATATATTGCTTAAAAATGCGCACTTTCTAAGGGATAAGACATAGCTAGATCGATTTTTCTCTACCAAAACTCCCTGCATACTAAAGGGGAAAGCCCATTTCAGGCCCACAGTGGACAACTGTCTTAAGAAGACTTACTTTATCCAGAAATGTACCATAAAGAGACATGATTTTTGATAACATTTAAATAAGCGCCACTACAATCAGTAATGTTTCGATAAAAAAGGGAATTTTATTAATAAATAAAACAAAGTTGAGGTGAAATATTGCCAGATTATAAAATATCTTTATTAATATATTATTAATATTAAGGTCAATCGATCCGAATATCGGTTTATGAACAAAAGTACAAATAACGGGCCATTGTTGGAAATTTTATATATAATTAACCATAAGAAAACATTTATTATAGAACCAATGTGCACGTTTGTTACTTTATTTATTAAAAAAAAAATCATGTATCGATTATTTTTATTTACGTAACCGATTTATCGATTTAATTTTTTTGTGACAAGTGGCAACACTGACATTGACATTGACTGTCATTTCTGTCATTGATAGAAATGTCATTTTTCAAACGAATGAACTGTTGACTGTTGAAGAACATTGTGGTAATAATGTTACCGAGAACCATATTTTAGAGCCCGAAGAAATAAGTGTATAATACAGCAATGCGTTGCACCGCAGCAAGTAATCATATCATAAAATGTTTCTATTATTTCTTACATCATGGTTTAATCGTTCAATCTTTTACGGTTGAAAATGTTAATAATTAATATTATGTTAATATGTTTTTAGGTGTTAGGAGATAATCTTGTTTGCCACAATTGCTGGGTAACTGAAAGTCTTGCACTAAAACAAGGGCTAGATAGCTCTGTGCGTCAAAATCACTGTATAAAATTGTGATCGATCGATTAGAAGGATCTATAATTATTATTATAAATTATTGAAAAATTCAGAAAAGGCCTTGATTTATCTTTCATGCACATTCTAATAAATCATAAAAAAAAAAACAAAAAGGTATAATTTTTTATATTTCTACAATAATGGCGCCATTTTGAGTTTTTTTCCCAGATATCTAATACTGTTACGATTTTAGAACACTCAATTTTTATACGATTTTTTGATGTCCACGTTGGGCCTGAGGCACTATGGAGAGTGGACTTTCTCCTTTCATGATAATACTTGTAGCCGTTGTCGAGATACCGATTATATATATACAAGATTGTCTCGTTTTAAAGTATAAGATTAAATTGTATGTTACATTGAATTTTCGCAGAGTAACGCCTAATTCTTTGATTAATTATTTTATTAACTTCCAAATACTTGAGACTCCCAAACATAAATTAAGTAGTCGTAGTAGGTAAATGCTTTTGTATTTAGATTCTATTGTCGACACTAAACAATATTTCCTCATAAATGACGGAATAAAAGATCACATATATAACAATTTATATTTCATTAACATTTCACCAGGACTACAACGACGACATCCGACAGGAGCAGATGTTGGAGATGCAGATACTGTCGTCCCAGAGTGACCCGCGCCGCCCGACGCCGCCGGACTCATCGCGCAGTGGGAGCGAGGAGGCGCTGCCGCTGCGGGACACGCAGCACAAGCAGAGGGTGAGCTAAAGAGGCTTATCAGATTACATGGTGACCCGGTTGAAAGTACCCGGATTATCAGGTGTCTACTATAAAGGTAGCATTCTGAACCTCAATTCTCTTTACATTTTACTTTGAATGTATTATGAGTTATTGAATATAATGTCACTAAATAAATAATGACTCAATGACACATGTCACTTGATATAATTTAGTTAGCCAAAAGGCTATGTATAGTGTAGACGTATCTGTGATAAGCGTCTCTCTCATATTATGTAAATTATAACCATTGATTTAATATACTCTGGGGATTTAATATAATATATAAAAAAGCATTGTGGTGTCGTGGGACACCGGATAGGTACGAAGTTCCTTATTATAAAAATATTAATTTTAAGTTCTATTCGAGGTATAAAGAAAATAATAAAGACTATACATACAAATCTTACGTTACGGACGTTTCTTCCCGGCTAGGGTACCCCTCCGCATCGCCCCATAAGGAACTTCGTTCCAAAAAATATTTGAAGAACATAGTATTGGTGGAAACGTTGTACGATTTTATTTATTTGTTCTGTCATCGGGTTTTTACCCGCGACGGAACGGTTTGGGGCGAGTTGTTTGTCGCTTTATCTCCAAAAGTACTAGTCTGATGTTGATGCGGTTTTCAGTGATTGGTTCAGTGGGTTAATGGGGATGGGTGAACGGCTAGCCTATCAGGGGGCGCTGCAGTATAAAGTTTGTGCAAAATCAAAATTACTAGTCTGATTTTGATCCGGTTTTCAGGACTTATAATTATAGTTATATAATTATAGATCCTTTGCGCGTCACTGCGAGACACAAGTGCTAACTCGCGTTTTAGCACTTCTTAAAAAGGGATACACTTCGAGCGTTCGTGGGGCATCTTTGTATATCTAAGATCGTTGATTATAACACGTAAATAAATGTCATCAATGTCAGTGTTGCTGTATCATTAGTATTACCGATCTAACAGTAGGATGCCCTTCAAATGCAAGAACCGAGGCGGCGATCTCACTACATAAGTGAAGCGACTTGTTATCATATAGTGATTTTGTGAAGTTGGGACCAATCAAAGTGCGTTTGACGCTGGTTTTACGTTTATGAGAATATCGGTTTGGAAGTTTTAGCGTATCGGGTGGATTGTAATTGTATTATTGCGTATGGTTTTATTGAGCAGAATTGACCCTCTGGTCTAATACAGGATTTACATGGGTCGATTTTCGCCGTGCAGCCAGTCGCTTGACAAATCGCCTAGCCATTTTTGTTGGTAAAATAACTGAATGACCATTTAGACGGTCGATTTCCACCGTGTGGCGGAAATCATGCGACTTTAGTCACCCGTGTAAATTCCGTATTAGCAACCCCGACGCGCGACTGTGACCCCCCACCGTGACGAGCAAACTAGCGACGCGGTCACGGCATTTGTTTAGTGCTCGAATCATATAAATTCATTTCTTTGGTGCGCTAATCATATAAATTCATACTAAGCAGAAGGTCGCGCAACCCGAACAAGTACAATTCACAACGACGACGCGCGTAATATGCTAGTCTAGCTAGCTAGGGGGGTCCATCTATAACAGTTATTCCCAAAGTGGTCCAGGTGGACCCCCAGGGGGTCCACGGAGACTCTACGGGGGTCTACGTTGGACGTGACAAAAAATGGGTATCTACAATCGTAAGCAGGGGTGCATGAAAATTAATTTGGTTTCGATAGTGAAGAACTTTAATGGTGGCTTGTTATTTTAAATAATATGATACATAAATTAAACCTTCTCAATAAGACAATTATAAATAAATTGAGAAAAAAATGGATAGTTCCGAACTGGGAGTCGAACCCAGACCATGTCGGTATCGCGCCGAGTGCTCTACCAGTTGAGCTATCCGGCCCTATGCCACTTTCCTTTTTCAATTTAATTTATAACTTATTGAGCCACACCGTCCATCACACGGTAATACAACAACAACAAACAATATGATACCTAAATTAAACCTTCTCAATAAGACAATTATCTCCTATCAATATAGGCAGATAATATTTTAAGAAGCTCTGCGACTGTTACTTGTAAAAACTTGCATATTGCATATGCAGTACAACGCGTCGAGACTTGTTGCCGCGGCGGCCGCCACCGTCCCGTCCGCAATGTGTGTTCAAACGTGCAAATTAATACGACTTGTGGTGTATGTACTTGCAATCTTGTATGAACGTGTTTAATTCTTCACCAATATAAATACGAATGTCAAGGATAAAGGTTTCCGAAATTTCATAAAGGTAATTATTTACAGGTAGGTAATTGATACGAAACATGACGGAATCTAAGAAGTGTCATCAGTACAGTGTTGAATATTTAAAATTTGGTTTTCTTCCATCACAGGCAGATAAACGATTGCCCACATACATGCCTTATATGCAACAAAGTTTTGAGCAATGACTCTATGAAACCATCAAAGCTGGAAGACCACCTTTCTTAGGTGTCATCTTGATAAAATAGGTAAAGATTTAAAATATTTTCAAACATTAAAGGGAAAATAATTATGAAAAGAGACCCACCGTGCACAGTATGTTCGCTTCAACGTATGAAAGCGGGCATGATGATGGCGGGCATCTTACAATATCTCATTACTTATAGCAAAATCTGGAAAACCGCACACCATTGGAGAACAGTTAATTTTACCTGCTGTTGAAGAGGTTTTAAAAACTGTTCTGCACAAATCTTCATTTGAAATACTCAAAAGAATTTCTTTGAGCAACAACACTGTACAAAGACGTATTGATGAAATGAGCTCTGATGTTGAAAGTTTCTTGTGTTCTGAAAACAACTTATTTTTCTATTCATTATCTGCAAACAACTCATTTTTCTATTCAACTGGACGAGTCAACTTTACCTGGCAATGTAGCATTATTATTGGCATATGTTCGATTTGTTATGGGCGAAGAAATTCATGAATAGCTACTATTAGCGAAAACTTTGAAGACGGACACTAAAGATGAACCAATATTTAATGTCCAGAGTGACTTTTTTAAAGAAAAATCGATTCCATTTACAAACGTTATTTAGGTGACAACAGATGGAGCTCCTGCCATGGTCGGGCAATATCTTGGGTTTATAGGTCATCTTAAAAGAATTATACCGGAGTTAACTGCAATTCACTGTGTTATCCACCGACAACATCTAGTAGCTAAAAATTTGAGTGATAGATTGCACCAATCGCTTCAATTTGTGATTAATGCAGTTAAAAAAATTAGAAGCAATGAAAATGATGAAAACTTCCAACGATTGCTGTTACATACCGAAGTATGCTGGTTGTCGAAAGGTGCATGTTTATCAAGATTTTATTCACTTTTTGACTCAGTTTTAGAATTTCTGAAAAGTAAAGATCCTGATTTAAAAAAAACCTAATCATTTTTAAAGCAGACATCGCGTATATGACAAATTTGTTCAAAAAATTTAATGACCTCAACATAAAATTACAAGGAGACAGCCTTAATTTAATAAAAGCAAAGAGTGTAATTTCAGCTTTTATTGGTAAATTGAAATTTATGAACGAAAATATTGGTCGGCGCGAATTTTCACAGTTTTCAAACTTATCGCAAGGAGAATGTCTTGATGAAGATATTCAGACATACGTTCAACATTTGATTGCCCTGCATGATTATTATAAAATCAGATTTGAAGACATTCTGTCGATGAAAATACCACCATGGATCATAAATCCATTTGATGAAACGGAAGTGGAGAATGTAATATTACAAGAGGAGCTACTCGAGCATAGCACTAATGAGGAGCTGAAAGTGACATTTAAAAGAGGGTATCAAAAATGTTGGCTGCAGGCAGAAATACCTGAAAAATATGCTGGACTGTGGGGAATCGCGCAAAAGCTTCTGATAGCGTCTCCCTCGTCACATCTCGTCGAAAAAAGTTTTAGTGTCGTTACAAACTTATTAACAAAAAAAGGAACAGATTGAATATCACAGAACGGGGAGATTTGAGGTTATTCCTTACAAAACTCAAGCTAAATATTGATAATTTGCTCTCAACCCATCAAGTACATCCATCTTATATTTTTTTTTGTAATTACCATTGTAGAAGTTACATTACGTTATAAACAAGTGTTTAATTTTGATTACATTACGACTGTTAAAACAATAATAATTATTAGTGTAATAATTTATATATTTGAATATATAATATATACACCTACAACACAAGGAAATATACTATATTTCTTTTTACCACAGCGAATGGGACGTTTTCTAAAAAAAATTGTGAGAATTGATTGGTCCTTATGCTGAATCACTGTAGATTTCAAAAAAGTTAAGTTGGATGGAGTCACTTTTTGGATTGGCCAACTTTGCTTTTTTGACACTCACAACATAATGAATTAAAATTTTATTGAAAATTTGTTTAGTCTACCTACTTTATTATCAAAGAATTAACCCTATCAAGCAATTAATTCTAACCTTTTTTTTCGAAAACTGTTAATTCGTCGTTGAAACTCAGCCACAACGCAAGTTTCCATAGATAGATAGATCTAATCTTCACTTTTTTTTTCAAGATTTAGAAATTGGTAGTAATTTAGAATGTAGATGCAGGGGGGTCCACCGGATCCAGCAATTTTTTTTACAGTGGTCTATGAAACAAAAGAGTCTGGCAACCACTGCTCTATAATAATAGCTCTCCAAACCGATTTTGGTGACGGTGGCTAGTTTCATTGAGACCAGGCCAGCTGCGCAGAAGTTATTTTATAGTGCCCAAGTGTGTGCGCAGTACACAAGAACATTATCTCTTTCTTTACTCTCATGACCCAGTGGGACGGATAACCGACACGACTGGCAAGAGATCAGGCACAGGTTCGACTTTTTACATGCCCATCCGACGCATGGATCATCTTACTTGTCAGACAATCAGGTGATCAGCCTGCATTGTCCTAACCAAACTTGGAAACAACATTTTTGTTGTTCCAACGCGGGAATCGAACCCACGACCTCCGAGTCGACAGCCAAGCTCTAAACCACTGAACCACGGATGCTGTTAAATATAAAATAGTTAAAGAAACGATATTTACCAACGCGTATCGGAAATAACTACAAAGTGCTTATAGATAGTTCAACTCATCTTTGCGCGCGGAATTATGTGTGCCTTAACCTTGTATATGCACAGTGACTTTGTGTGCGTGACAAGAGGTACAGTGAAGTACAAAATACAGAAACATTTATTACAACTAAAATAAAAACTTAATGTGTAAAATGTATTTTTATTTGTATAAATATTACAATTTTAATATTTTGATATTAAAATTGGACTTGCTGGATCATTTACTAGTTGCAAAAGATCTGTCGCATCCTTTTTCATAAATTCGGATACCTTGGCAATAGTTTCACTAGTCTAAAACAATAAAAATAATAACTTTAAAAATATTATTTTTAAAGATTCATACATTATTGAATCATGACAAATATTAATTATATCGAAAGTGACACATGACAAAAATATTTACCTGACTCCTTAAACATTTTCTCCGTGAAGAGCTACACATTTTCTTAATGACTGTACCCACGCAAAAAAACGATAAGAACACGTGTTGCTCGGACGACGGCGGTTGCGTCACTGCCACACAAATTAAAGCTGTATAATTACAAGCGCACGCACACATAGCGTCACGCGCAAAGATGAGTTGAACTATCTGTACTGTATTCGTTCCTCCAATCTTTTGTTTTAATGGGATCAAAACACTATGATGCGTGAATTTCGCATATTCCTACAATAAGATTAATCAAGGCACATGTTACTAATCTCACATAATCGTATGAGCCACACGGTAACAACAAATTGAAAGAGGCACCATCAATCTCCCATAGTAATTTCATTCGGACCGTAATTACGAGCGATCAATAAGGAACCAATCCACAACTCTCTTATATGGCGGTAATAAAACGCACCAAATGATATTTATAATAGTTTAAATAGGTAACTATGTAGCGATATTATCTCTTTATAATAATACCTAGCTCTTAATAAATATAGTATCCCACGGGAACACTGTAGGTGCCCACGGACCAGAAAGTAGTCTTTATGTTAATCCAGAGCCTAAACTACTACCGTAATACATTTCATCACAACCCGTTAAGTAATTTTTTCGTTAGAGAGTAACGAACATCCATACATCCGTCCTCACAAACTTTAACATTTATAATAGTAGTGGGATGTAATTTTCTACATTTAATCAGTATTTTTCAAGTTGTCTTTGAAGGCTTATATGGTCTGCCACTCACATGATTATAGCGTAGTGAACTAAGTACGTCCTTACCATTCTCATATTGAATACACACCCGAGCCCCAGCGGTGGGAATTTTGTGACAAAATCAATATCTGATTGATACAAAACAAAAACAAAGATATTTCCGCATTCCGATAAACAGAATAAAAGGTTTATGGCATCTGCGCCGGAGGAGAATGTTCCCATGGTACAAACATCATTAATTAACTCCATGCAACGAACGGTATCCGCATAACGCCGCCTCCACACGCAACGATAAAACTGCTCAGTTCCATTAAAGCAGTGCAATGGTAGGCAACGCGCGGGCCAACGTCACAATTTTTTTTAATTATCTTAATTTCCATAAATAAATTAGTTTCAAAGTACTTCATATTGCATAGCTTTTATCGCGGGCTTTGAGCGCGGCGACCGAATCAAGAAATTCCGTAACGAAAATAAACCTAACACCCCCCACTCCGACCGGCACAGCGGTGCGGCGTTGAAAGCCGTGCATCGTCTAACGTCGTTTCAGTTCGGCAGACTTCAGCACGGTGTTTGTGTGCGTGCGACTAGACGTATGCGTGTAGACTTACTATGCAATAGCTTTACCGCGGCAGTCCCCGAGTGCCACACGTATTTTATATATTAATTTTTGTTTTCCCCTCATTTCACAATTAATTTAATATAAAAAAAATCATTTTTTAGATCACTTAAAGTGCCTACCTACAATACATAACTAGGTAGATATCAATTAGGTACAAAATTATCTTACAAGTGTGGCCCCGGGCCCGCCTTTATCTATATTTTCTACTATGTGGCCAATGTCTGCCAAAAGGTTGCCTGGTTGCGTGTCTCTGTTAATTTAACCGAACTGTGCAGTTTTATCGTTACGTGTGTAGCGGGGTTAATACGTATTTATGATGCGCATGTTATTGACGACTCATCAGTTATTATTTATTCGTTTGGTCAAATATTTGTTCTTGTGTATGGTTGCAAGGCCTATTCAACCACCACTGTAACTCCAGTGTAGCTAAAACGGAAGTGAGCCTTTTGATAATGTGCTGTCAGGGATTCCCAAGGAAATCTAGAGGGCAATGCTTAGTTAGCCTCCAAGAAGCTCGATTTCCTAAACAGGTCGAGGCAGTATCCGAGGTATTTCGCCCCGGCACGGCACTTGCAGCTCTGTAAGGCACTGGTTTGGCCTGACATGGAATACTGAACCTCAATTCTCGTATTTAAAGTCGACTTTCATTTTACTTTGACTGTATTATAAGTGAAGCGACTTGTTATCATAAACAGATTTTGTGAAGTTTGGACCAATCAGAACGCGTTTCACGTTGGTATAATGTTTGCGAGAATACCGTTTGGTAGTTTAAGCGTATCGCGACTTAATTGTAATTGTATTATTGCAGGTTTTATTTAGCAGAATTGACCCTCAGGTCTCATCTCTAGACAGGGGCTGCTCGTTTGCCACCTATCTCATAAAATAAAACTAGCTTAAGTTGTCTTGAAATTAATTCAAAGAATGGTGTATAAAAAGTCCCCAAACTTAACCCTTAAAAGTTATTTAACACACCATATGTTGTCAGCGTCTTCGTGCGAGAAAAAAAAAATATCCTGCAGAAACCGCGCATTTGGTCGCTATTGAGAATAATAAAATATAATAATATAATATCTATGGACACTTTCGCACCACGTCAATCCGGTCCCGAGGTAAGTTCTCGATGAACTTGTGTTACGGGTACCAGTCAACTGAAATATATTGAATACTTTTATACTCTTCAATATAAGCAACTTTTACTATGGTATCAACTTTCCTACTTGAAAAAAAAATCAGCTGTTTCCTACATAAAGCTATAGCATAGATAGTAGTATTCAAGAGTATATTCTCTCCTGAAAGTTTGGATGCCGACTGAAAAAACACCCTGTATTATACACATATTTAATACACATCCATGACCCCGGAACACAGAAAACTTTTTATGTTCCCTGGCGGGATTCGAACCCGCGATCTCCGGCTTGAGCGCCAATGAGCCACAGAGGTCGTCGAAATATATAAAAATGTATGTCATTCCTCGTTGTCAAATCTATATCTGTGCCAAATTTTATCAAAATGAATCCACTAGTTTCGGAGCCTATTCAATGCAAACAAACAAACGAATGTTTCTTCTTCATAATATTACTAGCCCGTACAGTACAGTACCTATTCCACGGGGACACTGTCCTTTTTGGGGATAAAAAGAAGTCTATGTATTAATCCAGAGCTTAAACTACAACCGTATCAATTTTTATCAAAATCCGTTCAGTAGTTTTTGCGTGAAAGAGTAACAAATGTCCATTCATCTATCCATACATCCATCTATCCGTTCGTCCATCCTCACAAACTTTCAAATTTATAATTGTAGTAGGAAGTATAGGTGGATAAGGAAATAATAAGTCACCCGATACAACCTGAATACGTGATCCCGGAGCAACTCGACACCAAACAACTCCCAACAATTCGATTTGGAACTTACAACACGAAATTAGTGAGCTTTAACTTGCGCCGAACTTGCGGATGATAATATAAACGGATAAAGCTCCGCTTCCGAGAGACATCTAATAAGATACTGGGCTTTGAAACTATCAAGTTGCACTTTCGAAGTGCTGGCTTATTATTTATTTAGAACTGAATCTAATAACATAGTTAATATTCAATGATGGTAGCTGTTCATACTTTTAAATGCATTAATCGAAAATAAAAGCTGTTAATTTGAAATTACAAACAGACACTTCAATTTTGTTTATCTGTATAGATATAATATATTGTATTATACAAAACAAATAGTTGAACTAAGTATATATAGTGCGCGCGGAACTAGTTGGCCGCGCCTTAGGTAGGGACAGGGGTGAGGGGGCGGGTTGCTTGCTGCTCGCAGTGTTGCCGCCGCGAAGTCCGGCTCCGTACTGAGTAATAAAATCAAGCGCTCGGCTAGCTAGTCACAATATGTAACAGTCATAACAGTCACAATGTGTAATTGCAAAATTCTACATTATTGTCAAGGTGATAAGGTCGTTTTTTGTATCATTCTTAATAGTCGTTATTACATTGTGATTTCGAGTGGCAAAAAGTGTCGTGCCAATATAATCCGCCTAGCCTCAATATCGCAACGCGCCATAAGGAACTTCGTTCCAAAAAACCCATAGTCGACAGCAACACTTAAGGATATTGGATGTCAACCATAGGGCGAAATATGCCGGGTATAGAAGTTATGAGCAAGAGTAAAAAGACGATGCCCGGAAGAACGTAGTTGTAATGTGTTGTATATCATGTTGGTCGTTGTATGTAATAGGTATAGTTTGGGTCAATTTTTGACCAGGCAGAGTTTATTTAACAATTGTCTGGCAATCAGGATAACATTGTCTTGCTGTATAATCGAAAATAACTTTTGTGTGAATTCTGAATTACAGAAGTGTCTGACAGATGGTATTTTGCAGCTACCCACCGTACAAGCACCCGCGCAGACGACCCTGCCAGCGGGCATCGTGAACCACGTGGGCGTGCGGGACTTCTCCCCGCCCGTGCCCACGTCCGCATCCGACCACCTCGCCGCCCACCATCAGGTATAAAAATAGCCGGCAGCAGCTACAGTAAAGTTAGCGCCTACTGCAGTATCCACTATGGAGCAACAGATCATTTATTTAGAATGCAAATACATTAAAATCAGAGACGTAGGTGACGTCCATCGTGGCCTCTGTAACCGTATTAGTGACGCGGTAAAATAGGAAAAAATTTTTGTTCGCTCGCTCTTTAAACAAATCTATATATATATATATATATATATATATATATATATATATATATATATATATATATATATATATATATATATATATATAAGATAGTCGTGTTAGTTACCTATTTATAACTCAAGAACGGCTGAACCGATTTGGCTGAAAATTGGTAGGGAGGTAGCTTAGAACCAGGAGTCGGTCATATGATACTTAAGTGTCTCGCCGAGTCAGTCTGTCTGTATGTTCACGATAATCTCAAAAACTACTGCAAGGATTTTCATGCCGTTTACATTAACCGACAGAGTCATTCCTTAGGAAAGTTTATGTCGATAATAATTTGTTAAAGTTTTGTAGAAATTGTTTTATTTATGACGATAATTGTTGAAGGTGTCGGAAAAAATCAAGCCGTCTGGGAAATTTTATCGAAAACGCTGCTTAACCTAACCCGTTGGAGATAAATAACAAAACAATGTATGGTGGGATTGTTTTGCTTTTATAGGTCCACATAAAAGTCCGCGATGGCATAAATATGTCTATCTTTTAAGGCTAGGTTACTATACCCATTCTAAGTTTGAAAAAATTTTTCAGAAATAATGTGGTATTTTCAGAAGCTATTTAGACAGATACGATTTAATTATCCTTAACTAGGAGATTATATCTAGGAGATATCTTAAAATTAAAAAGTACGTGTGAAATTTTATTATAAAGTATATATTTTTACTCTTTGCTACTACTATATTACAGGTATATTTGCTAAAGTAGTTTTTGCCACGAACACTCTCCCACGGGGGCGAAGCTGCGGGCAAATGCTAGTATAACATAATATTGTAATTGTAAAAGCTTTCAGTCTTTCAGAAAGAAGTTAATTCAATTTTACTTACAACTACTTAGACGTAAAACAGGACAAAAAATATTGCTTGCTCGCTTCGCTCGCTCACCTGGGAAAATTAAACTAGGGGTCTCGCTAAATTTACCTCGCCCACATAAAATTTGGTTATGATAAAAATATTTTTCTTTTATCCTCAGTTATTTCTAGAGTGTACATAATATATGTCAGTTTAATGAATGTATACATTTGACAAAATCTTATTTCCGTATAGATTTATTGTCCTCGTTGTTATTTCGATACAGCATGCAGAATACGCAAAGAACATCCCTTGTCGGGTGGCGCTTACAAATAAAACGGGATTGGGTACAAATACGTATTTTTTATATTTTTATTTTATTTTTCTTAATTAAAATTTATGTATGATTTAAATATAAAATAGGATTATGTTGTTAAGTTTATTGGCTAAAATCATCATCGTAATATGATATATATAAACACGTGAAGCAAAAACTTTTGACTACAGTTTCACGAGATCTGTGCAACCGAAGGAGTATGAAATTTGATTGTTAAATTAGAGATTATGTGAAGAGGCCGGTGTGTAGAAAGCTTTATTTTTATTTTAAAAATTATTACTTGGATCGGACATCAGTTTTGCATAATTCTGTGTCGTCATTACTGTATAACAATATAGCAACCTTAACCCAGCCCAGGATCTTCGCCTTTTTTTAGGCGGGGCAAAATCTTAAAAATGCCGCCCCCGCTCACTTATTTTTTTTTACCTTTACCATCTTTATAATTTCAGCTATCAAATGTCCACTAATTGATTGACATTTGGACTTCGGCTTGCCGGAAATAATGCATCCAGTGGATTGAGCCAGCGTGGGGCCCGTAGCAAATTCTGCCACGGGGCCCCCGAGCGAAAAGCGGGCGAGCGGAGAGAGCGAGCATAATATGCTCGTTATATAAAACGCGAGCGAGTGTGGCGAACGAGCAAATTTTTTATTCTATTTTACGAGTACTACTTGAATTAATTTTTACACCCTGAAGAACTGTGTACTTTAGAAAATACAATTTAATCAATATCCTAAAACCGACCGACGAAACTAAGTAACATAATATGTGTTCTTTATCGTAAACGCGAGCGAGCGTAGCGAGCAAAAATTAAAATGCAAAAATTTTTTGGATTAAAATCTGTTCATCTTTAAGACCTGAAAGACTATTCTCATCCACATGAAATGAGAAACTGTTAAAAAAGGAACTGTTAAGTTTTTGGAAAATAAGTTAACATATTAAAAACAATTCTTCTACTATATAGGTATCAAACGATCCAGAATAATTTCAAGAATCGGATAACTACATTCGAGTGGAATTCGAAATACATCCGAACTACATTTAAATTCTTCCGTGTGGAGAAAAAATTTTAAAAAGATTATTTTAATTTTCATATAGGTACAATAAACAATAAGTTTATCCTGCGGCCGGGCGGGCGCGTATTTTGAACTATGCCTACGCGCTTCGCGAATAATGTTCGTGTAGCGCACCTCACTGCGCGCTCTCACCGCGCGCCGCGCCCGGTCTCGCGGTCCGTGTTCTGTAACTCTGTTCATTCGTCTGTAAAGTGTGAATTTGGCCGCCCTCTGAGCTTGCCGTCCGGGGCATGGGCCCCAGCTAGCCATCCAAGATCCGGGCTGCCTTAACCCTCTAATAATCATGTTTGTTTTTAGTTGGCAACTAGTCACGCGGGTCATGGGATGCTGATCGGCGGTGGCGTCATCCAGCAGCCTCCCACACACCACTTACTGACGCAGAATTCCATACTCGGTGAGCCTTTTTGCACTATATATACTTTAATATGTGGTTACTGGTTATAACCACATATTAACTGGTTACAAATACAGAACAGGTAAACAGCTAGATAGCAATTAGCTTTCGATTTGATTACAAGCAAAAGGTGTGTCCACGATTGTGGGCCGTTAAAGGGGACGTCAAAATTTTCAAATGTGGGACGAGTTGTACCGTTATATGAAAGGTGTTTCTCTGTACCTACCTAGGTATAGATATTTTCCACTCTCGGTGTAACTACACGTTTACTGAGCTTCAACTTGGCAGAAGACGTACAGCGTAGACGACGTGAGATGTCAAAACAACACAATAATATATATATATATATATATATATATATATATATATATATCCTGGAACCTATCTGACGTCCAACATGGCATTAATTACATTTAAAGTGGCGACCACCGACTTTTGACGTCCGATATACGGACGTCAGATTAATTTTCTTGAATTTTCACACCATTTGATCATAGATAGCGTTAGGGATACCATATCAATTTTTATGATGGACTCCAAATTGTCTCGGATGTGCGTGAAAATGTATATTTTAGTTCACGGTGATGACGCTAGAGGGTCTATATACAGGGCGCTGTATAGTCACTTTCATTACCCCGATCATCTTGCTACCGATTACTTTTACCACGTTGCCAGCTCGTGCCCTTGTTGGCGCGGCGTTGCCTTTGTTATTGTTTTCGCTTCGCAATGCAAATCAAACTCAGACAGATCGTCCCCACGTGCGCTAAGTTGACTGGTGACCGGCCGGTATAAAAATTAGTTGGTTTACTTTAAATTATAATTATCAAAGTGATGATTATCAAAGTAAAAGAATTGAAGTGTTGTGTGTATATTCAATATCCGGGATAAAAAGAAATTATACAATGACGCGAAAGCGGCGGACACAAGCAAGGATTCTTCGATCAAAAAGAAGTAAGTACCTACCTACTAATGTTTAGTGATTAATTTAGGTAACAAGACCTAGATTAACCTTTGTACTTAATATCTCTGAGTTCTAGTGATATGCGCCTTGGGATCTGGATCCTTAGGTACCTACCTACTTCTATCGTTTGGGATCTCGGAGGTACTTAGTGGGTTCGATTTCCATTCGCTTGGGGGACACAAAGTAAGAAATATTTTGTCAGATTGTTCTCAGTTTGGTTAAAAGAATGCAATTTATAGTAAGATAAGAAAGCTAACACGATAGGTATACTTATGTATGTACCGTGCTTCTTAGGGCACGTTAAGCCATCGTAGTCGCGGTTCGCTTACACAATCAACCATGGCAGAGATAGGTAGGATATGTCAGAAACGCAACTATTATTTTGAAAAACTTATAAAGTCAATTTTCATGTTTTTGTAGATGTGGTACAGTCAGCCTAAAAATTTGTTACTGAATGTAACCTGATATGTATAATTTACGTTAGAATTACAGGTAAACCTGTTAAAAAAAGTACAATCTGAAACAAAAGTACTTAATTGAGTACCACAAAATAGTTTCTTTTTAAATCATAATATTATTCATAGCATTGTTTTTGTAAGGTTTATTTTTTTAGTTATTAGGAATTTGTAAGAACGCGACGTCACCATATTGAATACGGACACGGAGATCTTTGAACATTACTCTGCCGTTTATGAATCTATTTACAAAATTCTTTTTATTGTAAAGGGTTCAATTCGAAATCGGTCCTTTAGTCACTAAAGTGGAAACCTGATGATGCGATCCATTAGGAATCGAGAGAACTCCTGAAAATTTTTATGGACATATACAGTGATTTTGACTTTTACTGAAGTATCACAAGCATATGCTACCAAAAAATAAGATTTTGCACCAAGGTATACCCTGGATCCAAAAGCACTGAACGGAACTCCCCAGTCTTTAAAGATATGCGTTTGGAAATTTCGACATTGTATAAAGAACTGCAAGCATATGCCACTTTGTAACTTACAGTAATCATCATCATCTTATTTACAATACCTAATGGAAGCTTGGCGCATATTCAATAATTATACATTCGGTCGTTTTTTTAGACGTTCTTAAGGTGTATTATTAATAATTTAACAATATATATGACTAATAAGGGTGAATTTATAATTTTTAAACAAAATTTAAACCGAATGAAAGTCGGTTTAATTTTTTGTTTAAAAATAATATCTTTACAGAACTCGGAAAATGTTTGTTTGTCAATAACATAATATTTTAACAGTTACGGGCAAGTGACCCGATAAATTCGATACTTAATGTTATTTAAAAGTGTTTCTGCTTATACAGAATGTGTAACGACCGAGAAAAAACCAACGGAAGAGCCAATAACTAAAGAAATTTCTGCGGTTCAGCAGCTGCAGCCAGAAGTTGTTAATTATTCGGAAGTTGGACCAATTGAACAAAATATTGATAATTTATCGGAAGAACGTACCTTGGCCTCGCAGCAGCCAGTTAAAGACACTGAGAAAGTGAAGGACGTTTCATCAACATCCTTATCAAGTCTGGCGGAACAAGATTTTGAAGAATCAACTAAAAAACATCATCAGCACTCAGAAGAAAACCGTGAGAAGAATAAAAGTATTATTGATGAGCCAATAGAACAAGATTTTGAAGATTTGTCTGAGCCTGAGGTAGGTATACATACAGTTATTGGAATACAGTAATAACTGTATTCCAATAACTGTATGTATTTTAAGTTGACATTATTTAGTAAAAAATAGACACAAATTACCAGTAAAGAAAAAAAACCGGAAGAAATTCCGGTGTTATATGATTGAAGATCATGAGTAGAATGTGTACCCTATGATTTTCAAAAGACCTGTCACGTCACTTATACCCTGTATTTATTAAATCAGTTAAGTTTTTAGCTCTTCAATTTAAAAAAGATATTTCATTATTTTATATTAAAAATAACCTTAAAAAACCGTCTGAATCGAACAAACCAGATGAACCACCGACCATGAAAACTTTCGTATTTATTACTACTGATTTTACATGACGAACGACGACTGGTTGTGACTTGTGTTGCATTTTGTTTCAGACTTACCAAGATTCTTCCGAATCGTACATACCATCATTAGAGGAGAACCAGTCTGAAGAGTCTTTTCTCTGATATATTACACTGTATATCAACAATGGTTGTTTACATGGACATTGATCGATTTTTAATAAAAAGGAAATTTGTTCATTGTTTGAAATACAAACTAGTTTGGCCCTGGATATTCACCCATTTTGTGCGAATGGATGAATGCTTCAACTGTGGTACTGACGTAAATATAAACAGTCCGATCCATTTCATATCAAACATGGATAGGAAATCTATAATAACTTTGACACATCAAAAATTTTTTTGGTGTCATGTTTGCACTTATGCTGTTTACAATCATTATACACCGGATGAGTGCGACTGTAATAATTTATTAACAAGATTATGTCTACTTTCTTTTTTATGCATAGGTTGATAACTTGTTTCCTAAAATTATTTATCTACAGTAAATTATCTGTAGTATTAGAAATCTGAAGTGAGGTATTTATGTAGTAGGTATTCCCTAGTATTACATAGAATGTTTTCATTTAGAGTGACAATGATCTGATGAAATGTAAATATTTTTTTAGATGTAATCATAATAATAATTGTAATTAATTATAATAGAAGATATCTAAACGAACGCATAATGTGCATCGCTGCTACCTCTTTAATAATGGATCTTAACTACATTTAATGTTCGATTTTCACCGAGCGCATTGCGTCATAGTCACATGACAGAGAGATATGTAGAGCACAGCGCAGTAAAATTTTAAAATGTGTAAATGAAAATTGAATAGTCTATACAGAAGTAAATTTCATATTTGTATATAACTTAACTATTGGAAACCGGCTGCCTCAAAAGAAGAAGTGTACCGTTCCGTTCCGTTTTTTGTAACTTGCTGCTACTGATCTTTGCTAATTTGGTCAAATGTTCTTTCAATAGTTTGAGATCACTTGCCAAAGGCACTATTGTAATTTAACATGACTGAAAACGATATAGAACAACTCGCAAACTTTATGGGTCATACGAGTGCAGTCCATAAACAATCATATAGATTACCTGATGACATCTATCAAACGGCAAAAATTTCCAAATTACTTATGTTGATGGAAGATGGCAAAGCTGATGCTTACAAAGGTAAAAATCTAGATGAAATTAATTTAAACTTAGACGAAGAATTGGTGGGAGAAAATATAGATATAGAGGAAGTACTGGAGTATGCAGAAGATTTTGAGAAGGATACAGTTCCAAAACCAAGTAATGTGCCAATTAGTAAAAAAGATATGGGTGAATACAATACAAACACAGAAACTAGCTATCAAAAACCTAATTTAAGTTTAGGCCAAGCCAAAAAGAAGCGTAATTTGGTTCCGTGGACAGCAGAACAAAAATCTGCCGTTTTATCATATTTTAAAACGCACGTCAAAAGTTGCAAACCGCCAAAAAGGGCAGAGTGCGAAGCATTAAAAGAATTATATCCAGATTTATTGTCCAATAAAGATTGGCTCAAAATTAAAGTTTTCATCCAAAACATTTATACAAAGAAGTAATTACTTGGGTATTTGCCTTTTTTAAAGTTTACTCGCACCTACTTAAGTAATTATGGCAACAAATTCAGTAAAATATCTTATGCACCATAAAATTTAATTAGTTTTAAAAGCAGCGCTGTTGTTTCTCCTCCTAAATTACCAATCGACTATACCAATCGACTTTACCAAAGGAAGAAAACCTTTATTTGCATAAAATGTTCATCTTTCTCATACAAAAGGACTAATTTCATCTAAGCTATGATATACATATATAGGGAATGTGAAAAATGTTGCTAGTATAATTTTTCTGTTAGAATATTGTTTGTTATCATGAGAAGAATCACTGTGCTGCAGCAGGTATCAAACGAATAAACTTTATGTATGTCAATAATATATAATATGTCGCTCACGTAGATTTTGGTTTGATCAAACGTATTATTTTTATCATCTCAGAAATGCTTCCTAGACGTAGCTAATGGTTAAGGAAGTTGTTGTGTATTTCGTTATTAATTCTATAATATTAACTGGTTGCAAATTTATTATTTAAATTGTTGTCGGAAAGATATATTATGTTTTTGATTCTATTTTTTAAAGTATTATTAAGTTAATTATGTGTAAAACAAGGAGTTTTATAACGTTAACTAGTGCACTTATGTGTGTTAATCAGTGTTTATTTAATAAGAAATAATTATGTTGTTATTTAGTACTTAATAATATTATGTTTCAGCATAATGTACATTTAAACAGTTAATAATTTCATTATAAGAAACATCTCTGATACAATTAGCAATTATTTGTGCTATATTATATTATATGTATTGTAGTATGGTCTTCAGCGCATACTCATTTGTTGATACATTTTGTTTATGTTTAAAACATTTAAACTTCGTAGCCGGTTATTTCTTTTATGTCTTCATTTGATCCTGCTTCGAAGTTAAAATCTTTTAAAAATAAATGAAGTTTATCAAACAAAATGAGTTATGCGCTGAAGACTAGACTAGAATACTAAATTCAAAAGACTTCAGTGACAGTCAGAACGTCGAGATGCTTTCCGTGTGACAATTTATTGTTATTATGGCACTGTTAATTTTATCAAAAGTTAGATTTTTATTTTCTCAAAGCCTTTTATTCTGTAAGAGTAAGTAGATAAATAATTCAAAATTGTTGTTTTTTCTGAGCGGGTTGTGATTTTTTTCAAACCCACGTTAATACCAATAGGAACTATAGATTTTAGTCTACCATGCATGACAAATTGAGGTTCATGTTTTTTATGTTATTAGTTTTATTTGAGCTAAATTGGTTCGAATCTGTACCATAGTGATCCCAAAACTTCGAATCAAATTGACAGAACCTTAGCAGACTACCTACAATAGTTTGTCTAACTCGGAGGTTCGTATGTGCTACATGACGATATTAGCTTTATCCATGGTTAATAAATATTAAATTAAAAGACACAAGAGACGAAAGTTTAATTTTTATCTTATGTTCTCTTTATAACTTTTTATCCTTTTTTTTAGGCAGGTAATTTCTTTATATTGTGGCGGTACCGTTCCAAATATTATTTTATAATTCAGCTAGTTACCAAATGTAAGAAAATGTTGTTTTTTTGATATTTTCTTTTCACTTTCTGAGATTAATAAAACTGTTTTAATTCATGATGATCCTCTTTATTGCTTTTTCCTTTCTTCCATAATGATAGGATTAAACAAACTTACCTGAAGTGAAGTTCTATCCTAATTATATGATATAATTAGTCCGAGGTAGGAATACCTATGTAGTACTCGCCTTTTCCCGCTTCACGTCACAAATTTTTGAGAACCAGAAAAAGAAAAAAATAAAAACTCCTACTGGCAACATAATTATGTCAAATCATTAGTTTAGAGCTAAGTTAAGAGGAGGGAAGAAACTCTCCTACCTCGGACTAATTACTTCATATAATTAGGATAGAACTTCATTCAGGTAAGTTCGTTTAATCCTATCATTATATTCTGAATTAGTCCGAGGTAGGGTTATAACTATGTATGTTTGAAATTAAATCAATATATAATTTATTGATGAGAAGAAATTACCACAATAATAAAACCAGGATTCTTACTTCACCTTTATGAAAAAAAAACTTATGAGATAACTAGATACCTAGTTAAAATTATAATAACGTAATTAAAATTATAGTAACATTATAAAAAAGAACATGATAATATTCTTGATATATCTCTATAATTAGGATAGAACTTCATTCAGGTAAGTTCGTTTAATCCTATCATTATATTCTGAATTAGTCCGAGGTAGGGTTATAACTATGTATGTTTGAAATTAAATCAATATATAATTTATTGATGAGAAGAAATTACCACAATAATAAAACCTGGATTCTTACTTCACCTTTATGAAAAAAAACTTATGAGATAACTAGATACCTAGTTAAAATTATAATAACGTAATTAAAATTATAGTAACATTATAAAAAAGAACATGATAATATTCTTGATATATGTAAAAGACTGTGAATTAATGTGCAAAGGGTTTATTTTTCGCATTTTTTTCGTGTTGGCGATGAAATGGCAGAAATTGAGATGTGGATAACATATTATTACTGATTCAGTTAATTTTTTTGAGCTCGATTGTACTTTTCGGATTCCATATTACAGTCCTACTGAAAGGAAGCATGTTTGCTAGCTACGTAAACGTTAATATACGGTTAGTGTAGTGAGGCGTTACAAGTACTCGTTGATGGTAGGATGCCCAAAGTACTTAGGAATGAGTTGACAATATACTTGACAATACGGAAGTAGTATATATGTAAGTAAGAACGGTAGGCTTATCTCTTTTAAAATAAATATAAATATACATCAATATACATGGACGGTGTAAGTATAACAATACGGATTGGTTGTCAAAAGTATTGCGAAAAATATATGTACCCGTATAAATTTATTTTGGAGGATATTGCAACAAGGTATATTTTAAGTAATAGTCACAGTATTATAGCTTATAGTAAGTTAATATTCATACCTTTTATTGCCCTAATACTGCTGTAAGTCGTGGTTGCCAGAAGGTTGCAAAATGAAAGGTTGCCAAAAGTGTTCCTGGATTTATATATATATATATATATATATATATATATATATATATATATATATATATATATATATATTAGGCAAAATAATAATTAGGAAGGTAAATGTTTCAGTATAAAAGATAATATGGCTGTCACTCACATTATCGCGCGCGTAAAAGACTTCGATCGTAATGTGAAAACGCTCTAATACGTGGAGTAAAAATCACGTTTTTGGACCTATTTTAAGGGTCATTCACACGGTCCAGTCTGCAAATCCAGCAGCTTGTCAATAATTTGTATAAATATTTTCATCTGTTATCTGTAAATAGTTGTAAATATCCAGGCGGATTTACCAGAAGGCTGAGTATGCTGAAGACTAGGGGCGGCCAATTGTAGGGGGCGTTAAATGTGGCCTAAACATTTTTTTGTCTTACATAAATATAAGAATCATT
This sequence comes from Phengaris arion, assembly GCA_963565745.1. NCBI lineage: Eukaryota > Metazoa > Arthropoda > Insecta > Lepidoptera > Lycaenidae > Phengaris > Phengaris arion. The sequence continues at coordinate 12,499,033 of OY751432.1, forward strand.
ATTATTTTATACATAGATTAAACTGTAAAAACGTACTCTCAATTAACATGTGCTCGACGGCGGTGTATTTATACTCAGCGCGCGAAAAAATTTCGATAGCGCGATTCAGGCGCCAAGTTTGTTTGTAATTTTTTGTTGTTTCATGTTGTCATAATTTGATGAAATTTGGTATGATAGTAGTTTAAGCTCTGAACTAACGCATAGGCCACTTTTTATTGTGGAAATAGGTTTAACAAGACTTTTTAATGTGGAAAAATTTACGATTCCTGTGATATTTGTTTTCACACGTTCGAAGTCAACGGCTTAACCAATTTGAATGCGGTTTTCACTAATGCGTTTTGTTTTGTTCTACTAAAAATTAAGTGTTTGTTTCATTTCAATCAGTTTATAATTATAAAAGTTAGCCAAGTCTAAAGAGCATAAAATATAATGCTGTATAATAACTGATTAGTTGAACTGGCTGAAACTTTACGTAGGTAATACTTAATAATTGATGTATATTAGTACCAGGAGTATTAAGCGAGAAGTTCTATAATTATGGTCGTAGTGCTAACTCATGTTAAGCAACGCCGTACATGGATACAACTAGGATGGGTGACCACAATTTCAAAAAAATTTAAGATCAAAGTCTATACGCCTAATACCTACTAACGTTCTCCTATTAAAGAGATTTTCGATATCATTAAAACACAGCGACGAATGTATCCTAACTTATTATAAACGCGAAAGTTTTATGTATAGATGTATGAATGTTCGTTTGTCTTTCACGCAATTACAGCTGAACGGATTTTAGCGAAATTTGATAAAGTTTAGTCACTGGATCAACACATTGGCTACATTTTATCGCAGGAAAAACGGTTCGCTACGGTGCGGTTCGGTACGGTGCGGTTCTCCCAAGATTCCTTTTTCGCGTACGAAGTCTCTCCTAATATCTGGACTACACTAATATTATAAAGAGGTAAAGTTTGTTGCTTTGTGAGTTTGTGACTTACCGAGATTGAAAGGGGTAATCTCTGGATCCTTTTCTAGAATTCTTTTACCAATTGAAAGCCACATTATTTGTGAGTCTCATTGGCTATATATTAACTCGAAAAATGATTCATCTTTTCCGTGGTAGTTGGATTTGCAAAACAAATCGAAAAAGAACGAGCGAACGAAATCGTTGAGAGATGAGAGATGAACTCAAGAGAGCTCTAGAGTTGTAGAGTTTGATAGTGCCTGCAAAAAATATAAATGCATTTGCCCGCGGCTTCGCCAGCGTCAAATTGGGTTTTAAACGGTACCTATCTTTATAATAATTTAAAACTTTCATCCCCCGTTTTACTTTCTTAAGGGTTGAATATTGAAATGCGTAACTCATTATTTTTTTCGTACTCATACGAAATTTCAAGCGAATGATATGTTCATGGAATAAAAATTTCACACAAACTTTCATCCCCTATTTCACCACCTTGGGGGGGGGGGGGTTGTTGAATTTAGAAATATCCTTCCTTAGTGGATGTTAAAGTGATATAGTATGACCCGTAACGGAAGACCGAAGAAAATCCAGAACGCTAAAAATAGAACCCTCCGTTAATTCAGCTGGAAATCGAACTCACAATAGTCGAGTCAAATATCAATGTCATATATTATGACAGTTTGACATTCGACACTTTGATTTTTAGCTTATTAGCGCAGAGTTCTGTTTCAATGCTCTGAATTCCGGACAGTATAGTCGCAGCCTAAGGTTGTGTTAACTAGCGTGGGCGGGTAGGTCATTACGCACACTTTCCACTTTTCGCTAAAATCCTTACTTAATATCATAAATGTGAAACCGTGGATGTTTGTTACTCTTTCACGCAAAAACTACTGAACGGATTTAGATGAAATTCGGTATGATAGTAGTTTAGACTCTGGATTAAAACATAGGCAACTTTTTATCCCGAAAAAGTACAGTGTTCCCGAGGTATACTGTATTTACGCGGGCGGAGCCGCGGGAAACAGCTAGTTCATTATAAATGTAAGTCATGCACTGAGTCTCTTATGTTCCCGATAATCTTAAAAACTACTGAAAGGATTTTCACGCAGTCACCGTCAGACTGGTTCCTTAGGAGGGTTTAGGTCGATAATAATTAGTTAAGGTTTTGTGCTTTAAATTGTTTGATTTATGACGATAATTATTGTTGAAAGTGTCGAAAAAAATGAAGCCGTCTGGGAGCTTTTATCGAGAACGCTACCTAACCTAACCTAACCATTGGATATAATTTATAACAAAATAATGTATGGTGGGATTGTTTCTCTTCTAAAGGTCTACAAAAAAGTTCGCGACGGCATATAATATTATGTCTATGTTTTAAGTATATTTTAAGGATATTCTATACCCATATTTGTTTAAAAAGGTCACAAAATTTACTGTGGTTTTTTCAGAAGCTATTTAGACGGATACTATACTAATCCTCATCTAGGAGATTATATCTAGGGGATATATATTTGACTCTGTGCTATTAGACTATTTAGAAGTTTTTTGCCACGAACACACTCCCACACGGGCGGACCAGCGGACAAAAGCTATATTAACATAAAATTACATGAACTCAAAACGCCATTCGGTGTTGCCGCGAATGCATTAATCAAGTTCCCCGTAGTTGATATTTTTATGATGTGAATTTTTTGTCATCGTATCTAATATATAAAATATTATATTGTGTCATAGTGTTCGGGGAGACACTCCTCCGAAACGGCTTGATCAATTCTTATGAAATTTATTTGCATAATAGGTCGAAATCTATTTTTTCAACCCCTAAATGGTAAAAATAACATATATGGCAAAACACAAACGATTGCCACGTCAGCTAGTATATTATAATATAATAAAGAGGAAAGATTTGTTTGTTTGTTTGCATCGGATAGGCTCCGAAACTACTGGACCGATGTTGATGAAATTTGGCACAGTTATAGAGTAGACCACGGGGAAGAACATAGACTACTCTTTATTGCGGCATAATGTACGGTTCACGCGGTTCACGCCTAGCGCGCACGAAGACTCGGGCAACATCTAGTAACTTGATAAATTTAAAGAGAAATAAAGTAAAAAGCAGTGTAGTTTTATAATGAGATAAATATAAAAATTACAAAGAAGTTTAACTTTTAGCTTTATTATTGAACAAACCTACATAATTACTTTACTTACATCATTAAAAAAAAAACATTCATTATCGTATGTATGAATTTAAACGCACAAATTTTGGAGATATGGAGGAACAAGTGACGTCATAGGTTCCGCGTCTCTTGTATGGAGCGTTTTCACGAGACTTGCGAAATTCTGTAAAGAAATTGCTTTTTAATATGTGTACCTACTGATTCTTCTGAGAATTAAGTAATATTATGAAAAATTATGCAATAAAATAAAACCAGTCAACGAGCCTTTCGTTGTCTGTGATGGAAAAAAAATATGTTGTATTTTCTACAAATCAAGCTCCAAAACAAAAAAAAACTGACGTCTGCCGATAACGTTGCAACTTGCAGCTAACCCACTTCAGTAGATGTTCAAAACTGCTCACTTCCAAATTCTACATGAAAACACTTCGTCGAAAACTTTAACTCATACTAGTTGTAAATATGATAGTGTAGTTGGGAAGTCGCTACCTGATCCAGTATTAACACGAACTTTAACACTTTGACTTCATTAGAAGTAACGCGGTTACACGAGGACTCGGCGATGCATCATACATGACCCGGTATGCTCTTCCGAAGCTCATTGAGTATTCTGTGCTGAGTGCGGTAATTAGTGTCTTGTTAGCTTATACCTACGAAATAAGTGGGGGTTTTGAGGGATAGAAGTAGGTAGTATAACCAGGCGTTCGTCACTCGCTCAAGGACACGCGTTATTTGGCCACCGATCGGCGTACCTCAAAAGTCATTCTTTTTTATTCAAAGTTGGTATTATTATACACTTTCTGAACATCGGTATAGGTGATGCCCACCACCGGTTCGGGAACTAGCCCGGCGAGAAGAACCGGCGTAAGAAACTCGCGCGGGGCCATCTTTACGTAAAAGATGGAAAATTGTTATTTGAGGATAAAAAAGGTATGGTCTAAGGTCTGGGCAGGGGCGCCAAAATACCAACTGCTCCCTCTGGATCGTATCCAACGAAGGGCCGCTCGAGTTGTTCAGTGCCATAGTGTTTCAAACAGATTGGACCCCTTGGAATTACGCCGAGATGTAGCTTCACTCTGCATCCTCTATCGGTTGTATCACGGGGAGTGCTCTGAGGAATTGTTCGGAATCAAACCACCTGCAACTTTTCGCCATCGTCCCACGCGAAAAACATACCATCCTCATCACCTTGATGAGTGGCAGTCTTCCACCGTGCGCTTTTCGCGTAACTTTCTGCCGCGCACTGTAAAACTCTGGAACGAACTGTCACCAGCAGTATTTCCGGACCTATACGACCTGCAAACCTTCAAGAAGAGAGCGTATTCCCTCTTAAAAGGCCGGCAACGCACCTGCAGCTCTTCTGATGTTGCGAGTGTCCATGGGCGACGGTAGTTGCTTACCATCAGGTGACCCGTTTGCTCGTTTGCCCCCTTATTTAATAAAAATAAAAAAAATAAAAAGGTATATAACAATGTTATGACTAAACTACATAACAAGAGTACAATAGTACATATAAGTAGCCTTGCAGGTGGTTATCCTATTCCCATGGTTTGCGATCGTCAATAAAATCATTGACCCTATAATAAGCTTTAGCACATAGGTAAACGTATTTTAACTACTTTTTTAAATTTATTGATATACAGATTTTTAACGTTTTCTGGCATTCTATTATATATGCGTATATATTTACCTTTAAAAGATTTAGTTTGTGTTTATTTCTAGTGTTCATATAGTGATTATTGGACACACACTTTCATTTTTTCTAACATACAACACACTGTCCAAAATGTATTGAGAAGCGACGGTCAGAATTCCTATTTCTTTAAACTTTTCTCTCAAAGATTTTTCAAGATTTTTTTCAAGATTTTTTTTCAAGAGATTCAAAGCATTTTGTAAATCGAACGTATTACTCGCTTCTGCAGCACAAATATTGTTTTAATGTCGGCGGCATTTCCCCATAAAAGTACCGACTTCAAAATTTTAAGATTGAGTAGAGAAATAGTTAAAATTTCAGCCAAATTTAAAAGGGGAATGATTTAGACAATAAGTTTTATTTCATACTGTTTTGTTCATTTTTATTTTTGAAGCCGGTTTTTTTTTTAATAATAATAATTTTTCCCTTTTTAGTGATATTTGTTAAATTATTATTAGCACATTTTAAGAACGTTTAAAATAAACGATCGAACGTATAATTGAATACCCGCCAAGGTTATTGTATATAAGATGATGATGATTACTGTAAGTTACATAATGGCATATGCTTGCAGTTCTGTAAACAATGTCAAAATTTCCAAGCGCGTATATTTAAAGACTGAGAAGTTCTGATCAGTACTTTTGGATCCAGGGTGCAGAATCTTACTTTTTGGTAGCATATGCTTGGGTTGCTTCTGAAAAAGTCAAAAACATATGAAATATAATATAATAAAAACATATTATGTCCATATAAATTTCGAGGAGTTCTCTCAATTCCTCATGGATGCCATCATCAGGTCACCGCTTTGGTGACAACGAGACCAATTTTGGATTATACCCAATACATCAAAAAAATAATTATGCACGTCTCACGCATGCTTGTTACAATAATGAAAACTATTTCATAAAAGTTATAAAACACACTAGCTTTTACCCGCTACTCCGCCAGCGTAAATACAGTATACCACGGGAATACTGCACTTTTTCGGTATAAAATGTAGCCTATGTTTTAATCCAGAGCCTAAACTACTACCATATACAAATCCGTTTAGTAGTTTTTGCGTGAAAGAGTAACAAACATCCATCCATCTATACATCCATCGATCCTTCCATCAATCCATCTATCCATCCATCCCCCTTTCCCCTTCTCCTCTGGATACGAATGAGTGTGGACGTGTCTATGTTACCAAAAATTCGATTTTATTAATTTTTAAATAGTTAATTTAAATAGTTAACTTGTTGTGATACCAGGAAAGCATAACGTCGAAGAGCTGTGAGTGCAATTACTATCTGTTGAATCGCTACGAGTGCTAGGACACGTGAGGAGTGCTACGCAAAACTGCTACGCCAGGGAACAGTGCTACGAGCTTACCTTACACCACGCGGCTCCTACGCTCGTCTTTGCTCCTGGTACTTCATTTGAACTGCACAGCGGCCGGTGACAATATTTCGAGCGGGAAGATTATATACTGAAGCGGTCCAAAATTAAGTTTTGCCAATTATCTTCAAAATGCCTTTACGCCGCTCTCCACCGCAGCCTCACCCCCCTCACTCGCCCGTACACTATGCAACTCCAATACAAGACTCCGATGCGCCTTCAGAACGGAGTGAGTACCCAAGCGCCTCCAGACGTATGTCTAAACGGAGACCGGAGAGTGATGAGAACCTGAAGGACCTCAAGGATACCATGACTGATCGCTTTCTTGCTTTAACTAGTTCCATGGAGCAACGTTTTAATAAAATTATTGAACAGAATAATGAGCTTAAGTCTAGTGTACAATTTCTTTCGGAGAAATATGATACAATTTTAGAGAAATTAAAACGTCTAGAAACGGAAAAAGAATCAGACAAAAAACATATATCATACCTAGAGGAAAAGGTATTAGAGTGGAAACAGAAATCAACGACGTTTGTATGTATTGTGAATGTACCACCTTTCACGAGTGAGTCAGTAAAAACAGACAACAAGGAGAAGCTAATAAAAATTCTAAAATCCCTGGTAATAACATTAAATATCGAAATAAATGATCATGACATAAAAGACATTTACAGAATTAATATGAAAAATAAGTCGGCGAAACCCATAATCGTGGAATTAGCTAGTGTGATAAAAAAAGAAAAGATTATCTACGCGACTAAAGACTTCAATACGAATAAAAATAAAGAAGCAAACATAAACACGAGCCATCTGCAAATTCTTGGACCTGAAAAACCATATTTCGGAAGCTCTCACAGCTAAAACACTAAAAATATTATATCTTGCAAGACAATTTGCGCGGGACCACCACTTTTCTTATTGCTGGACATCGAGAGGAAAAGTCTACCTACGTAAGTCCGATGGCTCTCCTTTTCATCGCATAGAGACAGAACAAGACCTATCTAAACTCAATAATAATATTTGACTATATAAAATAACAAAGTTCCTAGTTTCGCTCTTTAGTATTATGTTATTCATACTTAGGATAAGTAACATTCTTACGTTTATATTTATCTCACCTTGGCTTCTTACTTTAGCCTATTATTTGTATAAAAACTGTTATTATTTAACAAAATACTCTTTATGCTTTATAAAATACGTAGTAATATATTATATTATACTAATTTTACAAAACACATTACACACTTTACATATTTTGCAAACTAAGAACATTTTTACAATTCTGTTACATTTATATTTACACATTTTACATCTGCTACCTGAAACAAGACTTTTTATTATATATTTGCATTCTAGACAATATGAAATACTAACAAATAAAACACAGATAGGGAGTCTTTGGATAGCCAATATACAGCTTTTACTTTAGATATGCCAAATAGTAAAAGCGATAATTACGCATAACATTCGATTCCACTAACAATCTAATGCAAAACGTAGACGAGTTCCAAAATTCTGTGACTATATCGTGTCAACCCGAGGACTGCATTTCTTATATACAGCATCCTACAAGGTCCCTTAATATTTTGCAACAAAACATACGAAGTTTAAACCGTAACATACAAGAATTGCATGTACTATTAAAAAGAATAAACATTTCCTGCGACATCATAGTGCTATCTGAATGCTGGTTATCGCGTGTTTCTAAACTGCCAATACTAGACGGATACTACTCGCACAAAACAAATGACAATTTCAACCAAAACGATGGTCTCATACGAGTAATTTATACTCACCGTAATCTTGACTGCACTGTGGAAGAACCTAAACTACTAGAAGCTAACTGTCTAACAGTTAAATTACAAAATGATACAATATTGATTGCAATATATAGACCTCCCAGTTTCAAGGCAACTGAAAAATTTATAGATTCTTTACACAACCTGTTGGAAAACTTCAAGTCTTACAAAAATGTTATAGTAGTTGGCGACATAAATATTGATCTCCTAAAGATTAGCTCTGACAACTCTGCTTATTTAGCCACCATTATCTTTCATGGATTGCTTCCTGCCGTAAATACACCAACAAGAGAAAAATCTTGTGTAGATCACGTTTTGCTAAAAACCAAATAAAGTGCCATTACCCTTACCCTAGGAACTACCATCACTGATCACGAATCTGTGCTATTCAGCTTAAACACTGATATCCATAATCATAAAGCTATAAGACTTAAAACTGCATCTACAACGGATATAAACCAATTAATATTAGATTGTAAGGAATACGATTTTGCAGAAGTGTATAGAGAATCAAATTTAAACTTAGCCATGAATAAATTCATTAATATAATACAAAAATTAATAGCTAAAAATACAACAAGACGATTCATTCCTAGAAATAAATATATAATAAAACCGTGGATAACAGCTGGAATGTTGCGGTGCATACACAACAGAGACAATTCACATAAAAAATTAAAAGCAAATCCTAATAATGAGATATTAAAAACAACTTACTTAAGATATCGAAATCATTGCAACACTATATTAAAGAAACTAAAAAACCAATATGACAGTGAACAGATAAAACAATATAAAAATAATTCTAAAAAGCTGTGGCAGAAAATCAAATCACTAACCAACAACAATAATAATATAGAATTACCAATCCAACTTTTAAAAACAAATAGAAATCCATAATAGTCAATTAACCAAATAAATAAATACTTCTCTAATATCGGAAAAAATCTGTCAGAAAAATTGAAACATACTAACATCTCACCATTTGAAAAAACTTTGAATCCTCTAAGTAAATCTTTTGTTCTCTTACCTACGGACCATCAGGAAATATTCAGAACAATTCAACTATTAAAAAGTGACTGCTCGCCTGGTGTTGATGGTATAAGTGCTGAAATCCTGAAAAAACTGTCTGATACTATAACACCAGCTCTGACTGACCTAATAAATCGCTGCTTTGATGACGGAGTCTTCCCAGATGCCCTTAAGAAAGCTGTAGTTCATCCAATCTACAAGTCGGGTGACAGAAGCAGTACCAACAATTATAGACCAATTGCGATCCTACCTACAATATCAAAATTATTTGAACATCTTATAAATACTAGGCTGGTTAAATATTTAGAAGGAAACAATCTACTATCGAACTCACAATATGGTTTCCGACTGGGCCGTTCAACAAACAATGCAGTACTAGATCTTGTTAATTTTATAGTTCACAAATTGGATACTAAAAAGAAATGCGTTACTATATTTTTGGACCTTGCAAAGGCATTTGACACTGTTTCTGTCCCCTGCCTTGTAGATAAACTAGAAGCTCACGGTATCAGAGGAACTCCATTGGCACTGTTATCTGATTACCTGCGAAACAGAACTCAATCCGTAAAAATTGGCGACAATATTAGTGAAGAAGTTCCGGTCACTTACGGGGTATCATAAGACCTATACAATCAAAACTTTACACGTTTAAATATTCCGCACATAAACCGGAAACATATGCTGAAAATTTCGTTTACCTGGTATAATCCAAACCTAAGTTATGGATGAGGGTTCAAAAAATCGACGAAACGCTTCGAGAAAAGGTGGTCCCTTTCGATTCGCTTAGCTCGTCTTGTCGGGGGTACTACCGTTCCCCCAGATTATCAGATAAATAACATTTAAATAAGGTTGTAAGTTATTCTAAATGATCTCTTTAGATTTAACAAAATGTATTTAAGCAGACAATTAGTAAAGCTGTGTGATATCGTAAAATCATTTCTCAGTCCAAAGCTCTACCTGCGTTTGACTGAATATAATATCTAACCGGAATCAGAACCAATAGAAGGGAGTTAAAGGCAACGTCAGAATATTGTTTGCGCTGAGACCTCACAAGTTCTGACTTCTGCAGTCAGAAGTTCTGACGTGGGAGCCAGGATAGTTTGCGACCGCGGGCCCGCAAAGTTCTCCGCACGTCAAAACTATAACATAATATATATAATCATAACGTTATACTGTTTATTCGGGCCATTTGCTTATTTGTTCAATTTCAAATAATACAGCTTGCGTCTCAGGGGTAATGAAAACTTGTCAAAGGAAAGACAAGCAAAATCATAATATACATAGGTAGATGGTATTAAAATGATAAAATATAATAATATTCTTTGCTACATCAAATTATGATTTTAATTATTTTCTAAAACATATTATTTTTATATAAAGATTATTTTAATAATTATTATTTATTTCTTAGAAGTCGAAATTTCACCAACGCCCGTTAGTGTTCATCGTTTGTCTAAATAAAATGCCTTCACTTTCATTAATACGAAGAACGAAAGAGATAACATGATATATATAATCAACGATTAAATTTTAATAGGCGTTGGTGAAATTGGCACTAAATGAAGTAGACCTCTTCGTATCTATAATGTTACCAGCTAAAGATTGTCGTCAAATCGAATCGCCTTTTTATTAATAAAATAAAATCATGCAACTAACACTCATTATACAATAACATAATAATATAAAATACAATATATTATATCATATATTATTTTATTATTATTATTATATCTATTTAACTTGTGCTACCTAAAGGCCTCACTATTATACATCTTACCTCAACCTCATCGATATAAACAAAATCATTCATATTTCATATTAACTCTAAACTAACACGAACCCCCAGGCGGCGACATCCTGGGCCTGGGCAGCCCGGTGTTGGGCGGCGTGCTGCACCACCCCGCGCTGCGGGGGGTCAAGCCGGCCGCCGTGCACGCTCTGGCGACGCAAGGTCGGTACGTCTGTTTTATAGCTCCCTTAATTCATTATCGCTCCTTCCTTCCGTATATCCTCTTTCTCTTTCTTTCTATCATTCTCTATCACAACTCTTACACACTCTGACTTCCTGGTTGTATTGCCATTCATCAACATCTCTCTAACTATCACACATTCTAACTAGAGGCCAACAACGCGCTAGTGAGACTGGGTTCCATGTGCAAAGACGGTTAAGATATCCGGAGACGTCTTTTCACGCCGGGCCCCTGAAAAATGCCTTGGGCGGGGAATCAATACCAGGGGCTAGAGCCCCTATAATTGGGGTGGGATGACGCGCCCCGTACTAATACTGGACGCATTTTGTCTAGTTTTAAGGGAAGACCGCCCGCGGCAGAGCGCAGGGGAAACCCGAGGTGGCGAGGAAGTGATGATGGTGGCGCGGGCCGTGGGCGGCCAAGACCCGCGGTCGACTTCGGCGACGCATGGGGTCCTGGTCCGGGGACCAGGAAGCGTATATGGGTCCACTCCCGCACGTGCCGCTTTTGCCGATCACGGACACAACCGACCTGGGAAAGGAGAGGTGGGGGGGGAGAGGTGTTCCCGAGACTTTTTTTTATGTCGGCTGCCACGGATGCACTTAAAGAAAAATTATTCACGTTCGAGGAACGCGGGGGGAGGCGGTGCATAGCACGCGTGTGTCCCAAGTCCAGGACGCGCGTCGTAGATCTCCGGCAATCACAGTCGGCTCCTCTGATAGGAGCTTCTGGATGCCGGAGATATCTAGGCGCGGGTCCGATCTAGGGCCTGGGGAGCTAAATATTTATTAGGGCTGCGATGGTGGGGGCGCCTTTTAGGAGGGCCTGAATTAGGGTTGGCAGCATTTCCTCCCAGGCTTGAACCTTCAAGCAAGGTCCATGGCCAGGGAGAAGAGAGACTGCAGAAGTTCTGCTGTGGATGCGGGGGCCTCGCTTTGCACCAACTTGGGGCAGCGGGGGAGATACCGGAGGCTGAGTGTGTGGGGCAACCGCGTGATTTGCGGGCTCCGAGGTCGCAATTATTTCCACGGCTGTGATAGCCGAGGAGGTGGCACTGGGTGTGCGCGAGGAGCGCGGGGGGTGCTGTGGGCGCTGTGGGCACCGAGTGGCCCGCGTGTGGTCAGGCTGCGGTGGAGCGAGCGTGGGCGGCTCCAGCTCCAATTGGGTGCTGGTTGTAAAGGAGACGACAGCACAGGGGGAGGCCACAAGGGATGAGGCATCCTACCTTCTGGTTCTTTGTTTCTTTTTCCCCCTGGGAGGCTGCGCGAAGGAGTCGGGGGCCGAGGGGACGACGTATCTGGTAATGCAGTCGTTGGCCTCCGCCATCAGAGATGTTAAAGTTGGCGGAGGAGGTGGGGCCTCCTGCACGGGAGGAGGCGGGTCGGAGTTTGCGCAGGGGGGGAGGAGCGGGCATTGTCTGCTGGCAGTTTTCTTGCCTCCTTGCGGAATTTTGGGCAGTCCCTGCTGTTACCTGCGTGGGCCCCACTGCAGTTTGCGCAGGTTGGCGTCTCGGTACCGGCACACCGGACACAGACTACCTTACGGTGACAGTTGTGGCTGGAGTGCCTGAATTGGAGACATCGGTGGCATTGGGCCGGGCTGCTGCGGCCCCGCCAGGCTTCGATGTAGATTCCCGGCATATACAAAACTCCGGTGACTTTATATATGCCGGGGACGACGTCAGGGTGTCATTGTCACCCTGACAATGCGGGCAAAATAAATGCACCCACCGGGTTCAGACCTCGCCGGAACTTCGGACACGTATTACGCCACGTATCCTAATTCGGCGAGTCCGGCCTTGATTTCTTCGGTGTCAGTGGCAGAAGGTAGGCCCCTAATTCCTACCTTGATTGCCCTGTCTTGCGGCAGCGAGAACGAGAACCAGGAGGCGTCTCCCTGCTCCTCCAGGTCCGTGAGGTATCTCTTGACGGTCCTGTATTCGTGTTCGTTTCGGGGCGTAAAGCGAATACCAGGACCGTTTTGTTTGGTGTTAGGTGCGTGCCCCAGGATGTCACGGAGACGACGAAAGTGACGCACCCAGTCAACGATTTTCTCGGCGACTAGAGGCGAGTAGCGAGACGTAGTAGGGGGTGGTGACGTTTTAGTTGTCACCGACGCCGGAGCGAGGGGTCGGTAGGTATCTACCTGTGAACTGGTGGCACTCACCTCGGCGTAGGTCAGCTGGCGGTCGGTGTACCTGGCCGGTCGTGGTGCATGTAGATTGATTAGAGGTGGCGGGAAGGAAGGAAGGAAGGCGCGCGATAGCGATACTCGCGCGGTGAGCTTGAGCGGGTTTCTGTGGCCGCAGTGGGTGCGGCTCGGCGGTTGTCGCACGGCTGTGGGCGAAGGTCAGGCGAGCGCGGAGAGCTCGCGGTGGGCTGGTGTGGACCGCGCGGTTGAGCGGCCAGCGCGGCGCGGTGGTGTCGCGGCTGGGGAGCCGGCAAGGGGCGGGCTGAGCCCGCGGTGGTGCAGATTGTGTCCGCTTGAAGGACGTTTTCAAGTCCAGGGTGTGCGGCAGGCTGGCGAAGATCGCTCGCATGCGCAGTACGGCGCGATGCGCGCCTAGGTTTAGCCGAACCCTGATCGGCTGTGCGGGGCGGGGGCCCAGACTCATAACATAAAAACATTTAAGTCACACAAAGCAGTCAGCACTGAACGGTAACAAGTGTACGTATCACAAACAAAAGGTACTCACAATTAACGTGGACGAACGAAACACTAAGTGTACGCACACGAGGACGGTACACACACTTAACGGCTGTCTCCTCGTGACTCAACGCTGAGCCGAGACTCAACGGCAGGCCAAGAGCAGGGCAACTCCCCAGCAAGGCGCAAATCCACACCTTATTCTAATACGACGATCCTTAAGATATCCTTTGCTGGTTTCCTCATTTATTGCCACAAAAACGCCATCTAAGCATAAGTGATGTCTGTCAAATCACTATTTCCATTTTCCATTATTCTTAACGTTTCTTAGTAGTGATTTTTCTGTTACAATCACGCGATTTACGTTAACTATAAAGGCTTTGTGAATCAATTTCTCGTCTCCAAGTGACGGCCGCCCGCGGTACAAAACTCAAACGATTGTTGCGCCCGATGCCGGCGCTTCGCGCGGTCCGAAATGCCGCCCTCGCCCGCAAGCTCCCGCGATTAATGAGTAAAACGGAAGTGGTGTAAGCCACGAGAGATAGCGATTTCACACTTAAAATAACTAAATGAAAAGATATGCGTTGATTTTACAAAATATACAAATAGAGGAATGTGAGGCAAGGTGACGTGAGGGGTAAGACGCGGTATTGAGTGAGAGACATTGTCACGTGTTTCCAATAGACCGAACACATCCGATCTAGCATCTAACGATTGACCGTCGTGATAGTTGTAAGACATGAGAATTAAAAAATCTGAAGTCATTTGTTTTAATTGTTCACAAAAACGTGATTTTAGTTGATACATTAAAAAATTTATAAAAAGGTTATAAGTGTGATATAAGTGTATTGAAAATTTTGAGTATCCCACTAGTGTAATATTTGCGGACGATAGACTGGAGAAACAGGCAATAGTTTGTTTCAAATGAAATTCCTTATAATTTTTATTGATTTTAAATTTTAAAGAAACTCTGGGGCAAGATTGAGTTTAATATTGTGTGAAACATATTTTGCTACGACACAAAGAAGCAGAAGTGATATATTTGTTTAGGAACAATCTACTAGTTATTTTAATTTTTTAGTTATGTTAATGAAACTATTTGAGATATTTTGCTCTGAATCTTAGGTACCCCATTTTACCCCACTGTTCATAATATTTAATAATAATTATTATCTAGGTGTATCACACAATTCACACATACTAAAAAATATTTTGTTATGTATTATCGTTGAACATACAAAAAAATAAATAATTAGCCGAACGTACGAGTATAATCGCCTCCTCTATTTGGAAGTCGGTTAAAAAATAAGGATGAACATAATTTTTTTTTCGCTTGCACTAAACATATTTGCATCTGGACCCCAATTCTCGTAATTTATTTACACTTTCATAATACTTTTACTGAATTATAAATGAATTGACGTTGGTTTAATGATTATTAGAATACCATTTTGCAGTTTTAACATAGCGGGACTGGATCGTAGCTGAATTAGTGCAGAATTTAATTAGCAGAGTCGACCTTCAGTTCTGCAGAAGCGGAAAACAACAAACATAATATTTTTAAATAACATACACTTTTTTTTCTATACGCATATTTTTTTGGTTCTGATGAGTAATCACTAAGAATGCTCTACTAGTCGGACCAAAAGAATTCAACAGATATTTTTAGACTTCGCTCATCACTTGTTCCTTGAACTACACATAAAAATCTTTCCTTTAGTCTTTTGTCCGCGTGTTATTTTGCTGAAATTGTTACTCGATTTTTTTTGTTCCGTGATGTAACAAAAGCCCAACCTCTTCTGCAATAGGCGATACGCCTCAGGTAAATTTATATGGTTGAGGTAAATACATATTGTGTAGGTTAGTACATGCGTATACATTTGAACTTATGATATACATTTGAATATAAGATATTTATTTTTGAAGTATTGTCTTCTTTGCCATTATCTTTATTTAGGAAATATTATAGGTCGCAGTGTTTGTCACAGAACTACTTTTAAGCGGCTTGACCGATTTTTATGAAATGCAGGTGTATTCGATAGGCTGTAAACTATTTTTCAAATCCTCAAGCTTTAAGGATTTGAAACCCACCCAACTCCCTGTTTTTTCCCTATTATACACCAGCTCCCATTGTTTAAAATCAATTTTAATTGTAATACCTAGTCTTCAACTCTCAGTGGTCGATAACTCTCTCACACATCACCTGGAGGTTGTATTAGGTGTAAGTGTAGGTTTAGGGTGTAGGTGTAGGGTGTAGGTGTAGGTGTAGGGTGTAGGTGTAGGGTGTAGGTGTAGGGTATAGGTGTAGGGTGTAGGTGTAGGTAGTGTAGGTGTAACTGTTGGTGTATAAACTGTAGGTGTATGTAGAAAGTCATTTAATCTAGTTCATAGTCAAGACAGGACATCGTCTGTTGGGTACAGCTAGTAGAAGTTCAGTTCACACCGAAACGAGATGTTATGTGTCGCGGCGCGGCCTTTTTTAAAATAGCTATTCAAAATTGAACTCTATTCACTACACGTTGTACGTTTAATTGCAAGATTTCGAATGTACACACACCGCTACACCGCTCTGCATAACGCGGCGCCGCTCTTGCAATGAAACGTGTATCCTCTTATGTACTGAATTAAGTTAAATTTGGTATCAATATTTTAAATATGCAGCTCTGTATCGCGTATCGTCTCGTTTCGGTGTGAGCTGACCATTAGAGTTTTCATAGCAGTATACTGAATGCATTTTAAAATGTTATAAACCCGCCACGTGCCGCTTCGTGGCGCTTCGTGCCGCTACTGCAGCGCGCCTGTGCACGCGTGCGCTCCTGGCCCATGCTAGAATAAACAGCTCGCAAATGAAAGACTTTAGTATTTATATTTTGAAGGAAAACACAAAATGAGTATTTCCAAAGGAAAACTAAACACTATTTAAACAACACAGTGCTCTTAAAGTTGATAATAGTTGGCCACGAATTACGATTACGACTGCTTACGATTTGGACATTTTTACGCGTTGGAAGACCAGAGCCTTTAGCTATGTTGCCATCGCTAATTTCGACGACGAAGTTCGAAATCTAAAATGTTTTATTTGATTGTCACTAAGCGATGCTTATGTTAAATGCCATACATATTCATTTTCGAACATCGTCGTCGTAATTAGCGATGGCAACTAGGCTCTGACCTGTGTTGGTGTGGAAATTCTTAGTATTCGCTAAGAATTTCTCCATCAGAGGAAACTAGCGTTTTACTCCAAATATCGAAATCCCGTAACAATGCCGTAGCCTGTATACTGTATTTTTAAATGTGAATTTCAGAAAGGATAAATAAAACTAAATCAATATTTAACTTCTTACCCTATCTTTAGAGACAAGAAATATTAATGTCGAGTCCGACCGACAAGCGCCATTGTGTTAGATTTACGATGAATAAATTAATCTTATTTACGAAAAGAGAGGAAAATTCAATGCAGGTAATGGCTAAAAAGGGCTAGTGAAATAAATATTATCAATAATATTTTCCTTAATTAAATCCATGTCAAAGGTAGCCCTCTATATCGAATAAATTCCGATCCTCCAGAATTGATTTCATTTACCAATTTGCTATTTCGGTTGACCCAATTAGAAGATTTGTGAATCGGATTTTTTGTTAATTTCTGTCAATTTGAGGTTTTATCGAAGTTTATTCACGCCTCGTGTTTAATTTTCATTTTGACATAAATTTATAAAAGAGAAACATAAATTTAACATAAATTAAAAAAGAAATTAAAAAATTACAAAATATGGGTTCAACGTTTATTGTATACGACCTTTGAGAGACTGAAGCTAATTTCTGACTGATCTCTTAATGTCGCTCAGGGCTTGGAGCGACAGCATATGTGCGTATTTTAAACGTGCAGAGGATGCGCGTTTTAGGAAAGAGTGCTTACGGCTCCGTAGATTCTGATAGTTGCTTAAGGAAGTTCATTCGAATCTAACGAGATTCGAATGAACTTCCTTAAGCAACTATAGCGCAACTAAGCGCGTATACGCGCGTCCTTTGCGCGTCCTCTGTGCGTTCAAAATACGCCATGGCCCTTAGGCGTAGCCATAAGCAGAAGATTAACTATGAACTGAAATTAATAAATAACTAATTAACACTACCGACGGAACGATAGGGACGGTAGGAACAGTAAGTATATGGAAACTTTTGAATCGTCGACTTTAGTGTTTCAAATGCCTTATGAGTATCGCCTCATAGGGCATTTGCATTGCTTTTGCTGAATTGAAAAAATAAAATAAAAATTCTTTATCAAACACACATAATAATATACAATAGAATAAACATGTAATATACATCACATTATTCTAAAAAATAAAAGCCCTTCTATTCATTGGCACAGCTGTCTTGCTGGCCGAAATGACAAGGACAGCATGTGAATTGAGCGTCACTAAATTTAACTATCGTTCCAGCATTCGGCTGTTAATATAGTATATTAATTATTATATTATATTTTAATCTAGTAGACTTGTATTATATAATATAATACAAGTCTACTAGATAAAGTATATAATTATCTAGTAGACTTGTAGGACATAACGAGTGTAATGTCGCAGGTGCGGTTGGGGCGGCTGGAGTGGCGGTCGCGAGCGGGCGCAAGCGGCCCCTGCTGGGCGGTGCGCGGCCCGCCATGTCGCCGACTAAGCGCGCCGTCATGACGCTGCTGGCCCGCGCGCGCGCCGCCACGCACAAGCACGCGCCCGCTTGGCCTGCGCCGCACGAGTACGTTCTACACTTACCGCTCAGAGCACTGGAAATAGGACTCAGCGTGAATACAATAGAGCTGAAAATCGAACACACAAGTGTCGAGTCAAATGTCAATGTCACATAATATGATAGCTCAACACTCGACCAGTCCTACCTTGGTTACCATTTTCGATGTTCGAGGTGGTAGACATCGTGTAGACTCGACGTTCAGAAAGTTTATTTAAAATACCTACTTGGAATAAAAAAACTTGACTTTGAGTGATGATGGGATCTCAAGGGATAACATTATTTCCTTTCTGATAGTGCAGATGTATAAAACATATATTACGAACTAGCTGACCCGTGCCCACTTCGTTGGGCGTTAAACATTTTTTGATGATGATGATGAGGATAAAAATCATCCTAAGTTACGCCTTATAACATCAGCTATCTGCTCGTGAAAGTCCCGTGAAAATCGGTCTAGCCGTTTCAGAAATTAGCCGGTACAAACAGACAGACGGAGAGACAAAAATAAAAAAATTGGGCTTTTCATTGTTGGTACCACCGTATAATTATATTTTCGTATGCTATTGCATGAAAAGAAGCTGTTAATTTGAAAATACAAACATACACTTCAATTTTATTTATTTGTGTGTATACCTATAGATGAACTCTACAAGGATTTCAATGACACAATACTGTATTTGCTTCAAGAATGTAGAGAGTCATGACAATATGGTATGGATATGGGGTAGGTAGGTTGGTGCCTGGTGGCGCGCCTCTGTCGTCCAGTGGTTATGAGATTGGCTTTTGACTGCGGAGATCGTGGGTTCGATCCCCCGGTGGAACAACAAAATGTAGTCGTTTTCAAGTCTGGTTGGGACAATGCAGGCTGATCACCTGATTGACTGACATGAAAGATGACCCAAGCGTCGCGTGGATGAAAAAGTCGGTTCTAAGCCTGGTCTCTCGCCAGTCGTGTCGGTCATCCATCCCACTGGGCTTATAGAGTAAAAGAAGAGAGATTTTTCTTAAGTGTTGTGTACAGTGCACACACTATTAAATAATCCCTGCGTATTCTGGTTTGGAACCTTCGCCGAAATCGGTGTGGGGAGCCGTTATGAATTACTACGTTGGTAGTTTTTCCCCTATTTATCGCTCAAAGCTAACAACAAGGTCTATCGGATATCTAGTATATTAAATAAAGTCCCCAGTCATTATGCAATATATAAAAAGTCTACTCAAGATTTCACAATTCTCCTCGCAAATCTCACATTTAATAAGGAATTATGCAGCACCTTAACAGTATATCGTACTACTGTTATAAGGGCGAAGTTTATGAGGATGCATGTATGGATGGATGTTTGTTACTCTCTCACTGAAAAACCACTGGACGGATGTTGATGAAATTTGTTATGCTCAAACTACTACTGAGCTCTGGATTAACACATGGGCTACTTTTTATCGCGAAAAAGTGTAGTGGGATACCGTATTCACGCGGGCGTCGATGCGCGCAAAAGCTAAAGTATAATATGGTGCTTTTCCAGCCACCCCGCGCTGCTGCCGCTCATCCGGGACGACTTCGTGACCGGCGTGGGCGTCAACATCAACCTGGCGTAATGCAGACAACGACTTATACAAATCCCCAATTAGATAATACAATTCGTACTGTACATAATATTTAGCTTACATTTTACCCATATTGTTTTTTGTGAATGATGAACCATTTAACTTACAACTTACGACAACCTGTGAAATGCATATTTACTAGTCTAAGACCCACTTGCGCAGATCTGGGTTGAGGCAAAAAAATCTTTGGTTAGATACTGTATCGGGTCAGCTCGACGCGACGTGGCGCTGTGTTTTTAAGATAGCGATTCAAATTTGAACTTTATTCAGTACAGAAGATACCTGTTTCATTGCAAGAGCGGCGCCGCGCTATGCAGCTCGGTGCAATTCGTAATTCGTACTCTTCCAATTAAACGTGTCTTCTGGTGTAGTGATTAGTGGCTACGTGGTCCAGTGGTTTGAGCTTGGCTCACGACTCGGAGGTCGATGCCCGCATTGGACAACAAAATGTTGTTTTCAAGTTTGGTTAGGAGAATGCAGGCTGATCACCTGATTGTCTGACAAGAAAGATGATCCATGCGTCGGTCGGGCATGTGAAAGTCGGACCTGCGTCCGATCTCTCGCCAGTCGTGTCGGTCTGTCCGTCCCACTGGGTTTCGAGAGCAAAGGAAGAGAGTGTGCTCTTGTGTACTGCGCACACACTGGGGCACTGTTAAATAACTCCTCGTTTCAATGAAACCGGCCACCGTCACCGATATCGGTGTGGGGGAGCTACTAGTGATTAGTGAATAAAATTCAATTTGAATCGCCATCGTCGCGTCTCGATGTGAACTGACGCTAAGCCATATAAACCTCACGATGTGTACAGGTTATTATAAATTGGATAAATTTTATGCATATTATGATGGGGTCATTTAATTAGTGCTGTGATTGGATAATAAATCCCGAAAACTTGGTGGTCAGCAGGTCTAAAATGGCCATATAAAATGATCGTACCATTGAAATTCAATAGTTGATGTTTCATATTACGAGAAGTCTACTGATAATGTTCAGGGGGCGCAGCAGGAACATTCGACAGCGGCGTAAACGGAACGTTCTCGAATGAGAACTGTATGAAAATCTGTCAAAGCCATGACAGCGCCCGTACAAAATTCTATTCGTTCCTGCTAGGCCCCCCCCTGTAGTAGGACAATATCATAGCTACGTTCAACCTCCAACATCGCACCGCTCAACGCTGTATCTGTAAGCTTTTGTGGCCCCATTATAAAAATGTATATCATACTTTCATCTGCATTACGTTATTGGTGGAGCGGGTCCGAGAAAATTGAGAGCATTGAAAATAAAGCTCTGCACTGTTAAAATAGAGTTGAAAATCGAAGTGTCGAGTGTTGAGCTGTCATATAAGACTTTGACATTTGACACGATACTTGTGTGTTCGATTTTCAGCTCTATTCCATTAGCACAGAGTTCTATTTTTTAAAATGCTCTGAAATTTCCCCGGCCCGCCGGATTCTGGATCATGTAGTTTTAGTTCCAGCTTTAGCTATTAAATAAGCGTAAAAGTAGGTATAAAGTACATCTAGTCAATTGAACGGCCTACAGAATTGCTTGTGAAGCGCTCCAAGGTTCGCAACTCCCAGGTTTATTGACCCCCTTAAAGATCTTTATCGATTGCTCAAAATTTATTTCAAGGTAAACGAGCTGCTGTCTCACTTAATTAAAAGTGTCTAATAATAAATGTTCTGTTCAATTTAAAACTGAGACTAGATGGAACAACATACAGGACAAGTAGATAAAAAAAAAAACGTTTTGGAACGCCTAGCAGATATGACTCTACAATTGTTTTGTTGAAGTTATATTTTGTACTATCAGGGAATCTAACTCATAAGCAGGTTGACGATATCATAATTTGTTCGTATTATGTTATTAATATGATATCGAACTGGCATCTCATTGACAATTGTATTGTGACTGCATACCGTCATTATAATACAAATAAATTACGAGACCTGCCTGCTTATGAATTAGATTTCCCTAATAGTACATTGAGTGGCGAAGTCAAAATTCCCTTGTCATAATACTTAATGATACTTATGTGGTAGTTACATTTCATTTCTGTCGAAAAAAAAAGACGTGTGGCACTCGGGGACTGCCGCGGTAAAGCTATTGCATAGCATTTTGTATCAACTTATGCAATTATAATTATTTATGTATTTTATTTTATTTATGCAGTATTTCTTTTTCTTTGATATTAATTCAAGTTACACTTTTTGAGCGTGGTGACCGATAAGAAAACAAATTTTTCTTTTATTAAATAAATAATAAAGCCTCTGAATAAATAAAAATTATTAAATAAAAAATAATAAATAAAAAAAATTGAAAAAAAGCGGGTAGGAGCTCGAAATCGTCAAAATCATCTCCGCAGTTTAATTCCGATTAAAAATACAAAAAATCCTTATATAATTAAAAAAAAGTGATTAACACAAGTGTAAGTAAGTGATTCTACTATACAAGTGTTTGTGGTAAATTTCATCTGTGAAAAATGGCAAATAATCTAAAACAACTATATCACTCTCAAAACTTTATATCAACTTATTATTAGTACTAAAGTGCATTAAATACTGTTTAGTATCGTCAGTGTCCTTATATGTTCAAAAAACAAAACTCTAAAAAGTGGAAAAGTGCAAAAAAAAATTATAATCGAACATTTCGCGCAAAATATTAACGGCCGTCAGTTTTCTTTGTCTCATATAAAAAGTTGACTTTGGACTAATATTCGTTATTCGTCATCAATCCAGGAACCTACCATTTAAATACAACTTTTTAAGTGCCGCGTCATAGAGTCGGTAGCCGTGTACATTACATGTCATGGCTGTGTAAGCAAAGTAACCCAAGTTCGATTCCCACATTTCTTAGGACACCTTTTGTGCTTCCAAAATCTAGTGAAAATCATACTACGTACATGAATTACAAGCTGGGAACGCCATCTATTAGTAAATTATTGAAGCAAAAGAATAGATAGATAGATGGCGCTTTAGCGCCATCTATCGGCGCACGTCCTTACTAAAACGGCGTTAGCCTTGCTTTAATATTTGGTTCAGAGATAGATTTTACTTCCGTCTTAAATCTTAAAAATAAAACGCCGTGTCGTAGACTGCCGAACTGAAACGACGTTAGACGATGCGGGAGCGTGAGGTTTTTTCGTTACGGAATTTCTGGATTCGGTCCGGGCGCTCAAGGCCCGCGATAGAAGCTATGCAATAGCTTAAAAGCTGTCAACTTATAAGCTTTCTTATGCAATTTTTATGCAGAGAGACGGATCTTGGAAGATCATAGGGATTATAAAGGACCAGGTATATATCCTATGATAGTAATATACATATGTAAATATTACTTGATGTTGTTCATAAGGAAATACTATAAAATTTTATTCTTATTAATAATAATTAATATTTATATATGTTGTAATATATTACGAGCTTTATCTACGAATATCACGTAGATTCAGAAATTACACGTTATTCAGAAATTCACGATACACGTTATTCAGAAATTCTTTAAAATATACGTACCGATATATCATCGTATGTACCGACACACAAAAATGAGGGCGTTTCTCCACTGCGGCGCACGAGACGGACGAGCTGCACGCTTACCTACTTGTGTGGATAAATCCTCCAGATTCACACGGTTTACATTTTACACGGGTCTATTTTCGACGTAAGATCGCCTCACCATTTATGTTGGTAAAATTGCCCTACGACCTAGCTAGACCTAGTCGATTTTAAGCTGTGCGGCAAAAGGCTAATACCCATGTAAATGCCCCGTAAGTTGACACGCCAGCTAGCAATGTAGCGTGTGCATCGTGCGTCGCGTGCGCCGCAGTGGAACGCGCCCCAAATGTTTATATAAAATGCACCTATTTTATGAAAATGTTACTATAATCACAATCTACAATGTAATATTACAATAGTATCTATTTGGATATAAAAGAAATAAAATATTGTCACAAACAAGCACAAATTCACAATACACATGGTAAGAATGACAGAATCTAATTTTATTTGCCATAGGTTAATTTAATGTCTATAAGAAAATTCAAAGAAGTATTCACCTATCTAGTCTAAATAATAAGTCGTTGATTGAAGAAAACAATCGATATATGAAAAATAATATTGTAACTGAATAACTTTGTTGTATAGATGTGTGGATATGTGATTATTACTCTTAAATTAAGTAAAAACTGCTGAATGGATTGGAATGAAATTTTGACAAAAATTTGAAAAGCACAAAGGCTACTTATCTCCCGGATAGTGAAGTTCTGACAGGACAGACAGTTTCCTTTTTTGCAAGAAAAAATGACTGGCAACATTCTGATATAAAGAATGAATGAAAAAATATTTAATAAATACAGTGTTGTATTTAAATATGAATAGAATATGAGAGTTGTTCATTTATTACTGCTTTAAAATTTTGTTAAAAATTAAAACGGCAGCCCTGCCTGCATTTTGCTTTTACTATCTACTGAAATTATAACACAATGCAAACATAGAATTATGTATTCGATAATTTATGTATAATGCTGTATGTTTAACTTACTTTGTTCTTGTAACTTGCAATGCGCCGGCAGTTATTGTAAATTAGTTACTTAGTTTTGCCAATTGCGTTGGGATGGTCTGTGACGTTGATGACGTTTTATATTGCACTGTTTCACCCATATATATACCCGGTTAGAATACTCGCCTCAAGCGCTGGTAATGCTAAAACCGGCCCTGGGTGGGCCAAGATTAGCAGTGGTATTACCCTAAACCTCGATTTAGTATTTCACAGAACAACGATATCTTAAATTATTGTACCCAACTGTATGTAAATAATTGTATAATTATTAATTAATTTAATACTATAGTATATTATCAATCATAATATTATCGTCTTCGTGAAGGCGACATGGAATGTGCACTGAACTTAGAACAAATAAAGAATTTAAATTGATTTTTTTGTTTTACTTTGTATCCGTAAGCCCTCGTTCCCACGAGCGTTTGTTAGTGGTCGTAATAGAAGGAATTGTACTGTAAATAGAACTGTGCCCTAATACAATATAGCTGAAAATCATCTAGAAAAGTCATTTCTGACACTTGACACTTCAATTTTCGGCTCTATTGTACTGTAGACTATATTGTAGTGTAGAGTTCCATTTACAATGCAATTTTTCCTGTCGCGACAATAAAAACCTGTAGTAGGGACGCAGCCTAAGGATACTTATAATTCAGGGTACCTATGTCAAAGATTTCAAAACTCAAGATAGGCTATGACGTAGGTACGACAGAACAAATCTTCATACAGTAAAAAGTTACGCATTCTTGGTTTTCACTATACTTCAAATGTCAGCCATCTTGTTTTCACCACATTTCAAATGTCAAAATGGCCCCAAAAGTCTCAAAATTTGGCCCATTTAACTGGAGATACTTTTTTCCTCGACATGCCTCGTCTATAATATATACGTCTATGGGGTATGTACAGAGTAGGTAATTTTATTCCTACGTTACATAGAGGTGGGAGTTTTGCCGGGGAGTTCAATGGATGACGTTGTGGAATTTGTAATATTTCATAAATTTGTGTTATCCCGGTTCTTAATGTGGAATATTGGTAGAATATTAAACATTAAATATTCGTGAATGTGCACAAGTGTGGGCAAGGTACTTCTAATAACGTGCTATTTTGTGTTTCCCGCCAAAACTCCCTAGGAACTTTCAGTAAAGCTTCTACCACTTTACTGAATCGACTGACATGACTCATGGACTGTGCTGACTATTTATTTGGATTTTGACTAGACTTTAGACTTGACGATATAGGAATACGGTGCTGAAAATTGAAACGAAAGTTTCCCGCCTTTTTAACATGACACTGGCAAAAAGTAATAAGCCCATGCCATATATAAATAAAATAAAAAACTTGAGAGGTTTCAAGTCCATTTGATTAATTAGTGAAGGAAATGACGAATTGTAATAAATTTTTATTTTTTTAAGTTATCATAATATTTTTTTTTATTATTAACAAATATAATGTAATATAAACTTAATCAGTAGGCTCAATTTTAGTAATAATTGAGAGAGAGAGAGAGAGATTAATTTTTATTTAATTTTTACCGTCTAGCCCCCTTTCGCAACGCGCGATAAGGAACTTCGTTCCAAAATAACAAGGAGGTCTCAGGAGTATTATAAAGTATGTATAATGTGGTCATTACACAATAAAATAAATAAATAATACTGCGGCAAAGCCCAGTCGTTGAAGATTAGTCAATCTAGTTTTGACGGGGAATTCAATTGGTGACGTTGTGGATTTTGTATTGCTTACATAAATTTGTGTTTTTTCGGTTCTTAATGGATAACATTGGTAGAATATTAACCATTAAGTATTCGTCAACGTGCACAAGTGTGGGCAAGTGGTAGGTACAACTTCCAAAAACGTGCTTTATTGTGTTCCCTTCAAAACTCCCTAGAAACTTTCAGAAAAGCTTCTACCACTTTACTGAATCGACTGACTTGACTCATTGACTACACTGAATACCTATTTGGACTTGACTTTGACTACACTTTAGACTTATCGATTTAGGAATACGGTGTTGAAAATTAAAACGAAAATTCTATTTCCCGCCCTTTTAACTTGATACTGGCAAATGGTTTTAAGCCGACGCCATAATAATCGACGCTGGAAAGGAAACCTTGCTTAAGCGCCATTTGACGGTTCCGAGATAAAGCGATTCAAAGTTTGAAATTTTCGAAAAAAAATCGTATAAAATTTATTTTAAGTCACATTAACTTGAAATTTTGACAGAACATCAAGGAAAGGTGTTACTTTAACTTGAACTATTAATATATTGTTATAATGTAATACAAACAAAGTTAAGTGGCGGTTAAGCGATAAGTGCTCCGGCCTTGGGCGAGGGAAATTTTCTGATAAGACATAGAGCAGCTCAAGATGTGTCTGCGCCTTTTGTTTATTTACCAAAAATCTTCATATCGCATCTGAGCTACATTTCTGATCTCTATATTTGTTCAAAGATGTTGTAGGCATAATTGACTAATGTTAACAAACTATCTAAAAGCTCTCTCCTAAATTGCTGATTTCCAAATTGACATGTAACTATGGTACCGAAAATGTTTCTTATAGATAGGCATATTCGGAAATTTAAGTAAAATATTATAACATGAAGTAATTAAAAAATTTATTAGTGTACTTATGAATTAATGAGGTTTTCTGTGTCTGGCAAATGGTCTTTCACGTTTCCGTGAGATAGTTTAAAGTATTATTTGTGAAACTGATGAGCAGAAGATTTGCAGTTGTTCACCAAGTCTTTATATTTATGGTCCCAAATGGGCAACTGACTTTTATATAAACGTTGAGAAGGCATTTTGTTCCTTCCAAGAACAAATACTTTTTCAGTTTTAGCTTCTTGTCCCATAGAATTTTTGATAAACACATGGGTTGAGTCGCTCTTTTTGAATGTGATGACTCGAATTTTACTTATTTTTCCAGCCAAATTGTTTTTAAAATATTTGTCGGATATAGAGTACCATGCAACAAATCCGGAATATTTTAATATTTCCACATTATACGGCTTTGGGTTTTTCCTCGCTAATGTTGACCATTGGGAAGGCGCATGAACAACAATATTTTTTAGGCTGTTTTCTATCACAGCATGGATGCTGTCTACAGGCATAGATGTCCAGGTAGGAGGAAGTTCATCTGAATAGTTTCTATGTGTTCACAAGCTAGTAAAGTAGAGTAAACTGCTGCAAAAACAATTTTATTCTTATTTTGGCCAGAACATAAGTCACTGTAAAGTAAAAGATTTTTTATAGTTTTCCTGTCATCCACCATTTGTAATTTATTTCAATAAGATAGTAGCAACTTCATTTCCTCCTCTTTTGCCGTCGCTTTCACGCCAATAATAACAATATCCTTCCCTGGTAGAACTCTCGTAGAAAGTAAGATTATAAACACTGTACTTTCTGGAATAGTAGAAGAGCATACTCTCACCGTACGGAGTGTTCAAATTAAATGAAACACAAAGGGAGTAAGTTTCATGTTTTGTAATATTTTGGGTGGAATTTGAATCTCTCTTTTCAGTCCTCAACTTCTTTTAAGTGAACTATCTTCTCTTCCTCGGTTTCATCAGTTGGGTTATTAGCAAACGCCTCGCATTTCTTGCACTTATCTTTCTTAGGAATACGAAAAGTGATGTTAAATTCGGTAGAAAAAATGTTTTTAAAAACTTTTTCCCCGACGTAGTCTTTTCCCTTGGATGAAAAGTCATTTTTCATTGATAGAGGTGAGTAATATTTTTAAACTCTTGTGGCAAGTAAAGTCGAGTAGAATCCTTGCGGCAGTAATGTGACGGAACACCTGGTAAGTTCTTAATGTAATCTATAACTCCTTGTCTAATCGAAGCCGACGTCTTATTGGCTGGAACATGTTTTCCTCTTAAGTCCGTTTTAGATAAATTACACTCAGCATTAGAGATAGTGTAATGAACAAAGCGCTGAGAAAGATCCAACGTATAAAGAAGAAATTTTTGGCAAACTTGACGACGACCTTCTCCTTCATTTATAAAGTAAAGGTAAGTTTTTTATCATCGAGATGCATCACCTTTTGTACGCTTCCTCTTCACTTCATCAGCTTGTGACTTTGCTACTAACCAATCTCGTTAACGCTGCGGTGAAAGATTGTAGTAATAATTAAAAATATTCTTTCTACATTCTTCCGAAATTTCGTGGCAGTTATGTGGACATTTTTTATCTGATTTACATGGATTTTTTTTCATTGTTTTCGGAACTGTTTCTTTGCCATCTTTCTTCACATACGCTAGACCTTTATTCCTTTTTATTGTATTTCCTTTAAGTTTATTACCTGTTTTCTTTTTTTTAAGTCCAAGATCACCTACTTTACCATCTTCAGTTGTTTTCTTCCGCTTCTTCCTTTTTTCATTAGTCTCCTCTTCGCTACTCGAAGATGTATCTTCACCGTCCCATGATGTAGATGACTACTGAAAGTCTTCATTATCCGACATGTAATCCAAATAGCTAGTCTTCTGTTTTCTTTTTTTTTCAATAGATTAGGTGCCTGAAATGAAAGCAGCAAAACATGTAAGTAAGTACGTGGAAGGACAATGAAATCAACTCCTTGGATGCGATAAAACAGTAAGGGTGAATGCACACTGCAAATACGATTGTAGTTAGACTGACTATCGCCATACACAACATAGCGACAGCGCGCACACTGAAAACTCAAAGTTTGTATGGCGATAGTCCGTCTATCTACAATCGTGTTTGCAGTGTGCGCTCGCCCTAATTCAAGACAGTAAGTGCTTAATATTTTTTATTGATTACGTAATTTTAAAATTATGTTCAAGGAACAACTACCGTTTCATCAGTTACTGAGTTATTCTCCTTGTGGACTACATCTGGAGGAAAAAACTTGACGGTATTGACGTTTTGAAGAGTATTAGCAGTTTGTCTTGATAAGCTAATTGAGCACTAGTTAAGACGTTGGATCCTTCATAATTTGATGACGGGTATTCCGGTGTATGATCCTGTAATAATACATAATAATAGTTTACAATAATCAATAGTAGTTATTACAGTCATAAGTTTGTTAGTATTTCCGGTTCTGTACCGTTATCGAGCAAAAAGCAGCAAAAATAGAAGTTTGTTACACCCATGCAATTGCTTTTTTGTTAGATCGGCAACAAAACTATTCATCATTTTCATTTGCAAAAAAATTATAAGGTTAGGCATAAAATAATGGGTAGTAAGTGTCCCGGTCGATGAGATTAAGCATGGCGAAAGACTGTTTAAGGACGGGTGGATAGATAGGGGTCCCATTTTTACCTATGTTCCTACCGAACTCTAAAACGAATTGGTTATTTCGGCAGACCAGTAGTTGTAGGCAATTTTTTTAAATAAACTTTACAAGTAGACCTACGTCAAATCGTCGTGAAAAGTGATTTGAAGCCTAAGAATTAAGCAGGTAGGTATTTCAAGACACCTACAGTCGTAAATATTTAAAAACATGAAATGTACAAGTAATAGGTAGATTATTATTAAGAAACTGTTAAGACAAAACTTTAACCTACACACTATTTGTACGCACTTCGCCCAATTCCTCTGAATCAAAGCACAACTTCCTTCTTGCAGCCAAGGCATTAGTTAGTATTAGCCTCGATCGCCCTGCTTTTTCAGCCATTTTCATGCACTTAAGTCTTAGGTATTTATTGCCTAAGTAAAACCAAACAATATTATAGGAAAGTTAGTAGGCACACCCAAAAGCCATCAATTGAATAAAATAGTAATGCACATACACAAAACTAGCTAGGCACAAGTCATAACACATAAATTGGTAACGTTAAAACAATAACTTACCTACTGGCTCCCCGTGATCACAACCGCTGCAATGAAGCCGTTATGTCAGGATAAACTAAAATGTAATAAACGGAGATAAAATCCGTAAAAGTTATTTTATTTGCAATTAGTAATATTCGAGTATAAGTATAAAATAAAAAATCACTAAATAATATTAACTTACCTATCGAAATACGTCGTAGTCGCCGCAGGATACCTTCGAACTCTCAATGCACTTCTAACGATCGACAGCTGCGTACCGTCCCCACCGACGACAACCGAGTGACTGATGCGCATAATATAAAAAAGTACTCTGTGCTGATGCGCCCGCGCGTCCGATGTTCTATGTATGCGGTAGTTTATGCGACAGTCGCCGTTTATTATTTTGTATCGAAAATGTGCGTATGCGACAAAAATGTAAATATCAAATAGAAGCAAGTTTTCTTAAAATTATATTTATTGTAAAATACGGCAGGGTAAACTTGCTTATGAACAAAATTAAAAATATTCGAGTCGAACCAAAATTGCTTATATCACAATCGTATAACTTTGATGTCTCGGCAATATTGCTTATCTGCAAAATAGGCTGTAAACGCGGCAGGGATATTTTTCTTGAGTGCCATAATATAGGAAAGATCGATCTGGCAAATTGTATTATGTTTTAACTATTGCCAGTTTTACGGTAAGGCATATTTTCTTATTTCAAAAATACAAGGCAACGCAAATAAGCAAAGTTGCTCATCCTACAAAGTGGTGAAATAAAAGGTAGCTTAAGGGACGAAATTTTTTAAAACATCAAAAGTTGCAAGCTTATCTAATAAAAAAATTGTAAACACAGGTTGCTTATAAGCCATCAAAAGTGCTCGTATCGGGATGAAACCAAGATCAGCAGAAAGAGAAAAATCTGACGATTCCAACGATATATATAACGTATATTCCCATATTTGGCGCATAAGGAAAGTTGCCTTTCCAGCGTCGATATAATAGGTCTTTACCTATGAAATTGCCGTTCTGCAGTACTGGCCATTTTAAATCAAAATAATTTTTGTTTGGCTAAGAATTCTAATTTCAAATTAATTTTATTTTAAAAACATGGACTTCTTTTTCCAAAAGTAGTCATTTGTTTATTGATTAGTGTTACATTTTCATCGCATTTAAATCTTTTTCGTCATCATGGATACGTTAAAATTCGAGTAATTATGGAATATGAGTATCGTCGTGGCAGCAACACGGCACAAGCGGCACGCAACATCAACGACGTTTACGGAGCTAACACTACAAACCAACGCACCACCTGTTATTGGTTTGCTCGCTTCCGTTCTGGAAATTTCGATCTGAAAAATGAACCTCGCGGTCGTCCGAAGACTTTGGTTGACAATGACGAATTAAAGGCGATTGTGGAAGCTGATGATACTCAATCTACGGCTGAATTAGCAGCAGCTTTCGACGTTAGCGTCAAAACAATATTGGTCCATTTGCGTCAAATTGGCAAGGAAAAAAAGCTTGACAAATGGGTGCCCCACGAACTCAATTATCGCCAGCGCGAAGTACGCGTCGAGACGTGCCTTGCACTGCGCAAAAGTCACACAAATGAAGGAATTTTGGATTCTGTTTGATAACCGCAAGCGCTCAGCAAGTTGG
This sequence comes from Phengaris arion, assembly GCA_963565745.1. Classification (NCBI taxonomy): domain Eukaryota; kingdom Metazoa; phylum Arthropoda; class Insecta; order Lepidoptera; family Lycaenidae; genus Phengaris; species Phengaris arion. Next base: position 12,531,008 of record OY751432.1, read on the forward strand.
TTGGATCCTGGTTCAGCACCTAAACAATGCCCTAAACGAAAACTTACCCCTAGAAAAGTGATGGTCACTGTTTGGTGGTCTAGCGCCGGTGTGATTCATCACAGCTTCTTACCAAACGGGGTAAGCATTACTGCAGATGTGTACTGTGAAGAACTGAACACAATTATGGAGAAGCTGCCACATCTCTAACCAGCATTGGTCAATCGCTCGTCTCCGCTGCTCCTGCACAACAACGCGCGACCTCGTACTGCACAGCAGACGGTCTCCAAGTTGCAAGAACTGGGGTTGGAAGCTCTCCGTCATCCGCCCTACTCACCAGACCTTGAGCCTACAGACTACTACTTTTTCCAGAATTTGGATAAATTCAATACCCGAGTAGCAGTACAAAATGTTTTTGAAGAATTTGTTGCCTCCCGTCCAGCTGATTTATTTAAGAAGGGCATCAATAAACTGCCACTGTGTTGGCAAAGATGCATTGATTACATGGGTGATTACTTCGATTAATACAAATAAAAAATACATTAAAAAAAAATCGTTTAAATTTTTTCATACAACACGGCAATTTCATATGTCCTAATATTTAAATAAAAATAAGATTGGTCAAGTGGCACATGCATTTCTGTATTGACGAACGCACTGTGTGGCCGTCGCAATTATACGATATAATGTCACAGAGTAAAAATATACCATCATGATAATTAAGTCACATAAACTAAAACAAATTAACTTACTATAACTATGTTTTCAGTATTTGGCCATTAATTTATTTATTTTACTTCTGAGCTGATTAAATTAAGAGCTGAAATTCAAACAAACTAAAAACAATTTTCTTTTGTTACGGTCGTGCGTTAAAATTGCTTATCGCTTTTTCGTTAAACGTCTTGTTTGTAAAAGTCTTTGGAGGTTCTTTGTTGAACACGAAGTCTAAGGACGCTAACATCGTTTAGAAATCAATTTCACATACGATCACTGAAATGGCTGGGGACGGCAAATAAAGGAAAGGAACTCAAAGCAAATCCGTTTTGTCGTAATAAGCACACCGGATTATTGGTTTGGCGCAAACAAATTTTGTTAAGTCACGCGACGCCATAAATTCCATTAGTAATTTTATAAACAAAAACGTTTACGTTATTAATATTTACGAGACGATTGATTGAATTATATAATTTTGCTAACAATTTCCTCACAAACAATCCTTTCAAACATCAAGTATTGGATATTTAATTATTTTGATAATTTCGTGGACCAAATTAGTATATAATGCAGCTCGTCTCCGGCAGTAGCACAGAATACATAATAGTAGTTCACGTAGTACATTCGCTTTTTATGATATGGTAATTGGGTTTTTGTTTTTTTTTTTGTGATAAATGGAAAGATAATAATATATAAGTCTTATAACAAAACTATTCTTATTTTTCGCAATAATTCAAAAGTTATATCAAAGTAAATTTTTGAATCCTGTACCGAAGACACGCCGTCAGCTCCCGAACAAACCCGAACGCGTGTGACGTCATGTTAGTTCTCCAGGGCGATTCGCAACTGGCGAGCGTTAGTATTGGCGTTCGAAATTCAAAATTATGGTCGTTTTCTGGACTTTTCATTAATAGTTATAGTAATAAGCAATACTCCGAACTCGATGTTCTGGACAGACCCGTCCTTTTACGACATAAATATTATTTTTACGATTAAATTGAACAAAACCTATAGCTTTGTCCCCGTCATTCTCACAAGATGCTCTACAATTAATAAAATAAATAATTATATTTAATACTAGCTGTTGCCATCGGCTCCGCCCGCGTACATATAGTATCTTGCGGGAATATTGTACGTTTTCGGGATAGAAAGTATCCTATCCTATGTTTTAATCCAGAGTTTAAACTACTACCATACCAAATTTCATCGAAATAAGTTCGGTAGTTTTTGCGTGAAAGAGTAAGAAAGATCCATCCATCCTATGCCATATATACATATAGCCTATGTCATTCACAAATAATGTAACCTTCTATTGGTAAAAGAATTCTCAAAATCGGTTCAGTAGATCCAGAGATTACCCCCTACAACCTCACAAACTTTGCCTCTTTAAGTATAATATTAGTATAGATCAGTAATTCCCAATGTGGTCCAGGTGGACCCCATTCCACGTCCACGGGTCCACGGAGACTCGGCGGGGGTCTACGTTGGACGTGACAAAAAATGGTGGCCTACAATCGTAAGCAGGGATGCATGAAAATTAATTTGGTTTCGATAGTGAAGAACTAAAATGTTGGCTTGTTATTTTAACCATCAATATCATATCAGATTATCATGGGCGTCCCATGATAATCTGATACCTAAAATAAACCTTCTCAATAAGACAATTTATAAATAAATTAAGAAAAAAATGGATAGTTCCGAACTGGGAGTCGAACCCAGACCATGTCGGTATAGCGCTGAGTGCTCTATCAGTTGAGCTATCCGGCCCTATGCCACATTCCTTTTTCAATTTCATTTATAACTTATTGAGCCAGGACGTTTTCTAACTAAAATTTGTGAGAATTGATTGGTCCTTGTACAGAGTCACTATAGATTTCAAAAAACTAAAGTTGGATGGAGTCACTTTTTCGATTGGCCAGCTTTGCTTTTTTGTCATCCACTCACAACACAATGAATTAAAATTTAATTGAAAATTTGTTTAGTCTACCTACTTTATTATCAAATAATTAACCCTATCAAGCAATCAATTGAAACTCAGCCACAACGCAAGTTTCCATAGATAGATAGATAGATTTAATCTTCATTTTTTTGCGAGATTTAGAAATTGGTAGTAATGTAGAATGTAGATACAGGGGGTGCATTGGATCCAGCAAAATTTTGAAAGTGGTCTATGAAACAAAAGAGTCTGGAAACCACTGATATAGATAATGGAGAATAATTAATACTTGAATATTTTCATTTATAATATTATTTAAACAGACTTACCTTGTTGCCTTGGCACCTCGAACTTCAGCAGAATTTAACCGAACGTCATTTTTTTTAAACTGGTTATCCTAAACATATCAACATCAGGAATACTATCAGACTTTGCCTTTATAAATCCTTATCACACACAGGAGAGACCCGCGTCTCTCCTGTCATAAAAATAGCTTACAACCCGTAGCTGTCCCCAATATCCGGTCTGAACATCACCCGGGTGATGTTAGGGAGGGTCAAACCCTCCCATCGTCTCTTACCTAATCAACTAGCCACCAGGCTAGTTATAGTCCGACGTAGCTACAGCGGTCTTAACCCGACCCTTAGCGTAGACCCTTTCGAAAAAAAAAAGCTAATCGGAGTTAGCTAACAAATCGTTTTCAGCGGTACATTTTCAATATTATTGACAAGTCACGTGTAATAGCCGTATGTAAACGCTGTACAGTTATAAGATAGCAATAACATTATGACGTCACAACTATGGTGACCAATCGTGGTGCGTTCATAGTCACGCGATTTAGTTTTTAATTTTATCAATTTTTAATTATTTATAATGAATTGAAGAAAAATCACGTATTTCGCATTAAATACCAATATTATAGTAATAAAATAATAATAAAATATCAATAGTAATAAATTTCCTATTATAATATGTGCAGGCTTGACAAAAAAGGGAATGATGGTAAAAACAGGAACTAAAAACATTTTCGACTGTAACATCTTTTATCCTCATTAGATTGAAATGACAAATTATTTAATTGAAATATACTATAATACAACAAATAAATATATTAATTTAATTCCAATCTAATAAAGATAGAAGATGATACAATTAAAAATGTTTTAGTTGCTGCTGTCACCTCCGCATAGGTAGGTACTCTTTTTTGCCAGCTGTGCCTAGGTATTTTCTTACCAGCGTAGGAAATATGAGTTGCTACTCCTCATCAGCCACGTATTAACAATAACACAATCACGTTTACTAAAATATATATTTTAATAAAAATTACAAAAAAAAGAAAAGAATATTAAATCTACCGTTCACCGTCGTCCGTTTCGTCGTTCCTGCACGCAGCTCTGCGGGTAGTCCAATGTCCGGTGCCTGATGACGCAGACGTAGTGGTGCGCCGACAGCCGCGGCTGGCGATGACGGGCTGGATCGTCAAAATCTACCTCGTAGAGACCGAATTTGGTGCTGTAAATTCATCATCATCACGGATAAGATAAATGAGGTTGGATTGGCAACCGTGACACTTTTACTTGAAAACCAGCGTCGCCGCCTGTCCACCAATGCACTCCACTACATAAGAAATAATAATACATACACGAATAACGCACACTAATTAACAAATCACACCTAGAACAGCCCTCTGCGATTTGGTACTCACACTACGTTGAGTCGGTAACGTTACGACACAACCACATGCTCAAAATTCACACGCACGCTAGGGCTTGCTATGGTCGATAGGAATTTTCGATAATGAAATTGGTCAAACTTGAATCTTGAAATCATCTTAGTTTCAGTTAGATTTACGATTTATGAGCCCTAACTTTTGAATGCGGCGGGGGGAGTTGCGGGGCAAGTATGGTTGCGCGTGTACAATATGTGCATCCCCACTATTTTTGCCGAGGGCTCATCGTAAATCGTAAACCGTCCTGTAGTTATTGGTAATTGAATGAAAAATTTTAATAACGGGAGAACTAGTAATTTTATACTAACTAAAACTTTAATTTAATTGGAATTGGGATAGAAAATGAAAAAAAATATCAACATGTATTACCTTTATTTGTAATCAAAAATAATTATAAAATCAAAGCAAAAAAAGAAGTTGATGGCATTGTAGCACTGCCATTTGCATAGTCGTAGTCTTTTAATTATTTTTTTATTGTAGACGAAATATTCATAATTTACATTTTCAGATACTCAAGCGTACATATTATTATGCAATACCAACAAGTAATAAGCCAATACATTATCTTCTTCGCTTCAGCATCAAATATTACATTCGTCAACAACCCCGCATCGCGGAAAGGTTTTATGCAAAGCCGGGCATCGTTGATCAAATAGTTAACTTCGTTAATCGTTAATCCGCTAAAAAAAAGTTAGCTTCGTTAAACGTTAAAGCGTTACATTTCGGAAGAATTAACGCAAGTTAACGTTAATCCGTTAATATGTGTAAAATTGCATATTTATATCGTTGCGTTAGTGAATTTATAAAACCTATTGGTTTAGGTTCTAATTCATTAATCAATTATCAACACGCAAATGATCACTGACAGTAATTTATAATAACAACAAACAAACAAAACAACCGTCACTCGCGTGCAAGAATCGACGTCTTTATAAATATTATGTAGCAAAAAAAAGACTAGCAAAATTTTACTACCGAGAACTGAGAGTAGTAACTCATTCTGAAGAAAAATAATTTGTCGATAAATCATCGATCACTGATTATGATCACTATCTATCACTATCCAGGCGACCGAAGCGGACGTGACGCGAACGAGTCGAAAGGCGCGGTAATTTGGCTCGCTTCGCAACCAATTGCGCGTCAGATGTGTCTTCTCGCGAAATATTTGCGTACTTCACCAGCAATGTATATTTTCTGTGATTATTGGCTTAATTGTCGTTTCTACTTAGAATTTCATAATTCGAAATAGTTTTTTGGGAAAAATACTAAAAAACTAAGGTTTTTATGCTTACCGATGAAAAGAAATTCCTCCTTGTTTCATATTTGATGTCTGACTCTTTAATTTGCACATACCAATCGCACAACACGGCATTTTCAAATGATTTTAGCGCTGCTCCGTACTGCGAGGCAATCAACAAGCGACTAAAAAGTATGAACGCGTGGTTCGCTTGAAGTATGATTGTCCAATCATACTTGTAGCGCGTCTGCCCCGCGCACATTGCCAATCCAACCTCATTTATCTTATCCGTAATCATCATCATATCGACCATTCATGTCTCCACTGCTAGGGCTCGTCACTTGGGTCTCTACTCTCTACTCAACATATTAAGAAGGAGGAGTGCACTACGCTGGGTTGGCAAATTAATGATAAATAAATAGTATGTATTGTGTCATGTATTCTCTTCAATTCTCGCGTATATTTAAAAATACCTATTCAACAATATCGTAGAGACCTGAAACTTGCAGGGCATGCGCTTTGTAATGCATAGGCATCCGATAAGAAGGCATTTTCCGAAATTCAACTCCTAAGGGGCTGAAAAAGGGGGGAAAAGTTTGTATGGGGCAACGTGATTCCTTGGTCCAATCTACTTGATATTTTGCACAAACATTCTGTAATAGAATTGATGGAATATGTGTATCATAGTTTATTGAAATTCGTCCGCAGCGGGGTTAAAAAAGGGAAAGAAAGTTGTTTGGGAGCGATTTGCATTAAAGTTGATATCAGTACCTACTCCTTAGTGCTTTTGATTTAAAGCTCCCACTCACAAGCGATCGATCCATTTAGTCTTTACAATTTAAACATTTACTGGATTTCGTAGTTGCAAGTCAATCGGTTTAGATGAATTATGAATATAGCCTGAGATCCGAGGCCCGCCTAACTACACTTTGCATTTACAGTCGACTCTCGTCAATTCAAACCTGCGTTATTTCGAACTTCTCTGTAATACAAAGTGTTGTGTCTCGGGACACGTCAATGAAAGACGTGAGTCGAACGTAAAATGGTTTATTGCATTAGATGTCAATACGCAATACACAACACTTTTCCCTCTTAAAGTTTTAGTAAGATAAACTAACATTCTTAAATTTATAAGCGAAACTTACAAAGTAAAACTCAAAGCTAGCTTTTTCAGCACGCGCTTGACGGACCTTACCGCATTTTCGGCGGCCCCGTTACTTGAAGGGTGATAAGGTGGTATTAACGTATGTCTAATGCCGTTACGTTCCAGATATTGTGAAAACTCAGACGACGAAAAGGGTGGGCCATTGTCGCTGACTATTCGCTTTGGTAGTCCGAACCGGGCAAACAATTTTCTTAGGCTACACTCGCCGACGTCGTAGTGACTTTTTCTACCTCTATCCACTTTGAGTGTGCATCTATGATTACAAGAAAGTCAATATGCAGCCGCGACCAAGGCTCGGCCGGCCAGGGCCACGAGTGCAATGGCGCCGCGGGGGGCGTGGGCGCGGGCCGCAGCTGCCTACACGCCACGCACTCCCGCGCCACTTGCTCAATATCCGCGTGTAGGTTCTCCCACCATACGTAGTTACGCGCGATGTATGCTATAACCCCAGAGTATACAACCTTGATCGATATGCATGTTATGTCTCCTATCCCAGTACATTTTTTCTACTTTGTCGTTTAACGTTTCAGGCCAACAATACATTATATACCCATATATTTTACTCAATAACGCATCTCTTCCGGTTTCAATTTTGATGTCTTTAAAACTGATCGGGAAATTATCTTGCACGAAGTTTAGGTAGCTACATTTCTCGTCGTTACCTCTGAGTTGACTGGACGTCAACTTTAGAGGAAGACGAGAAAGAGCTACCGCAAAACAATTTTGAGATGACGAAATAAATTCGATATTAAAATTATATGCAGCCAACTTCACCGCGTATCGCTGTAACCGACTCGCGGCAGTCACTGGTATCCCTTTGCGATTACCAAAAATGTAACTCAAAGGGCGGTGATCACTGCGCAGCGTAAAGTGCCTCCCGTACACATACTGGTAATGCTTTGTAACACCGAATATAATAGCCAACGCTTCTTTATCTAGCTGCGAGTAATTGACTTCGGCCGCGTTGAGAGTTCTCGACGCGCAACACACCGGCCGCTCGGTACCGTCTGTGTGCCGCTGCGTCAACACCGCGCCCACACCGTACGCACTACTGTCCACTGATAATATTAACGGTAGCCTAGGATCGTAATGAGCTAGAACAGGAGCGTTGCTTAACACATTTTTTATTTTAGTGAAAGATTTACGACATTCATTTGACCATTCCCATCTTACACTTTTCTTTAATAAGCCGTAAAGTGGCTTTAATATATCTCTCATATTAACACAAAACTTAGAATAAAAGTTAACGAGTCCCATGAAACTTTTAAACTGACTTATGTTCGTGGGTTCGGGCGCTGTTACAATATCTTCTATTTTTTTTACTATCTGTATGTAATCCGAATTTATCAATTTTATAACCTAGGTATGTAACACTATTTTTGAAAAATTTACACTTAGTAAAATTAATTATTAAACCGTTCTCTTGTAGCCTACGTAACACAGCTTTTAAGTTTTCTAGATGTGTAGACTTATTTTTTCCGGTTACACATATATCGTCTGCGGAAACGGTGGTCGACGGCAACTCGCTTAAAGTTTCCTCCATTATCTTCTGAAAGTTTTCAGGTATACATTTAATTCCAAACAGTACCCGCCGGTACACAAACGTACCAATATGTGTAGTGATAGCCGTCATCGGTTGAGACTCCTCGTGTTGAAATGCATTAGTCAAGTCTAATTTAGTGTACTGTTCACCACCGCCGAGTACAGCAAACAGATCCTCGATCCGAGGCAGCGGGTAGTGGTAATCTTGTAACAAAGGGTTGATGGTGATTTTATAATCACCACACAACCTAATAGAACCATTAGCTTTAATTACAGGAACAATAGGTGTACCATAATCAGATATTTCCACTTTATATATGATACCCTCACGCTGTAATCGCTCGAGTTCCTGTTCAACGGGTTGCCGTAACGCCAGCGGTAACGTCCTCGCCTTAATAAAAATGGGTGTATCATCTTTTAAAAACAGTTGAAATTTAGTTTTAAAAGTACCTAGGCCTTCAGAAAATACTTTCGAAAATTCGTTACGCAACGACGACGCCATCGAATCATCGTCGGTTAAGTTATAGCATTCCACCACTGCAAGTGTTAAATGTTTTATCCAAATGCGACCCATCAAGGGCGGACCTCCGTTATCGATAACAAACAGGTTAAGTTTAGCGCTATGCTTACCACAAATAAAATTGACTACTATGTACCCGATGGTTTCGATGACGTCACCCGTATACGATTTTAAAGCTAACAATTTATTAATAATAATATTTGAAAAATATTTCCCATAATATTTTGGAACGTAGATTCTTTGGCGCTTTGCGAATTGTATGGAGGCTAGACGGATAGATTAGGCATGACACTTTTTTGTCACTCGAAATCACAATGTAATAACGACTATTAATAATGATACAAAAAACGACCTTATCACCTTGACAATAATGTAGAATTTTGCAATTACACATTGTGACTGTTATGACTGTTACACATATATATATATAAGCGCTCTTCCGTCCCACCGCTCGCATATCTAAGGCCCGGCTAGCTAGTCACAATATGTAACAGTGCTGCCTTCGTGCTGCTCGAGCTGCCTGAGGTGCACGCCGTTGCCGCATGCCGCTCCGCCGCCTCCAGCGCTAGCGCCAACCCCTTGGCGCGCTTGTAGTCCACACCCCTCTCGGCGAAGATTCTCGACCTCATGTCTTCATTGAGTAGTCCTGACACAAATTGATCTCGCAAACACACCTCCAGACAAGAGCTAAAATTGTAAGTTTTTGGTAAATGTTTCAGTGATTGTAGGTATTTTCGAATATTTTCCCCTTGGCGTTGCACTCTTTGGCGAAATATATGCCTCTCGGGTATTTCCGACCGTTCAGGCTCGAAATGTTCCTTCATCAACGCCACTAGTTGCTCGAAAGTTTTTGACTCTGGAGTCGCAGGAGGTCAATTCATAGCACTGTGCACCAACTACCGGCACTAAAGTTGCTACTTTTAATTCGTTAGGAATATCATTTAATGCTATAAACTGATTTACGCGACGAATGTAAGCGTACCAGTTATTGTTTTCGACGATAAATGATTCTATGCGACCGATAGGCATTATGAATTTATTATTGACGTGATAACGTCTTATGATTCGATGGAGTCGGCTGCACGCACGAAAAAACATGACTCATGCGTTACCAAGTACAGTTACCAAGTACCGTTACCTGTTACTGTTACCCAGTACCAGCGTTACCTCGCATTGCCGGTACCTCATCATTATTATTATTATTATTGTTGTTGTTGTTGTTGACGTTGTCACGTTCAACTATCGTCAGTAAACCGACTTTAGAGACAACAACAGTTTTTTTTATTCCGCATGCGAATAGGTATGTATCCTCGTCGCCAGTGTTGTATCTCGGGACACGTCAATGAAAGACGAGAGTCGAACGCAAACTGGTTTATTGCATTAGATGTCAATACGCAATACACAACACAAAGTTATCACGAGTTCTCTGGAAAATCTCTTTATATTACGACCTAAATCAATACATTTTTATGCACTTGGTAAATCGAACAAAAAAAAGTGTGTGTCAGCGCCGACGCACGACTGGAGTTTACTGTAAAAAGTAAAACACGTCCCTCAGAAGGAACAAAAACTTTAGCGAACGATTTGAGTTCAAAAATTCGCGCCATGTGAAAAACGGTGATGCATTGAAATGTACATAGATGGCGCTTTACACATTTCGATAGAATAATTATTTATAATATTTAGCTCTGAGTACTAGGAGATTCCTCTTGAGCAAGACTTGTTGACATTTTAAATGCTTAGTATTTAAATTGTATAATATTATTTTTATTTTATTGGGCAATGTTAAAAAGTACGTACTTCGAACAATAAACGAATATTATAATAACTAAAGTGATTGATGATAGGAAATTTTATTTTAGTACAGCAAAATATATATAAAAAAGTATTTAAAATTAGAAACAATCTACTCCGTATAAGCGCCATCTATATTTTTTCTGTAAAATTATTAAGACCAAACCAATGGTTAATGTTTATTTCCATAGATGGCGTCCGGACTGGAAAACAATAATATGAACTTCTATTTCCCTTAGTGAAAATTCGATACTAAATGGGTACTAGGTATTAAGGCTTTAAGTAAGTGCCAACTACTAGGAGAAATAGGCAAAAAACTAGACAAAGTTTTAAAAAACTTTAGCGATCGATTTGAGTTCAAAAATTCGCGCCATGTGAAAAAGTGACAGGTGCGCAGAATAGGTTGCGCACGAAAACGTAACAAGTTCATTCGTTCAATAGCTTTACATCTCATATTATTTCATACCGGGCGCCTTATATGAAAATCGATTCTTAAGGAGTAAACAACAAAAAAATTCGTCGCAACGTAAAAAACGACGCGTTAATTCGAACTCATCGGAGTCAAACACTCGATAATTCAAAGTTGCAGAGAGAAAGATTACAAAACTTGCAGAGGCACATATTGAGACACGTCCAAACTCGTTTAATCGTGCCTTATGTTTTTGTAATGATTACTTTTCTTTATTTTAGGGAAAGTATAGAAATCATTAGGGCTTAGGTCGGGGCTGTACGGCGGATGGTCTAATAATTCTATGATTTCTTGCTCTAAAAACTCTTTTGTTCTGTGCGCGGTGTGAGAACTCGCATTGTCGTGATGGAGGATGATGCGGCGATTGCAGTTCTCTTTACGGAGTTCAGAAACGACCTGTGGCAAACAAATGTTAGCATACCATTCTGCATTAACCGTTATTTGTCCCTCAAGAGGAATAGTCGCAACATGGGCGGTTTTGGAGACAAACGTGGCCACCATTTTTATTGCAACACTCCGTGAACGAACAATTTTTGTTGGCTTTAACTCATTTTCGAACACCCAAACTCGTGACTGGTTTTTTGTTTCGGGTTCGTACGCGTATATCCAGGATTCGTCACCTGATACGATGTTGTATACAGCATTTGAGGATCCTGCGTGGAATCTTTCGAGAGTTCTGACGCACCAAGTAACGCGAGCCGCTTTTTGCTCTTCACAGAGCAAATGCGGTATCCATCGGGAAAACAACTTTTTTACACCTAATTGTTCATGCAAGATTATTTGTATTTGACTCATTCCAATGTCTAAAGTTGCCTGAATATCGCGGTATGTCACATGTGACAAGACCCAGAATCTTTTTTTAAATAAATAAACGGTATTCGATTTTTAAAACCAAGGAGTTTTAAATTAAAAAGATTTTAATATGACAGGAACAGTGGAAATATTCCATTCCCGATACTTTTAGTGCAGCCTATGTAAATATGTATTATGAATTATGTATATTATGTATATTGATTATGAACACTGAATAAAAAATCGAAAGTTTTATTTCTTTTCTGACAACGAACCTTTTGATATTTCAAACGCTCGATAATTCGTAATATTTTAGGAGTCCCCCGAGTTTCGAATTAACGAGAGTCGACTGTACAAGTAATTTTTTTATACTTTTGGCGCCCACCGCAGAAAATAGCGGGTATGAACTATGCATAGGTATATTCATTATACACACTTATACTACAAAATTAAATTTAATCTATCAGTAAGAGTGTAAGTGACAAGTGTAGTCAGGCTGGCGTGGGATCTCAGTCTATAAATTATCGTAACATCTAAGGCGTTCGTTGTTAACAATTAACCTTTACGAATTAATTTCCAATTTGATTTTTTTTTATTTTGTTTTGACACGTCATATTATTGTCACCTGTTGAAAAATAAATCTGATTAGAATTCGAAAATTCAAATTTTATATTTTGCTCTTAGTCATTTGATGAAAAACTCACCTTATATCTTGATTTTCCTTAGAAAACTCCTAAATTACCTACCTACCAGCGCTTGTCTATATATATAAAAAAAGTCGTGTTAGTTACACTATTTATAACTCAAGAACGGCTGAACCGATTTGGTTCAAAATTGGTGGGCTTTGGTAGCTTAGAATCAGGAGACGGACATAGAATACTTAAGTGCCCCGCCGAGTCTGTCTGTACAGATGTTCGCGATAATCTCAAAAACTACTAAAAGGATTTTCATGTCGTTTACATTTACTGACAGAGTAGTTCCTTAGGAAGGTTTAGGTCGATAATAATTTGCTAAGGTTTTATGAAAATTGTTTCATTTATGAAGGTGTCGGAAAAATCAAGCCGTCTGAGAACTTTTATCGAAAACGCTGCTTAACCTAATCCTTGGGTGATAAATAACCAAATAATGGTGGGAATTTTTCTCTATTATAGGTCTACAAAAACTCCGCGATGGCATATATGTCTATTTTTAAGGATAGGTTACTATACCCATTGTAATTTTCAAAAATATCAGAAATAATGTGGTATTTACAGAATCTATATAGACGGATACAATATTACCTTATCCTTATGTAGGAGATATCTTAGAAAATAAAAAGTACGTGTGAAAATTTATTATAAAGTTTATCTTTTTACTCTGTGGTATTACTATATTGCAGGTATATTTCCTATTGAATTTTTTTGCCACGAACACTCCCACGCTAGTATATTATATAATGCGGTCTCGTACGTCGCGTCTAGGTGATAGGGAAAATAATTTACCTTAAAAAACATTTTCAATATTGTATACAGAAGTATATTGCAGTGAGTAGTTTATTTGCTGAAGAAGTTTTTTTCTTCAAGAACACATTCCACGCGGGCGAACCTGCTGGCAAAAGCTAGTAAGTAAATAATTTTCTGATGTTATTTCTAGAAATAATATTATTTATTATTATTATTATTAAAACGTACGTAGAACGATGGTTGAGAATGTAGGAGTCGAACACCGAACACGCGAAAAACCGTATCGTGCGAGTGTCGGGGTACTATAGTTGAAGTTGACAGGACGGCCGTGGGCTCCAGTGGCGCAATTGGTTAGCGCACGGTACTTATAAGACAGTGCTGGTGAGCAATGCCGGGGTTGTGAGTTCGAGCCTCACCTGGAGCATATTTTTAAATCAACTACAACTACTTCAGTAAAGAAATAGAGAAATCACGATAAGCAGCCCACTCTAGACAGAAACCATGGAGCAGGTAAATACCGGCCGAGTGCGAGTCGGACACGTGCACGGAGGGTTCCGTACTATAATACCAATATTTGACATGTTTACTTATAATAATATTTCGTTTTTTTTGTAAGAAGTTTTCCAAGTAAGCGCATTTTACAAGTTAGGCATCTATAACTCCTAAACTAACAAAGTTACATAAGCCGTTATAGTTTTCTACTCAAAACAGTACTTCAAAGTTCATCACATGGACTACCATCACAAATATTTTCAGATTTTTCGAACCAGCCGTTTAACTTTTACAGGGGGCTATAAAATTGTTTTACGAACCTCTCAATGTTTTTGCAAGACCTGTCTAATGATACACTATGGGGTAATGTGGGGTACACTGTGGGGTTGATGCGAGAAAAAAAAACCTGAAAAAAATATTTTTCATGATGTCATTTATCACTTTCTTGACGCGGTAAATACACATATCCATGCAAAATTTCATTCCAAATTTGAGAATTTTCCCATTAACGGCCCACAAATTTTCCACACAATCGTGGACACACCGTATATGCTTGTAATAGTGCAATCAAATAGAAAGCTGACTTTGTAGCTGTTTATCTGTTAAATTATAATGCTACCAATTTGAGTGTCACTTATTTACCGTCCAATAAAAAATACACCGGCACACAAATATTTCAAAACTAAAGATAGTCTATGACGTGCATTTGACAGAACAAATTTTCATACTAGAAAAAGTTACGCCACCTTGTTTTTTACTTTGTTTTCACCATACCTCGAATGTCAGCCATCTTGATTTCACCATACTTCAAATGTCAAAATGGCCCCAAAAACTCCTAAAGTAGGGCAATGGCCCTATGTCTGTCTGTCTATCTGTCTAAAACTGTCCCCACTTAAATGTAAGTGGGGACAGTTTTTGCCTCAACATGCCTTGTCTATAATATACAGGGTGTCAGATCACTCAGAAGACCACTTTCATTAACTGTGGGATATGATTATACTACTTTTTCTTATTACAAAAATGTATTTTTTTTAAATACATGTTTTCAAAAATTTAATTTTTTAACATTATATTTTTTACATTCCATACCTTTTAATCATAAGAACTCAAGCTGTTTAGAAGTAGGTTTTTTATTAAAATCTAAAATTTTACATAATATATAATATTTTTAATTACGCAATGTTATTTACTTCATTACTAGTTACTACTAGTACTACTTCAGTACGCACGCGAGCCAATGACCCGGCCCGATGTGTCAGCTGGGCACAGCTGACACATCAGGCCGTGCTACTCTCCCAGTACCTACCTACACGCGTTTAGCGGTGGTGTATGCGGTGAGTTACTTACACACTAAAGTGACGGAAAGATGATAAGATAAGATTAAAAAATCCAATTTTGGAACTCGGACCTCTGACCTAGATAATGCCTCAGTCCGAATTTTCGCCAACTACCAAGTGGAGATCCTAATTTCATAATTTTAAATAATTTTGGCGGAACCTTGATGACTATCCTACGGAACCCTATTTGGACAACTCCGCTCTACACCGACTGCAGTGTGGTTCGTAAATACCACGCACAAAATGCTGCTTCACAAATAACGAAACCAATGTACAGTGCAACTAAATTCTTAATGTCCAACGGCAATCATCGCTTTTATATCGAAATTACAGACGGTGTGTGAAAAACGACAATAACCGAAAGATGTAACGTGGTTGAACTGTAGGTAACAATGAAACTAAGTAGGTGTATAAAAGGGTGGCCCGAAGTCGCATTAATAATAATAAGCTATGTACGTAAGTCTGTACACCGAGCATAATAAGTAAAACTATGGCTAATAGCTATTTACTTACGTGAAAGAAGTATTGAGTACTGAATGACTGCTACTAGGTAGTAGGTACTAAGTCTACTCCTAGTACTAAGTTCACGGAATCCATCGACCATTTATCGACTTTCGGCAAAATTCAAAAGATGTCGACGCTATGAGCGCGGGCGCGGGCGGCGGTGCGGCGCGCGGCCTCAGCACGGTTTTTTCGCGGCAAGTATCAAAAGACACGACTCGAGCGGCACGCTTTTGATATGTCGAGCGACTCGACTCTTTCAAAAACTACCTAAGCCTAGGTGATGTGACCTATGTAAATTGAATTAAGTTGGTAAATTGTTTTTCCTTAGTTTTTTGTAATAAATAAGTTACTGTTTTTATATCAAGTCAGCTGGGTTTTTATGATTTATGATCGGTAATCGAGCAGACAGATCGCCTGATGGTATGGATGTGATTATCGTCTCCCACGCGCGTCTCTCTTCACTCTCTTACGCGCCTTAAGCCTCCAGTAGATTTTGTAATAAGTTCATACAAATCAATGCGTATGCAAATTAAATAGTAATTTATCGATATGAAAAACTATCGATACATTTCTGGACACATGCCTATGTTTTTTACATAAAATCATTTTCTCAGTTTGGTCAGTTGGCTGTAAACCCGAGTTTTCGAGTGACGTTCCGTGTTATTTTTTTAATTATCTACTTCTTATCTTCGTTTTAATTTTCGTTTGTTTATTTTGACTTTAGTTTTTTTAATAACTGTTTTATTTGTAATAAGTATTACCTGTTTTGTAACGCGTATACCACGCGTTACTATGGTATGATGATGATGTGCTTATGTGAAGCATTTGGGAATGTCGCAGAGGCATTGAGGATTTACCGGAGGTGATATACTCATGCCCGAAATCTTTTAGACCCCGTGTCATTACACAGGCATGCGAGTGTTAGAAAATAGGCCCATTGAGCCTCTAGCGTCTGGCGGTGGACGGCAACTGGACGTAAATATCGAGGAGAAGATTTTAGACGGTGCGTCGGGATCCTCGTCTTGGAGCGCAGTGCGGCTAAAATGCCATGATGTCGGCACGATAGGCCAGTTTCTACTTGCTGTTTGTTGATTTAACTGTATGTACCTCATCTCATTTTATTTTCATTTATTTTTCTTAATCAGAACAAAAAATTTAAAGTAATTAAATGTAAACTTAAAAAAAGTAAGTAAATAGGTACTTGAATGTTATTAGAACTTTAAATAAGATTGAATGTATGAATGAATGAATATGCTTTATTGTGTTCACAAATGTACAGGTAAGATTAAAATTACAGTTGCCAATTTTAGCATGAACACAAAGGCGGCTTTATCGCTAAAAAGCGATTTCCTCCAAGCAACCCTTGGCGCATGGAAATAAAAAGATAATATAAACTAAGTATGACAAAAACTAGAACTAAACATAAAACCTTACATACTAATAATACTATTACTCTATAGAAAATATCACAAACTTAATAAACATAAAATAAAGAAAATAACACTAAATGATACCTAATCTAAACTTACGTATTAATAACCTACTATATTATACTAATACATAAATAATTTTATATACATATACTAATATATATTCCTGTTTCCTAATGATAGAACTTAAACTTTACGTATCTACATACTATTAACTATTAATTATTGATATATGGTCGGACCAAGAAAGATGGTCATTCAAGAGAACACCTAAATCTCTTACCTTCCTACTGAACGGTACATGAGTACCACATACGAGCACCGGAGGTAGATTCACCCAGTTAATCCTTGAGACTAATCCTTGGCTGCCAATAATAATGACCTGTGATTTGATTGGGTTAATCGAGAGGCCGTTACACCTACTCCACTCGCAAATTTTATTTAAGTCATTATTTAAATCCGTGATTTTACTAGGAAGATTCTCTAATGACGTCTGGGCGTAGATTTGAAGATCGTCTGCATACAAATGAAAGAGAGAAGAACTGAAAACCGTAATAATGGAGTTAATAAACAAAACGAATAGTAGAGGAGATAATACGCCACCCTGCGGAACACCAGCCGTGTTAGTGGACCATCATGAAAACTCATCATTTACACGAACACGCTGCTGGCGCCCCCCAAGGTAGCTTTGGAACCAACCAGTCACTGAGGGCGAGAAATTAGCGGCTCTAAGTCTACTTAAAAGAATATCATGATCTACGCTATTAAAGGCACAACAAAAGTCCAATAGAGCCAAGATCGTAAGTTGCTTATTGTCCATAGCAAATCGGATATCGTCCGTGACCTTCACTAGTGCTGTAGTAGTGCTGTGTCCAGGTCTAAAACCAGACTGATAAGCGCTTAGGAGGCTGTTTTTATTGACGTAAAATGATAATTGTTGCTGTATCAATCTTTCCAGGACCTTAGCCAAAAATGGCAGGATCGAAATAGGCCGGAAATCAGCTACTGAGGTAGGCTTACTCTTTTTAGGTAAAGGAATGATTTGTGCTGATTTCCAGATAGACGGGAACACGCTATTTACCAAAGAAAAGTTAAAAATATGCATAAGGATTGGTGCAATCTCGTCTATAACTAGTGTGACCATCTTCCTACTAATGTTGTCATCACCAATTGCATTAGATGAAATTGCCATAATATTCTTTTTAATTTCGCCAACAGTGACTTGGTTAAAGAGGAAAGTAGGGTAATCAGGTGTTGGTAAGGTATTAAGATGCTGAATCAATTGTGATTTGGAATTGGGATCAAGTGAGCCATTACAGGAAGTAAATTGATTATTTAAAAGATTTTTGTCGAAGTTATTTATTGACGCAGAAGAATCAACGGTTTTGCCAACACCTAGGGAGTTAAGAAATTTCCAAATTTTAGAAGGGTCGCTGTTCTCGACAGAAGAGTGAATGTAGCGTCTTTGGGTGTCTCTTACAATTTTGTTGCAGCGATTTCTTAGTTTTATATATCTCTTACGGTTCTCGTCTGTGTTACTTTTTTTGAACTTAGATTTAGCTTTGTGTTTATGAGCTATTATAGTTTTGATCTCGTCAGAAAGCCAGGGCGCAGGGAGATGTTTTATTTTGATTGGTCTTATTGGAGCATGTTTGTCATATAGTTCGAGTAAAATTTTGTTAAAAAGTTCTACTTTAATGTCGATATCGTCAGCCTCAAACACCATGGACCAATCAATTTTTTGGGCATCCTCAACAAGCAGTTCGTGATTCATCTTGTTAAAGTTTCTCTGGAATTTAATAGTAGGTTT
Source organism: Phengaris arion (assembly GCA_963565745.1). Lineage (NCBI taxonomy): Eukaryota > Metazoa > Arthropoda > Insecta > Lepidoptera > Lycaenidae > Phengaris > Phengaris arion. The sequence goes on from OY751432.1 coordinate 12,549,900, forward strand.
AGCTTTAGGCGGACGTATATTATACGATAAATAAATAATGTCATGGTAAGAAAAGACGTCTGCTGAACATTGGCCTTCTTTTATTACATGATTTGGCGACGATACTACAATTAAATCCAGCAAAGATGGCAAGCGACCTGGTGCACAGTGAGTAGCTTGAAGTGGTAGCAAATGCAAGTTTTGGCTATCAATAATAGATTTTAATGTTCTTGATCTCTTGTTGTCCTTGATCATGCAGGTGTTGAAGTCCCCCATTATTATAGTGTGCAAGTAATTAGGTGAATATGTTTCCAAAATATTTTCAAAAAGGGAGAATTAATAGTTTATGTGTAGGGAAGGACAGTAAAATACACCTAAAAAGATTTTAGTGTTGGACAGTAATATTTCTATAAGAATGTACTCGAGATCGCAGGAAGACTGATCAGATGATGCTATCACGGTGTAAGGAATGTGAGAACGTAAGTAGATAGCCACACCACCACCCCCCCTGCTTATTCGGTCATTCCGTATCAATTGGTATCCGGGCAAACTATAACTGATGGATGGAAGACAGGGTTTAAGCCAGGTTTCCGATACTAAGATGGCATCCAAATTAACAGACTCAAATGAGGCAAGCATATCTGCATAGTGCGCCGGGATGCTTTGAGCGTTAATGTGCACAACATTAAAGCTCCTTTTTTTATGCACATCAGCAAAAGTAGCTAAAAGCGAATCATTAAGGCTTAGCGAGTTTGTGCTATAAAAACTTTCGTCACCAGAACTGGAAGAAAGTGAAAAGTAATCGTCAATAATATTATTCTCCGAATTATTCATGATTAAGAGTACGTAGGTTTATACAAATAATAATAATAAGTACAAATAATAATTAAAATTATATATATATATATATATATATATATACTTTATGAACAGATAGGTATTTGTATAAAAGTGTATCACTCAAAATACAATACCACCAGTGACAACAAAAGCAAATAGCAAGTATCCAGTCGACACACAATTATGACATAACTACAATTGACAGCTTTTACTGACAAGTTGACATTGACAACTCACAGAAATTGCAATGAAGAATGACAAAACAAAACAAAAGCAAAGTAATTATTAAATACCTGCATTACAAATTGTAATTTACAATACATACCTTTAATTTTTAATAATGAGAGTTGTAAAAATCAGATCTAAGTTCAAAGTACAAGTATGTACCTGAATACCATACTACAAAGTCACAAGACAAAATTGAAAACACAGATCCAACAAAAAGGACACAGAAGAACAAAGAGTCATATAAGACTGGAAATTAATTAAAGATATAATTAATCACAATTAGCAAGTCTAAGGTAAGCAGGTAATATCTAATATAATCTAATCAGCATATATGATAAATCTACTTAGCTTTATAAACATTACGTTTGGTTCTAGGTGCCACTCGATCGGCGGTTGCCTCAGCTTGAGGAAGCGGGGCTACAGGACGGCTTGATCCCGGTGATGGACGTATATTCTTGATGGCCTCGAGGTCGACCATGCTCAGAATGCGGTGTCTAGAGCCATCAGGTCCGATAATAAAAATAGTGCCATCCCTAGTCCAGCACTTATTTACGCCATACTGTTGACGGGCAGCAATAAAGATTTGATGGCGCTTTTTCGTTAGAAATTCTGACACTGTGAAGCCTGTTTGCTTCAAGTTAGTTTTCAAACTCCAAATTTTGGAGCGTACGGACATTTTTCGAAACTTGACTAAAATAGGTCTGGGCTTATCCTTGTTCAGTTTGCCCAACCTATTACAGTATTTTATGCAGGAAGAATCCAGATCAGGTGACTTCAGTTGAGTTGTAATTATATTGGTGGCAGATGCAAGTACATCACTGCTACTTTCTGGAACTCCGTGAAACAGCAGTATTTTCTTTCGGCTTCTCATCTCCAAATGATCATTTAAATCATACAACATTTGCACCTGGGACTGCAGTGATTTGAGAGAGTTGACGACAAACATCTTGAATGTATAGAATTCTTTACTTAGCTTATCCGGAGGACTTGTTCCAATTTCAGTTGCAGACTGAAGATCTTGCTGGAAAGTCTCCATACGAGTGTGAAACATTGCAGTCATCTCTTCTATGGACTGCTTAATAGCTTCCATTGTTATAAAGTGAGTGTTTTTATGTCAGTGAAGGTGATGAAGTGATGGAATCTTGATATTTTGATTAATGAGAAAAAACAGGAGACTAATGCACTGGTAGGTAAAATATGTACTTTAAAACATAATTTGAGTTATGCAAAGTGATAAATTAATTTATTTCTAATTTTATATTATAGAGCTATTAAAAAAACGACTTTCCTTTTTTGCACATCTACCCGAAAAAAAGATTATTAAGATTGTTATTAATCTATGCAATTTTCGTGGTTTATTTAATAAATACGGTACAGCTGCTAGATAACGATCAGCCGATTTTCTCTATTCGCATAATCGCGCAAGCGTGGGCGCGGGGGACGTATTTGCGTGGCCTACCCCGCCCGGCTCCGGCCGTTGTAATAATGGCCATTTTTATAGTTTTACTTGGAGTGAAATATTAGTATCCCCGCCTCCGACCGCCCGTGTGGCGTTATATATGTTGTACATTGCGTATTGAAAATTTTAACTTCCATAAAAACAATCGACAAACAATCAATCGGGACTGCTCTGAATATACCCTGTATATGCTATGCCGGCACATAAATTTTCTCTAATTTAATAATTTTGTTTACGTTTAGATTTAATTGAGAATTTAATTGTTGCTATGTGAACAGTTGTGTTGGAATTACAGATTACTACAATAAATAAAAAATCTAAAATTTTAAATAGTTTTCATTAAAATATAGTTACATTCGTAAACAATTAAAGTGCAGTTCCCTACTAACTAACAAATCGTACATGCCACTTCCGATTATTTACAGGGAACTGCATAAACAAAAATGTATCGGATCTACCGATTACGATACTTTGCGTTAGTTTAATATCAGAAATATTTTCCGGGACTGCCACTTACCTATGTTACTTTAAGAATATGACAATCCATCTTCAGTAATCGATTCTGCCTTGAGCGCCCTCAACGTCTAGCCTGCAAATCTAGCGCCAGCACTAATGGCCTTCATTAGTGTCAGCATTGTCAATCATTTTTAATTTTGACTTACTAGTCCACTTCAAGGTCGCGGCCTTGGATTTGCAGAGTGGTGGTTTGCTGGACGGTGAGCATGGCGTTTTATTCAATAGTTTCAATACTAATATTTTACTCCAAGTAAAACTATAAAAATGGCCATTATTACAACATATTTGATTATTTACGTACCTAAATTTTGAAATGTGGTCTCAATGATACTTTTATAGAGACAGGAAAAACCAAAACAATAAATTGCCATTTTTCAGTGCCGAATTCCGATACATTACGTAGGCGCCGTCGGCTTAATCGATTGTACGTTCCTCCAGCTAAATATTTAAGTTTAAATACATAAATTACTCACCGTTTGAACCAGCCACTCATCGTGAACATCTTTTAACAGGTTGGACATTCTTTCTTCATATTTACTAATTTATTTTAAGGATTATCTGCAAAAATATTAAATTTGTACTGAATATAATTGCTATTACATACATAATTCGGTCCTTATTTTTTACTTAACATTTGTAATTGAATTTAACTATTATCAATTATTATTTTTACAAGATTAAATTTCTTATTTTTTTTTTTTATGCCGCGGCTGTATTCCTCTCAACTGTTACACAGCCTCGTGGCGGCACGGGCGGTAGGCCCTGCGGCAACTCTTGCTCAGTTTGTGCACGACGCAGGCGGTGAGCTGGCGGCTGTCTGCCTCTCACCTGATGAGGACACTAGACAGTCTAGCAGTAGGCCCTGCGGCGGCTCTTGCTCAGTTTGTGCACGACGCAGACGGTGGGTGAGCTGGCGGCTGTTTGCTTCTCACCTGATGAGGACACTAGACAGTCTCGCAGTAGGCCCTGCGGCGTCTCTGGCTCAGTTTGTACACGACGCAGGCGGTGAGCTGGCGGCTGTCTGCCACTCACCTGATGAGGATACTAGACAATCTCGCAGTAGTCCCTGCGGCGCCTCTTGCTCAGTTTGTGCACGATGTAGGCGGTGAGCTGGCGGCTGTCTGCCTCTCGCCTGATGAGGACACTAGACAGTCTAGCGGTAGGCCCTGCGGCGGCTCAGTTTATGCACGACGCAGGCGGTGAACTGGCTGCGCGCGACCGTGGCTATCTCGAACGAGTGCGACTCTATGCGGACCGCGATGACGTCATCCAGCACATCCTGTAGGCCGTGGGTAAACGTCAAAGTTTGTAAACTGTGTTATACAGATATGTTCGTAAAGACTTACAATTCAATCGAATTTACTTTAGGGTTCCGCAGTTTACGTCTCGGAACTCTTATGGTTTCGTCATGTCCGTCCGTCCGTCTGCGGCTTACCGTCCGAATGATTAGTGCTAAAGAGATTAAACATTGCATGGATATGTGTGCTTACTACGACGACAAAGTGCTAAAATAAAATTACTATAAATATTTTTTTGGGGTACCTCCCCTACATGTAAAATGGAGATATTTTTTTTGTCTTGCGGTTGTCCTACAGTGTTGGAATCATTGGATAGGTCTTTTAAAACCTTACGAGGTCGCCAAAATGATTTTTGACGTGATAACGTCTTATAAATCGATGGAGCCAGCTGTACGCACAAAAAAACATGACTCATGCGTTACCTGTTACCCGTTATCGTTACCAAGTACCGTTGCCAAGTACCGTTACCAAGTACCAGCGTTAGCTCGCATTGCGTTTACCTCATTATTATTATTATTGTTGCTGTTGTTGTTGTTGTTGACGTTGTCATGTTCAACTATCGTCAGTAAACCGACTTTACAGACAACCGGTATGTTTTTTTTTTAATTTAAGTATCCGTTTGCGAGATATTCAAGTTTAAAGAGCATTTTTTTTGTTAAAATAAAGTGTCCCCCCCTCTAAATGCTAATAAAATCACGAAAAATATTTTTTTGGTTTACCTCCCCTACGTGTAAAGTGGGGATGTTTTTTTTTCTCGCGGCTTTCCTATAGTGTTGGAATCATTGGATAGATCTTTTATAGCCTTGCGACGTTGCCAAAACGATTTTTTAAATTTAAGTATCCGTTTGCGAGATATTCATGTTTAAAGAGCATTTTTTTGGTAAAATAAAACGTCCTTAGCGCGGTAAAATAAACCCTCTAAATGCTAAACGGTTCGAAAAATATGGGAAAATTCGTGATGGAAATTCATCTAATGAACTTTAAACGGAAAAAATAACGGCTTATATAACTTTGTTAGTTTAGGAGTTATAGGTGCCTAACTTGTAAAATGAGCGTACTTGGAAAACTTCGAACAAAGATAACGAAATAATAAGTAAACACGTGAAACGTTGGTATAATGGTACGGAACCCTACGTGCACGAGTCCGACTCGTTTTTTTTTACATGTTTTAATGAATTTTATAACTGTACTAAAAATATGTCAATTAATGGTTGTTTTAAGCTATTGCATAGCTTCTATCGCGGGCCTTGAGCGTGGGGACCGAATCCAGAAATTCCGTAACGAAAAAACCTCACGCTCCCCACTCCGACGGGCACGGAGGTGTGGCTTGAAGGCCGTGCATCGTCTAACGTCGTTTCAATTCGGCAGACTTCGGCATTGTGTTTGTGTGCGTGCGACTAGACGTATGTGTGTAGACTTACTATGCAATAGCTTTACCGCGGCAGTCCCCGAGTGCCACACGTATTTTTTTTTCCTTAATCAAAATAATTAAAAAATTAATGTATTTTGAACAAAATTAAAATGTTGGTCTCGTAGACGACCGTAGACCTACGAGCTATGTCTGGTAGCCCGTGTCCCCAACCCCGTAGCGCGTAGTCCGTAGCGTAGCGTTAAAATCTATAACTATACATATAATATACTTTATCCTGAATGACTGACTGACGGATCAACGCACAGCCAAAACCACTGATCCTAGAGACCTGAAACATGCAGGTCATGGGCTTTGTAATGCGTAGGCTATCCGAATGTCAGGATTAATTAAATGACCTAGTTAATCTTTAAAAACAATTTATTCTTCGGCTGTTTAAATACGTTACGTTTTTACAATGCTTCCCGCTAAAAATATTTCTCCCAGTCAAAAAAAACAATTGAATTGGACAAATAAACATTTTACTTTAAAAAAAAACATCTAACCGGCCAGTATAATCGGCTTATAAAAAGTTTATATATAAAATTATGCACAAAATATGAAGTAAAAGTAGCCGATTATTATTATCAGTAACAAAAGGATTTATTGATTATAATAATAATTTATTAACATTTTAAAACATCATGACACGATAAGAAGGGATTTTCCGAAATTCGACACCTAAGGGGGTGAAAAGGGGGGGGGAATTTTGTATGGGGTAACGTGATTCCATGGTCCAATCTACTTCATATTTTGCACAAACATTCTGTAATAGGTTTATTGAAATTCGTCCGCAACGGGGTTAAAAAAGGGAAAAAAAGTTTTTTGGGAGCCATTTGCATTAAAGTTGATATCAGTACCTACTCTTTAGCGCTTTTGATTTAAAGCTCCCACTCACAAGCGATCGATCGATTTAGTCTTTTAAATTTAAATATTTACTGGATTCGTAGTTGCAAGTAAATCGGTTAAGATGAATGATAAATATAGCCTGAGATCCGAGGCCCGCCAAACTACACTTTGCATATACAAGTAACATGTTTTCGTACTCTTGGCCGTAATTACGTACGTAATTTCCAATTTGATCATAAGAAGCCTGTGAGTGGGACCCATTATTTTCATTTTGTTTTCACACGTCTTTTAATTTATTTACTGTCATTGAAAATCTCACCTTATACCTTGATTTTTCTTGAAAAAAAAAAAAACCTACCTACAAGTGATTGGGCCCTTTGGAGATAAATAACAAAACAATGTTTCTCTTTTATAGGTCTACAAAAACTCCGCGATGGCATAGATATGTCTGTGGGAATAGAGGAAGCCCCAAAGGGAGATCTCCGACCGGGGTAAGGTGGTATGCCCGGTCAGGCCGAAGCCCACTTGTATGCAATTCAGATGTCGTATAAATTATAGTGTCGATCTTAGAAAACTTCGATAGCGCGATTCAGGATCCTTGCGCTAATTGGTCCGCCACATGTCTATATTTTAAGGAGAGGTTACTTTATCCGTTCTAAGTTTAAAAAAAACATCAGAAATAATGTGGTATTTTCCGAAGCAATTTAGACGGATACAATATTACTTAATTATTATCTAGGAGATATCCTAAAATTAAAAATTACGTGTGAAAATTTATTATAAAGTATATACATATTTTTACTCTGTGCTATTACTATATCGCAGGTATATTTCATGTAGAAGTTTTTTGTCACGAACACTCCTACGCGGGCGAAGCTGCGGGCAAAAGCTAGTCTATATATATATAAAAGAAAGTCGCGTTAGTTACATTATTTATGACTTAAGAACGGCTGAGCCGATTTGGCTGAAAATTGGTGGGAGGTAGCTTAGAACCAGGAGACGGACATAGGATACTTAAGTGCCCTGCCGAGTCTGTCTGTCTGTATGTTCGCGATAATCTCAAAAACTACTCAAAGGATTTCCATGCCGTTTACATTTACCGACAGAGTGGTTCCTTAGGTCGATAATAATTTGTTAGGGTTTTTGTGGAAATTGTTTGATTTTAGACGATAATTATTGTTGAAGGTGTCGGAAAAAATCAAGCCGTCTGGCAACTTTTATCGAAAACGCTGGCTCACATAACCCGTTGGAGATAAATAACAAAACAATGTATGGTGGGATTGTTTCTCTTTTATAGGTCTACAAAAAAGTCCGCGGTGAGATATGTCTATATTTTAAGGATAGGTTACTATACCTATTATAAGTTTAAAACTATAACATACATTATAAACAAATCTATTTAAACATCCACTTTTCCCGATTTATGGAAAACAGCCATTGTTTGTCCATTACCCAAAAAAACAGATCCAACCTCACTTGCTGACCTTAGACCAATTAGTATACTTCCCTTCTTATCCAAAGTACTTAAAAGAATCGTTTGCAAACAATTAACTGACTACCTAGAATCCAACAATATCCTTCCAAAGCGACAATCAGGATTTCGTAAACGACATAGCACTACCACCGCTCTCTTGGATGTAGTCGATGATATTCTCAAAGCACTGGATGAAGGAAAAGGTACTTTTTTGGTTTTGCTTGATTTCTCTCGTGCTTTTGACACTATAAACATTAATTTACTACTATCTAAATTAGCATACTATGGCTTTGATTACAATACAATCAAATGGTTTGAGAGTTATTTAGTCGGTAGATCTCAGAAAGTACATATTCTAAACTCCAACGGTACCACTTGCACCTCAGAAACTATATTACTAGAATGTGGAGTGCCACAAGGCTCCATATTGGCTGCAATTCTCTTTATTTTGTACGTAGCTGATCTAACTAACGGCGGACGATCTACAACTTTATGTTCATTTTGAACCATACAATACCCTAAAAGCTGTAAATTGGATTAATCAAGATTTACAAAGTCTGGTAAAAATGTCAAGGAATAACGGACTCATCCTAAATCCCCTCAAATCAAAACTTCAAATTCTGGGCACAAAGTATCAAATAAATGCTATACGGAGTTATAAGCCTGTAATCAAAATTGAAAATGATATTTTAGAAAATCTGACTATCACTCGAAATTTAGGACTCCTTGTAGACAGCGAATTGAACTTTGAAGAACACGTATTACAAACAGCCAGGAATTGTTTCTATAGACTAAAAGTGATGTACCAAATACGCTATAACCTCTCAACTGAAGTTCGGATGAGATTACGTGAAGCATTAATAATATCAAAATTAAATTATGCTGATACGGTAGTCGCAGGTAGTCGCTTAACTCGTAACAAAAAAATACTCCAACGAGTACAAAACGCTTGCATTCGTTTCTGATTCCCCGTTCCTCGACGGGGACATGTGACTCCCTTTATAAATAACGCCAACTTGTTGAAAATGGAATCTCGTCGATTTCTTCATCTTGCTACACTGATGTTTGGTATTGTAAAATCATACCACCCCCCGTACCTGAATGAAAAGATTAATTTCTCCAAGCGAAATGCTCGAAACCCCGACTTACTAATATTCCCCACACATGCCAAGTCCGCTTTTCGTGGTAGTTTTAGATACTCTGCTACAAAATGCTGGAACAATATCCCATAAAAAACTGTATCACAATTGGCGCTTTCAGGCGGAAATTAAGGCAATATCTTCTAAATGACTAAAGGGATTGTATGTCAACAACGATGATTTCCCACAATACATTTCTTCTTTTTTTTTTTCATAAGGTATTAAGTCTATGTGTGTACTATTCAGTCGGTATTCGGTATGTTTTGTTTGGACTTGTTATGTTATGTTACTCGTATGACTCTTAGGTTGTGGTGGATGGGGAGGGTGTATATTCATTTTGTATTATTTTTAAGCTTATGTGATTTGAGTTGCATCTATTATGATTAATTTTAATGTTTCATAGCTCTCTGAAAATAATTAATTTAAAATATTAACTTTTTTTTTGTTGTATATAACTTGAATATATTATTATTTTTTATATAACACTATGCCTTAGATTTAATGAAGAACAAATTGTTTATACAGCATACAATTTATGACACTTCAAGTTTCTAATAACAATAAAGCGACTTAACCATCTGTCCTAATTTGTTGAAAAATATATTATTTATTTTAGTTTAGTTTGGTGCCCATTGAAAACCAGCGTTGCGGTTGCGTTCTGTTCGCAACATAATGCTGAATGGGAACCAATTTGGTATCATCTTGATTTATTTACTATAATAACTTTATTTTGTAAAATGTTGTGTTAAACCAAATAAATTTCTTTTTCTTTCTTTTTTTCTTTCTAAAAAATGATCAAAAATAATGTGGTTTTTTCAGAAGCTATTAAGACGGATACAATTGAATTATACTTATGTAGGAGATATCTTAAAATTAAAAAGTACGTGTGAAAATTTATTATAAAGTACCTATTATATATTTTTACTCGGTGCTACTACTATATTGCAGGTATATTTTCTACAGAAGTTTTTTGCCACGAACACTCTCCCACGCGGGCGAAGCTGCGGGCAAAAGCTAGTTACAGATAAATCGGTAGCTGCTACAAAGTGTTATATTTAGGTATTTTGTTTTGCGTTCAGCTTATTACCTTGTGTCACAGCAAACTATTATGGTACTGTCAATGGAAACCAGTGTCCGACGTCCAATTTGTAATTTTGCAAAATTATGACGAGCTTAGAAAAAACCACAAACCACCTTACTAAGGTTCTGTCAAAGCTCTTTCAACTAGTTTGAGAGATGATTTGAAAGTGTTGAAAGGGTTTTAATTACAATCTCGGCACCGGCCCTGTGGACAGCAGCTGTCAGTGCCGGCAGCTTGTTCTGCAGAACTTGCGTCATAGCGTCCGGGGTGGTCGCCATTTTGAGGGAATCTGCAAAGCCACCATTTTGTTTATGTTATGACTTATGATACTGCTTTTATATGGTATAGCGGGCTACCAAGCAGATAATTGTAAGCGATTACCGCTTCTCATGTACATTATCTAAAAGTTCCTACTCGATCAGTTTCTAAACATTTTTCTTTGCACTAGGACGCCTCAAAATATTTAAACATAAAGAAAGTGACCGCAACGACTGCGAGCGTGGTTGAACTGCGTATTTACACGTAGGTATGTATGCGTGCGCACGATTCATCGGATTTTCATCTTATGCTCGACCAGCGAGCGGCAACTTGAACCTATGGTCGACGTCAAACTAGTTGTTCTACTTTTGAACCTTATTGCCGTACAAATAAGATCGAAAACTGGTACACCGAATATGCTGGCGACAAACACGCAAAAGAACTGTTTGACGTTTCTCGCCAGTTTTCTATGAGGCCGTTATTTTACTCCGGTCAAGCAGACCCCTTAATGGCAAAACGTGGCGTGGCGAGATCGAAGTAGGTACATATTATGAACAACTTTTCAGCTTTCAGGCCTTTAATTAACGGATTGACCAATCACTGCGAACGGGATATAAGATTTCTGTTTGTGTGTAACTTTTTAATTGATGGAAATGATTGGCTTCGCGTTTTTAATTTATTCCATATTTCAGAATTGAGAGTGCCCAATTGAATTCGTGTTTATTATTTTATTTCCACAGAATTTACATTAACATACACACCACCACAGACACTGGTACACACTCATGCACCCTGTACTATACTCTGAACCCAAGACTTGTCGTAGTGCTAGAGCACATATTAATTATTAATAGTTGCTACGTAACAGATACATCATTCCCATACAAAAACGAAGGTACCTACGATAAAATAGCCTACAAAATCTTAATAATAATATCCGCTTTTAGCAGCGAGATAAAATGTACAATATGCGCACAACCTATCCTTAAAGGATAGACATATCTATGCCATCGCGAACATATTTGTAGACACAATCGTATTGACTTCAAAAATATGAATAATGAGTAGAGAAATAGTTAAAGATTAGGCCGAATTTAAAAGGGGGAAAATTCGGAAAATAAGTTTTATTTCATATTTTTTTGTGCATTTTTACTTTAGAAGTTTTTAGGATGAAGGTTTTAATTTTTTGTTTAAAAATAAGAATGTCTCCCTTTTTAGTTATATTTATTATTACTAACACATTTTAAGAAAGTTATTAATACAAAAAAAGCCTCCGGTATTCTCACTCTCTCGGAAAAACAAACTCAAGCGATTTTATGCCGGTTTTCTGAGAGGCCGTGGTATTTCCCCAAATAAGCATTACCCACCTGTGGACCAAATAAATAATCACCAGTGATGATAGTGATTAGACACTATATTATTAAATATAGTGTCAAATCATTATCATCTCTTATTATCTATTGTAGTAGTTGGCTGAAAAAATGTAGCAGTCAGCATTAAATGTATTACATTAATTTCGAATAAATTGATATCGGTGTACTAAACTATGAGGAGTACCTATTTCACCATAATAATATGTTGGTGTATCGTTAGAAGATGGTGGTGATGATGATTACTGTGAGTGGAATAATATGCTTGCAGTTCCTAAAAAAAATGCCGAAATTTCTATTCTTTCTTATATTATTTATATTATACTATATTTATATAATTATATAAATATAGTATAATAATATAATTAGTATAATATAATTCTTTATATTATACTAACGTGTATCTGTGCTTTTGGATCTAGGGTACACCTTGGCACAAAATTACTATAAATGTCCTTATAGTTTTGTGGTCAAATCTAGAAATCGAGTTATCTCGATTTCTCATAGACGCCATCATCAGGCCTCCACCTTGGTGACTAAGGGACCAATTTCGAATTTACAACAACAATTTACAACAACAAAAGAATTTTGAAAATGGTTCGACAAGCGGCAGAGTAATGTTCAAAGATATACGTGTCGGTGTAAAAAACTGAGAAGTACATATTATTATCATCATAGTGTGATGGTGCATGGTGTGAGAAAGGCGGTGATTATGATTACTTTGATTGACATAGTGGCATATGCTTTCAGTTCTTTAACCAACTTTTATACCCCCTACAGCAAAAAAAAATAATTATATAATATATAATAATATATAAATTATAAAATATATAATAAATAATTGAAAATAAGTCGTTGAACATAAAAAAATATATATAAACAGCCGATTGTATAACCGCCTTCTTTTTTGGATGTCGGTTAATTAAATTTTATGTGGAGAGCTGTAACCGTAACGCATTAGTGAAAACCGCATTCAAATTCATTCAAAACTGGGTAAATGTACGTAATGTGATAAATAATAATTATCGAAAATGATGTACAGTCGTCGTAAACAGATCCGGTCCTTATTCCCAAGAGATAAGGTTGGAAGTGGCCGCATCTGTTAGCGACCGTACACTTCTGTATATTATTATAAATACCGTTTTTCATGTACAAAACTCCGTAAAAGTTATGATTATTCTCAATTCTTGATATGGTTTTTAATGTTTCTTCACGGAACTCCTGAAAATAACTCACTTTTAGTACAGTTTGGTTTGGGTGAAAGAGTATTACTACTTACTGTAAAATTAAGCTAATGTATCGTAGAATTTACCTTAGGAACAGCTTTCTTGTCAAATTTCTTTTTATAATGCATAATATTAATACAAAAATAAATAATATTCAAAACTTAAGCAATAATAACAAAATATGTTTATCAAAAACTAAAAGGCTGCTAAAAGATAACTGACGTAACTAGTATAATCTCATAAGCTTCGACATGATGCACCGGTTTTGTCCCTTAAATAAATAAATAAAAATATCATCTTTATCCGGAACCCACGGAAAATAGCAGTCGGTGTTGCTTCATCACACTATATTAGTCAACTGTCTTAACTACATCTAGCTTTTCTCTAGATTTATTTACGAATTTTGTCTACACTAATATTAAAAAGAGGAACGATTTGTTTGTTTGTAGAGGTTCAGAAATTTCTGGACCGATTTTAATGAAACTTGGCACATAATATGTGCCAAGTTTCATTAAAATCTCTTAATATTCATTTTTTGTACCGCATAAGCAGTAGCTGCAAGGATATACTTATTTTTTTGCTGGCCACAGCAATTGTCTGAATAGAATATTAAGTTAAGTTCTTCGCCAGGAAACTTTTCTACTAAGGCGGGTCAATAAGTCCGTGCCTTTTTGAATTTCTAACCTCCTTATTGAAAAAGCAACACTACTTCTGTCAACAGGCATCTGTCAGTTGACTCCTATCAAAATTTGAACTTGCTGCGTCAGTTAGTTTGTGTTTTACAGCTATCTTTATCAGACTATCCAGTAACTTAAGGAAACAATGGAAAAAAGTGAATTTCGTGTGCTTATTAAGCATTATTTTTTGCGAAAAAAAACCATTACCGAGACCAAGGCTAAGCTTGATAAATACTATGGGGACTCTGCACCATCGATTTCAATGGTAAAAAAGTGGTTTACTGAATTTCGTTGTGGCCGTACAAGCACTGAAGATGCCGAACGTCCTGGACGCCCAGTTGAGGTCTCTACACCCGAAACAATCGAAAAAATTCACGATATGGTGTTGGCCGACCGAAGATTGAAAGTGCAAGAGATTGTGGAAGCCATAGGCATCTCGCATGGCTCAGTGGTTTCAATTTTGAATGATCACTTGGGCATGAGAAAGCTTTCCGCAAGATGGGTGCCGCGTTTGCTCACAGTCGACCACAAACGCAATCGTGTAACAACTTCACAGGAAGGTTTGGCGTTGTTTAATCACAATATGGAGGAGTTTTTGCGCCGTTTTGTAACCGTGGACGAAACATGGATCCATCACAATACACCAGAGACCAAACAACAGTCAAAACAGTGGGTTTCTAAGGGTGAATCGGCGCCAAAGAAGGCCAAGGTGGGTTTGTCAGCCAATAAAGTTATGGCGACTGTTTTTTGGGATGCACGTGGGATAATCCACATTGACTATCTTCAAAAGGGAAGAACAATTAATGGGGAATATTATGCCAACTTATTGGACCGCTTCAATGAGGATTTGAAAAAAAACCGACCTCATTTGGCCAAGAAAAAAGTTATTTTTCACCAAGACAATGCAAGGGTGCACACATGTGCAGTTGCCATGGCAAAAATCCATAAATTGGGCTATGAATTGCTCCCACATCCACCCTATTCTCAAGATTTGGCTCCGAGTGACTACTTCTTGTTCCCAAACCTGAAAAAATGGATCGGTGGAAAAAGATTTGACTCCAATGATGAAGTCATCTCGCAAACAAAGGCCTATTTTGTGGACCTCGTCAAATCATATTTTTGGAAGGGATAAAAAAATTGGAGAAGCGTTGGACAAAGTGTATAGAGCTCAAGGGGGACTACGTTGAAAAATAAAATGATTTATTTATCAAAAAATCTGTGTTTTATTCCAAAAGTCACGGACTTATTGACCCGCCCTCGTATCATCTGTTGTATGTAATACAATATGCAACTACCGATTTCTATCGCGCCCGTTTACCCTCCGATTCATCCCAGAAAAAGCAATCGAAGTTTTTAGCATGCAAGTCGCTGATTGTAAAATTAAAATAGTTGATCCTACTTTTATAATAAAAGACTGAAACTTGTCCCTTTGATATTGACATAACAGCTTGTAAATCATAAACAACGACAATTGTGTCGTCAGTCCGAACTTTATCAGATGCCTTCTATATTCTGGATAGTACTTTCTCTTTTAAATGATCGGTATATTAACCATAATTTTGTTCTTCTCTTCTTCATCAGCATTTTTGTAACGCTCACAAAGGTCACACTGATCCTTTTTTGGTGTGTAAAATGAAATATTGAATTCGCTATTGAAAATGCGATTGAAAGTAGAGGCAGATGCAAAAGGCGGGTTGTCTTGCACACGACTTTCTTTATAGTCTCGATACAAATCCGCTAAAGACTTGTCACACTGAATATACTCCCGCGACGTCTAAGCTCTAAGATAGTAAGATTTAATTCACGGTATGCTGTTAATGAACGATTTGACACTATGGTAGACTTCAGGGGCCACAGAAGGTTGTTTACCATCTTTTCCACGCATTTCTTCTTGTATAAAAGTTTTCTGTTCTTTTAGACAACGCGGTAGCAATCGGTCTGTCGTTTAAAGCAAGAGTGTTTTTAAAAAATGTTTTGCAAATTCTAATGCGATTGTCATCCACTTGGAAATAAAATGCTCTGTTTATATTGCGCAAGTTTTGAGTTGACGTGTATCGATATTTTGGTTTAGTGTCCGCTGCGTGTCTAATGATAAATTCTCTTTGTTTTTGTAAGTCACCTAGTCCCCAAAATGTTTCGAAAATGTCCTTTCTTTTGGTGTCAACTTTCTTAGAGCTACAACTCAACCTACATTTTTCTCCACATGGAGGACCCATCTTCTTTTCTGCCACAGGTTTTTTGGATGCGGACTGATACTCTTTACCGGTGTTTCTAAGTCTTTTCACTATATTACTTTTCCAAGTCATTGGATCACGTATTCTCTTTTTTCCTTTTGTTACTTCCTGTCTTTCCGAAGAAGCCATGGGCTCGAGAACATCTTGAACTGCTGAACCGCCAGCATCGGGGCTTAGACTTACAGCTTCCTTGTCCGAGCTACTTGAAGATCCACTAGAACTTGAAAAAGAGCTGCTGGTGCTACTGGAGCTGCTAGTGCTACTGGAGCTTCTAGATCTAGTGCGAAGTAATCTCGGGATTTTACTAGATGGCTCAGGTCCAGGAGTAAAATTTGGGTCGCAATCAGAATCATCGCAATCA
Source organism: Phengaris arion (assembly GCA_963565745.1). Classification (NCBI taxonomy): domain Eukaryota; kingdom Metazoa; phylum Arthropoda; class Insecta; order Lepidoptera; family Lycaenidae; genus Phengaris; species Phengaris arion. The sequence goes on from OY751432.1 coordinate 12,566,297, forward strand.
CTCTCACCAGAATGCAGAGTTAAAATAAAATACCTTTTATCGTTCACTGAAGCGGCATTACCGCAGGTACTCTGTGCTACGTTGTTATCTATTTCTTGTAGTGTAATTTAGTATCGACGGCGATGAGTTTGAAGGTCGCAACTCAATCGTAGCCACTGGTAGTTCCGCAGCTTGCTTAGCTGCCCAAGGCCCATGGTTTTCACTCTTTGGCTGTTCGTTGCTAGTACTAACCGGTTTTTCTGTTGGTAGTTCAAAAGAACAAGATGAAGATAGAGGTGCCTCTTCGCTCGCCATCTCGTTCTCCTTATCTGACTGCACAACACATGCTTCTTCATCCAGACTTCTTCGCCATCATTACTAATAATCGAGCTCGCTGCATGATTCATCTAAAAAGAAAACAATTGGATTTTTGAGCAGAACGTAAACTAAATAAAAAATCACCTAAAACGTATCAACTGAAAAAATATCATTTATGCAAGAAGTGGTTGATTATTTTGATATTACTGTAAATTTATCTAACCATAATATTTAACTGAGTAAGCTATGAACATGAAATACCTATATATTACAGATTACACACCAAACAACTTCATAAAAGTTATGATCCACCAACAATTTATTATGTCAAAAACTACTAAATAAACCTACAAGAATGTTCTAATTTTAAATAATGATTTAAATTTAAGATAGTATGAATCAGTTATGTATAGTGAAGTAACTTAAAATAACACGTGCGTTTTGATTTATTCTTCAACATTCAAGTCACCTATAATGTATTAACTCTAAATACGAGTAGTAAAAAGCAAATTCACATACCTGAGTCAGCAATACCGCAACAAGTCGAATTAGTGCGGTCCAACGATAGCTGCGACACGTCCGTGCTTGCTAAGTCAGAAATGCAACGCGGTGTTGCAGGCGCTGATACCCCCCCCGGTCAACCATCTATAGTAACTTACAACGCCATCTCGGAGTCGTTTCTTGCACTATTTTTACGAAGGCCTTATTGACGGATAGAGGAAAAAATTATGTATCTTTTAATGATCGAATATCAAATTCGACACATTTCGAGTTACGACACTGTTGTAATAGCAGTGCGATATATAGAGCAGACCACAGGGCATGTACTTTTGGATTTTCTTTTGTGCGCACGAAGTCGCGGGCATTATCTAGTTTGAAAATGAAATTCAACTAAAACAATTCTTAAAGCTCTTCATAAACTCCAGACGTATCATTTAATGGATACATCCCTAAGTAAATAAAGATAAACCGGCCATGTGCGAGTCGGACTCGCGCACGATGGGTTGCGTGCTTACCAAACGGCAAATAAAATCATGTTTGTTCTATGGGAGTCCCACTTAAATATATAATATTTTATTCTGTATATTTATTGAAATTTTAACAGATGACGTAGAAATACATAATCTGTGAAAATATTAATTGTCTGGCTTTCACTGTATATGAGATACAGTCTGCTGACAGGCAGACGGACGGACAACGGAGTCTTAGTAAAAGGGTCACGTTCGGAACCCTTAATATATGTTTGGAGAGGAAACAAAAAAATCATTAATCTTCATGATACTGATGGTTTTTGCGACCGCGTCGAGATTTTGCATTACCCGGAATACGTTTTTTGCATGGCAGCGGACGCGGACATGGGGCTCATTATTGAGTGTTACCTGTATCCGCAGGTATGTGTTCTGCGTGTACGGCTGTGTGGGTAATTTTTCATAGTAGGCTAATGTTTTACATACTCGAGCGCTATCTAGCGGACCTCCCCTGGGGCAGTTTATGTACTGCGGCAAATCAGTGTACAAAAAGTGTTGTACCGTGTACGGTAGACGATAGTATTAGGAGGTAAATGAAATGCTTCAAACAAATTATATTCAGGTTTTACAATATAAAGTAAAACTTCACGGGATACAAAGGGCAAATTAAATGACGAGCTTCCACGAGTAGCGTTGTAGCCGTAGGTGGCTAGTGTCGGGTCCCGCCGCGAACGTTCCGAGTAGCGTTGTAGGCGTAGGTGGCTAGTGTCGGGTCCCGCCGCGAACGTTCCGAGTAGCGTTGTAGGCGTAGGTGGCTAGTGTCGGGTCCCGCCGCGAACGTTCCGAGTAGCGTTGTAGGCGTAGGTGGCTAGTGTCGGGTCCCGCCGCGAACGTTCCGAGTAGCGTTGTAGGCGTAGGTGGCTAGTGTCGGGTCCCGCCGCGAACGTTCCGAGTAGCGTTGTAGGCGTAGGTGGCTAGTGTCGGGTCCCGCCGCGAACGTTCCGAGTAGCGTTGTAGCCGTAGGTGGCTAGTGTCGGGTCCCGCCGCGAACGTTCCGAGTAGCGTTGTAGGCGTAGGTGGCTAGTGTCGGGTCCCGCCGCGAACGTTCTCGTGCGTGCGCGTGGGACGCGAGAGCGTCGCATCGTATGGGAGCTCGCATACTATGTTCAGAGCTAAGGCTGGGACTATATGATCCGGAATCCAGCGGACCCGGGAAAATTCATATCAGAGCACTGAAATTAGAACTCTGCACTAATACAGTAGAGTTGAAAATCGAAGTGTCGAGTTTCTAGCTGTCATATATGGCTTTGCCATTTGACTCGACTCTCGTGTGTTCGATTTTCAGCGCTATTGTATTAGTGCAGAGTTCTAATTTCAGTGCTCTGATATGAATTTTCCGGATATCGGTTCATATAGTTCCAGCCTAAGAGCCAGATCACACCGCGACGATTCGCGACGCAACGCGGCGCCTCATTTTTAAGATAACTATTCAACATTGAACTTTGTTCACCGCACATAAAGATATACGTTTCATATGACATTTATTTATTTATTTGGCATATCAACAATATAGACACAAGGTTACATACTTATCGTTTTGGTCCATTAACAGTGTTCATATCAATTAGAGACATGCGCAACATATTATTTATCTGATTGATTAATGCTACCATCTCACTAGACATCCATAAAGTCGTTACGCACACGGCCATAATAGTTCATAAGTCTGGACTTGGCTTCCTCGATCTTCTGTTTGACGCTGGACTTGTTCTTCTTCTTCGCCATTTCGTGGTGCTGCTTCAGACAAGATGGCGGATAGCTAACGCTGCGGCACTTGATGATGCAGGCGTAGTGGTGCGCCGACAGACGCGGCGTGCGGGCTCTGTTAGAGTCCTCGTAGTTGATCTGGTAGAGACCGAACTTTGTCCTGGAATTGAGATTGTAGGATAGTAGTTTTAGTTTATTATGGATATTTTGCTAGGCCTTAAAACATACGACATTTAAAACCGCTTGTCTCAGGCACTACAGTATTCAAAGAGTGGTTACTTCCTCAGATTAATGTGTCAAACTCCAAGAAAATTTATTTTGTTCAGGATAATAACGATAAGTTTTCAGAGCTACGCGACGACTACACGAAATTGTATATATAATGGCTATATTAGTATATAAATAGTGCATTTTGAGTTCAAAATCTGGACGCCCGGATTGTCTGTCGGACGATAAAATTCTGTGTAGTGCACAAAAAACCTTACGACATTATATCTACTGCACAAAATAAATTTTCTTGACGATTGACCAAATATCTTTAAATAGCTTATCTATATGTAAGTCGGCTATTATTAAGAGAAAGGTTCATATTATATCGTTTGTTACAACACATGCTAAAGGGGAAGAAAGAGATAATAATTAGTCAATCCATACACAATCCACTTTTGTTGAAGCTTTCCGTACACTAATGACATAATTTATATTCTATCAATTTAATATGTCACATATTTACGTTGCAACAAAGTCGTAATTCGCACGTTATACTCAATAAAACACCAAAATCACAACCGAAGAACTAAGAAAAACCTTATTAACACTTTAGTCTTCCTTCCATGTATATTCTTTTTCTAAGGTTACTTGAATAATCAATAGTCCTAAGTTTCTTTGTTAAGCGAATACGCTACAGGTTCCAGCGTACTTTAGTACCATGACTACAATTCACGAAGATTGTTTAAGCCATTAAAGTTAAAAGAGTATTATTTTATTATGAAGATTTTCATATTACGATGACTTACTTATATCCATCGAACCACTCGAAGTTGTCGATGAGAGACCACACGGTGTAGCCGGTGACGGAGACCCCGTCTTCCCTGATGGCGAGTAAAAGCTAAAACAAAATAATACACCATTAAATGATGACGATATCACTGGCCAGTATAAGGCTGGGTATATGTGATCAGGAATCCGGCGGACCCGGGAAAATTCAGAGCACTGAAAATATAACTCTGTGTTAATACAATAGAGTTGAAAATCGATGTGTCGAGTGTCGAGCTGTCACATTTGACTTGACACTTGTTCGATTTTCAGCTCTATTGTATTAGGGTAGAGCTATATTTTCAGTGCTCTGAATTTTCCCCGGCCTTACGGATTCCGTGTCATATAGTCCCAGCCCAAGAATAAACAAACATTCTAAATTCAAAAAGTAATTAATACGCCATATTATATCGAGTTTAAAGAACGTAAAGCAGAAAAGTAACCAATAAAATAATATTTTATATTGTCTGTTCAGGGCCTTTAGTCAAGATGCATTCGATAATTTCGAGGGCGGAGTTAGAAAACAAAATGTATGGGATTTGACATAGGCATCGCAAGCGACATGTCACTTAGCGATGACTTATGTCAAATCCCATACATTTTTGATTCGAAGTTCGCAGTTCGCCGTCGAAATTATCGAATGCATCTTGACTAAAGGCCCAGATCCAATTTAATTTGAATGTAAACAAATTATTAAATTCGAACCCATTTAATGTTTCATTATATTTTTGACGTGATATAACGTCTTATAATTCGATGGAGCCGGCTGCACGCACGAAAAAACATGACTCATGCGGCGTTACCTCGCTCTGAGGCGATCCATTTATTATTATGACGTTGTCACGTTCAACTATCGTCAGTAAACCGACTTTACAGACAACAGATTTTTTTTTATTGCACGATATATTTAAGTTGGTAGCATTATAGCGCGTTATTGTCTCTTTTTTTACGTTAAATCTAAACGGAGAAACCCTCTTCATACTACTATTATAAATGTGAAAGTTTGTGAAGATGGATGGATGTTTGTTACTCTTTCACTGAAAAACTACTTAACGGATTCTAATGAAGTTTAGTATGGTAGTAGCTTAAGCTCTGTATTATCACATAGGCTACTTTCACCCTGGATGTTCCCGTGGGATACTGTAAGTACGCGGGCGGAGTCGCGGACAAAAGCTAGTCCATTATAAACTCAAATTGCTTCTCACCTGATCAAGATATTTGCTAATATAGTCAACTCTAATGTGGTCCTCAAGCTCGTAGCCGGTGGTGGCCACGCCGTTCTCCGTGATGAACATCTCAATGTCTCCGTATTGGTCTTTGAGCCAGTTCACCAGACGGCGGATGCCTTTGGGGTAAATCTGAAAAAATGTTTGTAGCCCCTTAGAAAAAATCTCTCTCTCTCTCTCTCTCTCAGCTATTGTATTAAGCTTTCTTTACTAATGGAATACTTTAATTGGTGAAAGAACTTTGCTATCTTAGCTAATACTCAATTGTAAATAGTAAAGGTAAAAAAAATCATCAAACCTGCTTCCTATGTTTCATCTTATGTTTAATCCTCATCACTACATAGTATAAAACAAAGTTGCTTTCTCTGTCCCTATATCCCTATGTATGCTTTAATCTTTAAAACTACGCAACGGATTTTGATGCGGTTTTCTTTAATAGATAGAGAGATTGAAGAGGAAGGTTTATATGTAAAATAACATTCATTAAATAGTGGAGAAATACTGTTATTTTTGAGGTTTCTAATGTGATGTCGTAAATAATTACATTTTTTTGGGCTTACATTGCAAACGGTGGCTGAACCCTACGAGATAGATCAAAATAATGTACAACAGTTTTCTTCATCATAAAAAAGCCTACAAAAAAGTCCGCGATAGCATATATCTATCTCTTAGGGATAACCCACTATAACCATTTTTTTAACATTTACTTTGATTTAAATTTAATAGCTTATTTACGAAGCGATTTTCAGCAATACAACATTAATCGTTATCCAATTTAGTACCTTAAATATATTGTGCATTTAATATAGATCAATATAGCCCTTTATAGCATGTAATTTAAATGAATATTTTCGAAGATATTACAGATTTAAAGTGCAGGGACATGTCTTGGCGGCACTCGCGAGTCGCGACTCGGTGCTCGCTCAACGAATATTCTGTACTGCAGTTCTTATGGAATAGCCATAGAGGTAGTTGGCCAGTTTTGTTGGAATGTCAAATTATATTTGAATGGCAAATTAAATGATTATTCACTACGTAGTATAAAACAAGTTGCTTTATCTGTCTGTCCCTATGTACATATATTGTATGCTTAGATCGTTAAATCTACGCAACGGATTTTGATGCGGTTTTTTTAAATAGTCTTTTTATACTCAAGCGCGATAGATATAATAATAAAATGTATATCAAGCGGTCGCGCATGTCGCGTCGAGGTGAAAGGGTCCCATTTTTAACCATTTGCATTGGGTAAACCTATAAACATTTTTAATATTGTATCAGAAGTATATTGCTGTAAATAGAGAGTTATTCGCCGAAGTAGTTTTTTCTCCAAGAACACTATACTACGCGGGCGAAGCCGCGGGCAAAAGCTAGTATTATTATAAATGTGAAAGCTTGTGAAGTTTGATTGTATGCTAGATATTATTAATCTTGCGAACAAAAAATAAGTTGGCGACTGCACATGAGCATACTGTATTACTGAATTTGGCAGCGAATTAATATGTTAGCGACGAAAGCACTCAGGTGACAAAAAATACAAAAATCGGCGAAATTTGATTCAAATTGGCACCGAAATTTATAAGTTGGCGACTTAATAGTTGGTGACTATTATACGATGTAAAAAGCAGCAGCTATGCATAATGCAGCTATAGAACCAGATTGGGTTGATATTCAATACTGCTACAAATTCAATTTCTAGGCTACGGAAAATTGCATTTTTGGATACTGTTGGAGTTTGTTTTCCTTTGCGTGTCGTTTTCAAGGTTTTTGGAGGTGCAGAATAATATGAAAATTAAATCTATTTTGAAATTCCAAAATGGGTACATTTTTTTATTTCAAATTAATGGGTGTCCATTTTTAAATTTTAAAATCAATCTACACAATACGTACAACCCCCGAAACCGAGAAAAATTAAAAATGGGAATGTTGTACTCCTTTACGTTTTTTTTTTTATGTGCGCTTGTTTTGCTGCTTATTATGTTTTTTGAATTACCTACATCAGGAAAAATATATGTGCCTATTCTTAAATAAATGTGGACTCTCAAATTGTGGCCACGATGGTTATTTGAGCGCTAAAATAATATCTGTCTTCCAGTTTGGAATATTCAGTGAAAAAAACTGGTATTAATAAGTCACCAGATTTGATTTTTTTTGTTCCTTATATTTTTTTGCCAACTTGGTAATTTAGTATTCAATATTCGGTTTTTTCACACCCAAAATTTGTATATTTTGTCACAAGTTTAAATACATGCCATTTTTATACTTTATATGTTAAAGTAGCGTCTATGTAATCAGTTTCTATATGTGAGGAGAGGAGATATTGTTATTATTGATAGCTGTTGGTCTTCCTAACAAAATAAAATGGATGGATGGATAAATGTATGGATGGCTGTTTGGTAACTTTCACCCAAATACTACTCAACGGATTTTGATGAAATTTGGTGGTATTAGTTTGAGCTCTGGATGAACACACAGGCTAGTTTTTATCCCGAAAAAGTACAGTGTTCCTGTGGGATACTGTATTTACGCGGGCGAGGAAGAAGTTAGTTTTAAAATACTTGACGTCTATTTACCGGATTAATTTGCAAGGCGCCATACGTGGCATTGGGCGGGGGCACCAGAACGGCGTTGAACACCTTGGACCCCTCGATGAACCACGAGCCCGGGCTCTCACCAGCCCGCGCTGACCGGATCATGGACGTCGTGTAGTGGTTGAACGAGAACACATCTGCAGTACCTGAAATGAAACATTACAATCTGTGTGTGATTTAAACGTCGCGTCGGTACAATTAAGAGTCAGTTAAAATTTTATTTCGCGTTATTTTAATCAATGATAGTATTCGAGGAAACTAATTTAGAATGAGGCTGTATAGCCATATCTATACTAATATTTTAAAGTTTTAATTTGTTGAATTTGTTTGTTTGTTTGTAAGTTTGTTTGCACTAAATAGGGTCTGAAACTACTGGATCGATTTTGATGAAATTTGAAACAGCTATAAACTAGACCACGGGAATGACATAGGCTACTTTTTATCGCGGAATATGTACGGGATTTCCGTTTGCGCGAACGCGTGTAAGTTGCGAGCAACATCTGGTAAGTGAGACGGTTTTTAGCATGGTTTCAGTTGGTAGGAAGTACCTTTTATAAATTCTTTTTCTTTCTTTGTAAAAGTCGGTAATCTGGACTCGTCGTAACCCTCTCTTAGACTGACTTCTTTCATTCTCTTTTCAATTGTTTCCGGCCAGCCTCCTTCTTTTGAGAATATGGGATGAGCGTATCTTCCAATCTACAAAAGAGTTATAATATATTTATAATATGTTACATTTTTTTTTCAAAATAAAATTGTATGTTTGCAATATTATAACATTTTTTACAAGATCATTATGTGAATTAATGCTTTTGTAATTTAAATGACTAATGATACCATAAATTGTCTGCCAAGTTCTGCCAGTTCCTCGTGTTCCGGAGACTCGGGTTCAATCCATAGTATATGGTTCGCGATGGACACAGTACCTGTACCGAGAACAGAAATATATTAGTTGATATAGTAACTTAAGGTTCCACAGTCGCTTAGTAAGTGACGAATAGTTTATCCGGATGTTTTGTCGCTGCTTACTTTATACTGAGCGACAGAGACAAAACTTTTGCATAAGCTATTTGTCACTTATTAGACGATTGTGCAACAGGCACTAACATACCTATCACTATCAGTTTCTATAATAAATGATAATTACGTAAAATTGAGTATAAAATCTAACAGCATAAAATCGGAATAAAAAAATGACCGAATGGCAGCCGTGCATAGTATGTATGTATTAACACCGCAACTCACAAACAATGCCAAAGCAGCTTATAATATGACACTATGAACCAATATTACATTATTTAAATTGCAATATTTTGTTAGTTACTTAGTTCGGTGTTTAATTTTTTTCATGGTTACCAATTTGATATTTGACACTAATAACCTACACCCATACGAATAAAAATATTTACACAACGGATAACTTAAACAACGTTGCTATTTTTTTCTGTCATGTGACATTGCCAACGCATCAGACAAAGACAGCAACGTTGTTCTAGTTATGTAAATAGTTTTATTAGTAATGGGGTTAGTTTATAAGTAATATTACACTAACCTTAACATACTTTCTTTAATATCCTCCTTCCTAATAAAAATATTTACACAGTGGATAAGCTATACAATGTTTTGTCCTTGTCGCGTTGGAAAAGTCGCTTGACAGACAAGGACAAAACATTCTATAGCTTATACTCTGTATACTAATTTTCATTAGTAATTAGTAAGGGGGTAAGTTCATAGATAACTGCTATTTGTGGATCATGTAATAGGCTTTTTGTAAACTATCTGTATACAGCATATTGTATTATTCTTAGCTGGAAGCCACCCAAATAAAATAAAATGAAACATATAGGGTACCTTCGTTTGAGGGCCTGAATTCCTCGTCAAATATTCTATACGCTTTAGCGTGTGCCAGCAGCACATACTTATTGCACAGATACGGGGCAAACTTTGCCTCCTGGATCTTTGGAGCAAAAGTTCCGTAGTTGTAGTTATAGTCACAGATCACCGTCGGTTCGTTGATGGTGATCCAGTTCTTGACTCTGTCACCGTAAAGGGAGTATAGAACTCTGGCGTACTGTCCGAACCAATGGACTATGAGAGGGTTAGTCCAGCCACCTGAAATAAGGAGGATTTAGAATTACTTGCATAAAAGTAATAATCTCATTCTAAAGTCAGATTTTTCGAGTCTTCTCTTAAAATAACTATTCAAATGGCGCAAAAGAAAAAGTTTTGAATTATCAGTGTAGGCTTGTGGTTGTAAGTAGTATGATGGGTCAGTGTTTTGCGGGTACCTCACGCAGTAATAACTAAAATGCTTATAAAAAACTAGAACCCGACTACGTATATTATGTAGCCTATGTTATTCCGGGCTATTATTACGAATCTATTGACACCTATTAAGCTATTGCATAGGTTCTATCGCGGGCCTTAAGCGCGGGGACCGAATCCAGAAATTCCGTAACGAAAAAACCTCACGCTCCGTGCATCGTCTAACGTCGTTTCAGTTCGGCAGTCTTCGACACGGCGTTGTGTGCGTGCGATTAGACGTATTGTATGACTCAACGAAACTCGCACGAATCGAGACGAGCTGCTCCGAAATCGGACGAATACATAAGCAGCTGTTTATGAGAAAGTATATAGGTGTATAGGTATTTATGTACAACAGTGAATAGCTGTACTTGTAAAATTTGTGTATAAAGTGTTTTGAATATGAATGAACAAAGTGCATTTATTATTAATGAAGAAAGTCACGAAAAAATAGTGAAAGAAAATGAGTGAGTACTCTATATACATACATTTTATTATTATCACAAATGCAGTATTAATTTTGAATTGAAAATATAATACTGCTATAAAGATAACCTAAATTTTTGATATTAAAATGAGCGATATTAAAAGTAGCCCTCTTTTATACACACAAGCACACACACGCGTATAGTTTACATTCTCAATTTAGATATATATATATATATATATATATATATATATATATATATATATATATATATATATATATATATATATATATATATATATATATATATATCATTCTTCATTATGGATATAACAGATACCAAGCACGTGTACTACTAATATTCAGTACCTTTATTTTTGGTGTATAGATAATGCCCATGAATGCCGCGCAGAGAAAGTCAATAAATAATTATAATTGCATAAGTTGATACAAAATGCTATGCAATAGCTTTACCGCGGCAGTCCCCGAGTGCCACACGTCTTTTTTTTATATTAAAATCGGACCAGTAGTTGAGGCGCTACGGTGAAACATATATATACATACATTTGTCTACCAAAATCCTTCCTTTTGGCTGCGCCGTAGTCGGGTAAAAAATAAAAATGCAAACCGTTTAAGACAGTTTTGTGATATCGCGGTCCTTACCAAGGTCCTGTAAAGCAACAGGGAGGTCCCAGTGGTACATGGTGACGACGGGCTCGATGTTCTCAGCGAGTAGAGCGTCAATAACGTCGCTGTAGTACTTCACTCCCGGCTCGTTGATTATGTCCGTCCATCCACTGGGGAGGATCCTCGGCCAGGATATAGAGAACCTTAAAAAAATGTACTGCGCTTTATCTATTCTCCTCCCTCTTGATAGATATTACTTATAATTTAAAGAAGTAGTTACAAGTGGTAGGAAAGCTTGACAGTGGACAATGCTTTGGGAATTGGTCAGAATTAACAAATTGTTTTGCCGTCAAGTGAACCATAGTTCCTTCTACTTAAACCCCCTTACTAATAAAAATATTTACACAATGGATAACTTAAACAACATTACTGTCTTTGTCTGATGCGTTAGAAAAGTCACTTAACAGACAAAGACAGCAACGTTGTTTAAGTTATCCGTTGTATTAATATTTTTATTAGTAGTAATCTAGCCTGCTCATTGCGAACGATTCCTATTTTAGTATTTGGAATTGTAAATGTTTCGGAGTATAAGTTACTTAGTTCAGTGTTTCTATTTTTTTATGGCTACCAATTTGATATTTGATACTACCCTTAGTTTCGGATAAAATATATCAAGTTACCTGTAGAAGTTCAGTCCGAGCTCTGCAGCCGCCTTGATATCCGCCCGCCACTGGTGGTAGGAGTCCGCAGCCACGTCGCCAGTCTCCTGCTTGAAGATGTTGTCTCGGGAGTGTAGCAGCTTGTCCCAGATGCTCAGACCTTTGCCTAGTCAATATACAATAGAAGAACTATGTACCAGTAGTGAAGGCTGGTTCTCCTTCATAGGGAAGCCCTAGATAGGGATTTGGATGAGGGTTTTCAAAGGCTAAGTTCTATGTAGCAGTGGTGTGGGGTCCTTATAACTCCATTCCTATCGGCTTCAGTTTAATCTAGTAGATAAAATAATGCACCTAGGTACATACCTAGGTACATTATCTTATCTACTGGCTTAATCTGGACCAGGACCTTGTCAAACGCGACAAAAATTGTTTTAAATACGACTTCGGAGCGCATTTTAAAAGTGCAAACAAGTTTTGGACTTAGTGAATAAACATTAAGTTCCACTAAACACGCGTAATATTTTGTGTAGTAGATTAAGTTTGTGAAGTTTATTTTAGCGTTATTAAGAAACTTGAATGGGGAACATGCATCGTTTTTTTATTTGCTTTTCGAAAAGTTTATAATGAGCCAGGAAATATTGTCTTGGCAGTAGCATATCTACGATCAACCGTTGGCGAAATACAGTCATCACAAAAGTGAGATAGTCGGACAGCATTAAAAACGCTCCATACAAAAAATGATGCACGAGTGATGTCACAGCAATGAAAAGAAATTAATTTTTTTATTCCCAAATGAAACTTAACAAGCTTTTTTCTGAAAGTCACAGAAAACGCTACCACCGATTTAACCCTAACCCGCCGAGAAGAACCGTTGTAAGAAACTCGCACGGGGCCATCTTTTAGCAAAAAGATGGAAAATTGATCTTTTGAAAGAAATATATATTTAACATTGTAAACTTGAATCTATGTTAAATATTAAAAAAAGTCATAAGTACACAAGTACATAGAGTCAGACATGTCCCTACAAGGCTGTCTTATTCCCAAGGTGTGCAATTGTTAACAGAATCATTTACTTTATAATAACCTTTAGCACACAAACGTTCTTTGGCTAGTTTTTTAAATTTATTAATAGAAAGGTCCTATTGTATACGCTACAATGACCCTTAAAAGATTTACTTACTTTGCTAAGTCTTATAACTGGTACATCTAGCTTATGTTTATTTCAAGTATTTATACAATGATTATAACTTTTCTTCTTGAAATAGCTTAAGTTTTTTCCAACATATAATAATGTTTCCAACATAAAATAATTATCCAAAATATACTGAGAAGCTACAGTCAATGCACCTATTTCTTTAAACTTTTCTCTCAGAGATTCAAAAGGGGACATTTTATAGATAGCACGAATAGCTCGCTTCTGAAGCACAAATATTGAATTTACGTCGCAACATTTCCCCATAAAAGTATGCCATTCTACTATGAAAGTAGCTGAAATAGACCATGCGCGCCGTTTATTCATATGAAATTTCTCTAATTTTTCTGACTGCATATGCTGCATAACTGAGTCTATTTGCTAGGTTAGCAATACGAGGATCCCACCGTAATTTACAATCGTAATACCTAGGAACACAGTGGAGTCTACAAAGTTCATTTTCTCATCATTGAGTAGTAAACTGGTTTGTACTTGCCTAATATTTGGCAAGCTAAACTTTCAACATTTTGTGTTATTTGCATTTAACACTAAATTATGAACACTAAACCAGTTTACTATATTTGAGAGAGCGCTAACCTCATCGTAATTTGATTGTTGTCGCTTCACATTAAATATTAGTGAAGTGTCATCGGCAAAGAGTATCTTGAACTAGACAAGGCAAGCAGTTGAAAACGTATGAAGAAAAATAGAAAATTGATTTTATTAACTTAAATCCGTACTGTGTTTGTGTATATCATTGTGATTACAAAAAATATCACAAATAACGTAAGGATAAACAGTAATTTTCGTTTTTCAATCATATCAAAAAAAAATTGTCCTGTAACTTTTTAATTAAGCAACTGATTACTATACTTTTTTGCAATTTTCTGTCCATATTTATGTTCCCTTTCCGAAAATATGAGTGTTTTATAATTTAAAACAAATGCATGTTCCCTAATTGTATTATATAATGAGTTACTGCACCATCAGCATCCCAGCCTCCTTCTATTTGGTATGACGAGGTGGCGGCTCCGAATTTGAACTCCGGTGGAAACTGCAGACTACATTGAATTCGCGGAAGGATGAGGCTGCGTGAAAATAATTTAGTATCAGCTTGATAGTTTAAAAACTATGTTAATTTTGGGTTAATCTCCAAAAAACTTGACTTCTGTTGAGATTGATGATGGTTTTCTAGCTCTACACGGAATTTTATCGTCTGACAACCAATTTATTTCTTTTATTGCCCCCTTCAAACTATTTTTTAATCTGTGCCTTATTAAAATTGGCTGCCAGACGATACAATTTCACGTAGTGCTCAAAAAACCTGCCGTCATTATCCTCAAGGGAAGTAAACTTTTTTGGAGATTCAAAGTTTTATAAGGACGCACTTAGCGCGCTACTATTAAATTGAAAGTAAAATGAATACTCACCATATCGCTACTACACTGTACGAAATCATTTTTACAATTGAAGCAAATTAAGATGAACCAAACAAAATTCGTATGTTGATATTAATGGTAATCTTGCATATTTCCGCTCCTGGAGATAATTACGAGATACGAAAAATAAAATTATCGCAACGATAATTTTATTTTTATATACTCATTGTTTCCCATCCGCATGATCACCTTCAGATCACTACACAATTATTATTAAAATTCAGGATCAACTTAAACAAGTCCAAACTATTTTGATTTATTTCAATGATTATCATTGACTAAGACTGGTTCTTAATCTGATAAAAAAATCAATTCATGTGTGTATAGGTCAACTTTTCTCACCAAGCTGAGCTCCGCAAACGTTGTTGGGACAGGATTTCTTGTAAATACAGCTCTTTTTAGGTTATCCCACACGTGTTCTATCGGATTGAGGTCTGGGCTACGTGCTGGCCAATCCATGGAACGAATCTCAACCTGACTAAAGTATTGCTCAACTTGTCTCGCTGCGTGCGGACGAGCATTATCCTGCATCAGAATGAAGTTTTCACCTACAAATCCGCTAAAAGTGGTACCTTTTGATGAGGGTCCAATATCTCCGTTATATAGCGATGTGATATAAAACCACTGTTACCACGGCCATGTGTGTCTGCGTCAATAAACACAAGTTCAGTTCGAGCATCCATCGATATGCCGCCCCAAACTATACAAGACCAGCCTCCAAATGGAACCCTCTCCTCAATGCAATTTTGAGCATATCACTCTCCTCGTCTACGGTAGACTAGTCTGCGACCATCAGCACTGTGCAAATAAGTCCTACACTCATCAGTGAATAATACGGAAGCCCATTGCTCTTCAGTCCAATTTAAGTGTTCACGAGCAAATCTCAGTCGAGCTTGCCTTGAGCTGCTAACAATTTTGGTCCATTTGTGGGTCTGAGAGGTGTGATATCACGCTTTTTTAGCCTTTTTCTTTTATGGTTCGTGCATTAACTGCTACGTCACGTACCTGGTGGAGCTCATTTTTAATGTTTATAGACGTTAAAAACCAATTTCGTAAGGAAGTTGTCACAATAAACCTGTCGTCACGAAACGTTGTCACCCGAGTTCTGCTGGTTCCACGTCTTCTTATGATTGAACCTGTCAGCATAAACCTGTAAACTCGGGAAACCGTAGACTGGTTTACCTTTAAATCTGCAGAAATTGTTCGTTAGCCTAGGCCTTGCTGCACTAGAGCAACAACTTGTGCGGCTTTTTCGGACGATACGTTCATATTCGTGAGAGAAAAACGTGTTTAAAATGAAAACAGACTAGCAATTAAACAATTAGTAACGATAATTCAACATGTAACAAAACAAAAAAAAATAACCATCAATCACAACAATAACGTAACAACGAGTTAATCTTTAGTAAATTGACAAGATTTCTTCTATAGAATATTTTGTTTCTTTTGTGACAGTACCATATTTAAATTTGATTTTGTTTCTGTGTTTATAAACCAGCCTTTATTTTCCAATGATAATAAATGTAAAAAGTTTGCATATTTCGTAATAAAATTTGATTGAATGTGTTCTTGCACTATGATGCAGTTTATGTGTCCGCCAGTGTATGACCAAGAACAAAATATAAAATTTAACTTTCGAATTCTAATCAGATTTTTTTTTTCAACAGATGTCAATAATATGACGTGTCAAAACAAAATAAAAATAATGGGTCCCATTCACAGGCAATCGATTGTTACGATCAAATTGGAAATCAATTCGTAAAGGTTAATTGTTAACAACGAACGCTTTAGTTGTTAAGTTAATTTATATACTTTTTTTCGTACTTTTGGCGCCCACCGCAGAAAATAGCGGGTGTGAACTATGCATTATACACACTTATACTACAAAATGAAATTTAATTTATCAGTAAGAGTGCAAGATACAAGTGTAGTCAGGCTAGCGTGGGAGATCCCACGCTAGCCTGACTACACTTTAGCTTAAAAATTTACTTGTATATGCAAAGTTTAGTTAGGCGGGCCTCGGATCTCAGGCTATATTCATCATTCATCTTAACCGATTTACTTGCAACTACGAATCCAGTAAATGTTTAAATTGTAAAGACTAAATCGATCGATCGCTTGTGAGTGGGATCTTTAAATCAAAACCACTAAGGAGTATTGATATCAACTTTAATGCAAATCGCTCCCAAACAACTTTTTTCCCTTTTTCAACCCCGTTGCGGACGAATTTCAACCAACTATGATACACATATTCCATTAATTCTATTACAGAATGTTTGTGCAAAATATGAAGTAGATTGGACCAAGGAATCACGTTGCCCCATATAACCCCCCCCCCCCCTTTCACCCCCTTAGGTGTCGAATTTCGGAAAATGCCTTCTTATCGGATGCCTACACATTACAAAGAGTATGCCCTGCAAGTTTCAGTCTCTTACGATCAGTGGTTTTGGCAGTGCGTTGATCTGTCTGTCATTCAGGACAAAGGATTTTATATGTATAGATACTGTTCGTTGTATACTTAGTTTTACATGGACTTATTAAAATAAAGTATTATTTACCTACGTATTTTATTTACGTAACTGGAAATTATTTATTAAAGGTGGCTTAGGACTATCCTAAAGCCTAATTTGGTGGCTTTAGGATGTAAAAAACTAAAAATATAAACTGACATCTAAAGTTGCCAGTATAAATGCGAAAGTGTCTGTCTGTCTTGCCCTCCTCACGCTTTAACCGCCGAACCGATTTTGTTGAAATTTGGTATGGATATACTTTAAGTCCCGGCGAAATGTAGGCTCCTGCGCTATATACGAATTTCTTACTCATTAATATTATTATTTAATAATAAAATAGGTTTTATACATAAATGTTTTACTGCAATAGTAGTTCAATGTCTCCATAATTTAGGCTTTTTAACCAATTTAGTATAAGTTTTTTACATTTTCTGTATGAAAGTGAGTAAATGTGTTGTAACCGATTGATTTTATTGTATAATATGTTAGAATGTATAGTAAATTGTTGTTTAGCAAAAGATGTACGGACCGAAGGCTGAAATATAACACAACGAGGGTTTCTTTTATTTAATATATCTGGTTCTACTTTAGTATTTTGATGTACTTTCAGTATTGTTTGTAGTATATATAGTTTTTTTACTGTTAATACATTAGCTTCTTTGTGTAATTGTTCTGTACTACAGAGAATTTTCTTTTTTAGTATGATTTTGAGTAACCCTCTTTGTGCTCATTCTAAATTTAAAATGTGGGTTTTGTATGAACCTCCCCAGACCGTGATAGAATAAAGAATTACAGATTGAACTAAGGCGGTATAGATATTAGTGATGAGTTTAATATCCATAATGTTTCTTAACACGTTCGAGGACAGAACGAAATTATACGTCATAGTTCGAAATTTTGATATGGCACAACGTACGATGACGTCCAAATAACATTTGGATTTAACGGCGGAACGTTCATTTCCGATTAACGTTCAAGTTAAAATCCCATTGAATGTATCTTGTGTCACAACATGTAAAATTCCCGAAGCTCTACTGTCACGTAGAGTAAGTTTTAAACTATTTCAAATAAGTGCCGATGACAGTTGGCGGTAACCTTACTCGTACACGCACAACGTGTTTATGCGTCCCGCGCGCCTCCCGCGCTCCTACATTCAGTGCGGCTGCGTCACTGCGGAGGTGCGCTCGCGTCCGGGTAACATTTTGTGCTGTATCGTAATATTTTCCCCGACAAAACATCGTAAGTATTTAGTTTATTTTATTTATATGTTATTCCTTGGCTAGACAAAATATTATTTAACTATGAATTAATAATTTTATACTGAGAAAATGGATTATTTTATGTGTTTTAGATGAATAAGCGCAAAATAAGACTGATGAGCATTTTCGATGATTCCGATAACCGACGTGGATCCTTACCAAGATGATGATGGAGAATATGGTTCGGATAAAGATTTTGATCCACCAGGAAATACATCAGGTAGTTAAAGTTCTTATTTTATAATTTACCGACAGAAATCGTCAAATACTACTGCTAAGGGTCAAAATCAAATCAAAATCCAAATCAAAATCAAATTTGGTCGGCACTTCAACTCAGAAACTTGTTACCTTTGAACCTAGTAGCGATGAAGACGACATACGATCTGTTGAGAGTGATCATTCGCTCACTGTGAACTCACCATCACCTCAAGCTCCTACCTCATCACATTTTGCAAGAGGAGGGTTATGACTAAAGTTCCTCAGAACAAATTTTTCCTCTAGCCAAACGGTTAAAATTGGTTAAATCTCCAACAACCATCGTACCAACTGTGAATCAAAGTTCCAATGAAGTAACTCTACCGGAACCTGAAACTATTATACCTCCTCAATATGTGGCTTCATTGACAAATCTGGATAACCATTCTTCACACAACAACTCTCAAAATGAGACATTGGGTTTGTAGACTTTATCCCTAATTTCTAATGTCTTGGCTGAAAACTGTGATAATACAGGTGAATTTAGACTTGACAACCTACCGCCTTTATTCAACGAATCTCAAAATGTGTTATTTATTTGTATAGAAAATACAAAATACAGTAAGAAATGGGAATTTTTACATTTTAGAGAAGATTAAAACCGAATTTAATTGGTATTAGCCATTCTCAAAGACCCGAACTTTTAGTGAAGCATTCCAAGAACGACAATAGAAGAGTTAATCGGACAGTTTACCCAGAACCGGCCTCGACACAACCCGATAATTATAGCAGTAGTGGACATTGGCCTGAAAAGATTTCACATCCGCCTGGTTCCAAAAAATCTGAGTACTACCTGAAATGCAAAATGTGTGCAAAGAATAAACGCCGCAAAGAAACTGGATTGAGATGCAAGGGGTGCAAAGATAAGCCCGCACTTTGCGCATTATGCTTTGAAAAATGGCACAAGACGTTACTAGTTCCTAGTTGTTAGAAATGTTAGTAATTTTTTATTACTGGTTTTAGATTTTGATTGTATGATTACATTTTATTTTTATGCAGAGGTTGCTTTTTTGTGATAAATATAAATAATTATGCGAACGAATGCTTGTGTAAAAAAAATTAAGTAAAAAAGTTTCTACCTAATAATGTTACGAGTATGTTATGTACCTAATAATGTTATGATACGAAAGACTGAATTATTTTATTAGTTGTTTAAGATTTCGATTGTTTTGTTGTATACATTTTATTTTTATGCAGATGTTGCTTTTTTATGATAAATAGATATTATAAGTAATTATGCAAGCGAGAATGATTAGAATGAAGAGTAAAGTATGAAAAGATTGTACCTAAGATTGAAAAATGATTCTTATAGAAATACATTGTTGATTTTCGTATTTTGACTTTTATTTGCATTTATTATTTATTTATTTACACGTGCTTTATGATAAAACGTTAGATACCTAGAACATATACTGACGTTGTTATACAGGCATAATATTCCATCTCATGTGACATGAGAAACTGTTTTGAAGCGATGGTCGGCATAGGACGTTGTAACGTAATGATGTGGTTGTCTCAAGACTAAAAGTGACAGAACGTTATTTCACGTTCGACGCATACATACGTTGTGATGGTACTGCTTGTCACCAACATAATATGACGTGCCAGAACGTATATACACGTTGGACGTTATGACACGTTGTGTCCGTACACGTCTAGTTCATTTTACTTTTAATGACGTAACGTATTGATACGATGACGTGATTAAACGGTTGTGTCATGATGTTTATAAAACAATATGTTTTCATGGGACGCTACGTACTTATACGTCGTATAATTTGTATGGACATTTACTGTGTCATTTTGGTATACAGTCTCAAGTGATAGCGTCCTCGAACGTGTTAAGTATCGAAATAGCCCGGTTAGTTTTCTTATGCGAGATGCAACAGCTGTAAGTTGTGGGATCTATGATAATTTACTGTCGAAGATTACACCTAAATATTTTGTAGAATTTACCCTTTCTATTGTTTGACATGTGCAGTTGCTAGTTATTTCATTGTTACAAAAGTGGGCAGTTATATTAAAATTACTGGGGGCTTGGGTTGAGGAATTAATAGAAAATGTTATATAATTACTTTTATTTGTGTTCAATGTTAGTGAATTTATTCTTAGCCAGTCTATAACCTTATGAAGTCCAGTTTCCACACATTTAAACACTGTGGGCCAACTCGTGTCGTCAAAAAGTAGTGCTGTATCGTCAGCGTATGAAATAATAGTGCCATTAAGCAATTTTAGATTTGTTAAGTCATTAATAAATATCAGGAATAGGGTTGGGCCAAGCGCGCTGCCTTGAGGGATGGAATATTCAGAAGTTATCATTTGGTCGCTGGTGGTATTTGAATCTTATTTTACTTGTTGTGTTCTACCGGTCATGTAACTCGTCATATGATCTAGAAAAGGGCCCCGATTCCTATTTTTTCCATTTTACGAAGGAGAAGTGGAATATAAACTGTGTCAAACGCTTTTTTTAAGTCTAAAAAAATACAAGCTGTTTTCTTTTTAGTATCAATACTTTTTGTAATACGCCTGACAAGATCATGTATGGCATCTTCAGTACTAAGACTCTGTCGAAAACCGTATTGGTATGTTGATAATAGATTATTTTTATTTAAATATTTTAGTACACGTACATTAATAAGCTTTTCCAGAATTTTTGCTATCACTGGTAACACCGATATGGGTCTATAGTTATTAATGTCCTGCCTACTACCGTTCTTAAAGATTGGGTTTATTAAAGATCTCTTCAATACCTTAGGAAATGTTCCACTTCTAAATCTGGTAACACATA
The DNA here is from genome assembly GCA_963565745.1 of Phengaris arion. Lineage (NCBI taxonomy): Eukaryota > Metazoa > Arthropoda > Insecta > Lepidoptera > Lycaenidae > Phengaris > Phengaris arion. The sequence continues at coordinate 12,587,635 of OY751432.1, forward strand.
AGTGTGTGATAATGGGTATTAATAGGGATTTAGCCATTTTTATAAAGTTGGTGGGGATTTCATCCCAGCCAGCAGCAGATTCTGATTTCAGGCTTGATATTATTTCATTTACTTCCGAAGCGCCGGGCTCAATAGTGCCTATTGTATGCGGGCTAGATGGTAAACTATCTAGGTATTGATTAATTGACTGTTGGTTATTTTGTATTTTTTCAGGTAATAATTTACCGATACTATTAAAATGATCATTGATCCTTATTCCTAAGATTTATTAATTCTATATTAAGGCTTATTTCTTTGTGCAGGTTAGATAAGTTTTTTATACAGTTCCATAAAGTTTTATTACTCGACTTCGCCTTGTTAAGAAGTTCTCTTTCATAATTGATTTTAGCCTTTTTATAATTAAAATATATAAAAATGTCTATCGTAAGTATAGAAATTACTGTAATTTCTATACTTACGATAGGTTATTTTAAAGGTATCATTGTCATCATCTTGTCTAAGCTTAATCTGTAAATAGTTTCTGTTTTTATACACTTAAGTATGCCTGGCGTAATCCGCGGTTTGATAATTCGCTTACTATTTGGTATTTTAATAAATTTTGTTTTAATAATTCTGATATAATTGAGGTTGGATCCGTTGCCAATTTGTCTACGTTATTAATTGTAAATACGTCATCTGTGATTTTAGATCTAAGGGTTTGTAATGCTGCTGAGTAATCAATATCAATTTTAGTTTTTGAGGGCTTGTGTTGTTTTAATTTAGTATAAACAAAGAGAGAGATAATTTTGTGATCTGTAATAGTAGTGTTGAGTACCGAGATAAAACCGGTGTAAGAAATAGGGTTAAAATAGGGTAAATAAATAGTTATAATAGGTAGTTAAAATAAATATGATCCAATCAGCTTTTATTCCTTGTATCAAATGTATGTCCTGGTAACAAACCGTTTGACGCCAGCATGTCAATATAAAAATCTGAGTAGGTGTTGTTACCTTCAATTATGTTTATATTTATATCTCCTATAATAATTATGTTTTTATCTTTTAAAGGTGATGAGAGTAAATAATTGTTTAACGAGGTAATAAAATTATTAGGGTTGGTTTCTGATGGGGGGCGATAAATACAAATGATAAAGTGGTGTGGTGTGGATACTTCAGGGCAAGAGGCACCTGTAAGTGGGATTTCTTTGACGGTATGTTTAACTGTTTGATTAATAAATAAGACCACATCGTCATTCTGATTTACTTTCCTAATCGAGTGATACGTTGTGTAACCCAACTTTATTGGTAGGGGTCTATAAGCATTAATTCGGCATTCTCATAGTGCAATTGTATCGATTTTGTTCTTGAGGATACTTAAATTAATATCCAGATCATCGATGTTTGAAGTTTTGTGTATGCTACGTATATTTTGGGAGATTATAGTAAGGTCAGGGATATGGGTAGGTAAGTGATCGTGAATATTTTCAATTTCGCATTGAATCGCAGTAATATTGCTTGTATTATCCATGTCATCCGATATATAATTATTATTTGTTTCAAATATAAATGATTAATAATATTTTTAGTATGTTCCCAGTGAACACATGACTTTGAAGTGACGTCATGTACAGGTCATATACAGGTCACAGTTCACACAACAAATTACAACGTAAGTATGACATAATTGTGACTATGTTTGATGACTTTCGTTTTATGTCATTGTATGACTTCACTATGACCTCATATTGACATGAAACTTGACTTCTATATGATGCCCTTTGTATAACTTAACTGTTACATAATATATATTATATCATATTTTCATCAAAATACGTCATATTAGAGTCACAATTTTATGTATCATTTATGTAATCATTAAGTCATATGATTACATAAGATACATGTCAGGTTCCTGACGTAAAACTAATATGATAATACCATATTTATCTCACCTCATTAATAAAATGCGCTTCTTATGTCTTCATGTAAACTACATAACGAGATAAATGCGGTCTTCATCAATATACAGACTGTTTATGCGTTAGATTTTAAGTTAATTTTCTTAAGATAGATCACGCTAGATCACACTATAGGTAAAGCGAACCTATTTGTATAAGATGTTTATGAGGGCCTTACTTATATGAAGTATTTTTGGATTGTAAACCAATCAAGAATAAAGTTGAATTATAACTAACTTGGTGTTTTAGTGAAAACCAGCAGTAACTTAATATAGTGGATTAACTATGTGTTAAATGTGAACACAGACTTAGATTTTAAATGTTTTAAACGTGCATAATTATGTCTTACCCACGTAAAGACACGGGCAAAAACTAGTAGGCGTTCTTGTAAAAACAAGAAATCAATATGAAATGTCGATTTTAATTTCAAGTTAAATCACAGCGAAGTCAATCCGAGATCACATGAAGGTAATATTTACGGACAAAAAATTCATATATAGTCATATTTACGTCAGAGTTTTACGTAAAAGTTTGACGTCAAGAGGTATGAAATAATGACTCACATATGATCTATAAGTGACTTATATCTTACGTAAATCATGACATGAGATGATGTCATTCTGATGTAAATTTTACGTAAATGTGTTTACTGGGTTATGACTACAAGTTAATGTATGCATTAAGGTAAGATAATGATACAAAATTGTATACCATAATATAAAAACTTGTATATCATAATATAAAATGTATTACACACGATAAATAATAAATAAAATATTTTCAATGTATATAGAGCACGTTTTTATGTAAATACTGGTTAGTTATTTGTTTTATAGTGTAAGGTGTGAAATTTGTGTATAGTTTACAATAGTTATAAGTAAAGAAATCAAAATTACATACATGACAACATACATATCTTGTTAGTGAAATTATATTTACTTGAGCGTGGACACTTCGCACACTAATAACGGTTTCAAAAATTCCATAGGATAGGTAAAGAGAAAGTCATTTAATTGCAAGCTGATGAATTTGAGATTCGGACTTGATAGGGATTATCGGTGAGCTATCATCTTGGCGCAGGTACACTTTGTCGTAATTCATCCAGCAGTATTTAAAGCCTTTTATTCTTTTTATGTCTCTCGCCAGAAAATAAAGTCTGGCTGCCAGTGGTGTCAGGCTTTCGGATATATATATTGGTGTCTCCGCCGTTTTCATACCCAGATGGTTGAAGGTGAATTTATTTGTTTTATATCTTATATTAAATGTTTTTGTCGCCTTCATAACTTCATTTTTTATAAAAATATTGGTAAATTCAACTATTATAGACATTTTTCATTCCTATTCTTATTAATTTTAATCTTTTAGTCTTTTATATCTGATTTTTCTAAACTTATGCCGATATTTTTACATAAGTTACTTATCAATATATGCAGGTCTTTCCTTGTTTCAACTTTTAATGGTATATTCTTTATTTCAATGCTTGTGTTTTTGTCGTTATTAAATTTTTCTTCCATTCTGTTTTCTAATGTTATTATTTGCTCTTTGTCCGTTTTAGATTGGTTTTCTAGGAATGTTATTTTATCTTTGAGGTATTTGTTTTCCTCGCAAAAGAATGTGATAGTGGAATTCAGATTGGTGCTTAAGATAGTTTTTGATTGATCAGCCTGAGCGTCAGTGAATGTTTTGAGCGAGTTGTCTATTTGTTCCTTGAGCTCCATTTTTATCACCTGGATTAGAGAATCTGTACACTCAGAAGATCGTTTCCTTTTGCAGCTCATGATTACGTTATTAGCTGGTGACGCGCTTGCGTTATCTATCGGAGCGGTGATGTCAGGCGCAGCTGGAGTTTGCATATTATTGTTTTTATACACACTCTCTGTGTAACGTAGTTGCATTTCCTTTCCGTAAAATTAATTATTTCGGCGTTACTCGTGTCATCTATGATTTGTATGCTTAATAATTTATTCATTCAGAGGCTTTAGCGCCATCTATCGGCGCACGTCCTTACTAAAACGGCGTTAGCCTTGCTTTAATATTTGATTCATAGATCGAATTTAATTCCGTCTTAAATCTTAAAAAATAATAATTTAATTTTGATTAATAATGAAAATACAGTAGATTTGTATTATTATATTACATAATATATTGATTAAATTATTGATATAATATCTTTTTATTTTGATTTCTGGATTTTTTATCTTTACGCTTTAGTTTATAGTTGTCAAAAGTTTTAAAAAAAGACGAAGAAGGGTATTTATGGCACTTCTTTGATTGACGTTTTCCTTTTAGAATAAAAATTCTTAATCTCGTGTTCACGGTGAGTTTATTTTATATCTGTGTTGTGAATATTTGGAAAATCACGCTTGTATTAAAACGGATTATTCTTTCATGTAAAATTATTACATCTTGGTAAAATTATAGTATCTTGGCCATACCACGTGGTATCAGTTGTAGTTTCATCTCACGTTCTTGCATTGTTAAAATATTAGGATATTTGTATCCATGCCTTAATAATTATTCTGTATATCATCTATTATCTTGTGATGGTCACACAGCCCGTGATTTTGATCGTTTGGGATTAAGATCACGCTGTGTGACGGGACTCCTACCCACACGTTTTTCATGAATTTTTCAGGGATCTATACACCGGGTTCAAGACACCGATTACAAGGACTTAGCTATTTTCCCACATCTGGAGTTCTGAGTGCCGCTAGATATTCCGGACTTTACAACTTGGTTTTGAAATCAGTCTGCACCGCCCCTCTTGGACGACCTATCGACGACGATTGGCGCAGCGGTGACAGAGAGACGCTACCAGACGTTGGAGCCCCATCTCGCTCTCTCGCCACGTGCTAGACTCCTGGACTAAGGACCTGGACTCCTCAGCTAAGTTCCCAGGTGGTTTAAAGCCCCTTCGATTCCTACAGACAACAAGAGGCTAAACCAGACCGTATGGCCTTCTGCCCACGACCCTTATTTTTCTTTATATATATTGTCACGGTAAATACATGTTTTATTTTAATTTAACCTGTAACAATCGGCGCCCATAAACGTGGTTTCATCTGGTTTGGCATCTGGTGTCTCTTCCTGGGTCTGTGTGTCCAGTATTTGGTGTTTGTCTTGTGCCGTCTTGAATATCCAACTCTCCCAGTATTCTTACCCGTCTGGGCCCGGGGTAGAATTGGTTCAGGTTACGTAACGGACACGTGTAAGAGGCAGGCAACGCTACAGCACACACCCTCTGTTTTTTTTTTAGGGTTCCGTGATACATAAGGAACCCTGTGTTTTTTTTCTCAGTGGACACAATATTAAATTTATAAAAACTATTAAATATATTATTTGTTATTAAATATATTTATTATAATTCTTTTTTCCGTCTTGTCTTTTTGGCAGGATATTGATATTCATTTTTATATTGTATATTATTTATTTTATCATACATATTATTTATTTTACACATACCCACACACCATACAGGCACACACATCAACATCATCTTAAATGATATTTATATGCTTTTTGGCTTAACTTTTACATAAATTTTAAATTAACTTTTTTACTTCTTCAACATAAATATTTACATATAACCTTAAATTCGTATTCTAAATTATTTTGCTATTGACTTATCACTTTAACTTTTACTTAACTTTAATTTAATCTTAACTTACTATGAGCGTTGGATATACTTAGAGTAGTAACTAGTAACCTTATTGTTGTAGTGTAAAGTTTAAAATTGTTAATAACTTTATACTGTTTGTTTTTCATCTTACTGTATATGGTTTGTACCATATAGTCTGTAGAATTTGTTGTTTTGTAGTTAGTTATCTAAGTACTGATTACAAATTATATTTCTTTTGTTTTTTTTTTTGAGAATACATCTGATTATTTTTGTATTTTCTCAACACAGATATACTCACCGTTAGGTTTGTGAATATTTTTTCTTGAATTTACTTGGTAATTTAACTTTTAAAATTGAATTTAACTTCTGATAAATTCCTGATAAATTCATTGACTTATTTTTGAAAAACTTGATTTCTTTAAAACTTTTGAATTTACTTAGTTAATTAACTTCTTAAAAAATTTTACTTTTGACAACTTACTTAACTTTGGAAAAATCTTTAATATATATATTTTTTTCAATGTCTGGAAAAATAAAATTTGTTTTGCTTAAAATGACTGAATTGGAGTATGGAGTTTTGATTAGGAATATTATACCAGCTGTTACTGTTGAGGAGTTGTGTAGGTGTACACTTTAGTTTGGCAGCACTTTATCCATCTCGGGATATTTTTTTGGATTCTTTCTATTATAAAGGGTCTTTCTTTTGCTGCCAATACTATTATACTACTTTATATTGGCTGCGCTCTATCCACCTAGGATATTTTTTTTTTGGATTCTTTTCTTTTATAAGGGGTCTTTCTTATGCAGCCAATACTGTTAAAGTGGTATGTTACTTTGTTGGAAGGCTAGTAGTTTCGCGTTTTTTTTGCTGTTCGTTATCTCTTTAATAACGTTTTAGCTTCGACTTGTGTTGTTCTACCTCTGTTACGGAGAACAATACTCGTGTGTTAGGGCGTCTCGAGTCACAATGTTTATGACCAGATGCAATATGAAAGTTGAAGTAAGTATGTGATGTGCAATTTTTATGTATGATGACGTATGAATATAGGTGAATTTGGTATGGTGTGAAAAGGTTGTCGGTTTTATGCGTGTAAACACTAGACTAGCACTATCTTCCAGTTCTAATTTTTTTTTTTTTTTCCTAATTCTTAATTTTGATAATTTGGTGAATTTTATTTTCCAAAGGCCTAAAGTATCTTTTATATATATATAGCTTAATAGCTATTTCAGGATTTTTCCTTAGAGCACTCAAAATCCTTCGGTAACAGGGGGGGATATGTAACGTAGTTACATTTCCTTTCCGTAAAATTAATTATTTCGGCGTTACTCGCGTCATCTATGATTTGTACGCTTAATTATTTGTTCATTCAGAGACTTTAGCGCCATCTATCGGCGCACGTCCTTACTAAAACGGCGTTAGCCTTGCTTTAATATTTTATTCATAGATCGACTTTACTTCCGTCTTAAATCTTAAAAAATAATAAGTTAATTTTGATTAATAGTGAAAAAACAGTTTTGTATTATTATATTACATGATATATTGATTATTGATATAATATCTTTTTATTTTGATTTCTGGATTTTTTATCTTTACGCTTTAGTTTATAGTTGTCAAAAGTTTAAAAAAAAAGACGAATTAAGGGTATTTATGGCACTTCTTTGATTGACGTTTTCCTTTTAGAATAAAAATTCTTAATCTCGTGTTCACGGTGAGTTTATTTTATATCTGTGTTGTGAATATTTGGAAAATCACGCTTGTATTAAAACGCATTATTCTTTCATGTAAAATTATCACATCTTGGTAAAATTAGTTGTCAATTATTTGATTGGTCATACCACGTGGTATCATATTTTGTAATTTCATCTCACGTTCTTGCATTGTCAAAATATTAAGATATTTGTATCCTTGCCTCAATAATTCTGTATATCATCTATTATCTTGTGATGGTCACACAGCCCGTGATTTTGATCGTTTGAGATTAAGATCACGCTTTGTGACGGGACTCCTACCCACACGTTTTTCATGAATTTTCCAGGGATTTATACACCGGGTTCAAGGCACCGATTACAAGTACTTATAGCTATTTTCCCACATCTGGAGTTCTGAGTGCCGCTAGATATTCCGGACTGTACAACTTGATTTTGAAATCAGTCTGCACCGCCCCTCTTGGACGACCTATCGATGACGATCGGACGCAGCGGTGACAAAGAGACGCTACCAGAAGTTGGAGCGCCATCTCGAACTCTCGCCACGTGCTATACTCCTGGACTAAGGACCTGGACTACTCAGCTAAGTTCCCACGTGGTTTAAAGCGCCTTTGATTCCCACAGACGCCAAGAGGCTAAACCAGACCGTACCGACTTCTGCCCACGACCCTTATTTTTCTTTATATTGTCACGGTAAATACATCTTTTATTTTAATTTAACCCGTAACATCTGTAGGTGATAATGAATAACGAGCGCAGGTATTGTACAAGTTTTGATAAGGATGGCAATTATGACAACTGTCCTCTTTCCGCGGGGTGTTAAGGGGTGATGGTTGTCGGTCACGTTGTATATGCACTGAGTGTTTAGAATGTTCTTTCACTTGAAACTTGAACTTTTGCACTTAGGATTACGGTACACAATTGTATAAATGTTTATTTATTATTTCACAGGCAATGTAACACACGTCCGCTCCGTAGCACAGCTGAGATGAAAGAGTATGAGAGATGGATGGATGTATGAATAGATGTTTGTTACGCTTTCATGCAAAAACTACTAAACGGATTTTAATGAAATTTGGTAGAGTAGTAGCTTAAGCTCTGGATTAAAATATAGGATACTTTTGATCCAAAAAAGTAGAGTTTTCTCGTGGGATACTGTATTTACGCGGGAGGAGCCGCGGGCAACAGCTAGTGTAGTATAAAGTATTCAGTGATACAGTGGCCAAGGCTGGTTCTCCTTCATAGGGAAGCCCCAGCTTGTATGATAGGTAGGGACTTGGATGAGGGACTTCAAAAGGTATGTGATAAGTGAAGCCGATAGGAATGGCGTTATAGGAACCCCACGCCACTGCAGTGGTATACATTTATTATAAGGTCGAGAAAGTTTGTAGAAATAAAGGAGAACTTAAAAGCTTCCAAAGCTGCAAAATAATGTAAGATTCAGTCAATTTACTTGAGTATGTTGTTAGATCAAGTGGTCGCTATAAACTAAAGGGAGTGATTACCAGTGTTTATAGCTTCATGCCTTTTTTTATTTTCTTTATTGGGGACAACCGACAGTTACACACAACTACAAAATCTTAAAAACTAGTATTCAGTAACAACAATATTAATAAATGTGACACCCACATCGTTATGGACCACATAATATTACATTGTTGATTACTCGAAAGATAAAAACATAATCAAGTTACATTATCAGATACAAATGAGCACATGACTTTTAACAATATAATCACAATAATTCTGGAAAGAATGCTTACATAAAAAATTCTTACGCATAAGAATTTGAAGCGCAATCTCAAAAATATACATTACATCACACCGCATGAGTGTGTGTGTGTGTGTGTGCGTGTGTGTATAATGTATATGCACCCTAGCCCTGCGACCGAAGTCTTGGGATCAGTAAGAAACGACTAGTTTGGTTTTAGTAAAATTACTTCAATCATTGGTCGTCGTAGGTATCGAGCGCTCAGCGAGATCCTTGCTTCTTAATATAAGTAGCTGACTGTCGTTATTAATTACCAATTGGATTGATTTCTTACCCGAATGTTTAGTTGTATTTATATAATGTAAGCGTCTTTACACACGCGCCGTAGCTCCGGCGACGCCGCCCGATTTTGTATGGATAAAGCTGGTACTAAGTATATGATTCCCGGGAAAGGAGGGTGGGCAAAAATGTATGGAGCTCGGTCCAAATTTTTTTTTACTGCCCCCAGGGTTGACACTACCGCCGTTTGGCACATCACGAACGTTTATCTCTGTGAGTTAAACCTCATTGAATTCTAACTTGTAGTTGCTGAGTTATACTACAGTTAATAAAATTATAAAAATGCATACTAAATAAAAAAATAAAATAATTCTTATCATTATCTTGACTTTGACTTTAAATATTTGATACAACTTTCAACAACAAAAAATTCCTTGAGATTTATAATGATGGTGTGCGAGAAAATCGTTCTTAATTGGTGACTTTATTTAAACCAAAAAATCAAGCCCACTCAGGTAGTGCTACCGAGTCAGGTAGTGTTGTGTGAGCGAGACAGGTAGTACGAGTGAAACGGGTTGTATGAGCGAGAGGCGTTTCAGCTTAAACGCGAGTTTGCCGAGCGAGAACCTGAGTCATCCTCGCCTTGCGTTGCGTCTACGCAGTCTTTCTTCAACATTTACCGTTTGTAGTTGTGTACTGTGCGCTTTCCTTATTGATTTGTTCGAACGACTTCTGCTCTTGTTTACTGGACTGACGATTTAGCACTGTGATTGACCCTTGCCTTGTTCACTGGATATTTTGATTTTGCTCTTTGTTTTTGGAACACTCACAACATGTTTCGTGCATCTGCTGGACAAGTGTGTTTGCTGTGTGAAAGGTCGGTGCATTCACGCAGAAGGAGAACATTGACTCAGCAATTGTTCGAGGAATATCCGCTTGCTGCAGAGAATATAACGGAACGTGTTTCTCCGTATGAGGTTAGTTATATGAAACTGAATAGTAGATATTATTAAATATGTTTATACGGTTATCATAATTCCGTGTTGTTGCATTACGCGTCGTAGTCAAATAACCGTCTTACTTTATTTAGATATTTTTTGCATCACGCCATTTTTTCTATGGAATATGATATTACGACTAACGAGAAAGTGACTGGATTTTATGAATTAGATCCGGGGCAGATGCTTAAGGACGCCAGTCCTTAAGCGTCTGCCGCGGATCTAGCCGCCAGGCTGCGATAATACTTGTACTGTGAAAAAAGTAGACTGTCGCCGTTTGTCACACCTTTGTGATTATACAAAAATAAAAATCGTAAACATCGATACTAACCCTTAAATGTTTTTATTTACAGATACAATTTAACGACCAGGAGTTTATTTGCCATCCTTGTTGGCGACGCGAAGCCTATCCTTCGCGAAACCATCGAATAACATCTTCTTCAGAAGGTAACCCTGAAGAGCTATCTGCAGTACAACCTGCTCAAGACTCTACAGAACAACCTGCGGAAGAACCTGCAGAACAACCTGCGGGAGAACAACACGCAAGACAATCTACGATACATCTATCACATGTTTTAAGAGCACCAAATACATCCAATTCATGCATTGTCTTTGGTTGCCAAGATCAGTCGCGCTATCGAGTTCCTAAACACATGAAAATACGTCTGCTACATGAAAACTATTATGTACCGCCTGCTGCACGAATATGCCAAGAACATCTTCAATTGAACGACTTTGAAGTTTTATTGTCAGCAAATAACATCAGCCATGATTTCAACGAGGACCAAATCATGGACATGATGAATATTTTAAAATCTGCTCATCAGGTCATCGGAAGACTGGATTTTGAAAATAATGAAAATATGGATCGTAACGAACTATATTTTTTAACTGGTCGCACAATAGACCAATTTAATGCAATTTTGGAGCAACTGCCGTCGTTGACACAAACATGCAAAAAACCTAAGACTGCATTGGCTGCCTATTTAATTAAGCTACGTACTGGTGAACCAGACACAAGATTGGCAGACATGTTGCATATGAGTCGAAGAACGCTGGAAAGACTACTTAAAGTAGCGAGAGAATGCTTAACCCGTGACTATGTGCCAATCCATTTAGGGTGGGATCATATTACAAGAGAGCAAGTTGTGGAAAAAAATCTTTTTATCGCCAATGCACTTTTTGGGGGCAATTCTGGAGATGCGATGAAAGCAATAATTGTTTTTGATGGTACTTATGTATATATTCAAAAAAGTGCTAACTTTTTATTCCAAAGAATGACATATAGTCACCACAAGTTTCAAAACCTATTGAAACCATTTTTGATAGTCTGTTGCAATGGTTATATTATTGATGTCACAGGGCCTTACGCAGCCACAACATCAGACGCGACTATATTAAGTGGCATTCTGAACGCTGAAAATAGTGCTTTTAACTGGTTTTTCAGACCAAGTGACGTTCTAATATTAGACCGAGGTTTTAGAGATGCTTTACCTGATGTTGAAGCTTGCGGCTATGAAATGCATATGCCCCTATCTGTAGCAAGAGGCCAAACGCAACTTTCGACAATAGATGCCAATAAGTCAAGAATGGTGACTATTTTTCGGTGGGTCGTGGAAGTGGTGAATGGCCGTTTCAAACGTGACTTCAAGTTATTCAGACAAGAATATTTTAACAAAGCGTTACTGCATATGCAAGATGACTTTCGGATTGCCGCAGCCATCACCAATGCCTTTCACGACCCAATAACCGATTGTTCCAATGCCCACGAAATTGTTGAGAGAATAAATAATAGACTAAATGTTGAAAACTTACTAGCAGAATATGTAATTGGCCAAAATCTTAATAGTAGAAGAGTGAATTTTCAAAGTATGTCTGCCGACTTACCAGAGCTTCAAGATTTTCCTCGTTTGTCCGAAAACGATTTAATTATGTTCTCACTGGGGACATATCAAATAAAACTAGCCAGAAGTTATTACGCAGAACACGATAGAAATGGTGTTTACACTATTGAAATATTCAGAAGTACCAACGATTTAAATAATACTTTGATCAATTATAATATAATTGGTAATAACTTGTGGTTACTAAGAGGAAGAATACAATCAAGACACACAAGAAGTCGAGTATATTATACATACATTTTAATAAACTTGGACCAACGAGGACTGGAAGCTCTGGAACACTATTACTGTTCATGCAAAAGCGGCAGACGTACCTTGGGTTCATGCGCCCACATAATGTCTATTGTATGGTTTCTGGGATGGGCACGATATGACACCGTTAGTCACCCTGCAGCATTTTTAGACTCTGTTATTGTAGATGATGAAAATATATAATAACTGAAATAAAAATTAATTAAAAATGTCTGCGTTTTAATGTACTCACCTACCAAATTCGTAAACAATTCTTATTTAACTTTCGGATTTTTTTGTTCAATATTTCTTTTTCTGTAGGTTGGATTTTTACGATTCCATATAAAGAAATGGTCCGTATATAATACTCTTTTGAATGCACTACGTGCCAACCCTGGGGACAGCCTTTTGTATTTTTGGGCCAATTTGCCCATTCTCTTTTGAGAACATGTTACTGAAAATAGAACTATGCGCCAATACAACATAGTTAAAAATCAAAGTGTCGAGATTTGACATTGACATTTTGACTTGACACTCGTGTGTTCGATTTGAAGCTCTATTTATATTCATTCAGAGTTGTATTTTCAATGCTCTGATATTTCTTCGGCCTTCCAGATTCCGGACAATAATATAGTCCCAGCCTTGTGAGGAGCTGTGGCGTTTCATCGCTGACGCTGCGGCGAAAAATAACATACGAATCCTAGTTCAGCGGTGCCGCGACGCGACGGCAAACTAAACTGTTCAATTGCGGCTTCGACCACGTGAAATATTGTTATATCATTAAAAATTTAGAAATTAGGATGGCAATTTCGAATTTATTGGCGACAACCATTTTCATACCTGGGGGTCTAAAAAGATCACTTTAGTTGGTAAGGCGTTTCATATTATGTTCCATGCCTATATTTTTTTCCATACAAAAATCGTTAATTGTAAAATAGCCACATGATTCATCTGATTTCATCATATTAGAAAACATACATTTTGACATTTTTCAATAGAAATGCATAAAATGGCGCACATAATATGATTTGAAAAAAATATATTAATCGTAATATGAAACACCTAAAGTGGCCTTTTTAGACCTCCAGGATGAGCCTCAAATGTTGGACCGATACAGCTAGTACCTGTTGGCAGTTTGATAAAAAAACGTGACGTTGTGAAACATTACAATCTTCTAATAAGTGTCGGGTAGCCTATTCGGAAGTTTTATCGCTACTTACTTTATGTTGAGTGACAAAGACAAAACATACAAATAAGCTGCCTGACACTTATCAGCTTGTTGCTGCTACATCAACAATTAAGTAGGTACTTGTAATAGATTTTATGAAAACTTCTTCACAAGTCCGTGGAATGGGACATAAAATGTGCTAATTTGGGCCATTTTCGGGTAATATTCCGACAAAGTATATCGGACTGCTGACTGCTGAATAACTTTAGGTCGTTAAACACAACTCCTAAGAACTCAAAATGACGTAATATATTCAGGAATTTATTCCCCAGAACTGTTCTACGACAAGAGTCACGAAAATTATTTTAACAATTCCAAAAACCTTTTAGTATTTGTTGAGATTACTAACATTTTATAATCGGTATTTGTCTCTCTTAAGGATTTTGGTCTAAAGAGGATTTCAGTCAGGACCTAAGCCTGGAATGTTAAATGTTAAAGTCGAAAGATTTTGGGCTACTTAACTAAATAAATCATTATGTTGTTATTTATAATTATCAATAAGATCGTCATCTTATCAATATCAAACGATTTGATAAAACGGATAGAAACAACTGACAAATAGATGATAATTATGTATACATGCCACTATCGTTAGGGCGCGTTTAATTTTTCTATGAATGAAAACAGACTCGCATCGTGCAGCAGCCGCATCCCGGATGGCGTGCGCCTCGTCGAACTGGGGTCTTAGAGTCAGTACACAACGCAACGATACGCGACGCTAAGCGGCGCTGAATTTTTATGATAGCTTTTCAAAATTGAGCCTTATTCACTACACAAAAAGATACACGTTTCATAATATGTCCAGCACTGCACATGCGCTGTGCAGCGCAACCTGTGCAACCTGACATTCGAACTCTTACTATGAAACGTGTATCTTGTAGTGTAATGAATCAACTTCAATTTTAAATAGCTATCTTAAAAATGCTGCGCCATGCTGCGTATCGTTTCGTTTCGGTGTGCATTGACCCTTAGTCTTAGGAGACTTATACTAGGGTATAAATAGGATGAAATTTGGTTTGAATTAGGAAGGTGGGTTGATTTCATAAGTGCAGTTGGCAAGGGAGCAGGGGGTCTCAAAAGGCCACTTAGGTGTTTCATATTATTATTTATACATCTTTTCCAACTCGTTTTGTGCGCCATTTTACGCATTTCTATTGAAAACTGTCAAAATTGATGTTTTCTAATATGATGAAATCAGATGAATCATGTAGCCATTTTACAATTTCATGATTTTTGTATGGAAAAAAATATATGAAACACCTAAAGTGGCCTTTTTAGACCGCTAGAAGTCAGCTACATAAGTAACCCTCTCGCCGCCGCTACCGTGAGATGCACCACATCAATATTTGATCCCGTTCGAAAGTTCGTGACTTAAAAATGTAGTTCACGTGCAGCATCGAGGGAATACATTATTTAGATATGCCCAGGTTTCGGGGCCAACCGACGTGAAATTCACCGGGACGTAGATGACTGGGAATGGCTGTTTATTTATGTACTGCTGTAATATATCTTCAGGTGCTGCTTAAGAAATGTGCCTAGCATATAAAAGTGAAAATAAAATTGCTGTCCCAAAAAGTATGTGCGTAACAAAAGTTTCCAGCGTACCCTATGCGTTGTTGTTGAAGGCGAATGAAGCAATTAAATCAAATGAAATTTTGAATGGAAATGATTTTTTTTATTTCCAAACTAGCTGATGCCCGCAACTTCGTTTGCATAAAACTAACGGAAACGTAACCCTATTTTTTTAAACGGAACCCTAAAATTAAAGTCTAACATAGGTTTATGTTTCTAACATAAGCCTAGCCAAGACCTTATAATATCAGCTATCTGCCAGTGACAATCCCTTGAAAATCGGTCCAGCCGCTTCAGAGATTAACCGGAACAAACAGACAGACAGACAGACAGACGGACGGACAAAAATTTTAATAAGTGGTTTTTTTTGTAAGTACCGAATATACTTTCATATGCATTAAGTAAAAAGCTGTTAATTTAAAATTACAAACAGACACTACTTTTTTATTTATCTGTAATAGATAATAGATTATTTATCTGTAAGATATTTTTAAGCATTATTATAAAAATATTTGTGCAGTTCACTCCTTCTCCATACAACCTTAAACTGTGCAAACTCCTACCTTTGCATAATGTAAAAAGGGGTACAAAGTTTTTTCTTGTACACCGGCAAATCGACATCGACAGTTTAATGTTGTTTCAAATTCCACTTTTTTTAATTTGATATGACTTGGAGTCAAATCCTTTAAGCCGTACCAATGTTTTATGTATGTAAAATAGGGATATTAAAATAATAAAACACTTTTGGTAGCGCGGTTTGTGTTTAACTGATGTAATGACGTGAAAACTGATGCATTTTAAAACAAAATAAATAATATCGCGAAGCCGACCAAAAAGTTTCGGAACGCGACATTAAATCCTCCAACGATGTATTCTGTGCTCCAACGCACACACGCACACTGTTTTGATAGATATGATTGAGTTTGAACTTTGTGCAGCGGTTATAAAGTGCAAATGCAGTGCTCATTGACGTTAGGAACACACCTACATTGCTTAGACAACAGTGAGTGTTTGTAATATAATATAAACTTTATGCAATAACGATAAAGCTCAAATTGACTCTACGTTTTAGTTAGAAAACGTTTGTATGGTAAAAAGAAAAGGGATGTTTTTAGGGTTTTCCGGCAGTTATTAGAATTTTTCTCGCCGTAAAAACCATCCTTGAACTTCAACGAACATTAAAAAAAAATCGACGGGTTGCACTCCGGGAGTGCCGGCAGAAGTGAAAACTTGAATATTAACATTGTGCATTTTTGATATTTTGGAATGGTTAGAGAATAATTTTGTACGAATTGCTTTCATTATCAGTATAAAAGTACTATTATTTATGTGGTGGAATACAATATTCATTTATTGCGCTATCGTACACAAACATGACAATTTATATTACATTAAAAATTTAACACTTCAGAACTATTACAATTATTTTACATAATACTAATAAAAAATAAAATAAACAAAATAAATTAATAATATTAATCTCATCCATGGATGCGCGTGGCACGCTGTAACATTAACACACACGAACATTCGCGCAAGCGCCCTGCGCCGCCTGTCCTCGCTCCATCCGTCTTAAGAATTTTCGATCAGGTCACGTATCCTGACGCGAGTTTAGAAATTGTTACCCATTCCAAAAAAAGTACACAGCGCCGCTGAAGAAGTTTTCACTTCAAAAAGAATTGTACAGTATATAGTGTATGTCAGTACAGATGCTCACGAAGTTCAGAAGCCCGGGAAGCAGAAAAAAAACCATATCCAAGAACACATGGCCACGATCAACTGGTACTGGATAAAAGCCCACATTGGCCTTGAGGGAAATGAGAGAGCGGACGAACTGGCTAAATAGGCAACTAAGGCCAAGACAGCACCGGCGTACGACGCAGTGCCAATAAGTGCAGCAAAGTACCAACTAAGAAGGCATACACTGGAGACCTGACAAGGACAATATGAAGAAAAACGCAGAGGAAAGAACATTTTCCAGTTCTTCAGGAGCGTACGTCAAGCCCATAAAATCCTCCCCGAATTGCGCAAAGACGACCTTATGGCGCAGATACTCACAGGTCACGGTGGGTTTAGTGAGTATCTGCATTGTTTCATAATAAAGAACTATACTGGAAATTGTGACTGTGATGGAACAACAACGCAGACAGTAATGCATTGCCTGTGTGAATGCCCAATGTACCAAATAAGATGAATAGAAGCAGAGAACAAAATGGACATCAACATAAAAGCAGACACCATAGCAGACATAATGGAAAACTGAAAATTAAGAAGGGCATTCGTGGAAACGGCAAGAAACATCGCAACAATGGTCATCAAGACCAAAAAGAAGAAATGAAATGCGGCTCGAAACAGAAAAACAAAATGAGTTACAAAATTATTTCCCTTGTCAAAATATAAAGTAATAAGGCTGTCGGATTAAAAATACCGACAGTTATTTAAAAAAAAAACATGATAAGTATTTTTATACCATTACTTGGGAAATGCCAATTTTCTACCTCTAATATTAGAAAAAACTACTTAGTACAATATTAAATTTTATTCAAAATGTGTAACATTTTATTTAACTCTCTAAACTAACAACAATTTAAACCCAAATTGCAAAAAAGCATGTTAATAACATTGGTAGCAATGTTGTTAACATGCTTTCAAATACTGAATTGTAGTAGTTACTAGTGGCAGCTTTTTCTGTTGACTTTCTGAAAAAAGCTGGTTAAGTTTCATCTTCTATAATATAAAAATGAATCGCTCAATGTGTTGGTAAGCGCATAACTTAATAACGCCTGGACCAACGTTTCTTCTGAAGGAAAAGCTTCATTTAGTGGTAGAGTATCGCGATCTTCTTTTTCTAAAACGAAATCTAAATTCGTCAAATGATGGTTTTGTAGCGAGGTCTCGCTTAACCTTTCTTTTGGGTTGTCATAATCATTGTCTACTTTCTTTGTTTCCGTAATAATATATAAATTTAAACTGCGAAATGTCGGTGTTAAGAAATGAACGTTACTTTTTCTCAGGTGAGGAGAGGAGTCAATGGCAAGCATGCTGGGCAATCACTATTCTTAGAACCAGAATATTGGAACATCGAATCGTATTTACTACTATCACATTTTCTTTCTGTATTCTTCGTTTTCTTAACGTCTCTTCCATCTCTATAAATTTGTTCGCTCAAAACAATAACTTTATTACTATTTTCCTCGTCATTTTTATAGGTTTCAGATCATCTATCCATTTTCTTCGGTCGGCCATCTAAAAAGAAAGGTGAATTGAAACTTAGAAAGGTACCTATTTTTGTTAAATCTTATAAGCTAGCAACTGTTTACTAAATACTATTTTATAATAACTATAGGTACTCTGGATTCATACTTATGTGGACTAAGCTCGTAGTTGTAATTTTCACAATTACAGTAGTACTAAATAAATCCAAAATTACAACGCATACCTACTCGCAGAATTCGATTTCGATTTGTTTACAATCATTATTTTTCGAGTTTAGCTCAGGAATACATAATACAATATGTATCCCGGAACTTATTACTAGGTAATTAAATCTTTATATCTCTAATTCTATAACATACCTTGTTTAGAGAAGTTCTACACTGCAAAGTTTTCGAACACGATTTCGTTCGTGGCGTCCGCGCAGCGACTGAGGTAAGTTGCCTGGGCGTAGGTAAGATAAACCGGAATATTCCACAAATGACGGGACTTATGACTCGTATTAACTACATAAAGTACAAAATATTGATGAGAGTAATAGGGTTTTATCATGGATTGGGTTCATTTTAACCATCCATGAAATTGTAATATCTTAGAAGTCTTTATTTGTCCTGACAAAAATATAAACCGTTAAAATGTCGTAAGTAAGGAAGTATAAAAATTGATTCCCGCAAAAAGGTTGTAACATTGGTGGCGCATTGAAACAGGAACGGCGTAAATATTTTTTAATGAAAAACACAAACTTCTTCAAGTCGTATCTCCAAAAAGTATAAATACGCAGTTTTGTGGGCAGTTACACCAAAAAAAATCAACATATTATTCAAAATGCCGTCTTCTTTTTAAATTTTATGTCGTCGTAGAGCAGCCACACCCAGATCAATCGACGCAGAAAAAAAAGCTGATTATTACCTTATAAGTAGTCTAGTTACGACGTTCTAACGGGATACGCCCTTACTGTTTTCCATCGTCGATATTATTATGTTTGTTCCACCCTAGCGCCTAAACTACTGATCCGATTTTAATGTATGAGATGTCAAAAGATTCGCAATAATGACCCGGGTAAAATAGGTCATAGGCTAGATAATTTACGTAGTCGAGTTTGTATAAAAAAATATTTAGTTTAAATAATTAAACTTACTGAATGGAAAGATTCCACAGTGTAGTAGTTATTTTCCACACCGTGGCAAAATTTTTGAGCCATAAAGTTTTTGCTTCGTTACCCAATAGAAAATGTTGGGTGATACATTTAAAGTTATATTATACATCAATAGTTTTGTCAACATCGGCCACGTGGCAAAAAAAAATTGTGCTATTCTACTCCGATTTTGGTCAATAATTTTTGGGTGTACAGCGTCTACATCACAAATGAAAAAAAGACGAACAGATAAACAGCAACATTGCTTTCAATTTGATAGCACTAATTTACTACAAGTATATATGTGTCCACGACTGTGTGAAAAAATTGTGAGCCGTTGAATTTTCAAGTTTTGATTGATTTGGATCGTTCTATGAAAGCTCTTTCTCTGTACGTAAGTATGTAATATATATTTTCTACTCTGTGCCTACATTAATCAGACGCATCTATTTTGTCGTAATTGTGCCTAATGCCTATTTAAGCCATTTAAAAAGAAAAATGATTAAAATTACACATGTAAAATATTTCAACAAATTCTACAACAAAATACCTTCTCTATTTATTATAATAGTTCCAACAACGTTGCTGTTCTCATTGATTCTGAGCATGGAGTTCCTAGCCAGCTCTCCCTGCAAATGGTTATCAGTTCACCTGTAGATTTGTCTCAACTCTTATGTAATTGATCTTATGTATTTTACAAAAGAGAACAAATGCTTTAATTAACAGTTCTGATATTGTATGAGGACCACAAAACACTTATAGTAAAATGTTAGGTAAAGTATGGCGATACAATATTCAGAAAATCGTTGAAAATACTATGACAGCTACAGCTAGTAGTAATAATGATAATATTACCATAAACTTCTGTGCGATCTCCATATTTTTAATTAAATACGAAATGTTTCATTTACCAGCGAAATGGTCTCAAGATGTCAGTTCTCATGAATCGTAATTAAATTCAATTGTGAAAGACGTTTCGTTGTAGAATTTTACAAGAACTGAGAAAAAAGATTCACCCGTAGCTCTATGGAAGTTTCATATCCGATGCATAACGTAGGTATGTCTTAAACATTAAAGCATGACATTTTGTCTCCCTATATTCTCTCTCTTGATATTTTAGGACTTATCTGTATATAGTACTGTGTGGCCCTCCCAATCCTTCACATCCACCATGGCCGACATTGGATCAGCGTCTTTGTAAGCGTAGTTAGCTAAAATCTGATATTATTTTATTTAGTCTTTATAGTCTTTTGTGTCAGGGTTACTTCAAATTTTTAATTTTGTTTTTTAATTTTAAGGGAAGCCCAACTTTTGGAAGAACGTAAGTCCAATTTCCTAGAAGACCCACTTTAAAAACATAGCCCATGTTTTAAAAGTGGGTCTATTATCTATTTCTACAACATTGTAGGTCTAAGCTGTCAAGATTGTAGCTTGCCTTTTCTGCTTCCTTTTACATTTAAAGGTAACTTATTTTTCGTCCTGACGTAAGTCCAATTTCCTAGAATACTCCACTTTTAAGACATTGGGCTTATTTCTTCAACATGTCTAACTCAACTCTCAGGACTGTATCTTTAATAATAATTATTAAAGTCTATAATATCTATAATAAGACTGTAGCTTTAATAGCTATTCTGATATATTTTACACATTGATTTCATATACATGATTAAACAAAAATTAAAACAGCGGAAAGATGTCAAGGACAATGCAGGTTTAAAATATGACTCACAGATCCCTTAATTTGGATATTAAGGGCAGTTGTGGTCAATATTGTCTTTCCAGTTCTTGGGCAGGATGGTCTCGACGTTGCCGAGGTTGCAGCGGATGTTCACCAGCTCCTTGGTGATGGGGCACAGCTTCTTCACCTCTTCTTCCGCTTCTGACGATAGGTCGTCACTATCTACCCTCTTCTGCATATCTGAAAATACAATGATAATAAATTCTTAACATTATGATATTCAAGTACCTCAATACCTCACCATGGCGTAAATTTATAGTAAATTAATCTAAAGCCTTAAACATACAGGCATATTTCGTTAAGTAGTAGATTGGTTATGTAATTTTCCTGCTTTTACAATAATCACAGAAACAGTAATATATACAGATAAGTCCTAAAATATCAAGAGAGAGAATATAGGGAGACAAAATGTCATGCTTTAAAGTTTAAGACATACCTACGTTATGCATCGGATATGAAACTTCCATAGAGCTACGGGTGAATCTTTTTTCTCAGTTCTTGTAAAATTCTACGACGAAACGTCTTTCACAATTGAAGTTAATTACGATTCATGAGAACTGACATCTTGAGACCATTTCGCTGGTAAATGAAACATTTCGTATTTAATTAAAAATATGGAGATCGCACAGAAGTTTATGGTAATAATATCATTATTACTACTAGCTGTAGCTGTCATAGTATTTTCAACGATTTTCTGAATATTGTATCGCCATACTTTACCTAACATTTTACTATAAGTGTTTTGTGGTCCTCATACAATATCAGAACTATTAATTAAAGCATTTGTTCTCTTTTGTAAAATACATAAGATCAATTACATAAGAGTTGAGACAAATCTACAGGTGAACTGATAACCAATTGCAGGGAGAGCTGGCTAGGAACTCCATGTTCAGTATCAATGAGAACAGCAACGTTGTTGGAAATATTATAGTAAATAGAGAAGGTATTTTGTTGTAGAATTTGTTGAAATATTTTCCATGTGTAATTTTAATCATTTTTCTTTTTAAATGACTTAAATAGGCATTAAGCACAATTACGACAAAATAAATGCGTCTGTTTAATGTAGGCACAGAGTAGAAAGTATATATTACATACTTACGTACAGAGAAAGAGCTTTCATAGAACGATCCAAATTAATCAAAACTTGAAAATTCAACGGCTCACAATTTTTTCACACAGTCGTGGACACATATATACTTGTAGTAAATTAGTGATATCAATTGAAAGCAATGTTGCTGTTTATCTGTTCGTCTTTTTTTAATTTGTGATGTAGACGCTGTACACCCAAAAATTATTGACCAAAATCGGAGTAGAATAGCACAATTTTTTTTTGCCACGTGGCCGATGTTGACAAAACTATTGATGTATAATATAACTTTAAATGTATCACCCAACATTTATTTTTGGGTAACGAAGCAAAAACTTTATGGCTCAAAAATTTTGCCACGGTGTGGAAAATAACTACTACACTGTGGAATCTTTCCATTCAGTAAGTTTAATTATTTAAACTAAATATTTTTTTATACAAACTCGACTACGTAAATTATCTAGCCTATGACCTATTTTACCCGGGTCATTATTGCGAATCTTTTGACATCTCATACATTAAAATCGGATCAGTAGTTTAGGCGCTAGGGTGGAACAAATATAATAATATCGACGATGGAAAACAGTAAGGGCGTATCCCGTTAGAACGTCGTAACTAGACTACTTATAAGGTAATAATCAGCTTTTTTTTCTGCGTCGATTGATCTGGGTGTGGCTGCTCTACGACGACATAAAATTTAAAAAGAAGATGGCATTTTGAATAATATGTTGATTTTTTTTGGTGTAACTGCCCACAAAACTGCGTATTTATACTTTTTGGAGATACGACTTGAAGAAGTTTGTGTTTTTAATTAAAAAAATATTTACGCCGTTCCTGTATCAATGCGCCACCAATGTTACGACCTTTTTGCGGGAATCAATTTTTATACTTCCTTACTTACGACATTTTAACGGTTTATATTTTTGTCAGGACAAATAAAGACTTCTAAGATATTACAATTTCATGGATGGTTAAAATGAACCCAATCCATGATAAAACCATATTACTCGTATCAATATTTTATACTTTATGTAGTTAATACGAGTCATAGGTCCCGTCATTTGTGGAATATTCCGGTTTATCTTACCTACGCCCAGGCAACTTACTTCAGTCGCTGCGCGGACGCCACGAACGAAATCGTGTTCGAAAACTTTGCAGTGTGGAACTTCTCTAAACGAGGTATGTTATAGAATTAGAGATATAAAGATTTAATTATTATAAGTAATAAGTTCCGGGATACATATTGTACTATGTATTCCTGAGCTAAACTCGAAAAATAATGATTGTAAACAAATCGACATCGAATTCTGCGGGTAGGTATGCGTTGTAATTTTGGATTTCTTTAGTACTACTGTAATTGTGAAAATTACAACTACGAGTTTAGTCCACATAAGTATGAATCCAGAGTACCTATAGTTATTATAAAATAGTATTTAGTAAACAGTTGCTAGCTTATAAGATTTAACAAAAATAGGTACCTTTCTAAGTTTCAATTCATCTTTCTTTTTAGATGGCCAACCGAAGAAAATGGATAGATGATCTGAAACCTATAAAAATGACGAGGAAAATAGTAATAAAGTAATAACTTTATTACTATTTTCCTCGTCATTTTTATAGGTTTTGAGTTGAGGTTTTGAGAGTTTTGAGCGAACAAATTTATAGAGATGGAAGAGACGTTAAGAAAACGAAGAATACAGAAAGAAAATATGATAGTAGTAAATACGATTCGAAGTTCCAATATTCTGGTTCTAAGAATAGTGATTGCCCAGCATGCTTGCCATTGACTCCTCTCCTCACCTGAGAAAAAGTAACGTTCATTCCTTAACACCGACATTTCAAAGTCCAAATTTATATATTACGGAAACAAAGAAAGTGCTAAAAAAGTTGACACCCAAAAAGTAGGCTTACGTGCCTAGCCAAATGGAAGAATTGGGTTCATGTGAAATTGAACATGAGTTAAGCAGCATTAACTTTTATAAGCTAATTAATTTACATAAATGCCAGAATGTGAATGATAATAATAATCCGACTCTCTTAATCAGTGTGTCTGTTGACCACTTACCGGAAAATACCAGCGTACCCCGAACTCCATCTCCTCGACCTGGAACCAGCAGCGAACCTGGTACTTATCGAGCTGCCAGCTTAACCCGATGTCCATCTCCTCGACTTGACATTGGAATCAGTAACAAACTTACCGAGCTGCCAGCGTACCTCGATCTCCATCTCTACTTGGAACCAACAACGAACCTGGTACTTACCGAGCTGCCAACGTACCCCGATCTCCATCTCCTGCACCTGGAACAAGCATTGAACCTGGTACTTATCGAGCTGCCAGTTTAACCCGTTGTCCATCTCCTCGTAACAAAGCTGATACTTACCGAGCTGCTAGCGTACCTCGATCTCCATCTCCTCGATTTCAAACCAGTAACGAATCTGGTACTTACTGAGCTGCCAGCGTACCCGGATCTCCATCTCCTTGATCTGGAACCTGCATAAAGACTGGTAATTACCGAGCTGCCAGTGTAGCCCGGTCTCCATCTCCTCGACCTGGAACAAGTGGTGAACCCTCTACCTACCGACCTGCCAGCGTACCCCAATCTCCATCTCCTCGACCTGGAACAAGTAGACAATGATTATGACAACCCAAAAGAAAGGTTAAGCGACACCTCGCTACAAAACCATCATTTAACGAATTTAGATTTCGTTTTAGAAAAAGAAGATCGCGATACTCTACCACTAAATGAAGCTTTTCCTTCAGAAGAGTCAGATGGCTGGAATACCTCTGCGTCACACGAATCAGATGAAAAACCTAAGAAAAAAGAAGAAGAAAAAGCAATTTAAAAGTATCATAAGCGCAGAAAAAAAGAAACCAAAAGCTCAAATAAGAAAAGAAAATAAAAGAAACAAAAACTTAGGAAACTGTCATACAAATAGCAAGGGGGTCATAGTCGCAGAAAAAGCAATGAAAACAAATCCTTGTGCGAACACTAAATGTGGTAATCGTTGTGGTGCAATAAGCGAGGAACGTTGTCATAGATTATTTACTCATTTTTGGAAACTTGAAAGTACACAAAGGCTAAGGGATTGGATAACTGAAAAGAACTATTCTAAATCTAGTACTGTTAATGAGCCAGAAGGATTGAGACGCAAATTTACCTACACATATTTTATCAATGAGGGCGAAGGAAGGCGAAAGGTTTGCCAAAAATGCTATGAATCTGTTAAACTACATTAAAGAAGTAGACAGTAGAGGCTACGTCAAAACTCTTCTCTTATATGCGGACTCGTGCTATGGTCAAAATAAAAACAAAACAGTATTGAGTATGCTGCGTTATGCATTAGCAAATAGTCAAAATTTAGATGTTATCCAAAAATTAATTATCTAGTTCCCGGTCATACTGATATGCCCGTCGACAGCATGCATGCTGTTATTGAGCGATCGATCAAGCCCACTGTTATTGCCCTATCACGAAAAATCCCGTTTCCATACAAACTGGCGTTGATGGAAGGAAAGCAATTTAAGGGATTCGAGGATTTCACAAATAAGACATTAAAAAAAACACAGAAGCTCATGATTTCAACCATTAGCGTTGCAACTTTTAAAAAAAAGAACCTCAATAAAATGCTTGTAAAACGTTCAATGTCAGCTGAGGCTGAATATACAGAAATTACTCTTGGTACATTCCAAGAAGAACTATAACCCAAAGATAACCTTTACCCAAATAAACTGCCAATATCCGTACAAAAGTATACAGACCTCAAAAAACTTACAAAAAAAGTCATACCAGCAGCATACGCTAATAAGTATTTATGTCTTAAGTATAATAGTAAGACAGTCGACTACCTAACAGATACAGATGAAGAGGATAACGTTTGAAATTTTAGGGCAGGTTAAGATTAACAATTGACTTTTGTCATAAATATTATATTATACACTACAATATAACAACCATTGTTTTTATAGACAAACATTTACTTTAATCGGATTACAGGTAAACTAATTATTTCTTGTTTGGCTAGAATGAACAGCTTAGTCTGTATTCGTTTTATTGTAGTTGGTTTGATTTTATAACTTAATGATTTTTATGAATGTATATCCTGTTGTGTAATGTTGTACTAGACTTATCTTTGACTATGCTTTACGTATTACCTATTATATTTTTCCCTACTAATTTTCAAATAATTGTCTAATGAAAAGAATAATCCTGAAGTTAAAATTATGGATATTTGATAACCTTTATTATGTGTTTTTGTTGTTATTTCAGTTAACATACAAATTATAGTGATTAATGCCAGACTATTATTGATTTTAACATTGTATGTATACAGATAACAACAATTATGATTCTTATTCATCTCCCAAACGGGCAAGAACTTGAGTTGTGCGTGTCCCAAAAAGTAGTAAAGTACCTGTTAGTCGAACCATAATAACATCCCTAGACATTGTTGTTTTGTACATACAACTCCTAGAGACGAGATAAGGAGTAATTAGTTATTAAGTTGATATTGTATGTTATTTTGCTATTGTTTTTTAAGATTTACTTTACCTATAGCAGGTACCCTATTATGTAGTACCTATTGAAGTCAGTCTTCAACAAATTAGGCCAATTAGAAATACCATTTAACATATTGTGTTATTTTTTAAAAGTTCAATAAATTTACGTTCAGAAAAGCTTACCTACGATATTTTATTTAGGTCATTGGGTGTCTAGAGGTTTAAATTACAACTAATTTTCTAACCATTTTATGCATTATGAAAGTGCTTACACCCCGGTCCTGAGAGTAAATTAAAACGAACACTAGTTACGTCCATTTAGAGGTCAGCGAAATCTTATAATTTTATGGTTCAGTACTAAATTATCGTGTCAAGATACGCCATTTTTGCGGTCTGCTATTGTCGTATACAATAGCTGTAACTTTAATAACATTATTTTTAGCAATAGGAAGTTATTGGCTTGTATTCCACTTAAAACAGGTTTTTATTTTAAAGTAATGGTATAAAAATTATGTTCCCACGTTTTACCGTTAAAAAGATATGATATAATTTCACTTTTATTTTTTGTTTTTTGGCTCTGGTGTAAAGTTGAGTTGGCCCGGGTTACGCCCTTACTGTTTTCCATCGTCGATATGTACATACTGCCTGCCAAAATCCTCCCCCTCCTTTTGGCTTCGCCGTAGTCGGGTAAAAAAGGTGTAACAATTTACAAGGTTTCCCCGAGACGACGACGCTGGACAGCCTGACAGCCGCCACCTACTCCACGCACATGAGAAGCATGTGCTACCACGCATCCAACGCTCTCAAGGAGATTGTATGTCGATAATGCTGTTTAATCTCAACGAAATATTGATCCAAAGATTTCAAAACTAAAGATAAGCTATGACGTACATTTGACAGATCAAATGTTCATACAAGATTATTATTTTTAAACAAAAAATTAAAAATGGCCAAAAAAGTATGAAATAAAATTTATTCTAAATAATTCTTTTAAATTTGGCAGAAATTTTAATTATAATAATATATTACTTCTTTGTGCATTTTTACTTTGGAAGTCGGTTTAATTTTTTGTTTAAAAATAATATTTTTTACCTTTCAAATGATATTTGTTAAATTATGATTTAATTTAACATTTAATTTAATTAAACACATTTTAAGTACATATAAAATAAACTATCGAATGTATAATTTAATGCGCGCCAAGCTTCCATTAGGTATTGTATATAAGATAATGATGATGATTGCTGTAAGCTGCATATGCTTGCAGTTCTTTAAACTATGTCAAAATTTCCAAACACGTATCTTTAAAGACTGAGGAGTTCTGTTCAGTGCTTTTGGATCAAGGGTATACCTTGGTGCAGAATCTTACTTTTTTAACCGACTTCCAAAAAAAGGAGGCGGTACGTTTGCATGTTTTTTTTGTATGTTTAACGATAACCGCCGTCTGTTGACCGATTTTCAAAATTTTTTTTTGATGTAAAGGGTATACTTTGAAGTTGGTCCCGTTTTTACAAAAGTGGTGACCTGATGATGGCATCCATGAGAAATCGAGGAAACTTCTCGAAATTTATATGGACACATTCAGATACTTCAGAAAAAGTCGAAATCACTATAAGTGTCCATATTAATTTTGAGGAGATGCCATCATCAGGTCACAAAGTGACAAAGCTTAAATAAAATATCACTGTTTACAGGACGTTACTGACGAATTGAAAGTTTTGCGTTTGATTTCGAAGAAGTCTGAAGCGATCGTGGTCCCTGATAAAAAGTTCCATTTGATCGTGGTCATGAGCAGAATATAAGTACCTATTGTTTAAATAATAATTTAAAATTGTTAAATAAAACCAATAAATAAATAATTAAAATAACCCAAAGTTTTTATTTATCTACAAAATATACAAGATTATTATTTTTAAGCGAAAAAAAAAAATGAAATCCGACTTCCAATGTGAAAACAATAATAAATAGTATTAAAAATGCACTAACAAGTATAAAAAAATATAATTCACGAAAAACTAGGTACTCCGATTCAATTCGGCTAAAATTTAACTATTTCTCTACCCAATCTTCATAATTTTGTAAATGGGTTAAAAAACACGTAGGTAATAGATATACATTAATATAAATGATTAAAAAGCTATGTAGGTTCAAAGTTTTGTATGCTCTGTTCACATCCAATTTATTATTTTTGTCCTTTTTGTAAATAAAACAAAAAATACTTGAGTACATTTGCTACACTTATTTTACGTGCAGTTAATAAATATTATAACGACACATTCATTTGGATTTAATATTTTTAACTGCCTTCCAAAAAAAGGAGGTTGTTATTGTTTACAGAAAGATTAAACTGACCTTCAGGAAAGTCCAACAAAATGGCGACTTGTCGTGAGTTTCCCGCGAACGCCGCCAACGCAACGCAGGGGTGTTCTGCCCAGCCTGTCCAGCCTGTACTTCTCCGTTCCGAACTTGATGAGCAGCCCCAGGGCATCTCCCCCGCTGAGAGCTGACATTTGACATGCGGAGACCAGGTGCAGGCGACTTGTTGTGTTTGGATTCGCACGTCGGGAGTTGATATTTCAGACGATGGACCCAACTGGTTCATAAAGGCTGGATCTTCATTGCTACAAGGATTAGAAATACAGGTTCAATTCTAAATAGCTTCCAACTACTTAAGGCTTATTTTACCAATGAAATTGAACGCCATCAGTATACGCAAAACTCGCTTTACGTGTTTAAACCAGTTGACAAAAACAAATTGCATTTCACCAACATAAAAAAAACACGTTTCTAGCTAAGGTAAGTTTCTAAATTTTGAACCCTGGATTTCGCAGGTTTAACTTCTTTGAACGCGTTCAAGTCCAAGAGCTGTCACGTACAAAATGTCATGCGATAACAGTTATTATGGTTGTATTTAGGTATACATGTACTAATAAAAAGATTTACACAATGGATAACTTAAACAACGTTTGCTGTCTTTGTCTTTTCAAGGGAATTTTCCAACGCATCAGACAAAGACAACAACGTTGTTTAAGTTGTCTGTTATGTAAATCTTTTTATTAGTAAGGGGGTGACTGTTTATTTGTATATACCGCATTAAGTAGCTCAAACAAATCGAAAATTCTAAAAAAAATCGACGGGTTGCACTCCGGGAGTGCCGGCAGAAGTGAAAACTTGAATATTAACGTTGTGCATTTTTGATATTTTGGAATGGTTAGAGAATAATTTTGTACGAATTGCTTTCATTATCAGTATAAAAGTACTATTATTTATGTGGTAGAATATAATATTTATTTATTGCGCTATCGTACACAAATATGACAATTTATATTACATTAAAAATTTAACACTTCAGAACTATTACAATTATTTTACATAATAATAATAAATAATAAATAAACAAAATAAATTAATAATATTAATCTCATCCATGGATGCGCGTGGCACGCTGTAACATTAACACACACGAACATTCGCGCAAGCGCCCTGCGCCGCCTGTCCTCGCTCCATCCGTCTTACGAATTTTCGATCAGGTCACGTGTCCTGACGCGAGTTTAGAAATTTTTACCCATTCCAAAAAAAGTACACAGCGCCGCTAAAGAAGTTTTCACTTCAAAAACCTTTTTGCAAAGATATTTTACTTCTATACTCTTTTAACTTAGTTTTCATTAGCTGTATATAATATGATGAAACCCGTTTGACGTAGAACGAGATTGACATCGACGAACGCGCTTAGATTAAAAACACTGCAGATTAAAGAAAGACGAACAGATAAACAGCTATAGTTAGCTTTCGATTTGATTGCACTACTACAAGTATACGGTGTGTCCACGACTGTGTGGATAAATTGTGGGCCGTGGAAGGGGACATCAAAATTTTCAAATTTGGATTTATCTGGATCGTTCTATGAAAGCTCTTTCTCCGTACGTATATACAATATTATTAAGCTATTGCATAGCTTTTATCGCCGGCTTTGAGCGCGGCGACCGAATCAAGAAATTCCGTAACGAAAATAAACCTAACACTCCGACCGGCACAGCGGTGCGGCGTTGAAAGCCGTGCATCGTTTAACGTAGTTTCAGTTCGGTAGACTTCGGCACTGTATTTGCGTGCGTGCGACTAGACGTATGCGTGTAGTCTAGGTGCTAACTGCTCATAACTTATTCTATTTCTTTCAGCCACAATACTAGGTCAGACAGCGTGCTTTTTGACCGCGTCCACAAGTGAGTTCGAACCCGCGACAAGTTGAACCTTAACGTGTATGTATATGGTACGACTGTACGAAGCTCGCACGGATCAACCGGGTGCTGCGCCGAATTGAGGACGCACCGTGGTACGTCCGCAACACCACCATAGCGAGGGACCTCAGGGTGGAGAGCGTGGAGGCCTTTGTGGCCCAACTCTCTGCTAAACTGTTCTCGCCAGCGGATGCCTTGCGCCTGGTCGAGTTGGCCGACCTGGCGCCGTGGCATGCCCGCCCGCCCGACCGCCACCGCCTGCCGAGAGATGCCGTCCCGCCAGAGGACAAAAGGACGGCAAACCAGATGCCGGTGCAAATCGTCTCGACTCGTCCGGTGTCTGACGAGTGGCAGCCCTTTTGCCACCCCGTCATCACCGTGGCGTACCTTCCCCCCTGCTAAACAAAGCTGGAGCTCGGAAGTTTATACTCCCACCCTTTCCCCAGGTCACTCGAATCCACGGTCCGGCAAACGCGGTGCGTGAGGGAGTGGACCCAAACACGTTTCTCGGCCTCCGGGTCGGGACCCCCACGCGTCGTTTGGAGCCGACCGCTGGTCCTGGTTGTGCCTGGTTTTGGCAAACGGCAGTCCCAAATTTGCTCGCCCACGGGTTTCCCACGCATTCTGCCGCGGGGGTCTTCCCTAAAAGAATAAACGACAAAATGCGTCCAGTATTAGTACTGGGCGCGTCATCCCCACCCCAAATAGAGGGGCTTTTGCCCCTGGTTTTGTTTCTCCGCCCAAGGCCCCTCGCACGGATCGAGACGAGCTGCTCCGAAATCGGACGAATACGTAAGCAGCTGTTTGTGAGAAAGTATAAAAATGCTATACAATAACTATACCGCGGCAGTCCCCGAATGCCACACTTTTTTTTTTTTTTCTACTCTGTGGTGAGAACTAAGTTTTATAAAACTATTTTTTTACTGTGGATACTCAAATCGCCCCTTAGTTAAACGACAGTTGCTAGTAGTGTTCGCGATTAAAGTCTCAGACATTCGAATTGAATATAATTTTCGGCATCATGTAAATATATTTTTTTATTACATTGAGATGTACTTATTGATAATCGTGGGAACTCAGGACTGAATTTGTAATTAGTTGGATATTTTACATGTTGTTGTTAAAATCACTTTGTTATTGGCCTCTGTTGTTCAAGGCCAGGTCCAGTGTAAGATCTAGGTTTGATTAATAATACTTTTTACTGCTGTTAGTGATTATACGTACAGTCGTAATCACTAACGTAGAAACACTTATATCAAATACAAAAACATTAATTCAAGTGAGTATGAACTCAAACGCACAAATTTCGGAGATATTTACAAATATGTTCCTGCTGCATTATATTTTATACACTTTTACCTAATCTTAACGTCACAGACTGTGACTGATGACTCACAGGTTCGACTTTGTATGGAGCGTTTTCACGTGACTTGCAAAATTTGCAAACGAATCGATGTTATTACTCAGTTCGGCGTCGGACTTCGCGGCGGCAACACGCCTACCTAAGGCGCGGCCAATTAGTTCCGCGCGCACTATAAACATGACGTTGTCACGTTCAACTATCGTCAGTAAACCGACTTTACAGACAACTGATCACCCGTCTAGCCTCTAGCCTATTCCTTCTTCAAATTGTTTAATAATTTGGCCAGTAATCTTTCATCTTTATCAATTGCATACTAAATGTGTTACCGTAATTATTTACGGTATCCACGAGGGCCCCAGGCGATAACACATAACATCTATCCCCTCCATAACACAGATCCCCTCTATAACACAGATGAGTTTGTCAGTGCTATCGACACTTACAGAGATTTGTAAAATTAAAAATGTGGAAATTTGTAAAACTAAAGAAAGTGGCTGAAATATCTCCCTTTTTGGTAAAAAACCTTACTTTAATTTAGGCTAATAATCTAATGAATTCTGGTGACCTACAAGTACAGGATAACCCAATAGCTTACTAGCCACTAGCAGGGTGTCGCAACTGGCGATCGTAAGTATTGGCGTTCGAAATTCAATATTATACCTGAATATCGTCTGTGCGAACCATATAACTGGCTCGCTCTTATAACGTGTGTACTCTTTCACACATCGCCTGTGATTGGTGATGCAGAAATAGAAGAAAAAGTATAATTTTAATTTTCAAAACTCAAAATTCTTTGAAAAATTATTTTCAACTATTACAAAAATTTTATTCCTTGCAAAAATCTGTAATTTTTAGTGAAGTTAACTCGAAATCATATTTTTTTATGATGAAACAGTGATTTTGATAAAACAAATTCATATTGTATATAACCACTATATAGTATAATTATTAAACATGCTTTGACTCTTAGAACATCGGTGAGTATTTGTATAAAATTTTACTTTATTTTAACTTCTAGATTTAATGAAAAGAGATATAAGATTTTATTTGTTTCAATATAATAATATGAATGAAACAAAATGTAAGGTGATTTTAATTTGCATGCTAAGATTTAAGATTTTTAATTTTCTTTAAGAGGCTGTAAGCTACTTGATAGTTAGTTTCAGAAAGCTCTAAATGTTTGATTAAGTTTAGCGGTTCCGTTTGTAATATTGATAACAAGTAATGCATTTTTTGCACGCTACTGATTTCACAATTGTTATGAATTAGACTATCAAACATTGCAATGAAATTAGATCAAGATCTTGAAAATTGCTGCAAAGAAATTTTAGGTAAACTAAATTGTTGAGATTTAACTAAATGTTTTTCTTGATTAGTTGATTGTGTATATGACTCAGAAACAGAACCTAAACTTTCTGAAATATCTTGCACTGAATAATACTTGTCATAAAACTCTTCTAGTTGTGTGTCAATTTCGGATTGCAAATCACTATCTGAACATTTTGATCTTAAATATTTTCAGGGAGATTGTTTATTTCTTTAAAACGCACTTTAAACATCGCTAAAGTGTTAGGATTAGATTGAGAATCCAAACTAATTTGAGTTGCTAAGTTGTACAAGGTTTCCAAAAGATTATTACTAACGCGCATATACGTTCGCTGTATCTCATACTGAGAATCATCAAAGGAAACTTGTTTAACTTGTCTTTTACCCATCTTGAAAATTATAAAATTTTAACTTAATAAATTCTTCTTCTTCTTCTTCTTTTTTGCATAGCCTTCCTTGTAATAGGAGTTGCCAGCGTCAGAGTGATGCAGCAGATGTTCAATAAAAGGCTGATGGCGTACAGTGCAGGGAATGGCTCATGCAATGACTTCATAGGTACCTCATGCAGATACAAGTTATAATTACTAGTATAAAAACAGAATAATATGCAAAGCCAATTTTTCTTAGCCTTTTTTTTTATTTTCTAATAAAAAATACAGAACATATGTGTTAATAAATTAATGAATAAATAAAATATATAAATAAAATAATTTAAAAAAATAACTTTAATAAATTATGTAAGCTATTTGCTATTAAAATGTAAACAAAGTTGACACTTGTCGTTGTTGACAGATGTCAAACTCAAATGACGTTCGAACAAACAAGTGAAGATGTACCGAGTTTATGGCCAAAACCATAGACACTATGCAATTGTTCTTTAAATTCTATCCATAAAGATACGCCTGGAGTTTTGCCGGGGAGTTCGATTAGTGATGTTGTGGAATTTGTAAAACTTCATAAATTTGTGTTATCTCGGTTCTTAATGTGTAATATTGGTAGAATATTAACCATTAAATATTCGCTATCGTGCACAAGTGTGGGCAAGTGGTACAGCTTCTAAAAACGTGCTATTTTGTGTTTCCCGCCCAAACTCCCTAGGAACTGGACTTTGACTAGACTTTAGACTTGACGATATAGGAATACGGTGTTGAAACTTGATACGAAAGTTCTATTTCCCGCCTTTTTTACTTAATTTAAATTAAAATTTAAAAAAATACGCCCTCTATAGTCTATATCAACATGTTAGGTAAAAAATACTAAATTATGACCTTGAAACTAAGGCTGCAAATAAAATTTTACGAAATTTTATAAAACTTTAAAATATGATTGAAAACAAGTTAATGCACTAAAAATAAGATGATTTTCGATAGGAAATAAGGCTTTTAGGTTGAAATATGTTAGGATGAATAGGAAATAAAGTTGATGACACGCTGATTTGATAATGGCGTCTTTTCGACTGCCAACAACTTCGAATTAAAATGGGAATCGTGAATAATGTTTAGATATGGCACGGAAGGCCAAGAAATGCTTGAAATAGGATAATTAATATGATGATGGACCAATAAATTTTCCGAGTAGAAGGACCTTTAATACGGCTCGATGGGCCAAAAACATGTTACATAAAAGGATAGGGAGAAAGTGCAGGTGGGAAATGCGGGCTTACCTTCGATATCTGGGCTGGTTCTTTGGCTAGTTTGCTCGCATCCGGCGACAGGTTTTCGTGGCCACCTTTCTGGATACCACTGCACTTATATCACTACATTTATGCACATTTCGCGTTTTGTGATGATTGTCTGATTTCCAAAGAAGCACAGCCTCCGTGGTCTAGTGGTTAGAGCTTGGCTCTCGACTCGGAGGTCGTGGGTTCGATTCCCGCATTGGAACAAAAAAATGTTGTTTCCAAGTTTGGTTAGGACAATTCAGGCTGATCACCTGATTGTCTGACAAGAAAGATGATCCATGCGTCGGATGGGCATGTAAAAAGTCGGACCTGCGCCTAATCTCTCGCCAGTCGTGTCGATTATCTGTCCCACTGGGTTACGAGAGTAAAAGGAGGAGAGAGTGCTCTTGTGTACTGCGCACACACTTGGGCACTATAACATAACTCCTGCGTAGCTGGCCTGGTTTCAATGAAACAGGCCACCGTCACCGAAATCGGTGTGGGAGCTATTATTCCAAAGAAGTGAATGTTCACACAATAACGCTGATCGGGTACAGTAAACCGGCTGACTTGAGACTTGACGACGCGAACATGAGAGTCATGGACTCTGCTGATGCATCATGAGCGCGTCGAAGCCAAGAGAGCGAAGCGCCATCAGACGCTACTTGACGTTTTTTTTTGGTTTGATGTTTTTCTTTCTTCTACCCGCAAGGAAAAGATATTGGGATTGGAAAGGGACATTGTGCGTTCGGAAACTTTGATGACAAAAATATAATTTAACTTATTTTTGACCGAACAGGGTGTTTGATATTTTGTCTGCCGCTAGGGGGCAGACCCAACGCACACAAAGCGTCAAGCGTCATCTGGTGGCGTACCTAAGTGGATCAAAAACGGTCAATAAGATTTTTCGATTCTTTTTCTGTCACCAGGCAGGGCTTGATGGCCCGACGGTCCTTGTCCTCTCAAAAAGCTGTCAGATGTCACGAATTTAAAAACCCTCATTGATAGAAATCAAAGTATATACTACAACTATACAGAAAATGGCTAGTGGCCAAAGAGAATGTAACTACGTATACTACGTAATAAGAGGTGGAACTCCGAATAAAAAAAAGTGTTCGAAATTCAAAGTTTTACCTTAGCTTTTTTACGTATTCTTGGCTAAAAGTGCAAGAGATTCAAGACTAAAAGGAAAAAAGTGTGTGTCAGCTCCGACGCACGACTGGAGTTTACTCTAAAAAGTAAAATTTTGTGTGCAATGCAAAGCGACCGACACATCTTCGGCTAATATCGTGTGACTTAAAGGAAATTTATTTTATAGTCGTTACAGCCGAGACTTTTAAGAAAGCAACTTGGAAGAAACACCGGACGTGCCTCAGAAGGAACAAAAACTTTACCGATCGATTTGAGTTCAAAAATTCGCGCCATGTGAAAAAAAGTGAAAGGTGTGCAGAATAGGTTGCGCACGAAAACGTAACGAGGTCATTCGTTCAGTAGCTTTTACTCCTCATATTTGGAGTTTACTCCTTAAGAATCGATTTTCATATAAGGCCCCCGGAATGAAAAAAATATTAGGTGTAAAATCTACTGAACGAATGACCTCATACGTTTTCGTGCGCAACCTATTCTGCGCATCTGTCACTTTTTTTTCACATGGCGCGGATTTTTGAACTCAAATCGATCGCTAAAGTTTTTGTTCCTTCTGAGGGATGTGTTTTACTTTTTAGAGTAAACTCCAGTCGTGCGTCGAAGGTGACACACACTTTTTTTTTGTTTTTTTCATACCGGGGGCCTTATATGAAATTCGATTCTTAAGGAGTAAACTCCAAAAAAAAAACTATATGTAGGTTATTATAATCGATTTTTTTATATTTCAAATCCAATTATTAGGTTAAAAAGGTAAATAAAACAACAAAACAACTATAATTTGATCGTTTTTATTGAATTAAAAAATTACAAAAGTCAGGCTACGTTCCCACGAGAGTTTACAGCGTGTATAGCTGTCAAATTTAAACTTGACACTTCGATTTTCAGCTCAATTGTAGTGCAATGTGCAGGCTTGGGGAGTCCAATGAAAGATGTTATGCTTGCTTCGAAGCAAATGTTAAAATTTTGTCATCGTCGCCATCATTGCATACCAAAAATGTGCTAGCTACAACATCCGGTACTTGTACTTCGGAAATATTGGAGTATTGTAGGTGCTCGCTGTTCAAGTGTCTTTTTCTACGCTTATATAAACCATCTTGCACTTCCTTCAAGTCCGGCAAGAAATCTATATATTTACCTTTTTTCTTTTTTAATTTGTTCATAATATGTTTATCATAAATGCTTTGAATTGGAGCCAAATCTTCACAAACTTCATTTTTTTTGCGTTCATAATCTGGTACACATCATTTTTTAGAAAACTTTCTATACAAGTGTGTACGTGTACATCCAAAGTTAATGAAGCAGAACAATGAGATCGATTAACACAACGCCAAATCGACGTGCTGTTTTTATTTGTCACATTCAAATTATAACGATATCCACCTAAAATAAGGGTATCCTTATTTTTTTGATTTTTTACGAAACGCATGTTGAAATTACTTCACGTCACAATAGAAATAAGTTTGACAAAGTCAGTCTTGACATAATTATTATAAAAGCTAATGACTTTAACGTTTCATGTGGCAGATATCGAAAGGATTTGCACAAGTATCGAAAGAGTATGCATAATTGAAATAAACTCGAAAGGTTTCTAATAGTGCAAATACTAGTACCTAACTAACAGACGGACATGACGAAACTATGTATAAGGCTGGAAACAGCTTGCTCGACCGACGGTCAGCGCTGACCGTCGGTCGAGCACTGTTTCCAGCCTAAGTAAAACACCACATTTTTATGATTGGACATTTTTATGATTGGACGTTATTTTTGTATTGGACATTATTCTAGTTGGTCAATAGTCGTGAAAATCGAAAAAACATGACTCATGCGTTACCAAGTACTGTTACCAAGTACCAGCGTTACCTCGCATTGCCGGTACCTCATTATTATTATTTTTTATTTTTTTTTATCATTGTTGTTGTTGTTGTTGTTGTTGACGTTGTCACGTTCAACTATCGTCGGTAAACCGACTTTACAGACATCAACAGCTTTTTTCCTTATTATATTAAAACCTCCTTAATTACTGTTTAATGTTATTTTTATTTTTAGTTCTTACTTAATACTTAATACCAGCTTATTCTAACTAAATAATAATAAATACAAATCTGTGCTATTTTTACTTTATTTGTAAAACATAATTTTCATTACATTCGTGATGGGTCATGGGACGTTGACGATATATGACTCAATTTCAACTTAGGATTTTTTTTACATGGTTACAATGTTGTTTTTAATAAAATTTATTTGTATTATTATATATATAATTTTAATATTTCCAAACAAAAAAATCCTAACCTCAATATTATTATTTTATTTATTATATTCTCTCATTAAAAAAAATACAATCTCCATTTCACTATAAAGTCAATCCTTTTTGATATTCATTTTTATAATCATTTCATTTTACTTTTATTATTACATTTATTTTACTAATATCTACAATTGATTAGTGGACTGGCCAGTCACTTACATCTTACATCATCAGGTACCTTATTATTATTTATCTTTTCTTTGTAAATATTATGCATAATGTTATGCATTAATTTCATATTATGCATGCTTTTTCATAATCAATTAACCTTTATTATTCATGTTAAATATTTACTCATACATCATTTCATAATTTTATTTATAGTAGACTTTTAAAATTATTTATTATTATGGTACTTTACTTTATTTATTTTATTACTTCAAGTGCGCACTTTATTTGGTACATTACTTTATTTATACAAAATATAACGGGACCTTTTTTAAGACTAACCAACACATTATATTATGACTCCAACCATTTTTACTAAGTAATTTATTCCCACCGAGGCGAAAATAATGGTAGTTAGAGCATTTAACTACCATTTTTTTGGACCATATTTAAATTTAACCTTTTAACCTCCAACAATTCTCACGGAGAAATCTCGTTTACACCATGATCGAATGAAGGACCCCCTTGCGTATTTTATTATTTATGCTCTTAGCATTTTATTTATTACACATATATAGCATTTTAGCTAGTATTTAATTAATGCACTATGGTATTTTTCACCTTAGCCTATCTAAATTCCTAACAAAATAACCCATTCCATTAATCATAATGGAATGGGTTATTTTGTTAGGAATTTGTATCAACATTAAATGTTTAAAATATATAAATGTGGTATCGGATTTTTTGATAGGATACTAGTATTAAATGACGTTGATATTAAGGAAATACGGGACAGATAAAATATTAAGTGAAGTGTTTATTGAAAAGATTAAATTACATCGACAAATGGACAGAGGTCTGTCTTACAACAAAGTTCGTCAGGGACTGACTCTTTCAGTTCCATACAATTCGTTCCTTACTTGCTACCTGGGTTTCTCACCCCCGCATCAGTCATACCCCGGTCATACAGTTCCTACGCACACTAATATTTAGACACATTTAAACAAACGTACCTCCTTCGTTGGTTTTTTTTTCTTAATCCCTAAATTTATAACCCTTTCCCAAGAAAGTTTACGACTAAAAATATACAAAGCCAATAAAACAATTGAATTAGAAAAAACTTAAACTTAATAATGACCCTTCTACATACCCTAGGGTGATAAGTCCAACAGTTACTAGAAATTCCAAACATTGACGCATCCTGTCTACCTAATAACAGTCCTATTTCAATCGAACACCTTCTTAAGATACTAAAACTCATATTCTTACTTAAAATAACATTTTCTTTGCATCCCTACACAAAGCTTATAAAAGCTATGCTACAAACTAAATATCACATTCCTAATCCTCTTCACAATAATATTACGTCATATCTCGTATGACCGTAAATATTTTTTAAGTAAATCCATGTAAGTCATATCCAGTATAAATTCTAAGAAAATGTAGCTAATCAACTAACAAAGTAGTTAAAAAGAATATTTTAGTACATTTCTAAGAAATAATTATCTCGTTTTGAGACTTTTACATACTTAGCCATTTCTTTTTACCTATCCCTCTTTTACTTTACTTTTTCTAATAACATTTATTATATTTATAACTTTAAAAGTAACTATGAAATAAAAACGTTTTTAAAATTTTATTTTATTGAAGTATTCATTTCTGTTCTAACCCTAATTGGATATGAATACATAGCAATATGACATCTTTTGACGTGATAACGTCTTTTAATTTGATGGAGCCGGCTGCACGTACGGAAAAACATGACTCATGCGTCACCTGTTACCAGCGTTACCTCGCTATTACATATGACGCATTGCCGTTACCTCAGCTAGCCGCGCCTTAGGTATGTGAGCGGTGGGACGGAGAGGCGGGGGCGCTTGATGTTATTATTCAGTTCGGCGCCGGACTTCGCGGTGGCAACACGCCTACCTAAGGCGTGGCCAATTAGCTCCGCGCGCACTATAAACATGACGTTGTCACGTTCAACTATCGTCAGTAAACCGACTTTACAGGCAACCGTTTTTTTTTTTACCTGTATATGCAGCTAATTAGTTTAATTAATACCGTTTTAGTCTGTTATTACTTTACAAAAATTAAAGTTACTATTACATAATAAATTAAATTAATATCACCAATTCGAAGTGAATTAAGACGTTTAATTTATTTATCAATTTTATTTTATTGTTCCTATTTATTTATTTTTATTCCTAAACCGGAAATAAAGTGAGCGAAATATATGACTCCCAGAGTTCATATTAATTTAGGTTGTCCTTCATTCTGTCGCTGTTATTACAAAAAAAAAATAACGTAGGTACTTTAAGAACTTCCTTTTATTAATCTTTCAAAAAAATTTTTTTTGTACACCCCTAGCTTTGATTAACAAAGAGTATCTACTTACATTTCGTTGCGCAAATGCTGTGCAGGCACCGCGGATATTCGACGCTTTCCCAGCAAAGGAGTTGTTAACTGTGGGAACTAACCTACCTGCGTTAACCAACTGCACAAAACATTTCGTTAGTAATGAGTTGTACCTTGTATTCCCTTTTCCAAATCAGCTGGACGGGAGGCAACAAATTCTTCAAAGGCATTTTGTACTGCCTCTCGGGTATTGTATTTTTTTTCCGCCAAGAAGTTATCCAAATTCTGGAAAAAGTAGTAGTCTGTAGGCGCAAGGTCTGGTGAGTAGGGCGGATGACGGAGAGCTTCCAACCCCAGTTCTTGTAACTTGGAG
This sequence comes from Phengaris arion, assembly GCA_963565745.1. Classification (NCBI taxonomy): domain Eukaryota; kingdom Metazoa; phylum Arthropoda; class Insecta; order Lepidoptera; family Lycaenidae; genus Phengaris; species Phengaris arion. The sequence continues at coordinate 12,629,365 of OY751432.1, forward strand.
ACCGTCTGCTGTGCAGTATAAGGTCGCGCGTTGTCGTGCAGGAGCAGCGGAGACGAGCGATTGACCAATGCTGGTTGGAGATGTGCCAGCTTCTCCATCATTGTGTTCAGTTCTTCACAGTACACATCTGCAGTAATGTTCATCCCGTTTGGTAAGAAGCTGTGATTAATCACACCGGCGCTAGACCACCAAACAGTGACCATCACTTTTCTAGGGGTAAGTTTTCGTTTAGGGCATTGTTTAGATGCTCAACCGGGATCCAACCAACTTGTTGAGCGCTTGCGGTTATCAAACAGAATCCATTTTTCATCGCAGGTAACAATGCGGTTCAAAATTCCTTCATTTGTGTGTCTGTTGAGCAGTGCAAGGCACATCTCGTCACGTCTGATCTGGCGATCATCGAGTTCGTGGGGCACCCATTTGTCAAGCTTTTTTACCTTTCCAATTTGAAGCAAATGGACCCATATTGTTTTAACGCTAACGTCGAAATCTGCTGCTAATTCAGCCGTAGATTGTGTATCATCATCTTCCACAATCGCCTTTAATTCGTCATTGTTGACCAAAGTCTTCGGACTCAAATTCAATTCATTAAAAATATTAGCGTCATTAATGCAGGTACATATTATTTATTACAATCAAAATTTTGTTTATTCCCAATAGTTCATTAAAATGCTTTTCTTTTTACTACTTTTAATAACTTTGTAACCTTTGTATTATTCCATATTACTTCATTTTATTATAAATTAAAACATCCATTTTTTAATATGTTAAAGCACGTTGATTTTTTTTAAATTATAACCGTTGCTGATTACAAGTATATAGGTTCATTTTAAATTTGTAAAATAGCGTGATAAATTTTAAATTCAAAAATTATGAAAATGTTACTAAATTAACTTATTCTTATTGTCTTCAACTGATGGTTGACCATATTATACCGTTTATTTTGTTCTGAAATTTATTACTGAAATCTATGATTATAATACGAGTAGTCTTCTAGCAACTTTTTGGTTTTAATTTTTCAGTCACATATTTTTAGCCACACCTTATTTATATTTTTTATTTCCATTATAAGTCATACTTACAGTTTTTTGTTTTTCTTTTATTTAAATTATTTTTATAATCATGCACTTTTAGATTTGTATTTATTTTTTAAATTATTTACTTAATAATATATTCAAACCTACAATTTATTTATTGAATAAATGAATAGCTACCGGCCGGTAAATAATATATATTGAGTTAATTTTTTTTTACAATATAATGTCCACATTTTTCAATCATCGCATAAAGTTCACGCTTCACATTTTAAAGTCTTATTTTTATTATTTTTGTCCCTGTACCATCTTCGCAGCGCTGCCGCGAGGCAGCACTGGCAGGGTCGCCATGCAATGTGCAGGCTTGGGGAGTCCAATGAAAGATGTTGTACTCGCGAATAACGTTTATTAACTCCTTATTTAATACACATTACAATATATAGGGAGGTGATACACACACTACAATAGGCTAGGTGCAGAGTTCTATTTACAGTGCAGTGTTTTCTATCACGAGCCGCGACCACAAAAAATCTCTCGTGGGTACGAGGGCTTAAGATTGGTAACCAAAATATTTCAGGTTATGAAAGTATAATATCACAGTTGAAAAATAGGTATACTTCTGTGGGCCTAGCAGGAACATATTTGACAGCGGCGTAACGTAATGTTATCGAATGAGAATTCTTGAAATATTTTCATGTTGTCAATATTTCTTTATTAGGCTCTTGAAATTGGAATCCTGCCTGAATACCTGCAAATTATGAAATTATATTGCATTTTACTTTTTCGCAATATTAACAAAGGTTTAACTAAATAAAATTAGATTAATAAGTACATACGTGGTAAAACTGTGCAATAGTTATAAAAATAAAGTACATAGATATTATTATGTGCCTATGATAAACTATAAAGTTTTTACTGACGGGCAGGAGAGAACATAATACGAGTATGTCTGTATTTGTATAAATATAATATCAAGTTTAAAACAAATACAAGGTAAGCAATCATAAAATAATACGACTTTGTTTTAAACATACCTGTTGCGTGCATTAGTGAACATTCGAATCTTATATTATTATTAAAGGAGCGTTATGAGAACAAGAGACTCATAGCAGATAGGCATTTGGAGTCAATCCTAGCCGTAGGTTTTCTAAATCCTAATCAAACCAATTCAGGATTGCGAAGGTTAGTTAACTGCTTAAACGATCTTGTATATATAATAGGTCTTTACCTATAAAATTGCCGTTATGCAGTACTGGCCATTTCAAATCAAAATAATTTTTGTTTGGCTAAGAATTGTAATTTCAAATTAATTTTATTTTAAAAACATGGAATTCTTTTTCCAAAAGTAGCATTTGTTTATTGATTAGTCTTACATTTTCATCGCATTTCAATCTTTTTCGTCATCATGGATACGTTAAAAATTCGAGTAATTATGGAATATGAATACCGTCGTGGCAGCAACGCGGCAGAAGCGGCACGCAACATCAACGGCACGCAACATCAACGACGTTTACTGAGCTAACACTACATACCAACGCACCACCTGTTATTGGTATGCTCGCTTCCGTTCTGGAAATTTCGACTTGAAAAATGAACCTTGCGGTCGTCCGAAGACTTTTGTAGACAATGACGAATTAAAGGCGATCGCGGAAGCTGATATTACACAATCTACGGCTGAATTAGCAGCAGCTTTCGACGTTAGCGTCAAAACAATATTGGTCCATATGCGTCAAATTGGCAAGGTAAAAAAGCTTGAAAAATGGGTGCCCCACGAACTCGATGATCGCCAGCGCGAAGTACGCGTCGAGACGTGCCTTGCACTGCTCAACAGACACACAAATGAAGAATTTTGAACCGCATTGTTACCTTTGATTAAAAATGGATTCTGTTTGATAACCGCAAGCGCTCAGCAAGTTGGTTGGATCCTGGTTCAGCACCTAAATAAAAAAAAAAAAAAAAAAAAAAAGCCGTTTATTCAATTTTCCTACGGTTACAGTATAAGTTGTGTTAGTAAAGTAAAAGTTTTTGTTAGTGTTTCAGTACGTACTATCCATTTTCTTATTATTCGTTCATATCTTGGATTAATCTGGAAAATCTGGAAAATTGACCCCTCTACGGGTATAGGCCTCCCCCAACTTTTTCTAACATTCCCTGTCCTTGGCTATATCGGTCCAGTTTTTTCTCGCCACCTGGCGGGATCATATCATGGGTCCATTGTTGCTTTGGTCTACCAACTTTCCTTTTGCCCAAGGGTTCCTTCCATTTGGTGGACTCTATTGTCCACCTTTTGTCTTTGCAGCGCGCGATGTGGCCAGCCCATTGCCATTTTGAGGTGCATGTTTCAGTGCATCTGTGAACTTTGTTTTTTTCCTAATTTCTTCACTTCTTATTTTTTGTATCTTCCTTATCCATAATATGCTTCTCTCCGTTGCTTTTTGGGTATTTTGTATTTTGGTTTTAATATTTTTTGTAAATATCCAGGTTTGACATCCATAGAGGAGGCTGGGCATGATACAGGTGTCAATTTAAAACAGGTGTAAATTTTTTCCATGACAGAGTTATTCGCCTCGCTACCTCGTCTATGTTATTATTTGTATCAATTGTTATTTGTTTTCCTAAGTAAATATAGCTGTCATACATAATCTATTGCGTGTCCATTTACTTGTATTGGTCTTTTGTAATTGTTATTGGTCATTATTTTTGTCTTGTTCGTGTTCATATTAAGTTCATCTTTTTTACTTTCCAGATTGAGTGTTGTGACCATCTCTTCTAGACCTTTGGGTGTTTCAGCCAGTATTACTATGTCATCTGCAAATCTTAGGTGATTGAGGTATTTCCCATTTATTAATATACCTATTTGCACCCAATTTTGTTTGACTAAAAATATCCTGGAGAACCACTATAAAAAGCTTTGGTGACAGTGGGTCACCCTGGGTTTTACCCGTCGCTCTATTTTGAAGGGCTGACCAATGGTTTCAAAAAGATAGATTATATTCAGATGCATATTCTATTAGCCTTTCGCCCCTTTCGTTGCGTTCTCCGAAGCTGAATCGACCTATTTGGTTATTAATATTATCAGTTTCTTGCTTCCCTATTTTCGCGTTGAAATCTCTAATTACCAAAACTTTATTGTCTGTTAATGAGTGAGCTTGGTGTAGGTCATCGTAGAATTTACAGATTTCTTCTTCGTTTGCACTTTTCGTTGGTGCGGCCTGTATCAAGGATAAAGAACTGAGTTTTCAAACTCCAATTGTAAGAGAGCTACTCGTTCTGAGATTCCTGTGAATCCTCTTATTTTGTTTTTGTTCTCTTTTTTGATAAGGAATCCCACTTTGTGTTGGCCTTTTGTTTGGCCTATATAACACAAAATATAGTCCTGGTACTCTTCGATGTTGTAGCCTACTCGTTTTATTTCTGATAGGCCTATTATGTCGCACTTTATATTTTTTAGAGCGTATGTTAGTTCTATATATCTTTCAAATGATGATACAGAGCGAAAATTGTAGGTGCATATACTTAATGTGTTTTTATTTTTTCTTTATTTTTAGTTGGTAGTCATCTTCCCCCACGGTGACAAGCCGGCTTGGGGTGCATATTTCTGAATTTGGTTTGTTTACGAGTAGCTTATTTATATTTAAGTTATTCCGGTTTTCGGTGATGGTTGTTAGTTTTTTGAGGTTTCTGATGTTGAGTTGTTGGACCCTTTCCTCTCGACGTAGTTGAATATGTTTGGTCTGATAGTTTCTTTTGATGCTGTTTTAGGCAAAGTATTATACTTTTGATGCAAGTTGTTTGTAGCACTGGCTTTTTTCTGCGTTGGAGAGTTTGGTGGGAATAATCCCTCTCTTTTCCTTTTTTCTCAATTATTGTCAGACTGTTTCTTCACTATTATTTTATCGTATTTTAGAAATACCCTGTTTCCCTTATTTCTCTCTTCTTCGATTTGTGGCTGTAATTGTTTCCTTTTCTCAAGTACTTCCTTCGAGTAGTCTTCCTTGACATATGTGCCAGGGGGTAAATTACTTTTGTTTGTTGGTATCTGACGTTTTTTCCAATGGGTTGTGAAGGAGACAATTACTGGGCGATTTCCGCTTTTGCTTCTCTATGTAGCTTAGTTTGTGTTCTAATTTTATTACTTTGGTTTTTAGTAATTAGTTTTCTTCCAAAACAATTTTCATTTTTTCGTCGAGTACCTCCATTACCGAACATTCTTTGTTACCGAAGTCGTTATCAGAGCTGCTTGCTGCTGTAGCTTTTCATCCAGTTTAAACAATAAAACTTCCATACTTTTGTCCATTTTTAGTAGTAATTTGATTGTTTGTTGCTGGTATCACTAGTTGGTGGAAACTTGTCAACTGTCAGCTGATGTATCAATTTGGTTAGGTTGGTACTTCTGTCAGTTGTCACTTCAATAATATATGGTTGTGACGTATTGGATGACGCGATGTATCTTCGATGTACCTACATATTATGTTGATATGTCAAACTTTCAGAACAGCTGTTGTAAAAATGTAAAATCACGATATATTTTTTCAAGTTTTCGTTGCGTGTTGTTGGGTTTGCACTGTGATCTTTATAGAATCTTCTTTTATTAAGTTCTTGGTGAATATGCACAACTTTTTCGCATCGGATTGACACTTTTTAAACACTTATACGGTAATTATTAGCGGAGGGCTTGAACTACGTACTTTTAGTCGGACAACCGGAACCGGTTCCGGTTGTCACACAAATGAAGAATTTTGACCCGCATTGTTACCTGCAATGAAAAATGGATTCTGTTTGATAACCGCAAGCGCTCAGCAAGTTGGTTGGATCCTGGTTCAGCACCTAAACAATGCCCTAAAAGAAAACTTACCCCTAGAAAAGTGATGGTCACTGTTTGGTGGTCTAGCGCCGGTGTGATTCATCACAACTTCTCACCAAACGGGGTGAGCATTACTGCAGATGTCTACTGTGAAGAACTGAACACAATGATGAAGAAGCTGGCACATCTCCAACCAGCATTGGTCAATCGCTCGTCTCCGCTGCTCCTGCACGACAACGCGCGACCTCATACTGCATAGCATACGGTCTCCAAGTTGCAAGAACTGGGGTTTGAAGCTCTCCGTCATCCGCCCTACTCACCAGACCTTGCGCCTACAGACTACTACTTTTTCCAGAATTTGGATAACTTCTTGGCGGGAAAAAATTCAGTACCCGAGAGGCAGTACAAAGTGCCTTTGAAGAATTTGTTGCCTCCCGTCCAGCTGATTTCTTTAAGAAGAGCATAAATAAACTGTCACTGCATTGGCAAAGATGCATTGATTGCATGGGTGATTACATCGATTAATACAAATAAAAAATACATGAAAAAAAAATAGTTTAAATTTTTTCATACTAGTACAAAATGGCAATTTCATAGGTAAAGACCTCATATAATCAGTATCTAGAAAACTGCTACAAGAATTACCATGAAATGTAGTAAGCTGGGAGTTTTGGGGGAGAAAAATCGATCTAGCTAGTGCTATGGTGGAATAAACATACATACATACATAGACTACCAAAATCATTAATCCTTTTGGCTTCGCCGTAGTTGTGTAAAAGCTAGTATTACCGAGAGACATTAAGGACGTGACGTAAACTACCACTGCATTGGCAAAGATGCATTGATTGCATGGGTGATTGGTGGTAGCCCCAAAGGGAGCCTCTCCGCCGAGCAGGTGGTATGCTCGGTCAGGCCTAAGTCCACATGTAAAGATTTCAGATGCTGTATATATAGCGCCGAACTGTGATAACTTCGATAGCTTTTTATGGATTAGCTGACAAAATGATATCTCAATTTGACTCAATTTGCGACAAGCGGCAAGCTCACGGTGAGCTTGGAGCTAGCACGGGCTAGTGCCCTCACCCATCGCTGGCTGTATTACGAGGGCGGGTCAATAAGTCCGTGACTTTTGGAATAAAACACAGATTTTTTGATAAATAAATCATTTTATTTTTCAACGTAGTTCTCCTTGAGCTCTATACACTTTGTCCAACGCTTCTCCAATTTTTTTATCCCTTCCAAAAAATATGATTTGTCGAGGTCCTCAAAATAGGCCTTTGTTTGCGAGGTGACTTCATCATTGGAGTCAAATCTTTTTCCACCGAGCCATTTTTTCAGGTTTGGGAACAAGAAGTAGTCACTCGGAGCCAAATCTTGAGAATAGGGTGTATGTGGGAGCAATTCATAGCCCAATTCATGGATTTTTGCCATGGCAACTGCACATGTGTGCACCCTTGCATTGTCTTAGTGAAAAAGAACTTTTTTCTTGGCCAAATGAGGTCGTTTTTTTTTCAAATCCTCATTGAAGCGGTCCAATAAGTTGGCATAATATTCCCCATTAATTGTTCTTCCCTTTTGAAGATAGTCAATGTGGATTATCCCACGTGCATCCCAAAAAACAGTCGCCATAACTTTATTGGCTGACAAACCCACCTTGGCCTTCTTTGGCGCCGATTCACCCTTAGAAACACACTGTTTTGACTGTTGTTTGGTCTCTGGTGTATTGTGATGGATCCATGTTTCGTCCACGGTTAAAAAACTCCTCCATATTGTGATTAAACAAAGCCAAACCTTCCTGTGAAGTTGTTACACGATTGTGTTTGTGGTCGACTGTGAGCAAACGCGGCACCCATCTTGCGGAAAGCTTTCTCATGCCCAAGTGATCATTCAAAATTGAAACCACTGAGCCATGCGAGATGCCTATGGCTTCCACAATCTTTTGCACTTTCAATCTTCGGTCGGCCAACACCATATCGTGAATTTTTTCGATTGTTTCGGGTGTAGAGACCTCAACTGGGCGTCCAGGACGTTCGGCATCTTCAGTGCTTGTAAGGCCACAACGAAATTCAGTAAACCACTTTTTTACCATTGAAATCGATGGTGCAGAGTCCCCATAGTATTTATCAAGCTTAGCCTTGGTCTCGGTAATGGTTTTTTTTCGCAAAAAATATTGCTTAATAAGCACACGAAATTCACTTTTTTCCATTGTTTCCTTAAGTTACTGGATAGTCTGATAAAGATAGCTGTAAAACACAAACTAACTGACGCAGCAAGTTCAAATTTTGATAGGAGTCAACTGATAGATGCCTGTTGACAGGAGTAGTGTTGCTTTTTCAGTAAGGAGGTTAGAAATTCAAAAAGTCACGGACTTATTGACCCGCCTTAGTAGTTTCATTTTCTTGAAATAAAAGTCGTTTATTTCAACAGTCAAATCTATTATTTTGTTTGGTTTTGGTTAGCGGCGGTTATTTAATTAATATACGTAGATCAAACATTAATTTTCAGCTAGCGCGTCTGGTCAAGGGTGCCGTGCAAAAAAATCACGTTTGACGTACGGAAACCCACTGAAATATTTATTTTATTCTATTTTTAGTATTTTTGGTTACAGCCGCAACAGAAGTACGTGATATGTCTAAAACTTCAACTGTCTGGTATCACGGTTCATCAGTTACAGCCTGGCGACATACAGAAGGACAGCGAAGTCACAGTAATAGGGTTCGATTTTACTCTTTGGGTACGGAACCTTAAAAACGCAGAATGTTTCAGTAGTAAAATAATATGGAAAGTGCATAAAATCACAGTTCTTATCACATTCTGTCTCATTAGATCCAGCTAATCCTGGTCTAATTTGAGGCAATTTTGTGGCCAAAAGGTTCCTCCAAAGTCGTAACAATGACGAAGCGCTATTATCTAATATCGGCGACATTTTCTGACAGGAATGTAGATATTATAATTATATTTAAAGAGGATTTAGTATTTTATCTTGAATATTAGACAGTAGATACATAATTAATTAAATATTAAATTGTAAACATTACATATAAATTTGTTAACGAAATATAAGTTTAAATTAGTAATATCATGTTAGGTTATTAAAATTTTGTAGGTGTAATTTATTTATTGTGTTTTATTTACTTACTAACAAATCTAACAATGTTACTAATGAAAACTTATTATTAAGTAAATAAAATACAATAAGTATTGAAGTATTGTAAAATTTGTACGTAAAACGGATCGATGGAATGGAATCGTGTATATAATCTAGGCATTATTGCGAAATTTCACCATAAAACACAAACAAATCTCAATGTCTGTGCAAATTATAACAACCACATATACATACACAAGGATTATCTCACACAAGTGAGTTCTGCAAATTTTATAAAGTATTTACACAGCACACAAGCAAAAGAAATAACTAAGAAAAAGCGTGACGAACGTGATGGCAACTACAAATTATTAGTTTCATTTTTAAAACAAGGACTTCTTCTGTAGGTGATGGTCGCTGCCACACCAAGGTCTGTTCCACGGTTACGGGAGCGTCCCTTATCACTTTTCGATTAGTAACACAAATATTGGCGTACCTCGGAGCAGAGACATCTCGCAGGCGGTATACAATATTGCCGCTTATCGCGAAACATTAACGTCTTCGGCGCAGGCGATTATCGTTATCACTTACTTCAAAATATCGGTAACAAGGACTTAGGGCACTGGAACGGGCAACGATAAAGGGCAAGGGAACGAAGGTGACCAGCGACCTTCATTTTAGAGTACCAAAACCCGATGTCCTGAGCATAAAAATTGTAATACCTATGTGGCAAAAAATGGTATGGGCATTAAGTCTGTAGTTTGTGTTTGTTAAATAAAAAAAATGGTTCCGACGAGTTTTCTGTCACCCTCCTTTTGGAAGTCAGTTACCACTAGTATTAGTAGGTAGGTACATAAACAATGAGCACTAAATAAGGTGGGCCTCTCGATGCGCTGCTTACGACATCGGACATGGGTGTATATAGTTTCGTCGATGGAAATAGACGAAAATGCGCATCTGTCACCCTCGTTCTTTTATAAGCTGTAAGGCGTAAGCTACACGAACTACTTCCACTACCTTCCTATTTAAATAGATTTCGGCTCGGTAGGTAAACTTGCAATTTCAGAAACGTTTTCACAAGAAGAAATGTATTTTAACTCCCATGAGTTAAAATATTGTTTCTCATGTGAAAAGTGAAAACGTTTCTGAAAATTAATGTTTGATCTACGTATATTAATTAAATAATCGCCGCCAACCAAAATCAAACAAAATAATAGATTTGACTGTTAAAATAAACGACTTTTATTTCAAGAAAATGAAACTAATACAGACAGCGATGGGTGAGGGCACCATTCGTCGTTACGCCGTACCACCACTATTCCCTGACTATCAAGGCAGCCTGCCACTGCCAGTCATCAAGTGTCGCAAATTGGCTTTTAGTGGCAAATGGCGAACCCCGAGGAGATAGCGATTTTGAGAAACTCTGGTATAAAACAAACGTTCATTTCAAAGTTTTACTTATCGTACCCTCAGTATCATAGGGGCATAACACGTAAAAAGAGTTTTTTGAGCTCCCCGTTTACCCAGCTTGAGCCAGAAGGTGGGTAATCGGGAGACGTGTGGGGATTGTGTGAGAGACACATGTACGATATCTCCGCCATTTTTAGCATTTTTGCATTTCTGTGTAAGCCACTGTGTAGAAAGAACTATTGAAAATATGCCCCTCTATCACTACAACTCATCTTCGTATCATTATTAGTCATACCCCTTACTATATTACTGAGGGTGCGTAATGCGTTATGTATTAGGAACAATAGGTACAAAAATTATTACTGACTCCATAATTTATTTTCAAAGAATTTGAGATGTCAATTGGAAACTGAGTCAGTTCTATTTGTTTTCAGTTCCGAGTGTGATCGTTACCTTATCAGCAGCTATACCCTCGTATAAAAAAAAGAAGAGACAGAGTCACTTACGCGCATTCTACAATTTACGATTACATACACACCTTTACACGATCATTGCTTTGCTGATTTAATTTTTGGCTCTGGTTTCGTTTATATACCGGGTGTTGTATACCGGGTAGGTATCTACTATTTACTAGCTAGACGAGTAATTGCTCTGATTCAAAAGTCTTGTTGTTGAATATTTATTTACATTTGTAATATGCTCTACGTTATAAGAGCTTTGAGAATTTACTCTTCTGCGATGTAAGGATCACTAGTAACAGGCAATGTAGGGCTGGGATTATATGATCCGGAATCTGGGGGTCTAAAATGGCCACTTTAGGCGTTTCATTTTATGATAAATATTTTTTTTTCAACTCATATTATGTGCGCCATTATACTAATTTCTATTGAAAACTGTCAAAATTGATGTTTTACGAGTATAATATGATGAAATCAGATGAATCATGTAGCCATATTACCATTTCATGATATTTGTATGGAAAAAAATATATGAAACATAATATGAAACACCTAAAATGTCCTTTTTAGTCCCCCGGTCGGCCGAGGAAACACATTGCTGTCATTAAAATAATAAAGTAAAAGTAAATAACCTTTATTTTATAGAGCCTACGAGCCAATCGAATTATCTATTTCATTTCTACGATAAACCTAGGTAATTTATCCACCAATCTATAGTATATAGGTATATTTTACATTATATATATTATATAAAAAGGCTTATAATAAGTTAAGAGTTTAGACGTTCTTATAGTCGGCAATCCCACGGCACGCCGTGTCGGAGTTACCGAGCACTGCACCGGGCGTATCGCTCATACCGGTAACTCCTCTCCGACTCCCGAAGGACTCATTAGCGGTCAAACTTCGTTGCCTAAAGGAGGCGAAATTGGGGCCGAAAAAAAAACATGTCAAAGGAAAAAATAAAACAACTGTTGAAATAAACAAAAACGAAATAAAATTTATTTTTTAAATAATATTACTAGTAAATTTGATTAGAAATCTCTACAAAATGGTGTAAAGATATTTCTCATCTCATTTCTCTCCGTAGGACTGCTGGATGAAATTTCTATTAGAGATAAAGAGTAGGTACCTTTTGTGTCTTTCTTTCTGTGTCTATTTTTGTTATTAGGTGTGATGTGGTTTTGGGTGAAACCATCCCAAAAGCACTGCCCTATGCCACCTCACGCGGGTAGCAGGTTGCGGATAGCGAAACGGTCATTTGGAAAACACAATTCCCCAGGAAGGTACCAGCCAATCTGGAGAATCCTTCTCTGAGAAGACCCTTCTGGGAAACTCAGACAGCCCCATAGTATCTGGGGGCGGCAAAATTTTGCTTTCTCGAAGGGATGACAAGAAGATGATGAGCAGGTATTCCACCCAAGTCTAGTCTAGTCACAAGTAGAAATCCCGACGTATACCGGATAGACCATAAAACCATTGCACCTACTGACAACAAAGGAAACCATACAACTGGTTTTCTTGAAAGGCAACGAGTACCAACCGCTAGAGCCTACAAACGGAAGAAGATCTCACAATCACCATTTCCTGTCGAAATAAATAAAGCTATTTAGGAAAGACGTAGACTAAGACGCGTTTGGCTAAGGTAAGTGGGCTCACGGTGGATAAAACCGCATTTAACAGACAAAGCTTGCACTTAAGACAAATCTTGAAGAATTGGCAAAATAGGACACTTGAAGATCAACTTGAATCTCTGACAGCTACTGCGAAGACGGACTACTCCTTATGGAAATTTACCAAAGCCTATAATAGATCACAGACGACCAAACCTCCACTACGAACGTTAAGTGAATGGGCCCGTTGCTCACAGGAAAAAGCAAACCTACTTGCTGAACACTTGGAGAAAGTGTTCCACCCAAATGAGACCAGTGATGCGAAAACTATTGAAGAAATACAACCTTATTTCGCGCAACCCTTACAAATGTCGATTCCACCTAAACCTGGTGAAGAATAGGGTACCATCAAGAGACTCGAAGCCAAAATGGCACCTGGCTATGACCAATTATAATATTAATATATAATATATAATTATAATTATAACAATGGAAGTCTTACAGGAACTCCCCAGAAAAGCAATTGTATTCTTAACCTCTCATTACAATGCAATATTAAGAGTGCAACATTATCCATACTACTGGAAAGTTTCACAGATTCTGATGATCCACAAGGCCGGAAAACTGGTAAATGAAGTGACGTCGTACAGACCGATCAGCCTTCTACCTATCTTGTCTAAGATATTCGAAAAATTACTTTCAAAACGAATTGTAGCCCTGTTGGAAAGTAACAATATCATCCCAAACCATCAATTTGGTTTTAGACAGAGGCACGCTACTATTGAGCAGGTCCACCGAGTGACTCAAATAATTAGAAATGAGCTAGAAAACAAAGAATATGTTTCCTCTGTGTTCCTAGACATTTAACAGGCATTCGACAGGGTTTGGCACGAGGGCTTGCTCTGCAAAATAAAGCAGTATCTACCGCATAGTTATTTTATATTACTTAAATCGTATTTAACCGAGTGGATTTTCCAAGTAAAAGAGTCCGATGCCACCTCTAACTTCCATGAAATACGGGCATGGGTACCTCAAGGGCTCCGTGCTAGGTCCAAGCGTGTATAACATATATAAGACATATAATACTCATATTACATTACTCAACCGGCACAATAATGAAGGGATTTTAAATGGAATCATTACTTGTGATGAAAAGTGGATCCTGTACGGTAATCGGAAACGCTCATCGCAATGGCTGAAACCTGACCAGCCAAAGCCTGCCCCAAGCGAAAATTTACTTAAAAAAAGTAACTTGTGAGCGTGGTGGACTAGTGCCGGTGTCTTCCACTCCAGCTTTCTTAAATCTGGCCAGACGTTTACGTCAGATGTCTATTGCCAGCAACTGCAAATCATGATGGAAAGGCTAGCTGCTAGACATCCGAGGTTGGTCATTCGCTCCTGTTTCAGAAAACCGCTAGACCACACACTACACAACAGACGGCTTCCAAATTAGAGAAGCTTCAATTGGAATGTCTAAGATATCCATTGTACTCCCCGGACCTTGCTCCAACAGATTAGCATTTTTTTCGTAATTTGGATAACTTCTTGCAAGGGAAAAATTCAACTCCGATGAGGCAAAGCGCCTTTAAATATTTTATTGCTTCCTGCTGATATGATATGGCAAAAATGCATAGATGGAAATGGTATATACTTTGATTAAATAAATATATTATGTTTAGAAACAATCGACTTTATGTTTCTCCTTTACAAAACGCCAATTTCATATGTAATGACCTAATACATCCTTCCGACATCAGAAGTTGAGACTGCTACCTACGCTGATGACACAGCAATTTGGTGACCAACTAAAACCAGCTACAGCATCTGAGCAAACATGGACTAAATTCCATAACCAATTGTCTCCAAATTCGGCGTCTTATTGTTCCTAATGAGGGTCCCCTAATCACTACCTGCTTATCACTTACGTCACATAACTTTCTTACGACATGAGTAAAACAAAACAATTTTTCATTAAGTTTCTTTTATTTCATTAATTTAAACCTGTATTGAACATACTGTATAATATTATATCATAACATAAAGTGTTGCTACTAAATAACTTTTGATACTCTAATAGACTTTTCCCATTAAACTTATAATACAAATATATTAAACTACACTCTCCATAAACTGATGTGAAAGCATTTTGTAATCTACACGTGTTTATATCCCATCTCCTGCAGTTTCGCACCATAAAAGCCTTGTGATATCGCATAGGGGCTCGTCCGAAGGAGTCAGTATCGCAGTATTGTCCGAAGCCATTTTCATTGATGTGTATGGCTATCCAGTGGGATCCAGGCTTACTATCAGGGTCTAAGTTGCTAATAATGTATGTAGGGGTTTGAATAGGTAGACGATTCGCGGTGTATACATTATCTTCTAAGCCTTCACAAATTCTTCTCAAATAATTTCGGATCTCTATTGTGTTCATACTGTATTATCTGTGTGTCACATATCCGTAGTATGTATGGTTTATGTATTTACTAAGAGGAGTAGTACATATGAAAAAAATGAATGAATAAATACAAGAAACATGGTACAATAATTTTACTTCATAATACACACACATACTAATAGGTACACACACGTTACACATTATGACTTAAATAGATCATACATGTGACTTTTCTTAGCTACTATAATCTACAGTTACATTACATCATTTCGTGTTTGATGATAAATCAGAGGTTAAATCAAATGCTAATAGACAATAACCATTTGCATATTTTTCTCTTGATATCCCATTTCCTTCATTAAGGAAATGTATACCAGTACCAGAAAATAATCTATGATAGGCTGAAGTGAACATGTTACCATTGAAGGATGGTTGTAGGGTTTTTGATGGCACTTGTTGTCCATCTACGTATAAACAAAATGAATTCACACCATAATTTTCAAAATTGAAAGGATTCTTACTAATGCTGCCATTAAATGCTGCGTTATTTACAAATCCTATGATACATCTCTTGGGTACTTGCCCCAGGAATATATTATCAAGCGTTTTTTTTTTCTCATCAGTGGAATGTTGTAATATTATCATAAACCAATTTTCACAATCATTGAGTCATACTTAACATCCATTTAGTGGATAAACATACAATACAGACACTTTCACATTCTTTACTAATTATTCCTGTGAGTCGTTGCCAGAACAGGATAACTTAATGGTTGGGGCATTAGATAAGATTGCAAAACCTAATTCCTAACCTTTCAAATTTTTACTTTATAAGCCCTCCATTTTCTCATTGTAGATATCATTACTGTGCAAGTAAGCGAGTGGGTGAAATCAGTCTAGTGATTAGTGTAGTTAAACTCTTGTGCAACTTCTCAGTCCATCCCAATGGAGGTAAGTTATTAATTTTTTTTAATTATTTTTCTTGTCTGATTTAATTTTGTGTTTACAATATTTTAACTGATAGTTTCTATGGACTGTTATAATAGATTAGCTTTCCATTGTTGCAGAATTCATTCAATTTATTTGAACACGAAGAAAATACTTTTAAGCATTATTATTATCCACAATCACCGACTGATGTGGAAAGTAATGATTGTGTACCTATCGAAAAACATACCACTAAAAGGAAACGAAGTGAAAATCTTGATGAATTTTTTGTCACTGCACCAAAAAAACAGCAAAAGAAACAATCCTCAAATGTTTCAGAACCCAATGGGGATGGTTTAATGTGTTACGAAAAGTATCTAGAACTCCAACGAAATATGTGTCAGCGCTTTTCATTAAATCATCTAGTATAAGGAGTAGTGGTTCCTTTCCATCAAATATACTAAGATCTGGTATACCTTGATAATAGAGAGTTTTACCTAAAAATAAAACTTACGTATTATCTTTTCATCAATATCCGGAATCCATCTTGAGTCAAGCACCTGTCTTTTCGCCCACAAGCCCGCGCTTTTGGTTGCCTCCCCGCCAGAGCCCCCTCTACTCACCTCTTACCACTACCTCCTATGATCTCACTTTGGGGGGGACTGAGTGTTGGTTCATCATTAAAGAACTCATGATGCACCAGGTAGTCATTACCTGGATTCCGGATATTGATGAAAAGATAATAGGTAAGTTTTATTTTTAGGTAAAACTCTCTATTATCTGTTTTGTATCAATATCCGGAATCCATCTTGAGTGATTTGTTTGTTATCACCTGGTGTTGTAAAGCTAAAGACGCTATAATGTGTTAAAATACAGAAACGCCAAGGTATCAAGTATGATTTTCTTTTTATTAATATTATAATAAGTACTTAAAAGTATAAAACAAAATCAATTTACAGGATTAAAATAATTAGATAATGACAATGACTGATTTACATTATTACAATCAACTAATTCTTTTTGGTAATAATTTCTAAAAGTGTGAACAGATCTCCAATTACTAGTTTTAAGAATTTGATCTAAAAAGGGAAATTTTCAACAAAATTGAGGGAAGCTACTGCTGACCGTACTGAACCAGGAGTAGCCTCGATTCCAGCTTCACTTAAAAAAGATTTAACCCAATTCCCTATAACAGTCCGAGAGGTAGGTTTGACATCACCCCTAGCGGTAATAAATAAGTGATTTGTATTTTGTCTACGATCCGCACCTAACTCTATCAAACGCCTTATCCAGAAAATTACATTTAACCTCTTAATAGGATGTTCTTTTAGCCTCCATCCCGACTGTCTATAATTGCAACTATCAGTTTTCGATCCAAATGCAGGCCACAATATGATTGTACTACCTTCATCAATTAAGCTTTGATTATCTACGCATAACAAAGTGAGGTCGTGAACCCTGCGGCCAGAAGCTAGGAGTAAAAGTGTAGCTGTATGTCGTGACACTTGATATAAATTATTTTCATCTAAATTGTATACACCTAAATGAATTAACAATTGTTTAGGATGCCATATAGGTGGTTTAGATGGTGTTTCGCGAGCTACTGATATAGCTTTAAGAATGTGCTTAATAAATAAATTTGAAGATAAATCAATGTTAGATGTTAAATGCATAAAAGTGGATATTACCGATTTGTGAACTAAAATAGTTTTATAATATGAGAGACCTATGTCACAATGTAGATAAGCAAGATAACGTGCAACTTGATCAGCATTAGGATACTTAAAATTTATAGAACGAGACTCACACCATTTCTTCCATCTGTCCCACGCAGGTCTGTATGTCTTTATTGTTGAAGATCGCCAACTCGACATTAGCAACTTTTGTTCATCTTCTGTCCAGTCTGTCAACACTTCTTGCCACCCAAAATTAGCCAAGCCTCCAGCTGTTGGTCTTGAACTTGTGGAGGGTGAGTTCCTGTTGTCGTATCCAGGAGAACACGTGGCAAGTCTGGAATCGTGTACGGAGGCCGAAGAGCACGGTGGCGAATATCGGCCGGCCAAAACACTTTGTTCCACCTGGGGGCTATCAATATGTAATGTCCCTGCGCCTGGTTCAAGTGTTGTAGTACCCTGGGGATCAGGCTCGGTGGAGGGAAGAGCCATGCTAATCCGTACTGCCACTGGTGACAAAATGCGTTGTGTAGATATACTTTTTCGTCTAATATGTCTATTGATACATACCTCTGTACGATGAATATGAACCAACACTCAGTCCCCCCCAAAGTGAGATCATAGGAGGTAGTGGTAAGAGTTGAGTAGAGGGGGCTCTGGCGGGGAGGCAACCAAAAGCGCGGGCTTGTGGGCGAAAAGACAGGTGCTTGACTCAAGATGGATTCCGGATATTGATACAAAACAGATAATAATTCACATTTTGCAAATTATATAATGGCTGCATTTCATCAAAACACCATGTTATTTGGGCAAAGTTTACACTATAAATTGATTTTATGTGTTTTATAAAGTTTGTTACAAAAACGGATTTCCAGCCGACCAGCAACTATGGCAGTAAAAGGATGAATAAAATGAAACATCTTCACGTGTATATCCGAAAAGGTTTTTGAAAATAATGAAACAAGCTGTAATAAATTTGAAATATATATTAAAATTTTGTTCGAAAACTCTTATAAGTGACATATTTAAAACTTAATGTTATAAGAAAATATTGATTACATTTTGACATTGACATACCTTTAATATTATATTTTACAATGTTATAGTAAAATGAAACATTAAAAATTAAACATTAATTACAATATTATACATAAAAGTATAGCTACTCGAAACAAAGTATTACAAACTAGTTTACAAAAGGAAAAAATTAGCATAAAATTATCTTATAACAAAGTATATCTTACGTAAAACTAATTATTCTTATTGACTAAGCTTAAAATACAGTTTCACGTTACAATGATAAATGACATACAAACACAATATTTTTTTTAGAAGGGTTTTATTTCACATAACGTTTCTCAATTTATAATGACCCCAAGCTAAAGTGTCTTATCATTAGACAAAATAAATATTTTAGTATCATTGTATGATAAATATGTTTTATTTATTTTTTGAGTAAAAATTCTATGTTTGATTGATTTGTATCTTAACATTGAGCATAATTGAATATTTTTATCAAACAAACACGATTTATAATTTTCTAAATTCATTGTATTTGTGACACATTTATTGACTCCTTTTGCCTTGGCAGTTAAACGATTGTCTACATTAAACGCATACATTTTTGATCTCAACCCTACAAATTCTTTCATTATTTTTCCGTTGTTTTCATCTTTGAAAAAACCTAATTATTTCTTATTTATTTGAGGATAACCATACTATTATCAGAAGGATAATCAGATGTATCAAAATATTTTGGAAGATCCTGTTATATATAATATCATCATATAAATTTTGTGTGTATATTTGATATATTAAGATATATCAGTATCTGTATATAGTAATTTAATATTATTTTCAAATTTATTTATTATATAATTGTAGTGGAAATCATACATGAAAGTTTTTGAAATATCGAAAATACAAAATCCTAAATAAATTGCCAATTTGTTTAGGACACTGGACTTTTACCGGACAGCTACTAAATTTTCTGAAAAAATCGATAAACTACCTAGAACTTTACCATGATTATCCCAATGTGTTAATAATTTAACATTAATTTTTTCAATATTTTCCACTGTTTTGCCAAATACCCAATTATTCATAAGTTTATAAAAATCTTTTTCGAAATCTGATTTGGGAATAGTTCTTAATTTGGTATTTGAATCTATATACTTTTGCAAACATGGTAGCTGTCTAAACTATAATATTCTATGAACTTTAGTTAATTTCAACCCCATTTTAATGCATTGTTTAAGATTCCTGTAATGAATTTTGTATTTAGTTTTATTATTAATATTTGTAACCAATTTTATGAATTTAGTATTACCTATACATATATTTTCAGGACATAACGGAAAGTCTGAATGTGAATCATGCAGTTCATCTGGATATTCTAAATCTACTTCTAAAATTAAACCGAATTCGCTATTATCTGGTACATCAAAGTAAGTTTCCGGATCTATCCACTTAAAATATCCTACAGGAAAATACTTTATGGCCCAACCATAAAGATTATTCGCATCAAAGTATGTTAAATAGGACTCAGGTAAATTTTTATTATGATCTTCCATGAATCCGTTATTTGCCTTCGCATAGCGGTTACTACATTGGGATATACCTCCTCTTACACCTGCTCTGATAAATGCGATCATGTCAATGTCAGTCAGTAATTCCAATTCGATTTTAGTATATTTCAACATGGCATCCCAACTTAAACCGGGGGCTGTATAGTAATGTGCTGGATCTAAATCATATGTTTTAATACACAGATTTCTAAAGTTTTCAAATATATCGGTTAATAGTAAAACATCTGTTTTTAAATACAGGTTCGAGTAATCCGACATATTGTAACATTTAAAATGGCACTAAATATCTTCGGTGTGGGTGTAATCTTCAGTGGAAACATTTGAATCGGTTAATGAACTATAAAATTGATCTTTACTAGGGAGTGATGTCAACTTTAAGCTATCGTAGGATGTCATATACTCATATGGATAAAGACCCTTCCGCCTAAGTCGTTTAAAATCTTGATTACAGGGAAACTTTCTTTTTAACGTATTAAATTGATCGTCATGTAAATTTTTTGCTAATTGATCAAGACTACATGGTAAAAATTTTAACGAGTCCTTAAAACGTAGACTTATTTGTTGATTATTTACAGATATACTTTTTGAAAATGAAATGTATCTCTCCTTATTCTGTGGAATAATTTCAATGGTCCCTTCGATAAAATTTAATGCGTGGACAATGAAATGTGCATCATAATGACTAAGATTATGTAAAAATATTGATTACGTATAAATATTGTATATATGTGACGTGGTGTGCGAAATTTTTTCATGCAATTTTCATGAGCAACACCTCTGAAACTACCAGTATTCCAATTAAAATCATGGCTGCATTCGCCATTTAAGTCATTTTCACATATATGACAAGTTTTAGCATTTAATTTATTTTTATCTTCAAGTGAAAGAGGCAAAGGGTATCTTTGAAAGCAATTTTATTTACAAATTGTTTTTATATCTTCATATAAACATTTCATAAATTGTTCAGCACAGTCAGGTCCACTATAAGTGACATATTTGGACAATCTGTCATCATAAGAACATTTTACGTAGTAACCGAAACTGTACACATCATGTTTATGAGTATTATTTGTATAAGATTTATCTGGATTATTTGAACAAGTATGGATCGGATTTAAAAATGCTTCAAAATCAGCATAAACCACAAATGGTACTTTTAATTTTTTAACGAACTTATCAAACTGAAGTTTATTGTTTGGTACTAACTGTCCTAACCAATTTCTTGATGTTGTATCCCCCGCTGGTAATTCCGTGTTTATAATAATATAATAATAATATCTATGGACGCTTCACACCACGTCAATCTGGTCCCGTGGTAAGTTCTCGAAGAACTTGTGTTATATGTGAACAATCATGTTCTTGGTGGTTAGATAATCTTTCTTTTGTTGAAAAGTTCAACAAACATCCATTACAAATATGAACAAATCTTTCATGATTTGAAAGTTGTTTACTTACTAGTCGCGACATGTTTTTAATATAACAATATAACAATAATGATGATTTGTTCCGTTAGAGATCAATAATAAATTTACATGAATAGGTTTACGGCATTTTGTCATGAACAATGGACCTATAACATCATGCAACGTTTTATTTGTGTTATTTTCCAACCCAAACATTAATGTTGTTTAATTTTATACTTTTGGTATATCAGTTAACTTCATGGGGAAAGTTAGATTATCAAATTTTAGTTTGATTGAATGTTGACTGTAAGAACTAACACGATCGGAATTTTTGTGGATCGGATACAAAGCAGAAAGTAATGACCATTTAAAACATAAATTATCTGTATTTTTTACATTGATTAGCTTTTTTTGCTTTTATATCTTGCGGTAAATCGATATATAAAGTACCACATAGGGGGTTTAATTTATTAATGTTCATATCTAAACATTTAATATTCTTAAGATTCCAACCACTATCTTTTTTTTTAGAAAGCACTATTTTTGTTTGTTAATGTGTCACAAAGCAATGAAAAGAAAATGTTCAAATCATCTGATCTATTAATTATGTAATTGGTAGTTTGAAAATCAAACGAACTAAAAATTTGTCTCGTCTGTTGAACAAAGTCAGCCTGCAAAACAAATTTTACTTTAAAAATATTATGTTGCTTTATAGAATTTTCAATCAAAAATAAAATATAATTTTTGATCGAAATCAACAATAATTCCGGGGTTTCTCCATCACAATTTGTACCATTAATTTTAAACTAAAAAACTAATTATTCTCTATCCGAAAGCTGATTCGACAACTGACACGTTTATTAAAGTACTATGTAATTTGAAATTGTTATTCTTATGCCTATTACTTTTGAAATTATTAGATAAATACCGCTTTTTGATGGTAACTTGACATGTACTACAATTTATCTGGTCACCATCGTTGTCTTCTGTTACTTAATCTACCTCTACAGTTCTCGAAGTAGATGAGATTAGAATCTGTGTAATTTCTCCTCTTTGCAGGTTGGTCTTTGTCCTTGTTAACTCGCTTTAGAGCTCCTCCAGTTTGTTGTGTTGATTGACTGTGAACAAAAATCACATTAAGTTCACCTTTTGCTTTGTTAACTCGCTTTAAAGTTCCTACATATTGTTTTTTCAATTGTCAGTGAGACAAAAATAAAAATAAATTGAGTAAAATCTATAATGTACATACAGTATAAAATTACCTATAATTTACATATACTATGATAAAAATAGACATATTTATTTCAGTAAACATACTAGATTGATGTTTCAACCGGAGCACAAATACTGATGAGCTCCTCGTCGTAGATCGGATCAAATAGTTCACATTTTTCGACTTCTTCACACAAGTTGCCCAGCTCCACATCCATGTTATCGTTTAAGAAAGCGCTGACACATATTTCGTTGGAGTTCTCCATAATGTTTGCGGTATGAATTCGAAATTCAAGTGATAGATTTGAGTAAATCAAATCTAAATTATTATTCATGATTTATTATTATAAAATGGACTTTAATAAATCAAATGTAAGAAGTTATCAAGTTAACTTAAAATTAAGACATATCTATTTTTTATTAATTCATTATTTATTATTATATTGATATTTCCTACACGTAGTTATTCCTGAAATTTCCTTCGTTATTTTAAAAATTGTCTCTTTTGTTAATTTATAGATATTATTATTTTCGTTTGTATAGTACTTTGTCCTAGAGTAAGCATGTTTCCAATGTTCCGGTTGAGGAATCTTTTCTAATTTTTTGAGATCATATATCTCGATTTTTAATAAATGGGTTGCTGACAGCAAAAGACAGCAACCAATGATGGAAAAACATACTAATGATTTTCCTGTAGATATGTAACACATTCAACCATCCCCATTGGGTCTTGAAACATTTGAGACATTGTTTCTTTTGCTGTTTTTTGGTGCAGTGTCAAAAAAATCATCAAGACTTTCACTTCGTTTCCTTTTAGTGGTATTTTTTTTTCTCACACACACTTTCCACATCAGTCGAGAATTGTGGATAATAATAATGCTTAAAAGTATTTTCTTCGTGGTCAATTAAATTGAATGAATTCTGCAACAATGGAAAGCTAATCTATTATGACAGTTCATAGAAACTACCAGTTAAAATATTGTAAACACTAAATTAAATCAGACAAAAAAAATAAAATAATAACTCACCTCCATTGGTATGTACTCAGAAGTTCACACGAGTTTAACTACACTAATCACGAGACTGACTTCACCCACTCGCTTACCCGCACAGTAATGATATCCACAATGAGAAAACAGAGGGCTTATATAGTAAAAATTTTAATGGTTAGGAATGAGGTTTTAACCAACCATTAACTTATCCTGTTCTGGCAACGACTCACAGGAATAATTAGTAAATAATGTGAAAGTGTATCTATTGTATGCTTTACCACTAAATGGATGTTAAGTATGACTCGATGATTGTGAATAATGGTTTATGTTATTACAACATTCCACTGATGAGAAAAATAAAAAACGCTTGGTAATATATTCCTGGGGCAAGTACCCAAAAGATGTATCATAGGATTTGTAAATAACGCAGCATTTAATGGTAGCATTAGTAAGAAACCTTTCAATTTTGAAAATTATGGTATGAATTCATTTTGTTTATACATAGATGGACAATAAGTGCCTTCAAAAACCCTACAACCATTCTTCAATGGTAATATGTTCACTTCAGCCTATCATACATTATTTTCCGGCACTGGTATACATTTTCTTAATGAAGGAAATGGGATATCAAGAGAAAAATATGCAAATGGTTATTGTCTATTAGCATTTGATTTAACCCCTGATTTATCATCAAACACGAACAAGCATTGGAATCTGATAAGACATGGTAGTGTAAGGTTAGAGATTCGATTTGATTCTAGTCTCTCTCAAACGATTAACTGTATTGTATATGCAGAGTTTGATAATGTTATAGAAATAGATAAAAACCGTGATGTAACTGTAGATTATAGTAGCTAAGTAAAGTCACATGTATGATCTATTTAAGTTATAATGTGTAACGTGTGTATACCTATTAGTGTGTGTGTGTATTATGAAGTAAAATTATTGTACCAAATTGTTTCTTTTATTTATTCATTCATTATTTTCATATTTCATTCATAGCCTATGCATATATCACATTCATAGCCATACACATTAATGGAAATGGCTTCGGACAATACTTTGACTTCTTCGGAAGTGCCCCTATGCGATATCACAAGGCTTTTATGGGGCGAAACTGCAGGAAATGGGATTTTAACACGTAGATTACAAAATGATTTCACATCAGTTTGTGGAGAGTATAGTTTAATGTATTTGTATTATAAGTACAATGAGAAAAGTCTATTAGAGTATCAAAAGTTATTAGATATTATTATTACACTTTATGTAATGATATAATATTATACAGTATGTTCAATACATGTTTAAATCGTAAATGAATGAAATAAAATAAATGTATCACATAAGTGATAAGCAGGTAGTGATTAGGGGACCCTCATTAGGAATAATAGGACGCCGAGGCGAGCATTAGATTGCAAACCTAACTTTGGAACCGCAAGATATACAAAGAACGGACCACAGGGATCGATTCAGCGACCCCCAAAACCTTTTTTTTTCCATATTGAGGCGGTGAGGCAGAACCAGCGAATCCCTAACTACTAACATATCACAATAATGAAGACACGCGAAGGCAAGTAAATATTAAACAGACTGTTGATGAAGTCATCACTTCACATAGTAAATGTAAGTCAGTGTTGGATTAAGCCAGCGCGGAGCCCGAAGTAATTTCTGGCGCGGGGCCCCCGATCGAAAAGCGAGCGAGAATTTTTTTTTACTATTTTACTACTTGAACTAAACTTTACACACTGAAAGACTGTACTTTAGAAAATACAATTAAATCAATAGCCTAAAACCGATCGTCGTTACTAAATAATATAATATGTTGTTTTTTAATATTTCACCAAATAAAATCTGTATAAACTTTAAACCCTGAAAGACAGCTCTTGAGAAAATACAATCAATCAGTCAAAAATCAATAGCTTCAAAGAGAACATCAGTACAAAATAATATAACATATTGATTATGTAAAAAGCGCAAGCGGAGTGAGCGAGCAAATTTTTTTTTCTTATTTTACTTACCGTCTAAACGTTTTTACTTATGCAGTAGATCAAATGACCAAAATGTCTGTAACTGATTTTACCAAACCTTGTGTACAAAACACAGGATTATGGAAAGTTTTAATTTTCTTTTGTTCTGTTTTGTGTTGATCTATGACTTCGAGAAATATTTTTGAGTTGAGAATTAATTCTTATGTTTTCATTATAAGAAAAACCTTGTAGCGTGTACTTTTGGATTTTCCATGCTATACAAAGAAATCGGCTATTAGGCGCGAGGCCTGCTTGGAGACTTGCCCGAGGCTAAGACTGCCAGGACGTGGGCTGTGACCCGCACCGCCTAGGCCTTTTTTTTTTTTTTTTCGTTCCCCTAACATAATCAGGGCTTTTTGTTTTCATATATTTATTTTTTCTTTGTCTCTTTTAATTCTTTTCTCTTTTTTAATTTTTTGCTTTTTCTATTTTTTTTAGTTACATCATTTCTTATTGCTACATTCATCATTCATCATTCATTCATCTATTTTCAGATTTACAATTTTCAATGATACAATCATTTTATCAGGTTTTTACATGTAGAACATTTCTTAGTCTAATTATATTTTCATCATTACAAGTGATTTCTTTAAATTTCTTATTATAATAGCAATAAAAAATAGATGTCCAGTTTAAAATATACATTAAAATAATTCCAATATAATATAATATTTCAGTTATATAAATTCCAATTTTAAAAATTTCAATAATTAATAGCATTCAATAAAATGTCAATAAGACAATAAAACAAAACAAGATAAAATTAAAAATACAGCACAACGTTCAACTAACCTAATATCACAAATTTAAAATCCTACCGCTAAGAAACCTAACACAAATTTTTTATCACAGCAAAATATCACAATTTTTCTTAATTCAACAATTCTCTTAGAAAAAGAGAGGAAAATGTCCCTCTTCTTTCCCCCCAGGATGGCAGGCAGATTCTCACCCGTCATCGATATGCCCAATTTTTGCTCAGTATCATATCTACTGCTAGCAAAAATCGGGCACTCGAGTAACAGGTGAGGAACCGTCTCCTCAACTCCTGGCTGACATGAACACGACGGGTCCTCCTTCAACTTGAATCTGTTCAAATAGAAGGCGAACCCGCCGTGTTCGGTCAGAATCTGTGTGGTGTGATGTGTGATGTCTATCTTGTATGCAGCAGCAGCGCTTGGGAAAAAGAGCTTCGTGGTTCCGGCCGTCCCTCCCACTTCGTATCTCCTGTCCCATTCCTCAACCGTATCCTCTCTTAAGATACGCTAGACGAATGAAACAGGACACAGATCGTAGTCAGGTTTCCTTTTCAATCGCAGCGCGGCCTCCTTGGCTAGTTCGTCAACCCTCTCATTCCCTCTCAACCCTGCGTGCGCCTTAATCCAAAACAGGGAGACTTCCCGCCTCTGCGATGCAGCTTTTCGGAGGGCCTCCCTTGTTTGCACTGCCAGGGGATGAGGGGAACTAAGGGTGACTGCCTGGAGAGCCGATCTGGAATCGCTAAGGATGCCGACCTTCGCCATTCCACTCTTGCAGGCTATACTTACACCTCTCTGAAGCGCTAGAAGCTCGGCTTGGTAGACGGTGCAATACGGCGGCAACGCAAGCTTGACGGCCTTCGTCTCGGCCCCACCCTCCCATACGGAGAGTGCGGCTCCGACTCGATCCTCAATCTTGCTGCCGTCCATATAGATCCTATGGACGTGGCTGTTAACCACGTCTGCATAAGAGTCCTCATCTACCAATCCGAACTTCAGCTCTTCCTGCTCTGCCAGATGTGGGTCCTCGATCGCTGGAACCATTCGCTCCACCTCCCTGTCCCTCAACACCGGGTGTGGTACCCCCTTCTTGATCTCATAGAACCTTGAAGCTTCGAGTATCCTGAGATCAAGAGGGAGTATCCCAGCCAAAACAGCATCGCAGAGTTCAGGGAGACGGTCTGATAAGCTCTGCAAATCTTCTAGGCAAAACCCCGTCTGACGGAGTTGAGCCTTTTCTGGACCCCCATCTTTTCCACGGTGGGTGCCCACGCTGCCGATGCATACAAAATAGTTGGTTCCACTACCGCGGTATATATACTCCACCCACTTACTTATTCTTTCCAGAACCTCGTTAGCTTTTCGCTCTATTTCCAGAGCCGTGTCCCCCTCGAACACCACCACAACGTCGTCGGCGAAAGCCTGGCTAAACACATTCATCTCATCTAACATCCATAGCAGGGGGTCCAGGAAGAGGTCCCACAGGATAGGTCCACCTATAGACCCCTGCACGCACCCCTTGCTGGTCTCCCTGCTCACTTCCATGCCAGCATACCTTACATTCACTCTTCTTTCACTCAGGTAGCTGCTGATCACCCGCCTCAGGTTCCGCGGACACCCGGCCGGCCACCAAGCACTATCGAAGGCCCCCTCTATGTCCAGCGAAACCACAACAGAAATTTTCTTCTTCTCCCTCCGTTTTCTGATGTGGTTCACCAACCTATAGAGGGCGTCTTCGGTGCTCCTTTGGGGCATGAAGCCATATTGATTAGGGCTGATCTTGGGCAGCAGGTAGAACCTAAGTCGGGCGACCAGCATCTTTTCTCGAAGATTTTGCCGAGAACAGGCAGGAGGCTGATCGGTCGATAGGCTTTTGGTACCCGGTATGATTCCCTGCCCGGCTTCCTTAGCACCACCACGGTCGCCCGCTTCCACTGTTTGGGGAAGCAGGCAATGGTGAGGTACCTATTCAGCAGAGCAAGGAACCATTCCGGGTCACATTCCACAGCATGTTGGCAGATGTCCGACGTGAGTCCATCCGCCCCGGGGGCCTTTTTGGGGTTGAAGGACCTTACGGCTCTCTTCAACTCCTCCATGATGAAAGGAGGGTCGTCCGGACCCGCCGGCGGTTTGGTGTCCAAGGACTCCGCCCGCCGGCGCGTCCGCCGATGTTCCTCACTTTCATCACGTTCCTGGTCCTCGGGGTAGAAGGTCTCCGCCAGCCATTCCGCGGAGCTTCGGGCGTCGAGGGTTTCACCGTCCCTCGTAAGGGGCAGATCCTCCTCCCTCCCTCTGACTCTGCTCAACACCCTGTAGATGCCCTCCCAGACCCCCTCCCTATCCTGTTTCCGGCAAAACTCCTTCCAGCTCTCAGTCTGTGCATCTTTTACTGCCTTTTCATACTTCTCTTTCGCTTCCAGATACAGTCCAACTACGCGGTCTCTGCGATCAGGCGCAGCGTTACGGATCCTGCGTTTTCTCGTGGCGACGTCCTTCTTCATCTGCGCGAGCTCATCATTCCACCACGACAAGGTGAATCTCTGTGTGTGTTTTTTGGTCGGCATAGTGTCTCTGCATGTCTGCGTTATGACTTCCGTGTAACTGTCTATTGCGTCTTCTATTTGTTGTGTGCTGTGTATTATGTCCATGTCCTGTACAGTTAATTGTGTGTCTGACATCAGCTGGGTCAGTTTCTCACGAAACTGAGTCCAGTTTGCCTTATGTGTCTTAAACATGCGTGTGGTACGTATTATGTTTGTGCCTGTGGATTTCTGTTATCTGATGCCGAATGATATGCCGTTGTGGTCCGAGCTCGTCAGTCCCTCCTCAACTCTCCAGTCGCCCACTCGGTCCAGCAGGTCCTCGGAGCACGCTGTCACATCCACGTAACTGGAGTACCTTTTCCCCCCTCTGACGGTATCAAAAGTTGGGGTGTCTCCAGTGTTGAGTATATGTAGACACATTGCTTCCAGTACAGTAGACACTTCCCTCCCTCGCGGGTCTTCCGCGTCGCCACCCCACCACGGGCTTTTAGCGTTCGCGTCGCCTCCCAGGACCATCTTATCAGATCCCAGCTCTCTTCCTATCTGCATAAGATGGTAAGGTGATGAAGTCGGCTGTGTCATACTTCATCACACCCCTGGAGGCCAGAAGGGGGTTCTTATTCCTTATCTCTTCCACAACCAATCCCTCATTCATGCTCAATCTTTCCTTTACCTTATTTCTTTCTTCCTCACTCGTACAGCCGACGACTACCCTTCTATTTTTAACCTTTCTCACTCTTTCTACCTTAACCCATCCATCCTTCGCATCTACTGTTTTTCTTATTTTATCTAGTAACTCCTCTCCCGAGTCCTGTGTATCCTTGGAGGATACCACAACCGAGTGCAGTGCCCTTGTCTCGGGGGTTCGCTCAGCGACCCCCTTTGAGACAACACTAGCACAACTCGCCGGTTTGGCGACGGTTGTGGTGACCGCCTAGGCCTTGCACCGCCTCTGCTAATATGGTACGTTAAAAAGCTAGTTAGATTCTTTTTTTGTATTCAGAATTATTTTCAATTTTATTGGGTTAATAGAGCTGAAAATCGAACTTACAAGCGTCAAGTATTTTAATTGCTGTCGTGTGTTCAATTTTCTGCAAATTAAATGCATGTGCAATTCAGCAATGCATGCAAATTTAAAAAATAATGCAGTTAAATATAGATGGTTAACTACATACATAAAACTGCTATCACTAAGTAATTGTATATTTTACTAAGCAGGAAGGAGATAACAGAGATTCTGTAAAAACTTGTAGATTAGTTTTGCACAGTCCAACGTCCAATTTAATAAATTGATATCTGCAAAATGAATGTTCAAATACAATCTAAAATATAAGGAACCAAAGTTATCGACAACAAAAGTTCTATGATATCAAAATTATAACCAGTGATCACTATGTGTTGTAACAAGTGACACGTACGACGAGATGAAAATCATTACCTCCGAGATAGGCCTTAAATTCGTCGACGTACCTGAGGGACAACCTTTCTTGCGGAGAGGGCTTACTGTCAATTTTATATAAAAAATTGGTTGTCTGTAAAGTCGGTTTACTAACGATAGTTAAACGTGACAACGTAATAAGAAATGAGTTATGTTTAGCGAGGTAACGTCGGTAACGCCGCATGAGTCATGTTTTTTCGTGCGTGCAGCCGGCTCCATCGAATTATAAGACGTTATCACGTCAAAAATATGTGTAAGTGTGAGTTCGGATAACTCTACTGATAATTTTAAGACTACTTTCTTGTGTGATATCGAAATTGTTTTGTTTATGCTATAGTGTCATTGTTTTATCATGTTATTCTTAATATTGCTTTGTTAACTTATTCTGTTATATTTTGTCAGTTGGCGGGTGGTACAGATCTGCAAAATTTGCATATTTTTTTACGCTTTATTTAAAGTAAATCCTACTTAACGTAGGAGTATTATTTAATAGAAATATAATATACATTGTATTTTATTATCTTATTTATATTATTTTATTTCATTGTAGGTATCTATGTCGGATACCGAGGTATTTTATTCTGCCAATGATTCAAGTATTTCATCCACTGATGACAGTAATTTTATACGTTATATTTTATGTTTATACGTTATATTTATATGTTAGGTGAAGCCTTATCTCATAACTTTAGTTTCCTAAATAATCGTGTTATAAACATTTGTCACATTAATGCGCAAAGTGTTCCAAGTCACTTAAGTTATTTGATCGAAGCATTCACTGGTAAAAACGCACATGCCATCCTGATCTCTGAGAGTTGGTTCAAATCTCATCTTCTCTCCACATCTTATGCTTTGCCCGGCTACGTTCTTATCCGCAATGATCGGATCGATCGGCGTGGTGGTGGAGTAGCCATCTATCTCCATAGCGATTTTCCCTATAAAATAATAGCCTCTTCCTTTAACGATGGTTCTGCTGCTGCAGAATACCTTTTTCTTGAGATCTGTATCAAATGTACTAAATTAGCCCTTGGAGTAGTCTACTGCCCTCCTTCAGTCGATTACTTTTCTGAGCTAGAGTCTGTTTTGGAGGCTTTGGATTCGGAGTATGCACACCACGTTATAATGGGTGACTTCAATACAGATCTTTTAGACCCGTCTTCCTCTCGATCACGAAAACTCTCCCACATAGTTGAATCAGCTAGTCTTCATCTTTTACCGCTTTCTGCTTAACACCATAACATTAACGGTGATGATACCTGGCTTGATTTAATACTTACCTCTAATCCCTCTCTGGTCCAATCCCATGGTCAACTCTCTGCTCCTGGCTTTTCTCATCACGACCTCATATTCATTTCCTATATATTAAAACCCCCTAAACCTCGTCCTAGAATGATATATAAGCGATGTTTCATTAAGATTAATATGGATCGGCTAAGAAACGATGCAGCAACTATTAATTGAGAACCATTACTTAGTGCATTAACTGGTTATGATAAAATCAATATTTTTAATGAGATCATAAATATGTTGTACAACACTCATGCACCGATAAAGAAAATCAAATTAAAACACCAACCAGCACCCTGGTTGTCTGAAGAAATTTGGGTTGCGATGAGGCGCAAGGATCGTACCTTTATTAAATTTAAAAGATACCGATGCGTGACTAATTGGGAAGCATTTAAAGGTGCTAGGAATCGTTCCAATATTTAGAAGTTCCTTCAAACCATTGGTGTGGCAAGTCACATGATCTTGAACTGCCTAGTACTATTAGTCCTGACGATATTATTCTCCATTTTTCTACCATGACAGCACTAGATGATCATACTAAATTACAATCCATCAGGTACTTAAACTGCTTACCTCGTCCCAATATTTTCCGCCACTTCAGCTTTCTCCTGTTGCTTCAGACGAAAACGACAAGACAATCAAGTCTATTGTTTCGAAAGCTACGGGATGTGATGACATTCGTCGTATGATTACTTCCATTCAAGTCCAACTTTTGCCTGCTATCACCCATATTATTAATTTTCCCTCAAATCATCTGAATTCCCAACCTTGTGGCGCAAAGCTTTTGTACTTCCGCTTCCGAAAATCACCAACCCCAGTCATCCTACACATTTCCGCCCTATATCCTTCCTTCCCTAACTATCGAAGGTTATTGAAGCCTGCGTCCATAGGCAGTTGTCCAGATTTGTCTACCAAAACAATTTACTTTCTCCACTTCAATCCGGTTTCAGACCTGGACATAGTACAACCTCAGCACTGTTAAAAGTGACAGGTTATATTAGAACAGGCTTCGAGAACTCTAAGATTCCAGTGTCAGGTCCTGGTGTTGGTAGATTTCTCAAACGCATTTAATCATGTCAATCATGACATCCTACTGGCAGCACTCTCATGTCTTTGGATCTCGTCTGAAGCATTAAATTGGATTTTTTCGTATCTAAGGGGGCGTCAAAAGTCTGTACGTACAGATAAGTCGTCCTCCAATTGGCAATATCTTGACTCTGGCGTCCCCCAAGGCGGTATTCTCTCTCCCCTTCTCGTCTCAATTTTCATAAATCTTGTTACTAGAATACTTCGCAGTGCGTATAACCTGTATTCTGCTGACCTAAAACTCTATGGCCAGGCAGAACTAGAATACCTATCAAATGCCATTGAAGTCGTAAATCGAGATCTTAATGCCATTAAAGATTGGTGTAATAACTTTGGACTAACCGTGAATCCCGCTAAGTGTCAGGCCATTCTATTGGGTAGTCCTAGATACTTAAGCAAAGTGGACCTAGGATCCCTTCCACCCGTTATCTATAACGGCTCTGCCTATTCCTTTTAGTCCAAGCGTCAAGGATCTTGGTTTACACATCTATTCGACTCTTACTTGGCAGACTCATATTACAAATGTTTCTTGTAAGGTCACTGGCATCTTGCGGTCCCTCTATCGTATTTTTTATCGTTCTTTTATACGCCTAAAGGTTGACTGGTAGAGAATGCCATATGGCATTAAATCCGCCTATGTACCAGTTTTTTGTGCATTAAGTGTAAATAAATAAATAAATAAAACTCTCTTCTTCATACCCTTTTATTTATCGTCGTACGTCATATGGGCCGTAAGACGTCCACTGCCTTTTATAATAAAAAAGGATATTGGCACAAGCCTTATTTTCTATTAATTTAGCTCTTTGGCTCCGCTCGCGTCAATTAAGTGTCCCACAGGAACACTGTCCTTTTTCGGGATAAAGTAGCCTATGTTTTTATAAAAGGCTGTATAGTAATCTGCTCAGTAGTTTTTACATAAAAGAGTAACAAGCATCCATCCTCGCAAACTTTCACATTTTTAACAAAAGTATATTATGTCGCTAGTGAGCAAGCCCCTTTATCCCGCATTCAATAATACATGGACCGCGGAGTTGTTTAGAATATGGTTACAATTCACGTTTGTCCCGCGGCTCGTACATTTTGCACCACTTTTGTGCCGTTGCATTTTAAAACTTATCCACTTAAAACTTTAGCAATTTTCATAATTCGGGTCGCAAAGTTTGCGGCAAAGGTAAGGGTCAGACTAATTACGGAGATTAAATTACTCTGTAATTTTAATGTGTAATTACAATTACTGTTGGAAATTTTCGGACCTTTTCTGGACCACATTTGTGTTATAATTTTTAATTAGAAATATTTTAGCTCAAAGGATTGCATCGTTTGTTGGTTTGTGTTTCATATTTACATCTATGGACGCTTCCACACCACGTCAATCTGGCCCTGTACTAAGTATCCGAAGAACACACACAACAACACACACAACGGAAATATATTTAATACTTTAATAACTATATAATAATTTAATAACACATCTAAGATCAAGGAAAGCTGAAAAACTTTTTGTCCTTCGGCGGGATTTGAACCCACGATCATCGGCTTCGATCGATGATCTGGGCCATGTGGTTGTGGCTTACCCATAGGAGAAGTAATTTTAAGTAGGTACATTAAGTATATAGGAGTTATGCATAAAACTAATTATATTTATAAGAAGGTTCTTTAAAAAAAAATTGATGGATTAATAAGGGCAAAACAAACTAACATTCTTTTCTGGTTAAAATTCAGGAAAATAAACACCATTGCCAATTAAATAGCAATATATTATATTTATAGCCCTTGAGGGTTTTTGTATGTTAAATACCTAATAATAACTTTATATGTAGTAGTGTGTATACTAGATATGTAGATAATTGGCCTGCTTTTTGAGACTTAGATTAATAATATTACAATGCTACATTAATACCAGCTGGTGCCCGCCACTTCGATTGCGTAGAATTAACGCAAACGGAACCCTAAGTTAAAGTAGTTTACATTATACCTTACAAAAGACAGACAGACAGACAGACAGACGGACAGACAAAAGTTTTAAACATGTTTTAAGCTATTGCATAGCTTCTATCGCGGGCCTTGAGCGCGGGGACCGAATCCAGAAATTCCGTAACGAAAAAACCTCACGCTCCCGCATCGTCTAACGTCGTTTCAGTTCGGCAGTCTTCGACACGGCGTTTTATTTTTAAGATTTAAGACGGAAGTAAAATCTATCTCTGAACCAAATATTAAAGCAAGGCTAACGCCGTTTTACTAAGGACGTGCGCCGATACATGGCGCTTTAGCGCCATCTATCTATCTATTCTTTTGCTTCAATAATTTACTAATAGATTGCGTTCCCAGCTTGTAATTAATGTGCGTAGTATGATTTTCACTAGATTTTGGAAGCACAAAAGGTGTCCTAAGAAATGTGGGAATCGAACTTGGTTTACTTTGCTTACACAGCCATGACATGTAATGTACACGGCTACCGACTCTATGACGCGGCACTTAAAAAGTTGTATTTAAATGGCATTTCAATAATGACTTTCAACTGCCAAAGTCTAAATAGTCATAAATACGATTTACAAGATTCAGTTACGAGACAAACAAATGTGTTAGTTACTTCTTACCGAAACTTGCATGACACATGATAATCCGATTGAAATACCTAATTTTAATTGTATTGTTCAGTTCAAACGAGATACTGTTTCAAAAGGTGGGGTAGCTTTTTACCAAAATAAAAATGATATTACTAATATTATGACTCCGAATATTGAAATAAATATTGCACACGTTAGCGATGTTAATGTTAGGCGCTCAGTTGTTGGAGATATTTGTGCGTGCTTATGCAAACTTAGAAATGGCTTACAAATAGTTATGGTAGCAATTTACATTTCTCCGAATCCAAAATTGGACGAGGTAGAGCATTTTATTCATCGCACTTTACTGGAGTACACTGAAGAAGGGTCGAAAATACTTGGTACAAATGGTAATAAATTTCTACTTATCTTGGCTGGCGATTTCAACATTAACTTCGCTGATAAAAAATCAGAGCGGTTGACAACTTTTCTATCAAAAACATTGAATTTGAAAATGAATAATGATCCACAAGAGTCCACAACAAAATAT
This sequence comes from Phengaris arion, assembly GCA_963565745.1. Classification (NCBI taxonomy): domain Eukaryota; kingdom Metazoa; phylum Arthropoda; class Insecta; order Lepidoptera; family Lycaenidae; genus Phengaris; species Phengaris arion. The sequence continues at coordinate 12,665,191 of OY751432.1, forward strand.
GGGACCACCATTGACGCGGTATTTTTTAGGTATTTAGAGGATATTAAGTCGCAAACTTATGTTTCTTATTTCAGTTATCATAAACCTATAGTTTCAATGATAAATATTCCTGAATAACCAACAGCTACTGTAAGATAATAAAACCCACATGTATTGTAAAATAATAAAAATATTTTAAACAATATTAACTTTTAATTTATTTAATAAAAGAAAAATTTGTTTTCTTATCGGTCACCACGCTCAAAAAGTGTAACTTGAATTAATATTAAAGAAAAAGAAATACTGCATAAATAAAATAAAATAAATAAATAATTATAATTGCATAAGTTGATACAAAATGCTATGCAATAGCTTTACCGCGGCAGTCCCCGAGTGCCACACGTCTTTTTTTATTGTAAGTACCGTATTTACGTTCATATGCTTTAATGAAAAGCTGTTAATATAAAATTACAAACAGACACTTAATTGAATAATAATATGGAATTGTTATACGCTCAATTGGAATACGCAACTGTTACATCATCACAAAACTACACGAAGTATCACAAGGCAACACTATGTACGCCTAACTTTAACAATGAATATGGTAAAAGAACGTCACATTATCTAATTTCCCATTTAATTAAGGACTTGCCTATGGAAACTAAAAATATAATAACGAACACAAATATTAAACATACATTAAAAACTTCTTACTTAAACAAAATTGAAATCAACAAAATCTAATTTAAAAAAAATAAACTGCCTGTTTATTACAATACTTGTTTTCTGCACGCGTGTAGTGGTGTGCGTACCATGTTATGCCTATCGGCCTGCTCGATACATCACACCTGACTATACGAAGCTGTTTATTCGTTTTGTTTATTAATGCATTATGTCATATGCACTTATAAGCACATATACTCATACATATACTTCGAGTTACATGCTGGTTATAATCTGTGGATTAAGACGTTGATGTCACTATATAATGTTATAGTCGACAATACAGAGATAGAACTTATGACTAAATGTGTAAACATAATATTATGTTTAATCTACGGTAACACCGTCAATCTGGCCCCGTGCTAAGTATCCGAAGAACTTGTGTTACAGGTACCAGAAAACGGCAAGTATATTTATTACTTTTATACTATACATATATTTAAGATTTTATTATAATAAACACATATTTAATACACTTCCATGACCCAGGAACACAGAAAAACTTTTTGTTCCTTTGGCGGGATTCGAACCCGCGACCCCCGGCTTGAGCTGCGCGCGCCACTGAACCACGCGCTGAACCACTGAGCCACAGAGGTCGTCAAAACTTCAATTTTATTTTTATATTATTTGTATAGAAGGTTCTTAATAATATGTAACCTCTGTAGATTACATTCAAAGAATTACAGACACACAAAAAGTGCAATTTATGGAAATTGTTGCATTTTTGGAATATAAAATTTTGGTTATTATCATTAACATAATGATAATACAGTGAATCACTTTAATAGTCTTTTATTTCCGTGTATAATTTTTTTAACCAAATACGAGGAGGATGATTATTACTGAGTCTAATAAATACTGAGCATAAAAATCCTAATTACCTACCCATAAATAAGAATGAATATACTTTTTTTTTTACTTTTTCGTGTTACACTTATGTGATCTTTACTCATAATCCATAGGCAATCCCAACAGAGTAAATAAAAAATATTATACTAGCTTTTGATATAGTCATATACCCGCTTTAATATAGTATCCCACGGGAATACTGTACTTTTTCGGGATAAAAAGTAGCCTATGTTTTAATCAAGAGACTAGTCTGCTACCATACCGAATTTCATCGACCGTTCAGTAGTCTTTGTGTGAAAGAGTAACAAACATACATCCATCCTCACAAACATTCACATTTATAACAGTAGCAGGACTGACGTACCATCTTGCTCCATCTGACAGATACATTCTTATTGACAGAAGAGAGTACATAATCAACAGTTAAAACTCTGTCGGTATAATATATTACTTACTCTAATATTGGGTATGCTAATTTAAATAAGTCTTTCTTAAACTAAACCACAAAACAAATAAATGTTTAGACCCAGAATGTTCTAGTATTTCATTTGGCGGGTTGAAATTCGTGTTTTTTAAATTCAGGCCACGCCGAGGAGGTACGGCACGCGTACAAGCGATTGATAAGGGAAGCGAATGTTATGTTTTAATCCAGAGTCTAAACTGCTTACCATACGAAATTTCATCAAAATCCGTTCAGTAGATTTTGCGTGAAAGAGTAACAAACCTTCATCCATTCTCACAAACTTTCACATTTATAATATTAGTAGGATGTAACACACCTTTGATATTTGTAATGCCTAAAAGATTGGTGATTCTGGGCGTAACTTGTATGTGAGGCGTGAATTGCTATTAGCTTATAAATGTCATAAGATTATTAAGAATTCATTCTATGTAGTTATGCATACGATTAGTTATGTAGAAGAATAATTATTTTTAAACTAGCTGTTCCCGCGGCTCCGCCCGTGTGAATGCAGTATCCCTCGGGAATTCTGTACTTTTTCGGGATAAGAAGTAGCCTATGTTTTAATCTAGAGCCTAAGCCACTACCATACCAAATTTAATCGAAATCCGTTCAGTAGTTTTTGCGTCAAAGAGTGAAGGCGAGAGGCCGATCGTTTCAGTTAAGGCAGCCACAGACGTGAGGCCGATCGTTTCAGTTAGAACTGACGCCTGAACGGATTCGAGCCCATACACGGAAAAAATCGCATCCGACCCAACTGACGTCAGTTCGGCCTGAACGGATTCGAGCACACACACGACTCGATTTTGCATCCGTTCATGCCGAACTGAAGGCAGACCGGACCATGTATGGACCCCTTAAGAACTGACGTCAGTTCGGCCTGGACGGATTCGAGCACGTACACGGAGAAAATCACATCCGACCGAACTGACCTCAGTTCGGCCCGTAGATTAATAACGCCTAGATACTCTTCAAACAAACGTATCGTACAAAGTGAAGCAAGCAACAGATAGATGTAGGCGTAAGCATTACATACCGACACGCACATACAAAACTTTAAAGTTGTGGAGTGTGTACTCTTAAAATTGGAATAATTCTATATGTTTTTCTTAGTATCGTGAGATGTAAAAATATAACTTACATTTTATTTTAAACCATCTAAACACAATTTGTGAACTTTATTTATATTAAACTGATATTAAGGAATATATTAAGGATTATCTTAATACTGGCAATACTTTAAATTGATAGTTAAAAAAATCATAAAATATTAATAAAACTTTGTCTTAGTTGCAACTATTAGTTAGCCATTAAAATTTTGAAATAAATTTATTTTTACTAGTAAGACTCACAATTTACAATATTTTAAAAGATATTAAATATTTGACTTATTACAAGTCAAATTGTTCGGACATAACATTTAATACTTACATAATATGAAATGTTATGTCCGAAACTTTTTTAATTCTTTTCCGATTCATTGTGACACCTAATAACGACACAAACCGTCATAATGTTTTTAATAGTCGGAGATGTATGCACTAGCTCTTAACCTTGACAACAAACTTAGCCGATATGGCTCAGTATGATTTACTTCACTTTTGATGGGTGGCAAAGGTTCGGCCTGAACGGATTCGAGCACATACACGGAAAATTGCCGCGAGCTTCGGTCGTGTTTGTAGGGTTCCGTAATACTTGAGGAACCCTTATATTTTTATTCTGCCCGTCCGTCTGTCTGTCTGTCCGTCGCTCTACTAGCTTCTGTAATAACTTTATGACAACTTTTGTAGTGATTCAAAGAAAACCTATTGCGCGTTAATAGTTACAGAACCCTCCTTAGACATGTCGTGACATGCTCTTGGTCAGTTTAGGCTATTATTTTATTTATTAATTGTATTTTGCTGCAATTGTAATCACGCTATCGACGAAACCGAATTATTGTGTCATACATTTTTCTCTTTGTTTTATAGTAATAGTCTTTAGATTTTATCAACCATAGTGGCTCTAAAGTTTTAAATACTTCAATTGACTTTAAAAAAATTCTTTAGACCACATACCATTTTTAGGGTTCCGTACCCAAAGGGTAAATACGGGACCCTATTACTGAGACTTTGCTGTTCGTCCGTCTGTCGCCAAGCTGTATCTAAACCTTCTTATACCGTGATAGTTCGATAGTTAAAATTTTCACACATGTATGGTGTAGGTATTTCCATTGCCGTTATAACAACAAATACTAAAAACAGAATAAAATAAAAATTTGAGGCTCACATACAACAAACGTGATTTTTTCCGTTTTGTACGGAACCCCTCTTACCGACTTGCACTTGACCGGTTTTAATTTACACTCGAATTTTATTACCGTTCAGTCCAATTTTGTTGCCGTTCAGTCCATCCGTACAGGTCAGAATTAATGTTGCCAACTTAGTTGTTTTACAAAGTTTTACTACTAAATTCTGTATTTTATTCCCTCATTAGCAGGAATTTAGTTTTTAGGCCGAACTGAATGAAAACCGGACCGCCCCTTACAAACATCCATCCATCCTCACAAACTTTCACATTTATAATGTTAGTAGGATAACGAGGTGAATTAAAATAGCGTTAGCATATGCATGCCCAATAATAATGGAAAAATACTATGGCATTTATCCTATATAGAATATTTTATAATCTCTCCGTTTCGTTGCATTTTGAAATTGTAAATAAAAAAATTATCTCATCTCGCATTGTTAAGATTTGCTCGCGTCCTCCGCAATTCACATGCCAGCATGTTGGATTTCGTCGTTTAATATTATGTTATGAAGATGGCGGCTGTCCAGGTAAATTACGTGCCGCGGAGATATTGAAAAATACCTACACTCCCGCGCCCTCCGTTTTCCGAAGTTCCGCCGCACTTAGGGCCAGCGCACACAATTATTTACAATAGTTTTTTCAACAAACTGTTTAAATAGTTCCCACCCCCCGTGGAAGCTAATGAAGATGCATTGGAAGCCGCGCTGCAGTTGGACGACTACGGCCGGGGCTATATTATTCGGAATCCGTAAGGTCGGGTAAAATTTAGAGCAATTTTTTTTCAAGTTTAAGAGCACTGAAAATAGAACTGCGCTAATACAATGGAGCTGAAAATTGAGCACAAGTCAAGTCAAATGTCAATGTCATCTGACAACTCGATCCTTTTTTTTTAATAAATGGCATCGGCCTATAACCATTTGCCGGTGTCAAGTTAAAAAGGCGGGAAATAGAACTTTCGTTTCGATTTTCAACACCGTATTCCTAAATCGTCAAGTCTAAAGTCTTTTGAAGTTGTACCACTTGCCCACACTTGTGCAAGTTAACGAATATTTAATGGTTAATATTCTATCAATATTACACATTAAGTACCGAAATAATACAAATTTCACATTAACAACATCACCCATTGAATACCCCAGCAAAACTCAACTCGATACTCATGTGTTCGATTTTCAATTCTATTGTATTGTTCCAGAGTTCTATTTTTAATGCTCGGTATTTTCTCCGGTCTTCCGGATTCCGGACAATAATATGATCCCAGCCTTATTCGTGGATGGCCCACTTATGGTAAATGCCTGTTTTAGAGGCCTATATCTAAACCATAAAACTCTACTTTACAAAAATTGCGCTGAGAATCTACTTATAGATATTTTTCAATCTTATTAGCAAAACACAGCTATATACTTTTAACTCCCGACGAAAACAGAAGTTAGTAAGTAAGTTTGACGTGTCTGTCTGTGTGTCTGTGTGTGCATCCGTGGCATCGTAGCTCCCAAACAGATGAACCGATTTTGATCTACTTTTTTGTTTGAAAGCTGACATGGTCGAGAGTGTTTTTAGCTATCACCATCATGCCTCGCCCACTATTTGACAATTCGGGGTTACTTAAAAATATTGTTTTATAAGTGGCCTATCTATTATGTTTATACCTTCGTAAGCCCATCAAAAGGAATTACTCCATTCTAAGCTTCGGAAACAGGTACGTGAGTAGGTCGTAGTAATATGGCCTCGTAACCATCCGCTATAGTTCCCGATACGATAAGTCGGCGGAACTGGAAGGCTTCCTTCCTCGTGTGCTTCCTTCCGGATGAGCGGATGAGGGCTTATCGCGCACATTAGCTTCGCTGCGATCCAAACTCATCCGTGCTGGTGATCATTGTTTGCCGAGATCGTAGACGTATATATCGTCTAGATAAAAACTGTCCCCACTTAAATTGACCCACCGTTGGGGTTGTTTGAGGCCATTTTGACATTTGAGGTATGGTGAAATCAAGATGGCTGACATGTGTGGTATGGTGAAATCAAGATGGCGTAATTTTTTAAGTTATTGCATAGCTTTTATCGCGGGCTTTGAGCTCGGCGATTGATTGCGAAATTCCGTTATGAAAATAAGGTGGGAAATATAACTTTTGTTTCAATTTTCAACACCGTATTCCTAAATCGTCAAGTCTAAAGTCTAGTCAAAATCCAAATAGATAGTCAGTGCTGTCATGAGTCAAGTCAGGCGATTCAGTAAAGTGGTAGAAGCATTACTGAAAGTTCCTAGGGAGTTTTGGAGGGAACACAAAATAGCACGTTTTTTTTTGAAGTTGTACCACTTGCCCACACTTGTGCACGTTGACAAATATTTAATGGTTGATATTCTACCAATATTACACATTAAGAACCGAAATAACACAAATGTATGAAGGAAATACAAAATCCACAGCTTCACCCATTGAATTCCCCGGCAAAACTCCTACTACATACTTACTACACTATAACAGGGTACCAACATAGCGGAAATAAACCTTACAGAGCCTTTGTCCAAGTCGCCATTGCCAATTACACCGACGTATTTCGATATCAGAAATGTATGGTATTTATGTATCTCGCACTATGTCACATAGCGAACGTTTTTGGAACGAAGTTCCTTATGGCACGTTGCGAATTGTATTGGGGCTAGACGGATTAATATAGGCACGACACTTATTGCCACTCGAAATCACAATGTAATAACGACTATTAAGAATGATACAAAAAACGACCTTATCACCTTGATAATAATGTAGAATTTTGCAATTACACATTGTGACTGTTATAACTATTACATATTGTGACTAGCTAGCCGGGCCTTAGGTATGCGAGCGGTAGGACGGAAGGGGCAAGCAACCCGCCCCCTCACCCCTGTCCCTACTTAAGGCGCGGCCAACTAGTTCGCGCGCAGTATATATACTTAGTTCAACTATTTGTTTTGTATAATATAATATATTATATCTATACAGATATTACTTCTTCCAAAATAAGCTTCAATTCTTCATTATCAACTAGATATTTATATCATAATATATATATTATAACTTTGTTCCATCCGGCTGTCCCTTGACACCTCTCAAGTTTTATGTTATTTCCATATATTTTCTATTTCGAAGATCGTCATTGTAATTAACGGTGGTATGTTTGTGATATGATTCTTGGCTTTTTGCTTTTTGGCTACTGGATAGAGCTTGTGATGTGGGCTCAGCTGGAGGATCATTTAGTAGAGCGATCATCGATCATAGAATTTTGGAACTGCACACTAGATGTTCTATCTGCAGGCTTAGCATGCGCACCCTAGAAATACCGTAGAATCGACAAAATTACACATTGAAGAAACATTAATACCATTCGGAGAAAAATAGGTCTTATTGTAAGGCAGCAAGGTTGATGCATCGTCTTTATGAGAAAAATCATTTCTTTCCTTCCCGAGCATGAGCTCACAAAATGGCCTCTTTTGACAGCTAAAGTAGAAACGTTTCCTTATTTCAATATCAAATAGTCTTACAATATTATCAACTACTCCACATCATGGCGGTCCAAGAAAGATAGTTTCTTTACGTTCAGTCAGTCAGATTTCCCGGCAGCCATTTTAAAAATATGGATGGCTATTTAGAAACGTTAACTTCTTTGACGACCTTGTTACCATGTATTAAGAACTATTTTGCAAAGAACTGTTTTGGATAGAATATTACTTCTTTAAAATTATTTCTTCGGAACGCCACGCTAAGCCCGCTGATGCTGAGTGATTAGTTTCTCCGGGCGCATGTACTTCACAACACATACCTTACAAAATACGTTTACTATCGAGCGTTCACATCAAATTTTGCATTTACAATAAGTACGTAAGTACCTATATTATTAAAAGATAAAAATATTTACAAGAAAATAGTAAGAATAAAGTTAATTTGCATTCAAATATTCTCCTATCGCGTACACGGCAATAGTGGAAAAATCCGGTTAACATTGTGTGCCGTCGAAAGGACGTAAGTATAAATTTTCAAGTTTCGTGTTTGAATTTTTATGTCATGTGAGATTGAGAATTCATCAGTTCATCATCAATCAGTGATGTGTTGTTGGTTGCCATGACGCCAAATAACAAATTTTTATTTATATTTTTAATACTATATTTGTGTCCAATACATTTTTAAACTTTATAATATAAGAAATAAAATATTAGATAATTAAATAGAAATAATATCAAACAAAAAAGTGGTTACGTATTGTACTGTGTGTACTGTGTATGAAAAATAAAAGAATAAATAAAATTATCTCTGATCCTACCTCTCCGATACCTCTGATATCAATCTTAAAGATAATATTAGGTCAGCAAATATTTCATTTTCTAGCAGAATTCTTGCTTTATTATAAGAGCGTCCATGACCTAGTGATTAGACCCCCTGAGTCACACGCGTGATCGTGCAGATTCGATGCGGGTTGTGGTCTGTACTGTGTGTGCACAATTGGACTTTCTCAATAAGACGCTAGACTTAGTTTAATTTACCCCCATCTTGTGTTACAACCCTGACAAAATTTGGATCGTTCTATGAAAGGTGTTCCTCTAAATGCAAGTATTATATTTGTGTAAGCTAGGACTTATACATACGAACGTGAGGGCTGGAGACAACTGGGACTGACCTTTTTGCTGAGCTGGTGGTTCTGGATCTGGGCGGAGGTTTCTTCTCACTACACTACACTGTTGAGCGGATTATCGATAGATTTATTGCAGTCCACCGGCGAATTTGGTATTATATTAACGAGCACAAATAAATATGCGCACACGCGTTCGCGTTCACTAAGAATTCGGGATGAGCTGAAAATGCATCCGGCACGGAAGGGGTTCCAATTGCAAGTCCTTACGTCACTCTCTCCCAGCGTCATCTAGCGTTCGGCCATGCTCGGGACGTTATCGTTCTGTGCATCGCATTTCGCGTTTTGTGGATTTAATATTAATCTCATGGATGCCTCGGAGATCCATGGGGCTTTAGGCGGATTGAGTAACCAAGTTATATTTTGAGTTGAGAGTTTATGAGAAATGGCGTCGTTATTGTCATTGAGAAATTTTTGTACCTCTAGTAGATGATTCCTAGCTCCTACATAATTTGTGCCACAATCTGAATGTATCAATACCGGAAGTCCGCGACGTGAGCAGAACAGTTCTAAGTGAACCGCCTTTGTAGTGAGGCAAACAAATATGCAAAAATATCCCTTAATTAACTTAGCATTATGTAATTGACTTGATTTGAGCAGAAACGGACCGGCGAAATCCGTTGATACGTGACTAAATACGGGCTGAGGTATGACTCTATCAGCTGGCAGGTCATATAGGTCCAGGTCAGTTACTTAGGGCTGAGCGCGGCAACGGAAACATCTTATGCATTTAAACGTTCTGTGCCTTATAATGTGGCGGGCAGATAATATCCAAATTTGCTGACGTAAAATAGCATGTAGCGTGTCCGTGCCAGGGTGGCAGTGTATGCGATGATAGTGATCTATTATGAGGTCTACGAGCGGACTTGAACTAGGCAAAATGAATGAATGGGTGTTGAGCATCGTATGTGAGTTCCGAACGAGTGAGTCTACCTCCTACTCTGAGGAGACCGTCCTGCGTAAAAGGCGACAAACGTTGTAGTCGTACTGTGCAGATTCTATCGGTTTGCAGGCGGTGTATATCCTCTGCCAATGCATTCTGCTGTACAGAGCGGATCCAGAAAAGCAATGCTTCTCTACGTTCACTTACAGTTAGAGGGCCTAGTTGTCGCGAGTTTGAATTTAGTTTACAGTTACGAATGAATCGCCTCATGTAGGCAGTGACACCGGTTAGTTTTTCTAAAGAGCTGAAGCGAGTGAGCAGATCACTATCGACACTGGGTATCGAGAAATTACATGGTACGTATTTTCGTTTGAGCCCTGGCAAGTCTTGTCGAGTATGAGCTGAAGGCATCTTGGGCCAGGTATCCTCTGGCAATTTGAGCCATGGAGGAGACCACCATAAATCATGAGCGGAGAGAGCTTAAGCTGATAACCCTCTGCTTGCACAGTCAGCAGGATTTAATTGGGAAGGTACATGACTAATTTTGAGACGTGACATTTGAGTTAATTTTTGTTACTCCATTTGATTCAAATGTTTGTAAGTGATGGGGCGGAGTTTTATCCATGCAAGCACTATGGTACTATCTGACCAACAAACGTGATGTGTAATTGTGAGATGAGCAGATAATTGTTGGGAGACGGAGAAGTATTTTTGCGCGGAATATGACGGGTGTAACCCAACCGTTTGAGTCATAGAGAGAAGCTACTGTGCTAAGAATTGAACGTTTTGTAATGTGGGTAACTAGTGGTAATGAGATGTGATATGTAAATTAATCAGACTGGGGAATCCATCTTATTAGATGGACATCAGCGCAGAGTCTCCATCAATTAAGGTTTTGGGTTTACCCGCTGAACTTGGAGTTGCTGAACAGACTCTGCGCTGATGTCAAAGTCTTTAGGCATTTCGCATTGATCGTCTGGAAATATTTGCAAGAGCTGAGGTGTGTTTGATGTCCATTTACTAAGCTTAAATCCACCGAGTGATAACAAATCAATGAGCTGAACTTGGAGTGCTGATGCTTCTTCTATGTTGTCATAGCCGCATAGTATATCATCCACGAAAACAAATTTGCGCAAAATTTGGGCAGCCTTAGGATAGCGATGACCTTTATCTTCAGCTAATTGCAATAATGTGCGGATAGCATGATATGAACTTTAGCGCAATCCGTATGTAACAGTGTTGAGTGCATATGTGAGCAGAGGTCGACGATCTTACTCTGGCGATCTGGAGACGATCACCAGAGTAAGAGCTGATAGTGTCTTTGGTCTGGTCTTAGAGAATATTTCTAAACATCATTTTTATGTCGGTGCTGAATACTATACGATGTGCACGGAATGATATAATAATATCTACAATGTCTCGTTGAAGTGCTGGACCTGTGTGCAGGCAATCGTTTAAACTGACTCCATTGGATGACTTACAACTGCCATCAAATACTGTGCGGAGTTTGTCAGTACCTGATTTGAACACGCCATGATGAGGAATATAATAGTGAGGCTTATGAGTAAATGTAGAAGGTTGACACGGTGTCATCTGTCCTAAGTTTATGTATTCGTTCATGAATTCTATATATTTTTGTTGCAGTGTGTGATCGGATTGTAACCGTTATTCTAAATTGAGAAATCTACGTAGAGCAATAGCATGAGTATTACCTAACACGGGTGCATCTGATAAGAAGGGAAGAGTCACCATGTAACGGCCTGAATCGTCACGAATGGTAGTTGAGCTGAATATGTGTTCACATTGCTCGTGTAGCGGGTTTGAATGAGCAGAACGAGGCTGGGGTTCTTCCGACTTCCAGAATCTTTCCAGGCTTTTGTAAATATCATGAGTAGAATGAGCAGTATGTGTAGAGTGAGCCGACTGAGTATAATGAGTATGAGTAACATGAGCAGAGTTAACTTGAGCTACAGGTGAATCGCATGAGTGTTCAACGAGTCTTATGAGTACAAAATCAAAAATCGTGCCGAAGGCTATGGGCTTCCCCGGGCCCAAATCAAGCTTAGTACCATCCAAAACGTGACCCAAAACGTCTGAGCCTAAAATGAGATCAATGGGCGGAGGAGTAAGATCAGCTTGATCCGCCAATGGAATGAGCTGATGAGCTGAGTGTTAGTGTTGTGAGAGTATACCATCTGGTATTTTTTGCAAAGGTAAATAACCTGTAAGGTCTTTAAGAATATGAGCGGTAGTAGTAATAGATGGCGTGTCACGGTGTGTGGGCCGAAATGTTATTGTGACACAACCTTTAGAATTTTATATGTGCTGATCACCTACACCTGTAATTTTTAATGAACATTGTTTTGGTTGCAAACTAAGATTTCTAGTCATGAGCTGAGTTATGAGCGTTATCATGCTACCACAGTCCAATAAAGCCCGAGCTTTGTGATATTCTCCACATTTATCAGATATATTTAAAACGACTGTGGGAAGTAACACTGGAGTTTTTAATGGGTTTTCTATGTGCTGAGTTGAAATTACTTGTGCTGATACTACAGAATGATGGGCTGAACTAGATTTGGATATTTTATGAGCTGAATTAGATGCAGGTATACTATGAGCTGAATGACATTTTAAATTATTGGGCTGATCTCCTAATTATATGCGCTCCGTGATTGTAGGTAGTCATTGTGTTTTGTTTTGAGATTGATGAGTTGTAGACGGTGCATGATCAGACGATTGGTTGGGGTCTGATGATGATGATTGATGGGTACGCGTATTTTGTGTGTAGGCCGTGTAGGTATGTGGCTTGTCTTGAGTACGCCGGCGGGGCAAGGAAAAAGCAAATGCGCGGACGACACCGGAGAATTTGGAGTTCCGTGACGATGAAGCGAGGTGTGGTGATTTGCACTTCCACACTCTTTGCATGTCTTTGGCGAACGACATTCATTTTCAAAATGCGGACCTAGACATTTGCGACATCTGTCGTTGGCTTCTATGAAATCCCAACGACCTTGAGTGGGCTGATGATTACATTTCGGATACGCGATAAGTTTGTGTTCTGTATTCCTACAATAGGGGCAGTAGAATCGACTGTGTTTGTTTGTATTCCGGGCTGAGTACTCGCGCCGCTATGTTCGGGGTGAGGGGGGCCAGTAGCGTTGAGAGTAGTGAGGAACTGGGCTGACGTGATAGCTACTTAAAGTGTGAGCCGATGGCGAGCACTGAGTATTACGAGGATACGCGAGAGTGTGCGGAGGGTGTGTGTTAACGAGAGGGCTCCGGTTGTGGTGAGTAGGTAACACCGCGCGCTGCATTAGAATGTTCGGTCTCGATACAGTGCGCGTGCTCCTCTAAAAAAGAAATCAGATCACCTAAGGTGGGCAGAGTGTCCGAGGTGCCGTATCTTCTTTCGAACAGTGTGCTGAGCACGCCTCGTAATTTTCTAACTACAATAGACACAAATACGTAATTACTATCCATAGGTAAACTCAGATTATTTAATGCGCTTTATGCGGAGATGAGCGGAGTTAAAAACGTCGTGCGTATGCTTGATCGGATATGTATATTAGGTAGGCCGAGTATTATATCAACAAACCCATCAATGAGAACACGGCGGTTCTCATACCTACGTGTGGGAATATCGAACGCGACGCTGCAATTATCATTTGTGATTTTTAAATGCGCAATCATGCTGAGCGCTTCCCCCGAAAGGCAAGACAAAAGATGAAAGTGACGTCATGTCGTCTGTAAGACTCCTAAAAATCGTAATAAACGATGGCCTGTCCTCAACGCGTGAGCTGAAGCGTCGTCTAAAATTTCGCAGTATCAATTTTCTAATCTTTGTTTCAAGTTTTGTAGGTCTTTAAAACGCGCATTAAACTCCGTTTTGTTAGATTTTGAGTCACCTTTGTGTAATACCAATGCGATCTCTCTGAGCCGACTAATAGATTTTATAGTTTGCCTAAATATGTCCGCTTGCGATTTTGTAGGCATGTTTAAAAATATATGCGTGTAAGTTAAATATTTTGAACTAACGAGAGGAAGATTCGCGCGCAATTAATTAAAACGCAGAAAATAAATATTAATAATGTGCCGACAATGTATACAATTTAATCATAAAATGTGTACAAGTTAATGAACAAATGAGCTGACCGATCGCCTGATACTAATAAAGTATTAGTGTATGTTTGATGAGCGGAGATTAACGCGTTACAAGCCGTCTGTAATATTATTTTAATGCCCTGAAGTTTCAATATAAACAAATCTTAGCGGGCGCGTTAAAAACAAAATAACGTAATGAAAACAATGTAAGTAGGTATGAGCAGGTTTAATCTCAATAATGTGCCGACTTATTTGAAACAGCTGTAACGTGACACCTATAATATATTTGTATAAGCACAGAACGAATAGATAAGAATTCAATGTGAAGGTCACTATATTTTATTCTATGAAGAATACCTAATTGAGAATGAATGTAACAGCTGTTGTTTATGCGCGGATGTCGCGTAGCTATTACCTACAGAATGCACAAAAATCAAGTTCTCTGTACCGAAACGAGCCGACGATGTTTGTATGGGCACTTGAGATGTTATGCAACCCGTAACTATTAGAATATTGCTAAGTTAAATAATATTGTGTTTTAAAATTTGAGAATATGAAGATATAAACGTTATATATAGATAAAATACTTAGCAACGCAACGATGATTCACTATTCTGTTATGAGCCGAACGTAATTCACAATACTCATTAGTTATTTTATATTCAATTCAAACATTAAAATATTTTGTAACTAATTATGACCTGAGAAAATTTTATGTGATATTAATGGTGCAAATTATATATTCGGTACCTAGGGAAGTTCTGGAATGTTCGAGTTCTTGGTTCGATTAAGAGCCGAAAACCTACCCACTGTTAGTTTTTTTTTAATCTTGGGTTTTTTCCTATGAGTTTATGGGCCGAAATATGCACAAAATTATTTAATTAATTAACATGTAGGTTAATATCAATGTACATAATAGGGGTTTAATGTTAAATGTGCCGAATTGATAATGGGAATGGACTGTAACTTGGTTTTAAAATGGCGTGGGGCCGCCTGGGCAGAATTACGGCCGAATACTGGAACGTTACTCAAATACATCAATCAGCTGAAGGGCTTTTAAACTTAAGCATCTCCCAAATTTAACGGATATACACAAACGCTACTTAAACGATTTCTTGGAATACTCAGCTAAGTGGCCCTGTAAGTAGCCTTCAAATATTTACGTCATGGCAACATTCATAATGTTTAATTTTACGCAACATCGTCTAATTGTACAATATTTACCGTCTTTCATAGTTTAGTTAAAATACTATAAAGTCATATTTTTTTATTTTGTACGCATTTATGCATAAAATTTTATTCAATGTAATCAATTAAAACATTATTTTGTGGTAAATAACATAAACAATATCCGAAATTGAATGTAAATATTACGAAACTAAATTGTCGTAGAATGAAACTTTCTCTTGAGTGACATCTGAGAACCCGCGATTTATAAACAAGTTAAAAAAGTTTTCTAAAATATATTTATTTACTATTTTGGAATATGGAGGAAAAAAAGAAACGTGGTTCTAATTATAATGTGGCAGAAAAAGATATACTCCTATAATAAGTAAAAAAGTGAGTAAATTTAGTAACATATAGGTACTAGGTATTATGAAAACAGTTCCGTTGATTTATTACAAACCGCCGCGGTTGTTTCATTTTTACATACTTTCCAGACATCAGCACATTAAAGAAAATAAGGAAACAAATGCCACTATGATTATAAAGAAGCGGGAGGCTTGGAGTACTGTTTGCAATCAATATAATGCTGTTGCTGCTAGTGGGTTTCGAAATTGGCAACAACTTCGGCACCTATATGAAAACCTCAAACAGCGATCTAAGAAGAATATTGCTAAAGCGAATGTAATAACTTCTATACTATTACATAAAATTGTTACCTACATAATATTATATACCAATCACATGAATATAATTTGATCTATTTCTAAAACTATGTACTTACTTTTAGCGACTTCAGTTTTATGATAAAACAAAGGATATAAAAGAGGTTTAAACAAAAGAATCAGTAGATAAGGTTGGTAATTTTAATATTGGGAAAAATTTTATAGCTTGACCGCTGTAAAGTCGACCCTCCCGATGGTATGCGGGACGCGGGGCGGGAGGTATGCACGGGTACACACGGCATTGTGGCCACAGAGATTTATCTCGAGATATCTCAAGATAAATCTTCGTGTTATTGTTTAGGTGAATGATTATAATTGTTTGAGTCATGTGAGTGTGGCAAATAATAGACTGATTCTATATTTATTCTTATTATATATTATTTTTATATATACACAATTAATTAAGCAACAATGTTAGAAAATAAAATACTAAATATTAAGCACTAAAACTAAAATTAATATCTAAAAAAGTTGTTTAAGATTAACATTATCATCATTCATTTAGTCATTCTTCATCGGAATCATATTCAGATTCTGAGTCCGACGAAGATTCAGATGACGTTTCTTCCGATAGTTGTATAATGAACGGTCGGTACATGTCATCGTAATTTTGATCAATTAACCTATCTTGTTGTTGGTAATCGTTTTCTATTTTTATTACGTGATCCACACATTTCTTCCATTGATCCGTGGAATACTCGGCGAATATTTGTTGTAGTTTATTAGACTTCTGATTTAAATTAGTACTTAATTCTGATTTACCCAATCTGTTCTTTGTATACCCCCATACCAATTCTATTGGGTTTAAATCTGCGTGGTATGGTGGCAAACGCAAAACTTCGTGCCCACGGCTTTTTAAAATTTCATCAATCACAATTTTTTTTTCAATGTGTACCGATTGAATGTGTTCGAATAATTGTGACCGCAACATAGTTGAACTGCAAGGGATATGATGATTTTGCAGCCAAGTGAGCATTGTTTGCTTCAACGCGGATTTTGTTGGTTTTCTATCTATTTCCACATTATGGTACGCAGCGTTATCAATTACAACTGTAGAATTAGGTGGCAAATTGTGTAATAATTTATTTTCCGTCCATTTTTTAAAGTTTTCATGGTTCATATCATCATGATAGTCCCCCGATTTACTTTTGGATTTAAAAATGAGAAGACTATCATTAACGAATCCCTGGGCACCTCCAGCATGAACAACAACTAACCTTGGTCCCGCTCCAATCTCTTTCAGATGTCCTCGCTGTTTATGTTTCTTCGACTGCCAGCATGCGTAAGTGATGTGTGAAGAATTGACATATGTTTCATCAACATACACAATATTTCTACCTTCTTCTCTATGTTTCTTTATTTTTAATAAATAATGCTGTCGTTTGTTTACAATATCAGCATTTTCCATAAGAAGAGATCGCTTGCTTTGTAATTTCTTCCATTGAAACCCCATATTGTGAAGATATTTCCTTAGAAATTCTCGTCCACAGTTCAAAATGCCGTCCTTTAATTCCTGCAGCATATTTTTTACTGTAGGTAGCTCTTTTTTGATTGTATAATACATATTAACTTTTCGTCTTATGACACCTGTAAATATGAATAAAAATATCATAAATAGTTTGTTCATATCAAGTTTTTAAACACCAAGTTATGACCAAGATATGGTATTTATTAATTTACCTTCTGTAAAACTGTCGACCTCAATTTTTGGATTGCGTTTTCTCTTTTTACTCGGGGACTTGATAGCCTCTTCAGGATTCCCTGAACGACTTTGGGATAAAACTTTTTTTACAGTCGTCATTGACACGCCAGTAGCCTCTGAAATCACATTATTTACATTCATGTCTTCTCCTAAAAAATAAATATTATTAATTTTTTTTTAATAAATTAAAAAATATATATAAGCAAAAATTATAAATACCAACAAATAAACAACAAATGGCATAATATAGAAAACTTAATAAATAATAATCACCTGACGAAGACGCCAATTCCAATTTCTTCCTTTGAAAATAATTCGCTACATTCAATAGCATTATCTTTGCTTGACTTTTTAACTTTTTATTACGTAGACTTGGTAATTCCATATTTATTGTTGGATGTAACTAAGTAAAATAATCGCATGTGTAGCGGACACAATGCTTCAACTGCGCGAGCTCTAGCTGCGTACGTTATTCGACGTCGGTGGCCGACATCAGACTGATTGATTGGTTGAGCGCTACCCGCCCCCGCGTCCCGCGGACCATCGGGAGGGTCGACTTTACAGCGGTCAAGCTATACCATACCTAATTATAGTAACTTATATTTCACATTATATTTTGTGTTTTACTATTTTATAGAAAGAAACTAATCGCACTGGTGGTGGATCTTATCGAAGCACTCTTAGTGACCATGATGCACAAATATTAGCAATGGTGGCACCTCAAGTGCAACCATTATCAAATCCATACGATGATGCTGCACTGTATTTTGGTTAGTACAATTTTAAATCATTATTAAAATATGTTTTTAATTCTATTTTTACACACATAAAAATGGCTTGTTTATTTTAGGTGACACAGATAATAATAATATGATAGATGAATTCGAGCCCCCCTCTGATATAATATTATATGAAACTGTTGATATTGGTAAACAATATTTATTATGAGTGAATTTATTTCTATTTCTTTTTAACCCCCGACGCAAAAAGAGGGGTGTTATACGTTTGACATGTCTGTCGATCGATTTAGATGCGTTTTTATGTTTGAAAGCTGATGTGATTTGTTCTTGTCGTGTCGTGTCGTGTCGTGTCGTGTCAAGATGTGCTTCACATCTTGACAATTTGGGCGTTATTTAATACATTTTTTTGTTTATTAATTTTAGATGATCAAGATATAACAAACAACATTACCTTGTCAGAAAATAGAGAGCCATGCACAGTTACATCCAATCCAGCTGGTAATTATTATAATATTTTATATTGTTACGAGGGCGGGTCAATAAGTCCGTGACTTTTGGAATAAAACACAGATTTTTTGATAAATAAATCATTTTATTTTTCAACGTAGTCCAGGGGGACTACTCTATACACTTTGTCCAACGCTTCTCCAATTTTTTTATCCCTTCCAAAAAATATGATTTGTCGAGGTCCTCAAAATAGGCCTTTGTTTGCGAGATGACTTCATCATTGGAGTCAAATCTTTTTCCACCGAGCCATTTTTTCAGGTTTGGGAACAAGAAGTAGTCACTCGGAGCCAAATCTTGAGAATAGGGTGGATGTGGGAGCAATTCATAGCCCAATTCATGGATTTTTGCCATGGCAACTGCACATGTGTGCACCCTTGCATTGTCTTGGTGAAAAATAACTTTTTTCTTGGCCAAATGAGGTCGGTTTTTTTTCAAATCCTCATTGAAGCGGTCCAATAAGTTGGCATAATATTCCCCATTAATTGTTCTTCCCTTTTGAAGATAGTCAATGTGGATTATCCCACGTGCATCCCAGAAAACAGTCGCCATAACTTTATTGGCTGACAAACCCACCTTGGCCTTCTTTGGCGCCGATTCACCCTTAGAAACACACTGTTTTGACTGTTGTTTGGTCTCTGGTGTATTGTGATGGATCTATGTTTCGTCCACGGTTAAAAAACTCCTCCATATTGTGATTAAACAACGCCAAACCTTCCTGTGAAGTTGTTACACGATTGCGTTTGTGGTCGACTGTGAGCAAACGCGGCACCCATCTTGCGGAAAGCTTTCTCATGCCCAAGTGATCATTCAAAATTGAAACCACTGAGCCATGCGAGATGCCTATGGCTTCCACAATCTCTTGCACTTTCAATCTTCGGTCGGCCAACACCATATCGTGAATTTTTTCTATTGTTTCGGGTGTAGAGACCTCAACTGGGCGTCCAGGACGTTCGGCATCTTCAGTGCTTGTAAGGCCACAACGAAATTCAGTAAACCACTTTTTTACCATTGAAATCGATGGTGCAGAGTCCCCATAGTATTTATCAAGCTTAGCCTTGGTCTCGGTAATGGTTTTTTTTCGCAAAAAATAATGCTTAATAAGCACACGAAATTCACTTTTTTCCATTGTTTCCTTAAGTTACTTGATAGTCTGATAAAGATAGCTGTAAAACACAAACTAACTGACGCAGCAAGTTCAAATTTTGATAGGAGTCAACTGACAGATGCCTGTTGACAGGAGTAGTGTTGCTTTTTCAGTAAGGAGGTTAGAAATTCAAAAAGTCACGGACTTATTGACCCGCCTTAGTACAATAAAATTTAGTTTTTTATGAACTTAAAAATTGTTTTAATAGATGGCCCAACATTCGTCAAAAGCGTAAGCTGTCAATGTCTGCCTCCAAACCAACCGGTAACAAGAGAACATTTTTTAATAACAATTATTTTGGTTTCATTACTGAAAATTGTTGTTAATATCTTGGAATTAATTAAATGAAATGTTTATAAGTAAGTAATTAATTATGTTTTTCAGAGCAAGTAAAACATGGATTTATATCCAATATCAAGGATCAATATTTCAATATGAAACTTCGAAATGCAAAAGTAGAAAATAAGTTTTTAATAAATAAGAATAAAATGGAAATAAACAAATACAAAATGGAAATGCAAATTTTAAAATTAAGATTAAAGAAGTTGCAATCATCTAAAAAAAATTAGTAGTTATGTAATATTTAGGTTAAACTTTATTATAGATCTCACTTACAAATATTACTTATATAGTTGTTGATTTATAAAGTAAAAAATATATTTTTAATAAAGGATTGATAAAAAAAAATAATCCTGTTTAATTTGTAAAATGTGTATTAATTAACATCGTTCTTATAACAAAATTTTGATTTACATTAAGTCCTATGGGTTGTGCCATAAGTTCCTCCTCCTCAACATTTAGAAGGGTTGGTTCTTCTTCTATTAATTCATCCTGTCTAGACAAGGCTATATTGTGGAGCACTGCACATGCTACTATAATGGGAGGAATGTTTTCTATCTTGAGCCCTAGACCATTTTGCAGGCAAGGAAATCTCCTTTTCAACACACCAAAAAGCCGTTCCACTGGATTTCGGGTGCTTATTTAGGATCTGTTGTATGCCACTTCTGCAGCTGTCTGAGGCTGTAGTAATGGAGTCAGTAAGTAGGGCCGACATGGATAACCACTATCACCAAGAATTACATAATTATTAAAATCACCCCGCTCTAACATGGCACACAATGGTGAATCATTAAATATTGTACTATCGTGTACTGATCCAGGCCATCTTGCATCAACATTTCTGATGCGTAGTTGTGAATCACACACCATTTGAACATTTAAGGAAAAGTACCCTTTCCTATTTCGGTACAGTTCAGATTGAGCTCCTCCTGCAATAATCATAACATGAATTAAATATTGAGATCAGATTTTGATTATAATTATTTAGAAAGGTATTAATTATTACACATAGCATACAGACCTGGAGACTTAATTTTTACATGTGTGCAGTCTACTGCCCCCACAACTCTTGGAAGTTTGCTATACCGTAAAAATCACGGGCAACATCCAGACATTCCTGACGTGTTGGCATATTTATGTAAAGCGACTTCATATACGCTATTTTAGCCGTCACCCGGTGCACAATACGATGGACGGTAGGCTGTTCAACGTGAAAAATATCCCCAATTACATGTTGATAACTGCCGGTAGCATAAAACCGCAAAGTTATTAATATTTGGTCTACCGGCTGTATTGCTTTACTCCTTCTCGTTGACGGTTTTATTGAGTTCCCGAATACGGTGTCCAAATACAAAACGGTCTCTGTGGAAACACGGAACCGCGCACGCAACTCCACATCGTTATACTTTTGAAATGCATTCAGTTTTTCAACATTTCGGCGACTCACGGTCGGTCTTTCATGATCAGAAAGAGAAGATAACGACGATAAAGACATTTTTTTAACTTTATGTAACGGGCTGCGACCTCTTGATATGCAAGTCCTTCTCACGCTTGAGTGGTGATGATAATAATACAGCAACAATTCTTATATTCTCCTTTATTAGTGCTTACACAGATACGTATTACAAATAAGATATTATGTCTAACACAAATATACGCCTACACTATGTATAGCCCTTTGGCCAACTGAAATAAAACTAACTCGATAGGCTTTACTTCATGACATCTGCCAATGTCAATAATGACATGTATATCCGAGCCATATTCTTTGCATTTTCTTAATATTTTTTTGACAATTTTAACTCCTGTTTCAGCTTGACCATCAGACCTCGACCAGTAAGGACTAGTGGTTATGTGTTCTACATCCCAATCAACAAGAAAAGACTTGAATTTTCAGGAGTTAAATGGTGGACCGTTGTCAGACACCAATGCTTTTGGTATCCCATGTCGAGCAAAAAAGGATTTGAGACTCTTAACAAAATTATCGACAGTGTAATTCTTATGCAAAGAAGCTAGCTCTATGTACTTGGAATAATAATCCATGCAGACAAGGAAATTTTCTCCATCAAAATATAATAAATCTATACCTACCTTCTCCCATGGAAGATAAGATATCTCATGGCATTTCAACGGTTCACGGGGTAGATTTGATCTGTATTTGGCACAGACGGAACATTGATCAATTAAGTTCTTAATATCCGCGTTTATATTTGGCCAATAAACTGTTTCTCTAGCGATGTTTAGTATCTTATTAATACCTAAATGACCACAGTGTATTTTATCTAAAATCTGTCTTTGCAAGGTCTTTGGAACAATAAGACTTTGGAACAATAAACAAAATAATGAAATATGTATTTCATTTTGAATGTTCCAATATGGATTCACAAGAGAGCTTACTTTGTCTTTGCTTCTTGGCCAACCATTCTGAATATAAGACTTGAGCAGATTTAAAGATTCATCATTTTTGCTTTCTAATAATATAAATTTTAAATAAGGCTTACTCACTGAGAGATTAGAAAATACTGAATTAACATGATACTGTAAGTCTTAATCATACTGAGGTATGTATGTATCACTAAGTGAGGCTCTTGACAAAGTATCTGCTATATACATATATTTACCGGGTACATAAACTACTTCTAGGTCATAACCCTGCAACGATAACATCATTTTTTGTAGCCTAGCAGGTACTTCATGAAGAGGTTTTTTAAAAAGGTAAATTAAAGGTTTGTGATCAGTATGAACAGTTGTTTTACGGCCATAAATATATTGGTGAAATTTATTACATCCAAACTGTATGGCAAACAATTCTTTTTCAATCTGAGCGTAGTTTTGTTGAGAGGAGGTAAGTGTTCTTGAACTATATGCAATGGGTCGTTTGTCTTGCATCAAGACTGCTCCCAGTGCATTCTTTGATGAATCTACCGGCAAAATCACAGGTAAGTTGCAATTATAATTAGTTAACACAGGTGCTTTACATACGATTTCTTTTAACAAATCAAAGCACTTTTGACAATTTTCATCCCATAACCATAACATATCTTTTTTTAACAAATTTCTTAGGGTATTAGTTTTTTCTGCTAGATTTTCTATAAACGGTGCTAAAAAATTAATCATGCCTAGAAATCTCTGCAAATCTTTAATATTTTTAGGTATGGGCATATCTTTTATGGCTTTAACTTTCTCTGGATAAATTTTTACACCTTCTCTACTAAAAATATAGCCCAAATATGCTATTTCTTCTAGAAGAAATTTGCACTTGGCTTTATTTAATTTTAAATTAACTTGCCTAGCCCTGTCCAAAAACATTTCTAACCTTTTATTGTGTATTTCAATTGTTTCACCGTATATTAAAATGTCATCACACCATATATACATATATATACATATCTCATAAATACCTTCTATGTCTCCGAAAAGATCTATCATGGTTTTGTAGAAAATTTCTGTAGCCGTGTTTATTCCAAAAGGTAATCTTAAAAATTTGTATCTGTCAAATGGAGTTTGAAATGTTCATAGATCACTACTTTCTTTAGTTAATTTTATGTTATAGAACCCAGAAAACGCATCTAAATGTGAAAAATAAGAGGCTTTGGACAATTTAGACCTGACTTCATCTATATTTTTAATTGGATAATGACATCTCAATAAATTTTTATTTAAATTTCTAGGATCTAAGCAAATTCTCAATCCACCATTCTTTTTCATGGCTATAACTAAACTACTCACCCAGAGAGTAGGTTTGTTCACCTTCCGTATGACTTCCATGTTCTCCATGAGTTGAAGATCTTTCCTTAACGGTTCAACCAACGCGAACGCGAAAGGTACTCCTTTCTAGGGGGATCAACACACGGAATAGCATCCTTTTTTAGCACGATGCTGTGTTCTTATGGGAGGCAGCCTAGACCCTGAAACACATCATTATATCTGGTCACAATTTTGTCAGAAGTTTTTTGATACATATTATATACATTTTGCTCAACATTTTTTTTATTTTCCATTGATAGAGAAAAGTTTTTTGTTATTAAATTTAGCTTTATACAAGTGGGTAAACCAATCACAGTTGGACAATTTAATTTTGTTACAACAAAAGTAATGTTTTTTGGTTTTGTTTTGTTTTCAACTAAACAACAAATGTTTGACACTGAAATTATCGGTATTCTGTGCCCACTGTAGGCAAATATATTATATTTTTTACACATTTCTTTACGACCTCTTGATATGCAAGTCCTTCTCACGCTTGAGTGGTGATGATAATAATACAGCAACAATTCTTATATTCTCCTTTATTGGTGCTTACACAGATACGTATTACAAATGAGATATTATGTCTAACACAAATATACGCCTACACTATGTATAGCCCTTTGGCCAACTGAAATAAAACTAACTCGATAGGCTTTACTTCGCGACGTCTGTCAATGTCAATAACGACATTAACAGTTACATCTTACTGTTGACATATGTAACACACCGAACGGTATACATAAAAATGAATTAGAATACATATTGTCAAATCATCCTCATCTATGTCAAAATATAGAAGTTTTAAACGTTAACTTTCCATCTGACCATCGACCAATACGAGCAAATCTATCTATCACAAACAAAAGAAGAAACGCATAGGTTACAAAGACAAAAGGTAATCACTGAAAACCGAACCGACCTCTCGTTTACTCTCAAATGTAAGCGACGCTCAAATCAGTTTGACAGATAATTTGACAGCTAATGATGATTGAGTGGCGTTCCAGTATACGAATTTTTCACTGAGTGCCGCTCATGTGGCGCTTGAGTGCAACTTATTTTATGGTGCACTTAAATCTAACTATAGGCTAAAATTTGCGTTTGAGTATACGAATTTTCTGTTTAAGTGGTACTCAGAAATTTAAACAGCCATTAAATATTTGAGTAACGTTCCAGTATTCGGCCGTTAATTGGACAAATATAGATAATCGAGCTGATTTTATGTACAGAATTGGGCGGAGTGGAACTGTAGGTGCTGGTTCTAATAAGGCCCAACACCGGTAATAGAGGGAAGGGCTTCACGAAGGCTCGATGGACCAAAAAATGTGTAAGCTAGGTCTTACACATGCGACTATGAGCTGAGGGAATTAGGTATATAGGTTAACGTGAGGGTTGGAGACAACTGGGACTGACTGACTGGACCTTTTTGCTGAGCTGGTGGTTCTGGATCTGGGCAGAGGTTTCTTCTCACTACACTACACAGCTGTTGAGCGGATTATCGATAGATTTATCGCGGTTCGCCGGCGAATTTGGAATTATATTAACGAGCACTAATAAATATGCGCACACGCGTTCGCGTTCCCTAAGAATTCGTGATGAGCTGAAAATGCATCCGGCACGGAAGGGTTTCTTAAGGGGGCAAGTCCTAATGTCACTCTCTTCCAGCGTCATCTAGCGTTCGGCCATGCTCGGGACGTTTCGTAAGCCGCTGGTGACCGGCCGATCGTATGAATGTTCTATATGAACATTCTGTGCGTCGTGTTTTTTTTCAGTCGGGTTCTTTTTATTTTTTAATTATTTATTTAAAATTATAATAATTTATAAATAATTTTAAAATGAATGATCGTTAATTCTTAGTGTTTTTATTAAATTGACCTAGTATAACCTAATTATATGCTTATCTGAAAACATAATGATAACAACTGTATATCTCTATCACATCAGCTCTCAACTAAAATAACCTAACCAAGAGCATGTCTGGACATGTCTATGGAGTAAGGAGAGTTCCGTAACATCAACACGCAATAGGTTTTCTTTGAATTACTTCAAAAGTTATTACCCGATTTCGCTTAAAATAATTTTCCTAAAAAGTTATTAGCATAATCTTTCAGCATGGAAACTTACAAGTTTCTTTTTGCTACAGTTTAGAAATGCATCTGGGGGACCAGATTATAAACCACTTTGGAGGCCGATTACTCGAAAATGGTCGACTTTGTAAACAAGCCAGGTACGAAACATAGGCAATGTTTCCTTTAAAATACCTATTCAACGATACCCCACACGATGGGGTTAGAATGAAAAAATATTTTTTATCCCCATTTTTATTTTATGATTCCAAAACCGAAATCTATACACAGTATTTAACTGTACTAAATTTCAACTATTTTTATTCCTCATTACAGAATCAAGAAGTGCGGTCTGACAGACGAACAGAGTGAAACTATAAGGGATCCTTGAGTGTTACGGAACCCAAAAAACCGGATCAAAACTGACCATTTGTTTAAAATCTACGATATCACAGATATACATACAGATATCACACGAGGACTGATGATGGTTACTATTTTCTGTTTTATGTAATTTCCTTTAAATTACTTGTGGACACAAAGCATTATGGATATTTTCTTAGTAAATGCCTTTTGCAAGCAGTTATTGAGCTGATGATGATGAGATATAGCTAAGATTTATCTCGATTAAATCAGCATTTAATTTTAAAAAACCGCATAAAAAAGTGACCATTCGTTTTAAAGCTACGATATCACTGTGGCTTAGGAGCTGATGATGATTAGATTATTATCATTCTATTTGTATTTTTTAAATTTATTACTTAAAATAACTAATTGACACAAAGTTTTATACGCGGTTTTCTTAGCGGGTGTCTTTTGTCAAGCAGTTAGCAAGCTGACGATGATGATATATAGCTAATATTTATCTCGATTATATCAGCCTATAATTTAAAAAAATCTGATCAAAAATTGGCCATTCGTTTAAATACTACGATATCACTGTGGCTTAGGAGCTGATCATGATTAGATTATTATTATTATTATTATTTTTTTTAATTGCCTACTTAAAATTACTCATTGACACAAAGTATTATACGCGTTTTTCTTAGCGGGTGTCTTTTATCAAGCAGTTAGAGAGCTTATGATGATGTGATATAGCTAAGATTTATCTCGATTATATCAGCATTTATTTAAAAAATAACCGCATCAAAACCTGACCATTCGTTTAAAATCTACGATATCACTGTGGCTTAGGAGCTGATGATGATAAGATTACTATTATTCTATTTTGAATTTTTTAATTTCTTACATAAAATTACTCATTGACACAAAGTATTATACGCGTTTTTCTTAGCGGGTGTCTTTTGTCAAACAGTAGGCGAGCGGATGATGATGATGATGATAAATAGCTAATATTTATCTCGATTATATCAGCATTTAATTATAAAAAAACCGCATCAAAAACTGACCATTCGTTTAAAAGCTACGATATCACTGTGTCTTAGGAGCTGATGATGATTGGATTATTATTAGTCTAGTTTGGACTTTTTTAATTGCCTACTTAAAATTACTAATTGACACAAATTATTATATTTCGCGACTTCATTCTTAGCGATTTATGCTTACTTATTGTATAGTGGCGCCCCCATGCGTCACCCTTGCACGTATTTTAGAGATGTTGAAAAAAAAAGTACATGTCATCTTCTCTAAGTTGCACGACTTGTTAGGTGCTTAGACGCGGGCTTTTCATTACGTGTTTCCGTTCCGAACCTTTCGCACGTTCGCAACTTATCTACGGTGTGTGCTCTCAACATGTGGAAGAAACGCAGAAGTCCGGATAAGGAAGAAAATATTTGAAGGAAGATAAGCAGATGGAAAGAATATTGAAGAAACGAAGCAGAAGGATTTCATCTTTGTCGATTTCATCTTTGTACAGAAAGTAAGTTTAAGTTCGATGCGAATAGCTAATATTATAATAACTAATTAATATTATAATTATAATAACCAGGGCCATATCCATCGATATACATTATCGATTTGTAAAAAGTCGTAATGTAATGGAAAACATTGCACAATGGCGACGTACCGCTATGATATATTTTTTTCCATCTACCTACGTATAATATAAATTACGAATGCGGAACTGCCAATATCAGGGCGTTTGCTGTTCGAAAACAAAATTGGACACACAACTACCAATACCAGGGTTTTTTGGTGTTTAGAAATGTACCTATAATTGCAATTTTGGTTATTTACAGATCATCAAGATTCTGCTCTAGAGAATTACCGGGTGCAGGCGATGTTGCCGAAGTCTCCAGAAGCGTATGCGCCAGAGCTCCCCGTCAGCCCTGCGGTCACGGTTCCTTCGGAACCATCGCCGTCTGCGGAGCCTAGCGTCATTCAGATGCAGGAACCGGCGAATACTGGAACACCAGGTGAGCTACATCAGGCTAATCTGGATGAGGAAGTATTGCAGCTTCTAGGCGAGGCTCCAGAGCCGGAAATAATACTCGGCAAGGCAGTGCACAAATATATTGTGGGTAGGAGGCACGAGGTTATTAAAAGAGGTTTAAAGAAGGACACGAAAGAAAAACTATTTAACGAGTATCCTGTGCCTCAAAATTGTAATTTATTAGTACCACCACTGCTTAACCCAGAAGTAAAAGCTGCATTATCGGATAGTCTCATTAAACGTGATGCCGCAATGGCTGGGCGACAAAGACATAATAAGCGTAAGTGTAGCTGCACTTACTGCAGTTATAGATAAGATAATTACAAAGGATTTTAATGAATTCAAAGAATTTGTAAAGACAACGAGTGATGTATGTCGCATTTTGTGTGATATGTATCGATATGAGACTGAAACGAAAAAAAAATTTATTATTTCTTCTATTAATACTGAACTTAAGGAGGCATTAAATGATTCTAAAACAGACAAATATTTATTTGGGGAAGATTTATCCGAGAGATTAAAAGGGGCCAAATCTGTATAGAAATCGGGCCAGTCACTTAAGTAAAAATACAGTTTTCCTAGTAGCACTAACTCTGCTCCTTTTTCCTACAAAAATCGGAAAAACTACAATGCATCAATGGAGGCCGGGTGCGGAGCCAACACATCAGGGCCAGCGACAGACGATGAGACACCCTCAAGGGCGCGCGCCGCCCCGAGCGCCGCCACGATCGACCATCGCAGCAACCCGCAGGCCCGCGCCCCCGCCACCGCCAGTAGCGACTGCCCGAGCGCAGACACGCAGGCAGGCCCGTCGTTAAATGAGGTACCGTGTGCAGGCCAATTAATTAATTGTTATCACGAGTGGAAGGATATTACTTGTGATAAATATATATTAGATTACTTATGCGGTTATAAAATACCATTTAAATCAAAACCTTTACAAGATGCGCCTCCGTCTTATAGTATTTCAAAAGATGAAAAACCTGAATTTGATAATTGTATTAATAGATTAATTACGATTAAAGCAATTGAAAAATGTACTCCCCTTGCAGATAAATTTTTGTTTTCTATATTTTTGATACCGAAACCAAATGGCGACAAAAGGTTAATATTAAATTTAAAATCATTGAATAAGTTCGTTGCTAACAGACATTTTAAAATGGAGGATTATCGCACTGTTTCAAAATTATTAACACAAGACTATCACATGGCAACGTTGGATTTAAAGGATGCATATTTCTTATTACCAATTCATGAATCCTGTAGAAAATATCTTCGTTTTCAATACGAAGACGTTTTGTTTGAATTTACACGCTTACCTTTCGGGCTATGTACAGCTCCGTATATTTTTACAAAGATTTTAAAACTAATTATGGAATACTTTAGAAAAAATGAAATAAGTTGTGCTATATATTTAGAACGATAAACGAATGCCAAGAATATATTGAATTTTCCTCGTAAATTATTTAAAAAATTAGGGTTTCTTATTAACGAACGCAAGAGCAGGTTAGTTCCCGATCTTAAATGTAGATATTTAGGCTTTGTTTTTAACTCAATTTCTATGACTTTGGAACTGCCGTCCGACAAAAAAGAGAAAATTAATGAATATATAAAATCATTTATAAATAAGAAGAAATGTAATTTAAAGAATTTTGCACAATTGAATGGATTATTAGTATTGGTATGTCCAGCGTTAGAGTATTCCTGGTTATACACTAAAAGTTTAGAAACGATCAAATTTATACCTTTCTAAGAAACAATATTATTAATTAATTATCCTAGTTATAATCAAACGCTTGTTTTATCGAAAGACGTTAAACACGACCTACGTTGGTGGTTAAAGACAGTAGACACTGGTTTTAGTAGAATTAAATCACTAAAGTTTTGATTAGAAATTTTTTGGGGCGCTTCGCAAACTGGCTGGGGAACATATTGTAACGGACAAAAATCTCATGAACATTGGACTAGTGACGAGATGGACTTACATATTAACGAATTAGAGTTAAAAGTAGCCGTTTTTGGTTTAAAGATTTGTACCAAGGATCTTCGTAGCTGTGAGATTTTGTTAAGAATTGATAACACGACCGCTATCCCGTGTATAAACCAAATGGGTAG
This sequence comes from Phengaris arion, assembly GCA_963565745.1. Taxonomy (NCBI): domain Eukaryota; kingdom Metazoa; phylum Arthropoda; class Insecta; order Lepidoptera; family Lycaenidae; genus Phengaris; species Phengaris arion. The sequence continues at coordinate 12,695,784 of OY751432.1, forward strand.
TGTTCAATATAGACATTTAAATTCAGTCGCTAGAGAGATATGGCAATGGTGTGAAGACAAAGAACTATATATTATTGCATCATATATTAACACTAAGGACAATGTACAAGCAGATAGTTTATCGCGGCAAAAATTTTCTGACACCGTGTGGGAACTGGCAGATTCTGCGTTTGCAAAAGTAAGAAAGGACTTTGGCGAATTAGATGTAGATTTATTTGCTAGCCACGCCAACGCCAAGTGTCCCACGTATGTTACGTGGCACAGAGATCCCAGTGCTTGGGCAGTAAATGCATTTACCATCAACTGGAATAATATATATTTTTATGCCTTCCCACCATTTTCCTTAATATAAAAAAAAATCGGTTGTCTGTAAAGTCGGTTTACTGACGATAGTTGAACGTGACAACTTCATGTTTATAGTGCGCGCGGCACTAATTGGCCGCGCCTTAGGTAGGCGTGTTGCCGCCGCGAAGTCCGGCGCCGAACTGAGTAATAACATAATAATAATAATAATAATGATAATAATAATGATAATAATAATGATAATAATAATGATAATAATAATGATGATAATAATGATAATAATAATGATAATAATAATGATGATAATAATGATGATAATAATAGTAATGATAATGATGATAATAATGATGATAATGATGATAATAATGATAATAATGATAATAATGATAATAATGATAATAATAATAATAATAATAATAATAATAAGAATACATCCATAATAACGCCTCTCCGTCCCACCGCTCACATACCTAAGGCGCGGCTAGCTGAGGTAACAGCAATGCGGAGTAACGCTGGTACTTGGTAACAGTAACAGGTAACGCATGAGCATTTTTTTCGTGCGTGCAGCCGGCTCCATCGAATTGTAAGACGTTATCACGTCAAAACACTAAAAAAGATTTTAACGCATGAGGCAGAAGGTGTTACTGTCGTACCTTACTGGCCAACACAGCCGGTTCCCTTTATTTAAAAGATTAACAAAGAATCAAAACTTTATTGTTTTTTGTACCTGATACAAATTTGCTAAAATGTCCTTTCAGAGTTCCGCACCATCTCCATCTCACGTTACGCCTAATTGCCGTGAGGTTATCCGGGAGAAGTATTTAAAGACGTCGCTGTCGGAGGAATGAATGGAAATTATATTAAACTCGTTATCTGATAACACATATAAACAGTATGCTAGTGGTAAAGGACAATGGATAATGTATTGCAGGAGCCACAACTATGATTTTTACGAAGTGTCTGTGAACAGGATAATTGATTTTTTAACTGATAAATTCAACAAAGGTGCTAAATATGGTACTCTAAATAGTTTTAAATCTGCATTGTCTTTATTGTGTACTGATTTAGAAAATGATTATAGATTAAAGAGGTTTATGAAAGGAGCTTACAGAATGAGACCACTTAAACCAAAGTACAATGTAAGTTGGGATACCAATGTTGTCTTATCGTTTATATCTGTTCAGTGGCCCAACGAGGATCTCAGTCTAGAAACTCTTTCTAAAAAGACTGCTACTTTGTTGGCTCTCGTTACAGCACACAGGGTACAAACTTTAAGTTTGATAAAGATATTATGTAATATTAATTTTAATAACAAAGATGAGATTTTAATTTACATACCAGATATTATTATAAAAACCTCGAAACCTAACAGTTTTCAACCGGTTCTTAAACTTCCTTATTATTTGGAAGACTCAAAAATATGCCCTGCATTGTACCTTTTAGAATATTTAAGTAAAACTAATGTATATCATAAAACTGATTATCTTTTTATTGGCTTTAAGAAACCATATAACAAGATTTCTACTCAGACTTTAAGTAAGTGGATCAAGGAAACTTTAGGTAAGAGTGGCATTGATACCTCAATTTTTGGGGCCCATAGCACTCGCCACGCTGCTATAACGAAAGCTAACAAACTAGGAGTTAATATAGAGACAATTAGAAAATCTGCAGGGTGGAGTAATACTTCTATTATATTTGCAAAATTTTATAATAAAGAAATAGTTGCTTCTGATTTTGCTAGAGCCTTGTTAGATAATTACTCATAAGAAATATGATTGTATTTATATAACATAATACATATTATTATTGTTAAATAAGGGTTTATAATATTAAAAAGTAAAAAAGATGTTCCTTAAGTTTAAGATAATTAAGATAGATAGTGTAAATGTATGACTTTTGTATGGTAAATATAGTATAATTTAACACCTTATATTTTATATTTGTTCTTCTCTAAGCATCATACAATAAGTAAGCATAAATCGCTAAGAATGAAGTCGCGAAATATAATTGAAGGTCAAACGAACTTACCTTAAGTGAAGTTATTTTTGAAATAACATAGTAGTACAGAAAAAGTTTGACCAACTATATAAAATATGTTGTTGCAGGAGCGGGCGAGAGCTGTCGATAGAGCAAGAAGAAGAAGAAGAAGAAGAAGAAGATAGAAGATATCAGATGCAGTACGGTGAGCGGCGGTACGAGGGCCGCGAGCGACATCACACTCCGCAGCAGCACCACGCGCAGCAGCATCACGCGCAGCAGCACGCTCAGCAGCAGCACGTGCAGCAGCAGCATTCGCAGCAGCACTCGCAGCAACAACATTCACAGCAACAGCAGCACTCGCAGCAACAACATTCGTCGCACGCGCAGCACACGCAGCACGCGTACAACATGCATCTCGTCGGCCTCTACCAGCGGTGTGCATTTTATATTTGTAATTTCCTTGGGAAGGGAGAGAGAGAGACTTAACAGTCTCATCTATTCGGACGTTTGGATAAATCGCTAAGAATGATGTCGCTCATACAATTGTGATCGAACTTCACTTAAGGTAAGTTCGTTTGATCTTCAATTATACGCGTTTTTCTTAGCGGGTGTCTTTTGTCAAACAGTAGGCGAGCTGATGATGATAATGATAAAAAGCTAATATTTATCTCGCTTATATCAGCTTTTAATTTAAAAGAACCGCACCAAAAACTGGTCATTCGTTTAAAAGCTACAATATAACTGTGGCTTAGGAGCTGATGATGATTAAATTATTATTATTCTATTTTGGATTTTTTAATTGCCTACTTAAACCCCAGTCGGCATCGCGCAGTCGATGCGTACGTACGTGTGCGAAGCGATTCGATTGCGAGGTCAATGAACTGTGAAACATGGAAAATAACATCCACATTCCATCCATCCATCAACATCACAAAAGTGCAGTAATTGTAATATAGTCATAAGTGAGGTGTTATCCTTTGTGCAGAATAAAATAGATGTAATGACCAATGAAAGTCTGATACAGATTTGTAAAAGTGCTTTTTCCGAAGATGATGTGGTACATGCTAAAAATCTATTATTTCAAGCCATTCCGAAGAAGAAGCGTATGATCACGAGAAAAAGTAAAGGGAAAATCACCACAGATCTAGAGGACATTATCGTACTTTTTAAGGAGACGGATCCAGAGCTTATACCAGTATTTGTTGCGCGCGAATTACATAAACTACCGCCAGTTAGTTTTGATCACGTAGTGTAACGGGCTACGACCTCTTGATTTGTATCTCCTTCTTGCGCTCGAGTGGTGATGATAATAATACAGTAACAATTCTTATACTCTCCTTTATTGCTGCTTACCACAGATACGTATTACATACGTACAACATCGTACAACATCTACTGTTACATATGTCAACAGTAGATGTTACAAATTTGTTAAAGAATATTGTAATAATACAAGCGGAGATTAAACATATTAAGGAGAATTATGCGTCTCTAAAACAAGTAGAAAATTTATGTAGTAAGAATATTGATATACATAATTTTGACCAGTCTCCGATATATAACTCGGAATATAACGTTAATAGACAGAGAGGTGCATATTTGCTTGAGGAAAGTTCGTACATGGATCTATGTGAAGCTAAAGTAGGCGATGACAAGCTTAAAATGCAAAAAATCACTACAACTAGTAAGGATCTAAATATGGGGTCAATGACCGACCGCCCGGTTGTTATCGAGCAGAGCGCAACCCAAGGACGTTCGATGACGTCCTCACCGCGAGTACAGGTGCGCGCAGAGAAGAGTGATATTTCTATCGCACTTGCGCACGCGCCGACCGGTTTGCAGCGCGTGGAGGCCCCTACGGCTTGTCCGGTTTCGGAGCGAGCGAAACCTGCGCGTGAGGCCCATTCACATGTGCAACGAGAAGGAGACAGCGCTAGAGCGCCGACGGACGACGACTTCGCCCAAGACTTCTCATTCGTACCCACATGCACATGTGGGTACGAATGAGAAGTCTTGGGCGAAGATTGTCGAAGAAGGAGAGCCTTGGCAACAGGTCCGGTACTGAAAGAATGTAAATAACCGTTTTACTGGTAAAAAAGGTAGGGCAATAGCGAGAGCGGACTGTAAATTTAAAGCTACTGACATTAAAATCCCTTTCTATATCTATAATATGAGTAAGGAAGCAACGGAAAAGGATGTAGCGGATTATGTTTTGAGTAGGACACAAGTACAGATTTTACCTGAAAAATTAATATGAAATTAAAGAAAGACTACATAGCGTATAAATTTATGATTCCAAAGGTAAAACTTCAGATTTTCATGGATAAAAACTTATGGCCGGATGGTGTATCATTTAGACAATTTATTATATTCAAAAATAAACCAAAGACACAGAAAAGTGAAGTAGTAAAATTAAATCAAAACATTAATGATTAAAACTAATGAAAATAAAAATAACTATAGTACATTTGTGAGATTTAATTGTAAAAATATTAAGAGAAGTATGGAAAATGTTAAAAATTTGTGCAAGACTGCGGATGTAATCGCTCTACAGGAAACGTGGTTACTACAACATGATCTACAGCTTCTGGAAGATGTGGATTCAAATTTTGGTTACACGGCTAAATCAGCTGTGGATCTTAATGCCGGAGTTTTGCGTGGCAGACCGCACGGAGGAGTTGCGTTATTGTGGTGGAAAAGTGCGTTTCCTAGAGCCTATATAGTGAAGTGCCAAAGTGAGCGTATCGTTGCCATCAAAACAGAGGCTGAAGGCAGCCATACAATGCTAATTATAAGTGTATATATGTCAACGGATCATGTAGACAATTTACCTTTGTTTTGTCAATGCTTAGGCGAGATGAACGCGTTAATATAGGACAATAATATAGAAGTGGTGTTTATGTTAGGGGACTTTAACGCGCACCGCAGTGCTCCTTTTGGTGTAGAGTTGCTAGATTTCTGTGATGAGAACGACTGGATCTGTGCTGACTTGGAGCTAGCTGGTCAGTCATCTGACACATATACTTTCCTGAGTAAGGCTCATGGTTCTAAAAGATGGCTAGATCATTGTGTTGTTTCCAAGTCAGCATGGGAAACAGTTAGTAACTTTAGAGTGCTACAAGATCTGTATTGGTCGGACCATTTTCCAATTGAACTAGTGTGTAATTTAGGAATAATTAAACCAAAAATAGATATTAAGAATAGTTTTTGTAATAATAAAATTATATGGGGAGTAAGAGGGTCAGAAAGAAGAAAATATAAGGAACTGTGTAATGAGGAATTAAAAAATATTAATTTCCCAGAACAGCTACAGTACTGTGCGGACAGAATGTGTCATGATATCCAACATAGGGTTATAATTGCCAGTATATAGTAAGATTTTTAGAACACTATGTAAGGCGTCTATATCTAGTTATAAACTGGTTAAAAAATGTTTTAATAGTAAATGCGTGTATGGTTGGAATAAACATGTAAGGGAGGTACATAAGCAGGCTAGGTTTGACTATAAGATGTATTTGTTAGGAGGAAAGCATGAGAGCGGTCCTTTATTTGATAAAATGTGTGAAAGTCGCAAAATTTTTAAATCTCGACTCAAATTTTGTCAGGGTAATCAGGAACAAGTCAGAATGGACATGTTAGCCGCTCATCATTCTGCCAAGAGTTTTAAAAAGTTTTGGATGGGTACCAAACAATTAAATGGTAAAGTTAGGTTACCTGTAGCGGTGGAGGGAAGCCAAGATCCAAGGAAAATAGCTAACACATTCAAAGAGCATTTTCAGGTAGAATCCATGCTGCCGCAGGCTCTCGACACTGAGTACAAAAGAAATACAGACCATGTAATTGGCTTCACAAGTAAAGATGTGTCCAGTGTTATAAATAGCATGAAGTCGCCTGGACATGATGGACTCAGTGTAGAGCACCTGCAGCATGCGGGTTTTCACCTTCACAGAGTGTTAGCAATGTTTTTTACCTTCTGTATCCGACACTCCTATCTACCAGCAGACCTAATAAGAACTGTTGTTGTCCCTATTGTAAAAAACACCACAGCTGATACCTCCAGTAAAAACACCTATAGACCTATATCTCTGGCTACCATATTGGCTAAAGTACTGGATGTGTTACTGGATAAACAGCTTAAGAGGTATGATTCGGTAGGGGATAACCAATTTGGTTTTAGAGAGGGAGTGTCTACCTAATGTGCCATATTATGTTTAAAACAGACTGTTGATTATTATATTAAGCGAAAAACGCCAGTATTTGCGTGTTTCTTAGATTTGTCCAAGGCTTTTGATAGAGTTTCGTATGATAAGCTTTGGGCAAAGCTAGGAGACCTAGGTGTCTCAAATGATCTTGTAGTGATACTAAAATACTGGTATAATAATCAACAGAACTGTGTAAGGGGAATGTATATTCTGACGATTATTCTTTGGAGTGCGGTGTGTGGCAGGGGGGGAGGACATCGCCTCGATTATTCAACATATATGTAAACCAACTAATTGAGGAACTCAGCAGTACTCATATTGGGTGCCATGTTGATAACGTATGTGTTAATAGTTTAAGCTATGCCGCGACGATATGGTACTGCTGAGTCCCTCAATTGGAGGCCTTAGGAAACTCTTGAAAATATGTGAAAACTATGCTATAGAACACGGCTTGGTGTACAATGTTAGCAAGAGTGAGTACATGATATTTAAATGCAAAAGTAATATTTTCAATTTTCAAGATTTTTCGCTACCACCACTCTTGCTTAATGGAGTACCTCTAAGTCGTGTCACTAAGTTTAAATATCTAGGCCATGTGGTGACAGACTGTCTAAGTGATGAGGAGGATATTGAGAGAAAATGCAGGGCGCTATCGATTCGTGGTAATATGTTGGCACACAGGTTTGCCAGGTGTACGGCGCCTGTCAAAATTACGCTTTTCAAAGCATTTTGTCAGACGTTCTACACTGGTGGCCTGTGGACCAACTTTACACAGCGGGCCTATGGCGCCTAGCGTCATCTCTACAATAACATTTTCAGGTCTCTGTTCCGTCTCCCTCGGTACTGTAGTGCATCCGGGATATTTGCCGATGCAAGAGTAGACGACTTTCACGCGGAAATGCGAAAGAAAGTAGCGTCGATAGTACACCGAGTGTGGGGGAGCCGGAATAGAGTTCTGAGAATGATAGGAGACAAATCTCAGATACTGCTCTCCTTCGCAGGCTCACTGAACTGCATGTCAGAGTAGCGAGTTAAGGAGCGTGTGAATTATTATTTTAATTATTTTATTTTATTTTAAAAATCTTAATTTGATGTATCCCCCTTGCATGTAAGTTTTAAGTAGCAACTCTTATTTATTTATATTGTATATGGACTGTGATGTCTGAAAATAAATGAATTTTATTTTTATTTATTTATTTTTAAAATTACTCATTGACACAAAGTTTCATACGCGTTTTTCTTAGCGGGTGTCTATTGTCAAACAGTAGGCGAGCTGATGATGATGATATATAGCTATTTATATCGATTAAATCAGCATTTAATTAAAAAAAAATTATTTCATCATTTATCGATTATATCAGCTAATAATTCAAAAAAATGTGATCAAAAACTGACCATTCGTTTAAAAGCTACGATATCACTGTGGCTCAGGAGCTGATGATGATTAGATTATTATTATTCTATTTTGGAATTTTTTATTTCCTTCTTAAAATTACTCATTGACACAAAGTATTATATGTGTTTTTCTTAGTGGGTGTCTTTTGTCAAACAGTAGGCAAGCTAATGATAATGATATATAATTATAATTATATAGTCATTATCAGCTCCTAAGCCTCCTAAGCTGATATCGTAGCTTTTAAACGAATGGCCAGTTGTTGATCACATTTTTTTGAATTATTAGCTGATATAATCGAGATAAATCTTAGCTATATCACATCATCATCAGCTCGCTAACTGCTTGACAAAAGACATCCTCTAAGAAAAACGCGTATAATACTTTGTGTCAATGAGTATTTTTAAGTAGGCAATTTAAAAAATCCAAAATAGAATAATAATAATCTAATCATCATCAGCTCCTGAGCCACAGTAATATCGTAGCTTTTAAACGAACTACCAGTTTTTGGTGCGGTTTTTTTAAATTAAAAGCTAATATAATCGAGATCGAGAGAGATAGATAAATCTTAGCTATATCTCATCATCATAAGCTCGCTTACTGTTTGACAAAAGACACCCCCCAAGAAAAACGCGTATAATACTTTAACTAAGATTTTAAATAAATTAAATAAAATAAAATAATATTAACATTTAAGTTTATTTGTAATCAAATTTAAAGTTGGTACAACAATTTTTTTGGAACAATAATGCCGCTCCACTAATAATCACGCCATTTTATACATCCCCTCTCCTCTCCTCGCCTCTCCCGCCAGTCCCCTCTGCTGCACCCTTCACCCCTCCTCCGATTACCGCACCACTCCGCTCCGCCCGTTACAGTTGGCCATCCTGTAACAATTGCGCCGCAATTGGCACAAAAAAACATCATTAGCTCTCCAATAAATCAATCAAATCATCTCTATCAACTATTTCTTCATCACTGCTGGTCTCACTACACTGTGGGGCACTGCGATATGGTCTTATAGAGTCTGCGGCTACAGCCCCTGTAAACTTTTTATATCCTCGCATGCCTTTAATACTTCGAATTTCATATCGCCCGTTAGGTAATACCTTTTGCACACTATAAGGCCCCGAATAAAGTGCTTGTAATTTTGTATTTACATTCTTTACTTCACCACCAGGAGGCGCCTGCTTCCATAAGACCAAATCGCCCTTAGCAAACTTTCTTTCAGGCTTATGACGTTTATCAAAATTTCTTTTCATAACTTCGCTACGATGTTTTAACCTACGAGAAACAATTTCTCGTTTTTCTTGAGCAGATGTACTACTACTAGCTTCGTTGTGTTCGTTTGTCAAGTTTGGTATTAGTCTACTGCGATAGCTAAATAGAACTTCAAAAGGATGATAACCCAAACTCTCATTTATCGTATTGTTTATTCCCCACACGACATCTGGTAAACATTCGGTCCACATATTTGGATCTCTTACTCGCGTACGCATAGCATCAAGTAGTGTTCTATTGTATCTCTCCACTTGGCCATTAGCACGCGGGCATGCTATAGCATTAACTGTATGACGAAAGTTATATTCTACGGAGAATTCTTTAAATACTCTACTTGTGAATGCTAAGTTCCTATCCGATATGATTCTTTTTGGATGTCCGAATAAACTAAACATGTCTTTAAGTACCCTGACAGTCTCCACAGAGTTTATGGTTCTAGTAGGGCGTGCAATCAAGAACTTTGTAAAAGAATCGACAATCATAAGTATATACTGATAACCTTTTGGTGACCTACTGAAGGGACCTAAATGGTCGATATGTACTGTGTCCATTGGCGATGATGGTTTAGGAATTGGATGTAACTCTCCGGCGGGCTTACCATAATCACCCTTTCCATATGCGCACTCTAAACATGATTTTATGTACTTTTTGATAAAACGTGTCATTTTCGGAAACCAATAATCAGTTTTAATCAACTCATCGCACCTCTTAATACCTACGTGACCTATTTGATCATGGAATTTTTGCATCAATTTCCAACGAGCAAAAGAAGGAACTACGAGTTTATCCCCGTTTAAAGTTTTCCTATATAAACGATCATTTTTAATTTTGTAATTATTAATCACGTCATTACACGCATTACCCTCTTTTAGTTGCTTAATAATATTGTTTAGTTTTTCATCCTGTAATTGTACTGTTAAATACCAATCTTCATTAGAAATTTGTAGCAAATTACATTGATCATAATCATCAACAGGTACACTAATAGGGTTCCGACTGAGAGCATCGACATGTTTCATTCTATCGCCGGGCCTATATTCTATTTCAATATCGTATTCCTGAATTATTAACCACCATCGTGCTATTCTAGGTATTAATTCCTTTTTCTGTAACGTATATCTGACTGCAGAACAATCGGTAACAATTTTAACTGGCTTGCCTAAAACGTAAACGCGAAAACGCTTGAGTGACGCCACCACGGCTAATGTCTCCAATTCATAGCTATGATACAAGGATTCTTCTCGAGTGGTTACTCTACTAAAATAAAAAACTGGCTTTAAATTCCCATATTCCTGTTTTTGTAACAAAATTCCTGCTAACCCACTTTTACAAGCGTCCGTGTGAATTTCGCACGACAATTTTTCATCGTACAAAGCTAAAACTGGACGAGAAATTAATTTTGATTTAAGTAACTCAAAGCTTTTCATCTGTTGATGACCCCATTGCCACACATTATTCTTTTTTGTCAAATCACTAAGAGGCTTAGCTAAAATCGCAAAGTTTTTAACGAACTTTCTAAAATAACTACACAACCCTAGAAATTGTCTTAATTCATGTAAATTATTTGGTTGATTAAATTTTGAAACGGCCGCAATCTTATGATCTCCTGGTTTTATTCCTTCACTACTAATTTCGTGTCCTAAAAATGATACGCTAGGCTTCAAAAATGAACACTTACGCACATTAAGTTTCATGTGACACTGTCGTAATTTACAAAATACTTTTTCTAATAACTCCAAACCCGCAGAAACGTCAACTGTTGACAGTAAAATGTCATCCATGAAGCAAATAATTTCATCACTACCCACCATTTGTACTAATTTTTGAATGACACGCATAAAAACCGACGGTGCATTTGCCAAACCAAAGGGTACCCTTAAAATTTCGTACAACCCGTCCGGTGTTACGAAAGCGGTTTTATTTATAGAATCTGGATGAATTTTAATATGATGGTAACCAGAAAATAAATCTAGATTTGTAAATATTTTCTTATTGGCTAGCTTTGACAACTGGTCATCTATATGTGGAAGAGGAAAACATTCCTTAACGGTTATCGAGTTCAATGACCTATAATCGACACACAAACGATAATCGCCATTCTTCTTGCGAACTAAAATAATTGGCGAGGCATATTCTGATGACGATTCCCTAATAATATTGCCCTCTAACATCTCGTTAATTTTTCTAGCTACTACTTCTCTCTCCATGTGAGCTAAACGGTAAGGTTTTCTATTTATAGGAATATCACTTGTAAGTTTTATTTCCATTTGCCCTAAATCCGTAACGCCTATATCTTTGACAGAACTAGCAAAACAATCCGAGTACTTAAACAAAAGTTGACATAATTTATTTTTGTCTCCGTCACACATATTATTGCCCATGTCGATCTCATCAAGTTTCACACCACCTATATCACTCTCCTCGCCACTACTCACTAAAAACATATTTGCACTCACCTCTGACACAACGTCGCACCTCTCCGCTCTAGAGATCATCTCATCCTTTTTCCACATTATCGGCTGAGCCCCAATGTTACAGACTTTGATGTAGCCCTTGCCTTCCCGTAAAATTCCACGTCCAAGAGCATACACGACTCCACTTAAGCTGTATTGTCTTGGTTTTGTGCTCAAATTCCCAGTAGGTAGATTGGCTACGTACACACTGACGAGGCTGCTTCCGATCGGGACTTCAGTATCTTCGGCTACTAAAACTCTGAAACATAACGCTTCTTCAATTGTGTCGATAAGATTTAAATTAGTAACCGTTACCTTTTTGAAAATTGCACCATCTTTTGATACACTCAAAACAACTTTTTCATTATTTATCACTGGCTGTCCAATTAATAGTGCTATGTCTCCTAAATATTATCGTGTGACAACAGCAGTTGTACGTAATTGGATGTCATCCACATTCAAATCAAAATGTACTAAGCCGTCAGCTTTAACGGCCGAACCTGCAAATCCTTTTAACATGGTATTGGATGGTTCAACTTTTAAATTGATTGCGTCTGCAGCGGTCTTCGTAATCACATTTAATTCACTTCCGGTATCGATAAAAGATTTGACGAGAACTCCATTTACTTTTACCCTCTTCTTATAATTGTCATTTAGATTTAACAAAACTTGTACCTTCTTTTCGTGACTTTTATTACTTGCATTTGGCGCAGGTTCCTGTTTACAATTCGTGGCAACATGGCCTTGCTTCCCACATCTAAAACACTTACGTTTGTCCGGTGCGCTACACTCGGGAGCAATGTGTCCAACTTCATTGCATCGATAGCATATAGGTTGCTGACGAGTATTTTTACTACCAGATGCTTCCATCGGCCGAGATGTGTTCCTGTTACTCACTAAACTCTTGGTTACCTGCGTCATTTGGTAGTTATCAACGGCTGACAAAAATCCCTCGTATAACTCGTCGGGACTCGAGCACTGGTATGCCTGAGCGTTAGCATGCAACTCGTGCGGTAGCCCTCTAATAATACACGAAACAGCAGCCTTATCACTTAGCTGGCATCTATAACACATGGCTAACTTTTCTTGAAAATACTTCGTCATAGATTCGTTAGGTAATTTCTTACGGTTCATTAATTCCTCCAATAGAGATGCATAATCGTGGTGACGGGGAAAAGCTCTCGTGAGTAGGTTTTTCCACTCGTCCCATGAATAGTTATAGGAATCCAAGCGGTTAAACCACACCCGTGCTTGACCTTGTAATTTAGATTGAAGGTGAAATGATTTTACTTCTTCTGACCAATCGTAAATATCTCCTAGTTGATCAATTTTCTTTAACCAATTCTGCACATTCATATCACGATTTTCAGGATCAAATTCAGGAATTAATTTATCCGTATGGAGCAATTTGTCTACCCTCGAATTATTGTTATTCTGAAATTTACCTATTACTTCACTAATCTTTTGCGATATTATGGTATCAACACTTTCGGTTAAGGAGTTATTATCTTCATTATTACTCACGTGTTCATTACTTCTTATTTTCTTGGATTTTGTGTTATTACCAGAATAATGACGCCGGAAACGCTTCATCTTCTTAGCACGTGGTAAAAATGCCACTTCTGAACTTTAACTAAGATTTTAAATAAATTAAATAAAATAAAATAATATTAACATTTAAGTTTATTTGTAATCAAATTTAAAGTTGGTACAACAATTTTTTTGGAACAATTATGCCGCTCCACTAATAATCACGCCATTTTATACATCCCCTCTCCTCTCCTCGCCTCTCCCGCCAGTCCCCTCTGCTGCACCCTTCACCCCTCCTCCGATTACCGCACCACTCCGCTCCGCCCGTTACAATACTTTGTGGCAATGAGTAATTAATATTAGTGGTGAACATGGAAACTATGGATTTCATGGATTTTTCTGCCTTCTGCAACGGGTCATCAGCTCCTTTTGTGCATAGAAAAAAATCTATTGCGGGAGAGTCTGTACCATATTCTGCTATTGTATGGATGCAATTCAGAAAAAATTATATTGGCTCGATGTTCTACAAAACTTCTTTTGACCAGAAAACATTCGAAGAAGTTAGTTTCATACGATATAAACGGAGAGGATTTTCTGTACCCACGCCTAAACTTATTCGAGAAACACAAAAGCCTATTTCGAAACTCAAATATAACGACTTACAAAAATCCTTGCAGTGGATACCAGCCATGTTCCATGACTATTATAGGAATCTTCCATATGCAGATGTCCCGGACTTACCTGAAGCGTGCGAGTAGCTGTGTTGGTTATTTAAAATAAATTGTATTTTGATTTGAGCTTTGTGAAGTAACTTTTGTTACATTTTGCTAGTAAACCCCTCAGAAATTATTTAATAATTCCATTACGCTACATACTAACTAGAGACATAATGTTTCTAAATGCCGAATTCCAATAATATTCACAAGGTTTATTTACATTTTTTGCCTGTCCTGTAAAATTTTTGTTTTATCAGTTAATGTTGTATACCTCTGATACACCTCTGGTACAGATATATCATATTTCTGTTTACCTCTAAATAAACCTTGTGAATATTATTGGAATTCGGCATTTAGAAACATTATGTCTCTAGTTAGTATGTAGCGTAATGGAATTATTAAAGAATTTCTGAGGGGTTTACTAGTAAAATGTAACAAAAGTTACTTCACAAAGCTAAAATCAAAATACAATTTATTTTAAATAACCAACACAGCTACTCGCACGCTTCAGATAAGTCCGGGACATCTGCATATGGAAGATTCCTGTAATAGTCATGGAACATGGCTGGTATCCACTGCAAGGATTTTTGTAAGTCGTTATATTTGAGTCTCGAAATAGGCTTTTGTGTTTCTCGAATAGGTTTCGGCGTGGGTACAGAAAATCCTCTCCGTTTATATCGTATGAAACTAACTTCTTCGAATGTTTCCTGGTCAAAAGAAGTTTAGTAGAACATCGAGCCAATCTCATTTTTTCTGAATTGCATCCATACAATAGCAGAATATGGTACAGACTCTCCCGCAATAGATTTTTTTCTATACACAAAAGAAGCTGATGACCCGTTGCAGAAGGCAGAAAAATCCATGAAATCCATAGTTTCCATGTTCACCACTAATATTAATTACTCATTGCCACAAAGTATTATACGATATATTTATCTCGATTATATCAGCATTTAATGGATTTATTATTTTAATATTTTGTTTGCTATTGTCAGCATACAAAGTCTAAAATGGATGATCAACAAACCTCTAAAATTTGTGCTTGGCTAGAAGAGCCCGATTCTGAAGAAGGAGTCAATAGATCCTGAAGATACGGTCCAGAATCGAGTAGATGACGTAGACAGCGACTGTTTAGTCATTTACAGCCCCCACGAAAGCGACACTGAACAGTCTTCCGATGAAATAGAAAACGACAGCTTACACGAACTAAGAGTCCTACCTCTTAGTTTGTGTAAACTGTCATTTTCCATCCATATTGAAAAAGATAGGAGTACAAATTGGCTTATGTATAAGCCTCCCCGTAATGTTAAACGCACCTGGAGTTGTAATATCGTTAAACATTTACCAGGAGTCAAACAAAGAGCTATAAGTGCCAAGATTCCTTTGGAGTGCATTTATTTGTTTTTAGATGACGAAATGATAGAGAAAATAGTCACTTACACGAATATAGTTGGTAAAACCGTATATTGCGTGACGAATCTGTATGCAAAATGTGTCAACAGATTTCAAGTTCATAATGAAACGATTTGTGCCTATACCTAATGTGGAAATCGAGCAAATAGGGCAAATGGTTTTAGTGAACTTTCCCAGGAGGAGAAATATGCGTTCCATAAAAGCATGTACTTTGTGCAGTAAATTACTCTACACCGAGCATGACGTGATGTTTATATGCCGTATATGTTATGAGAGACACATATATCTCAAGATCTCATGGAAGAATAAAACATTCCAATTTTTGTTGTTAATTATTGGAGTTTACTCCTTAAGAATCGATTTTCATATAAGGCCCCCGGTATGAAAAAAATATGAGGAGTAAAATCTACTGAACGAATGACCTCGTTACGTTTTCGTGAGCACCTTTCACTTTTTTTCACATGGCGCGAATTGTTGAACTTAAATCGATCGATAGTCGCTTTGCATTGCACACAAAATTTTACTTTTTAGAGTAAACTTCAGTCGTGCGTCGGAGCTGACACATACTTTTTTAATTATTTTTTTATATTTTCTAAAGATTAGCCAAAAATTGAGACCAAAGTTTATAAGATGTTTAGTTTGTTAATAAGTTTTCATTTTTGTTATTTAATTGTAATGAAACATTATATTTCATTAAAATAAGTCTTTTAATTTATTATAATGGCAAAAGTAATATAATACCTTTTTTTCGCCACGAAAAAGTAATTTGAAGGACGTGAGCATTTTGCTATACGTGCGCCTACTCGTGTAACTTTTTGGGCGCGCCTTCTCACGGGTTAAAAAATGTGTTATGTTTTCCGATTTACCACATTAAAATAATTGACTTATGTTCATATAATATTCCTAAATGATTAGGTGTTATTATAATACGAGTATTAACATACTACCTAAGATTTCCAACATTCCTATATTATATTATTCATTACTCATCTGATTGCGCTAGTGGATTATCACAGTCAGTACTGTTCGGGCGCCCCATATCGGTTGGACGTTTATAATATTCAGGCTTAAATATAAGCCCTCAAAAATAATAACTTAAATTTTATAACTGATTTGATCCCTAGCAGTACAAATATAGTTTCCTTTTAAGAAGTGTCAGAAATGGCAAGTTATCAAGGAGTTGCGCTGTGGTGAGTGAAAATTAAATGTTGTTTTCTACTTGTCTTTTGTTCGAATATTCAAACGCATACATTAGAAGTCTCTCAAGGCTCATACTAATAAACTTAGATTATAAAATAATAGTCGTTTAAAAGTAATTTATAGGGCCCCAAATTTTAAACTTTAAAAAAAATCTACCGTTTGGCTGACTAAAAAGGATTATAAAGATTTTAAAATGATTTATCTACCATAACCAAAACCACAAACCTTAACACTTCCGTAAGGTGCGCTTTCTTCCGCTTCAAGAGGTACCCTTACTAGTTTTAAAACACGTCTAAGTACTATAGTCCAGTAATTTTAGGCATTTTAAACCCTATTCTGCTGAAAAATTCCTAGTGAGCTGCATTTTTATATACACCTTTATTATAAGATTTTAATGAAGATGTAAAAAATCTACATTGATATCGTGCCGTCTAAAAAAGTTATAAAGGTCAAATGGTCACGAAAATCAAATATATCGCGACCTGTTACTCGGTCAACAGTGGGTCAACAGTGCCTGGTGTTGACAACTATTTGTCATTATAAAAATTGTTTGTCGTAAGATTATCTACAAAAAAACTGTAAAATTAACGGTTTTCGGAGTAGAGCGCGTAAAAAGCGACTAGTATGCACTCACATACGGTGTATTATGTATATCGTACACCAAGGCGTAAACTATATTGCATTTTTATTCATATTTATTTATTTACACTCAATGCACGAGAACAGGTACAAAGGCGGACTTAATGCCATATGGCATTCTTTACCAGTCGACCTTTAGGTGTACAAAAGCAAAATTGTACAGGTGCTAATAGAGTTATTAAATTAAAAATTAAAACTAAAAGTGTAATATGAATAAAAAAACAAGTCAAAAAACCAAGCTCTAAATAAAATAATAAGATGTAGCTAAAACACATACATGAAGTAGTAGATATAAATACACAACATATATGTATATAACTAACAAATATAAATAATATCCCATATAATAGTAAGAGTATAAATACAATATTATATAATATATAAATAATAATAATAGAATATACTAAGATTCTGCCAATTGTGTCGCATAAAACTCGCGGACTCTGCGCTTAAACGTGTCTCTGGTTTTGGAGATCCTGATTTATAGAGGATTCCAGAGAATAATAGCCTGTATGTTGAAAGACGAGTTAACGATACCGGATCTATGGGAAGGGCAAAGAAGAAGTGCATTGTTAGAGGATCGGAGGATGTTGTCGTGACTGCAAAGATACTGGAATGATGAAGTTAGATATTTGGGAGTATTTGGATGATGTAACAGAGAGTACAGCATACACAAGTATATTTTTCACAAAACGCCCAAGTATCAGATATAAGTTTTTAAGATACTTACAAACATGAATAAAAAATCAATAGAGTTTACGCCGCGGTGTACGATATACATAGAAGCATTTTTTTTAGATAATTTAACGACAAACAATTTTAATACTGACCTCTATTGACCTCCGCGCCATAGGTCGCGAGATATTTGTGATTTTCGTGACCTTTTAACCTTTATAACTTTTTTGGCCGGCACGATATCAATGTCGATTTTTTACATCTTCATTACAATCCCGTAATAAATGTGAATACAAAAATTCAGCTCACTAGGATTTTTTCCGTAGATAAATCATAAAACCTAAAATAACTGAAGTACTATTTAGTATTCAGGAATATTTATGAAATATAATATTACCTAGTATTTTACCTACCTAATAACCCACGGCACGGTTAAAAAACAAAATCACTGACATGACGTAGATAATATGTGATGTGTAGGGGACTGTATTATTCCACAGGGTTTCAACGGCCGGCTCAGATTAGACTCGAAGTTAGCAAGGTTACACCGATTTGGACAGAGCCGGGGCGATGATAAAACACTTATTTTGAGAAGAACATTTTTCACATTTTTCGTCTTGCTTACCTGGCTCATGGCAATGCCGTATAGAGAGCCGCTCACGTACGCCTCTTTCGGGCCGATTTGCCGTCTCGCTTTTGCCTCTCTATACGGCTATTTTCCATAATTTTCCCTATTTTCCATGATCCAGGTGAAGTAAAACGCATTATGTGAAACTCTTTATTATCTTTCCCAATTACATAAATCCTTATTTACTAACCATTCTACTTAGGACTAGAGATATTCATATTCTAAGGTACACCATGTATGAAATGTTATGTATTTTTACCACTATTCGCTTAATAACTACACTATTTATTATATAATTCAAACTGTTGTTCTTCACGTTAGGTATTATGTTATTCTACATAATATAAAAGAAATTACGTTAAAATTCACTATAGTTTAGAATATATAAGCAAAATAACCTTAAGTTCATAAAACACCATTTAACACGACTTATTGCACACTGATGCTATAGAAATCTATACATATATTGTCATTAAATGTTCACCGTTATAGTTTCTGTACTGTTTTAAATCACTTGTTTATCGTTCACATTTCAACTCATAGATATTGTTACTTGCAACTGTGACTGCGGCGCCTCCTCCACCACCGCCAGCTTCGACGTGCGAACGTCCGCACAACGCACTTGTCCGTCCGGGCCGGGGTAGACCCGGTGCACGACCCCCCGGTGCCTCCAGAACTTGTCGGCAAGGGTTGCGCGACTTTCCATATTTTCTTGTCCGCCGGCACACACGGTCCGACGTACGGCAGTCCGGTGCACGACCCGAGGAGGAAATGATTCGGTGTAATCGCCTCCGGGTCGTTGGGGTCCTCCGCCTCCGCCATCAGTGTCTGGAGTACCTCTTCCTTGGGCGACCTCTCGTTCAGCGTAGCTAGCAAGCAAGCGGTTTTCACTGACCTCACCATCCTTTCTCAGGCACCTCCTTAACTCGGCGCCCCTGCTACCCTGCTGCCTGCTGCATCTGCCCATGATACTGCCCCTCGTCCAGGAGGTTCTTCTTGAGCTTGTGTTCCAAGTTCTTGAGCCTCTTTAGCGCATTGTTGTACCTAAGAGGTAGTTTGACGCCGTTCGTGCGCCACAGATGTCCCACTTCGAATCGACCGTCTTCCGTTCGTTTGGGCGTTCTGCTAAAGAGGTCGATGGCTCGCTGCTCCTCGTCGCTCAGCCTCGCCTTAGCCGCTATTCCTAGTGCGTCTATTTCGAAGTGTTTCTTCACCATTTCCTCCAGTCGTTCGCCTCGGGTCTCGATCGTAGACACGTGCAGGATGTTCTCGTGTTCTTCCTGCTTTATGAGGCGTCTGGGGATGCTTCCATGGATTACCCAGCCGAGCTTCATTTTTGAGGCTGCAGGCTGGTTTCTCTTGCCGATCCTCTGCTCCCTGGATACAATGAGGTGCCAGTTGTCCGTGCCGATGAGAAGTTGGGATTTCTTGTCTTCATAGCATATCTCTTCGTTCTTGAGATCGTGCAGGTGAGCAAGTCGTAACAGTGGTTCCGGGATGGACTGATTAAGTAGGCTCATTCCGCCCACGGTTCTCGCAGTGATGTCATATCTGGTACCGTCGTGACCCCGTACGCCAGGTTGTACGAGTCGGATTCTTTCTTCTCTCCTCTCGGCATTGATCCCATGCATTCTCAGCGTCTTCGGTGGGCCGTCTGCGCGGATAGCCTTCGCGACGTCTTTATCCAGTAGTGTCACTGTCGAGCCCTCGTCGAACAGCGCGAAGATATCCGCTTCGCCCCGTGGATCGACAACTTGAATTCTTCTCATCTTGAGCTTCACCGCACGGTCGGAGGTGACCGATGCGGTAATCACGGCGTTCTCGATTTGTGGAGCGCCGCCGGACCTGTCTTCGTGCAGCAGCGCATGGTGAGGCAAGTTGCAGCCCTTGACGCCCCACGGCTTCGCTCTGCAGTTGTACATTCTGTGCCTGCTTCGTATGCACCAGGAACACTGCCCTTCCTTTTTGACTGTGTCCCATCTCTTCTGCATGCTCAGTTTCTTGAAAGCAACGCAAGGAAACAGAGCGTGATCATCGGCACATATCGGGCACTTCGCTGACTCTTCACGTATTCTCTTTAGCTGGCTGTGGCTCGGCGAATCCCTGCCCTTTTCTGCTATCGCGAAGACTGGCCTTCTTGTTCTGGCTTCGTTCTCGTTAGGAGGTGGACGCAGTGTTTCCTTCTTCGGTGCCGTACTGAACCCGTAGCGCAGCGCCCTGTCCAATTCTCTCATTAAGAATTCAGAGAAAAGGACGACGTCGGGTTCGTTCCTGAAGCGCGACGTCTCTTCTGCGTAATCGTGTCACATTCTCTTCTCGTATGGGCTGAGCTTCTCCAGGATGTCTCTCGTGAGCAACGGGTTAAAGAGGTACCCGTGACTCAGCTTCCTCAGGTTGGCTAACATGTTCTGAATCTTCACTGCGAATTGGTTGAGTTCTGCCGCCGAACCTCCGAGCCTCGGTATCTTCTTCAGGTCTTCCATCATGCGGTCGACGATGACTTCGGGCCGACCGAAGCATTGTTTCAAGGTCTTCATTGTTTGTTTGGGCGGCGTCGCCACCTTCAGCAGTGGTGCCACGGCTTCCCTTGCTTCTCCCCGTAGGCAGCTTCTCAGACGAGCTAAGTTCTCGATCGCCTTGAACTTGTAGAACGCAGTGGTGTCTTCCACGGCTGCTTTGAATGGCAACCATTCGGTGGGAGCACCCGAAAATATGGGCAACTCCGTAGTGTGGCGCGACTGGCGTTGGTTCAGCAGTTTGTCCAATGTTTCGGTAAGATGTTCCACCCCATTAGTCCTAGACGTGGGCGGTGTGGGTGAGCGTGGGCGGCTTTGTTCCGGCCACTCGAACCTCGTCTTCTGAGTTTCGCGTCTTCCTCCTTGTGGTGGCATGTCTTCTGGCTTTGGCGTCTCTCTTTCTTCCCTTGATACTGGCTCTTGTCTAGCCTCTTCGGGTTCGGGACCCTGTTCGCTTAGCCAAGCTCGGACACGTTGCTCCACCTGTTCTGATGGCTCGTCGTCGTCGGGGCTGCTACCATCCTCTGCAGCGGCGACGTCAGCAGCGATCTTCTTCTTTATAAGTTCTGCTTCGATCTGCAGTTCCTTTTTACGAAGAGCGGCGAGTTTCTCCTCCGCCTCGTAAAGCATACGCGCGACGACACTTGCTGTCGATCGACGCGATCTAATTGAAATAGCCTTCTTTCTGGCTAGAGCTTGTACTTCTGAGGCTGCATGTGCCTTGCTGGTACCTGGTTTTGAACCACTCTGACTTCTTATCATAACCATCTTCAAAATGTTAAGTTAATCTTCAAATGTTAATCTTCAAAGTTAATCTTCAATTTTAATCTTTAATTCCAAAATTATCTTTCAAAAATCTTCGGTAGGTTTTTCCGACAAAAAATCTGCGAATTCTTGCATCCGTTCGCAGCGGTGTATCCTTGTATCCTCGAGTCCGATCTTCTGAGTCCAATCTAATCCCCGGCGTTGATTCCTGTTGATAAATCTTAATAAAGTTTCCAATGTTCTGACTTGATAAAATTCTTCTATGTTCGGTGTTGAATAAATCTTCTAAGTCCAGTGTTCAGTAAAAATTTATATCTTGAATATTCAAAAAAATTTTCTATGTCCAAAACAGCTGATGAAATTTTTTATAAGTGTCGTCTTCGTTATTTTCAACCCGATATGGACTTTGAATATTTTTTCAATCTTCCGTCGCCGTCTCGCTTTTGCCTCTCTATACGGCTATTTTCCATGAGCCAGATGAAGTAAAACGCATTATGTAAAACTCTTTATTATCTTTCCCAATTACATAAATCCTTATTTACTAACCATTTTACTTAGGACTAGAGATATTTATATTCTAAGGTACACCATGTATGAAATGTTATGTATTTTTACCACTATTCGCTAAATAACTACACTATTAATTATATAATTCAAACTGTTGGTCTTCACGTTAGGATATTTATCTACTTAATATAAATGAAATTACGTTAAAATTCACTATAGTTTAGAATATATAAGCAAAATAAAAATAATTTCATAAAACACCATTTAACACGACTTATTGCACACTGATGCTATAGAAATCTATACATATATTGTCACTGAATGTTCACCGTTATAGTTTATGTACTGTTTTAAATCACTTGTTTATCGTTCACATTTCAACTCACAGATATTATTACGTCACGAGGCCGCTGTCCTTAACGTGATGTGATTAGAAAATAACGTTTTCCTACATTTTCTATAACGTTATATTGTTTTATGCTTTGTTATCTTTAAAGTTGAGGAACCCTGCTCTAGTGAATTTCGTTTATTACAACTTAGGATTTTCAATTTCGATGAGTTCATCTCTATATACTTGAAATACAAGCCTTCTCAGTGAGTAGGATCATTTCTTGGTCGCTAAAGATATAATATGTTACAAGAATGATGTCCGTGTATGGAAACCAGTGCAAATACGAGTAGTCGAATTGGCATATTATTTTGTGTAATCACGAGCCACTTTAATATACTTCACACGACCTCTGTGGCCATTGTTTAGCACGTCGGCGCTTAAGCCGGAGGTCGCTGGGCCGCCGACGACGGAAAACAAGTTTTTTTTGTGTTCCTGGGTCTTGGAAGCATAATAAAAATCTTAAATATATGTATAGTATATGTATAGCAGTATTTAATATATTTCCGTTGTCTAGTACCTGTAATACAAGTTTTTCGGATACTTAGTACAGGACCAGATTGACGTGGCGTGGAAGCGTCCATGGATATTATTATTATAATAAATTTATTTGGGCTTTTCCATTCCAATGATCGTGTGAGTTTATGAGCTTGATCGTCGATCGACTATTCTACCCATACCACCGTCACCGTCAGCTGTCACCATCAGCCGCCAACCGTCACGAAATTATTAACATGACGTATCAGAAGTAGACTTACTTCTGATATTGGTCTGCTAAATATTACTGTTTAATTGTCAGTTTACACCGCGACGGTTCTCGTAGCTATCCAAAATTGAACTTTATTCACTTCATAAAAAGATACACGTTTTATATGACAACAGTCCTACACTGCACATGCGCTGTGCAGCGCGGTGCAACTTGACATTCGAACTCTTACAATGAAACGTCTATATTATTGTATAATGAATAAAGTTTAATTTTGTCCACTGTCCAATGTCCATGTGAAGCAGTTTTCGCTTATCATTAGGCAATACATCTGCTCGTTTGCCAGACTTTCGGCTGGATACTGGGACGATAAACAAAAGGGCCAGCACGCCACAGCCACAGGCAGTCGCTGTCTCTGCTAGCTGGTATGACAAGGACAGCATACAGTGACTTGAGCGTCACTTAATTTAAGTATCGATTCAGTATTCGGCCGTTATTCAATAATTAAAGTATATAGCTGATATACACGTAATATATTTATTTTAATTTCAGCATTGTACTGGTGGTAGTAGTGAGCGGTCATCAGCGTAAGTTCCCCCCCGGGTTCAAGTTCGGAGCCGCGACTGCGTCCTACCAGATAGAAGGAGGATGGAATGTTGATGGTATGTTACTACATATTACTTGCAATTAGGGTCAATTCACATCGAAACGAAACGATACGCGGCGTAGCATTTTAATATAGCTATTCAAAATTGAAATTTATTCATTACACAAGAAGATACACATTTCATTGTAAGAGTTCGAATGTAAACTGCTCGCACAGCGCATGTGCAGTATATGACTGACGTCATATGAATATTTCAGTGTTGCGAATAAACTTTTCAATGTTGAATAGCTACCTTAAAAATACAGAGCCGCGTAGCGTCGCGTGATGTCACGGTGTGAACTAACCCTCACGCTCTTAACAACTGACTAGCTTACACAATTTACAAAAATTTTGGGAGTAACTTCCTCGCTAAAGGCTTGTTTGACGAAGTTAAGCTAAAAAATTTGCAAATTAGAAAGTAGCACCAGCCAGCATCGTAAACGGCAGTATGATCTTCGAAGGCTATTTCAAAGTTTTTATTCCCAGATAAAGGCATGAGCATCTGGGACACTCTCTTCCGGAGTAACTCGTCGTCCAGCTTCGCGCTCGACGGCAGCACCGGCGACGTGGCGTGCGACAGCTACCACCTGTGGCAACGCGACGTGGACATGGCGCAGGAGCTGGGCCTGCATTACTATCGGTAATAAACCTTTTTAACCGACTTCCATAAAAAGGGGGCGGTTATACGTTCGGCTGTATGTTCAACGATAACTCCGCCGTCTGTTGACCGATTTTGAAAATTAATTTTTAATGTAAAGGGTATACTTCAAAGTTGGTCCCGTTTTCACAAAAGTGGTAACCTAATGAGGGACCCATGAGGAATCGAGGGAACTCCTCAAAATTTATATGGACACATATAGTGATTTTGATTTTTCTGAAGTGACCCAAGCATATGCTACCAAAAAGTAAGATTTTGCAAAAAGGTATTATACCCTGGATCCAAAAGTACTGAACAGAACTCCTTATAGATACATGTTTGGGGATTTCGATGTCGCTTAAAGAACTGAAAGCATAAGCCACTATGTCAATTAAAGTAATCATCATCATCACCACTATAATCACACCATAAATCATGACATAATGACGATATAATGATAGGTACTTCTCATAATATTTAGTTATTTTATTGTAAGCCTCCTCTGTATTGTCTAATCGCATCTCGATCTCGGTCTGTAAATCATCAAATTCCTTTTTTTTTTTTTTTTTTTAAATCTTTAATTAAGGGTTTTATCGCAAAGCGATTATGACACCCGAGTTCATAAACATACATAATTAACACAATATAAATTATGCAATTAAATTAAAAATAAACAAAAAAACAATCAATAGCGCTTGATTAACAAAAGTTTGTACAGTTCCCTGGCCAAATCGGACAGAGGATCTGTCAGAGAGCTGT
This sequence comes from Phengaris arion, assembly GCA_963565745.1. Lineage (NCBI taxonomy): Eukaryota > Metazoa > Arthropoda > Insecta > Lepidoptera > Lycaenidae > Phengaris > Phengaris arion. Next base: position 12,721,121 of record OY751432.1, read on the forward strand.
TACAGACTCTCACGTCCATCACCCTACGAGATCTTAAGGCCTCGTTACAGACACACTCCATCAAAACATGATATACGTCATCAATCACGTTGCATCTTGGGCAATTTGGGGTAGAAGATTTACCCATAAAAAGGCGAATTTATTTGAAGGAGTATGACTGGAACGAAGCCTCAATGCAGCGGTCAATTCCGTCCTGCTTAAGACTACGTCCTTATTGTCAAACCAGAGCGACTTAGGTGGATGCGACTGGATCGTTCTGTACCATATTCCCTTCAATTTCGAAACCTCATCAAAATACTCCTTCCACATATCATAACATTGTTTTTTAATAACACTAACGAAGTCACTATATACCGGATACCTCAAATACGGAGTACCATCGGAGACTGCTTCCCTTGCTAAACCGTCCACTACCTCGTTATAGACTAGACCTATGTGTGACGGTATCCATTGAAGGATAATCGATTTTCCTTGAGAAGTGAGCTTACAAATAATCTTTAAAATATTATAGGCTGTCGGTGTTCCTCGAACGGTCGAGGTGCACCGAGCCAGGTGTTGAAGCGAGCTTTTCGAATCAGACAACAGGACTACCTTGTTGTGATTGGTTAATTCTACATATGAGAGCGCCTCTTTTATCGCTGTAAGTTCAGCTGACATTATAGAACTATTGGAATCTAGCTTTAACTTAACTGAAATATTTGAATGAGTATCTAGAAAAGCAGCACTAACTCCGTTAATATCTTTAGATCCATCAGTATATATAGAAACACAATCAGAATAATTGGAAGTAAGGTAATCCATACATAAATTCCTCAAAACCCGAATATTAAACTGACGCTTCGGTATAGGTAACCTGCCAATATTCATTTTAATAATGTGACTTAGATCAATGTTCGTCACCCAAGTAGTTAAAGAAAACATTTCCAATCTATTACTAATATAAATAGGGAGAGTATTAAATGATTCATGGATCGATACTAAAATAGGTTTACGCTTATTATTCCAAAACCGATTATGACATAAGCTAGAAAGCTGTTCTACTAAATTAATACTGATTTTATTCATACTTTTACTTTTAAGCCAAAATTTCCCTGCTAAAAATCTACGACGCAAAAACAACGGATGAAGACAAAGTTCACTCTCCATAACATACTTTGGAGTGCTTTTAATAAAACTACCTAAAACACAAATTTTGTATTACATCTAGCTTATTTAAATTTGAGTTACAGCTATTGTCAAATAAAAAACATCCGTAGTCAAGTCTACTACGAACAAGAGAGATATATAATCTTCTTAAATGAATTGGATGTATGCCCCATCCAGAACCAGCCAGCACTTTAAATATGTTAGTAAATTTTAAAGTTTTCTGTGACAAATGTTTGATATGTAGTCCCCATCTAAGAGAACGATCCAACCACATTCCCAAGTACTTAACTGAATCCACAACCTGTAAAGACCTACCGTTAATTTTTAAATCTATACTATTTCTATGAAAACCTCTTTTAAATATACAAACGTTACTTTTTGAAGCAGATAGGTCTAAATTTAAATCGTAAAATTTTTCATATATTAAATCTAATGCCGATTGTAATTCTAAAGTGGCTCCTTCTAAATTTTTCGTAATTACATATATGACGAAGTCGTCGGCATACTGATTAAAATAAACATTTGTCAGTGATTTACAAACAGGAACTGTAACTACATTAAATAGAAAAGGAGACAAAGGATCTCCTTGAGGTAGACCACGACCTGTACTTCTCTGACACTTATAATCCGATGTTTCAATAGTCAACATACGTTCATTTAAAAAATACCAGAGATATTTACAAATTTTAGATCCTACCCCAAAACTGTCCAGAATTAACAATAATGAAGTGACATCAACGTTGTTATATGCGTTTTCAATGTCCAAGAAAAAACCCACTGTGTATTAATTTTTAGAAAACCCAATTTGCGCTCTAGTAACAAGAGATGACAAACTATCCATGCTAGAATACGCTTTTCTAAATCCAACTGTATTGTCTGAAAATCTATTAGTTTTTTCGAGAAACCACTCCAACCTATTTTTTAAAATCATGTGAAATATTTTGCATAAGCAAGAAATTAAGGAAATAAGTCGGTATGATTTATCCAAAACATTTGACCCTCGCTTAAGAACTGGAATTACTGAGATAATGCGCCATTGAGTTGGAACAAAACTATAATTTAAAAAGAGATTGTATAAGAGAAGTAAGAATCTAATTCCACAGTCGGGTAGATTTTTAACCATGGAATAAGAAATTCCGTCCGATCCCGGGGCAGAATCTTTTGACTTAATACATTTGATTAATTCCTGAAAAGAGATACTAGCTTCTACCTTGTGGTTATTCGAAACAAATCTAGGCTGTGGAGGACGAGTAAAATCAGGAGTTAAATTGGTAAGAATGTCATTAGCAGTATTCTTATCCACGTAGCCTCTTGGTTGCCTACAACCCTTAAACCATTTCATTTTATGCCAAACATCACGAGCTGAAACTGATTGATCAAGTGAAGAACAAAACTGAAACCAAGACTCACTTTTAGCTTTCCTTATTAATCTTTGAGCCGTTCTAACCCTTTCCTGTAGCAAACGGTGATTATTAGGAGTGGGATTTTGTCTAAATAATTTTAAGGCAAGACGCCGTTCAGCTACTACCTTAGATAGACTCGGAGACCAATAAGATTTAGGGCTAAATTTATTACATATGCTTTGACTAATTTTATAAAAAGGAATACTATGTTCAGCCGCTTGATTTAAAATATCCACAAAAGAATTATAACGCTTCTGAAGATCGCCCGATACAGCACATTGAGAAAGCAACGTCTCAAAGTTTTGTCTATAAGAATCCCAATCGGCCGCTTTAAAATTTCTTTTCTTTATAAAAATTGATGGATAATTTTCGGAACATGAAATTTTAATAATGACGTGGTCACTACCTAATGTTTCTTTTGTGACAGACCAATCAAATCTACAAGCTATATTAGAAGATACTTATGAAATATCTGGCGATGATTGTTGTAACAATCCATTCACCAGCTTTATTCGAGTTGGCGAACCGTTGTTCAAAGTCACAAAATTACTATCAATTATGGAATCAAAAATTTGAGTGCCCCTAGAGTCAGTTCTATTGGACCACGTAGAATGGTGACCATTAAAATCACCCAAAATTAACGTATTCGCAGAAAACTGCGAAAATAATAAATTCCAATCGGCCCGAGAAGTACGAATCGAAGGCGGACAATATATTCCAACTATATTCTCTAAATAGTAACAGTTAAATACTTTTAAATGTATAACTTCTAAACCACTTATAAGGGATTGAACTGGAAAAGTCATGCAATGAATAGAATTATGAGCCACAATGGCGACACCGCCATAGGAGTCTTGTCTGTCACATCGAAATATATTAAATCCTTTAATACGAAAAATTGACCCAGGAGCCAACCATGTCTCACTCAAAATAGCAAAATGTATTTTTTCTTGAATAAGAAGATGTTCAAAACTAGAGCACTTAGGTTGAATACTTTGTGAATTCCATTGGATAGCATTAACGACGCGGTTACATCTATCCATCATCACTTATATTTAAAAAATAATCACTACAATTTTGTACTACATAAGCTATTACCCAGTTACAAAAAAATTTAATACACTTATTAAGTTTATCCTTTAAAGTATACCTGCTACAAAATACAATATCCTTTAACTTCTTAAGTAAACTATCAAAGGTCGAAACCCCTTTTAATCGTCGATTCTTCGATTTACCTTCCCTTTCTGAGACATTAGGAATTTCACTAGAAACTGAATCCACGCTCATCTCCGTTTCCGACCAAAAATTAGTAACGCCATTTTCTTTGTTCTTTTCTGACTGTATCCTTCTTCTTTCTTTTGATAGCACTGGCACTTTTTCTGTCTGGGATAATCTTGTCTTGGCGCTAGGTTTCTTTTTAAGTACTTCCGAATATGCTGGAGTATTAATTAGATTTTCTTGAGGATTATTATCAAATCTCTCAGTCTGATTTACTCTTGGCTCGGAATATGAAATATTTATAGTAGGAGGAGTAACAGGAGGTACATACATACTAAGAGCTTTCCTATAGGAACAGTTAAACTCCGACATAAGATTTCTTAATTTACTTTCCTTTTTATAAAACGGACACAGCTTAGAAAGGGCTAGATGATCTCCAGAGCAGTTAATGCATTTAAAAGTTTTAGTCTCACAAATTTTATGTTTATCGCCACATTTTGGACAGAAAAAATTGACTGATGGACATCTGTTGAGGGTATGACCGAATCTCCAACACTTGGAACATTGAGTTACAGGGAATCTATATGGTTCCACCTTAATTTTAAGTTCGTAAATATTAATAAAAGCCGGCAATGACGTTCCTTCAAACCCAAGCCGAATAGTTTCACTTGCAACCCACCCCTTCTCCGTTCTCCGATTTAAGCGTTTAACAGTTTTTACTTTGATAGAACTAGAAATAATATCCAAAATATCTTGCTCTGACATACTTAACTCCACGTTTTTAATAATCCCGAAAGATAATAAGACTTCAAATGGTCTATTGAATCGCCATCCTTTCTCCTTGAAAAATTCCGACGATGATAACTTCGTTGCACTGTCTTCATTATCCATATTAATTAGAATTTTATAGGGATTAATGTACTTAACTTTAGTAATATTCATAATTTTCTGTTCTTTAAAAATCTTAGCCAACGCAAACTGCTTGGGAAGCATTTCTTTACTGGTAATATACATTTCTATTTTTTCCGCAGCCTGTTTTTTTCCTGGCTTCTGTACTAAATGCCAATCATCCCCTTCTTGATCATCATTATATTCACGTCCTCGCTTACTAGATCTTCTACTTGTCTCCATCAAAATATCATTTTCCTCCCTCCTTGAAATATCCAATATATTGTCCTCAAGATAAACATTATTCTCCTCTTCTAATATAATATTATTACAGGCTGAATCTTCCGTCATTATCTATACAGTAACCGGCCTGCCAACCCGCAAGCGCGGCGGGCCGGCACTATAGCACACCGGTTTCGCGATCGATAAACAAAAATGCGTATCGAAGAACAAATAACGTGCGTATGCGACCTAAGTGCATGGATGCGCGCGCGCAACTGATCAAATTCCTTATAAATATTAACTAATTTTGCAAAGCGGCTTTTCAAGTCTTTTCTTTGTAATTTTGATAAATCATTGCTGCTTAATAAAAGCTCTAAATAATTATTAAAATAAGTGAGCTTAGCGTTCATTTAGCTTCGCTTTTTAATGAGTTTGTTATCTATATTAACGATTATTATATGATACGAATATATATAGATAAGTATGTTACGAAAAATTAAAATTATAATGAGTTACATTATAGCAAGAAGTGCGAAATATGAAAAAAATAAACAAACAACAATATTATAAGCTTTGTTATTGAATAGATAAGGCGCTGAAAAAGTTGTGTTGCTTAAATTACTGCTTTTTACCCTTTTCATAAAAAATGCAAGTTTTTTTTTTAAAAAAGGGTTAAAAGGGGATTTTTTTTAGAAAAAGAAACAAAATCGGAACATTTTCACTTTTGTCAGCCCAATCCTGTCGTCCCAATGCTCCTCTTGATGTTGCTTGATGTCTCCACTGGCCCACGTGGCGCTTCTTGGACAAAGAACTTTTCGCAAAATCCAAAATTTGATACTTGCTGTACTTCAAATCGCTGGAACGTTCGACGAAGGACGAAATTGTCGAGTCCTATCTACTATAGTGAAGAAATAAAAGATGTAAAGATATAACTCCGATATAATATCATTATGACATGTAGGTACAATATCTAGTGGAGCGTGCGCCAGCGCTGGTTAATCGGAAAGAAGAGAGCCCGAGTCCCTCCGTGATGCTCGGTGTCGCGCCGTCCGCGGTCATAGAACCAGTCCAGTGCTTCCTTGTGCCAGTGCCAGTCCTTTACCCCGCACCCCCACATTGGTCAGCGAGGTCCGTGCGCGAGGGAAATTGCACTCGATGCGATGTCCATACGTGGACAATTACTGTTTTTTGTTATACACACAAAAATTTGGCCTTGGGAGACTGGTTGCAGTCTAATTCTACGGTGGTGATATCCGGGTTACTGACTAACTTACTAAAATATTATTAATATGATATTATAAACTCACTTTTATTTTGTATTCAAGTTTAGAACCGTATGGTCTTAATTTATTATATTAAAAAACCGTAATTAGGGCGAATAACTTAAATTTTGTTCTATACTTTTAACTTGCTTTTCATATATAAACTTAATCAAAAGTAACTCTGAACGTTCTGGCGCGCGTTGTAAACAACACCTGCAGCAACAGGTGTGGTTATTATTGCATAGTTGTGCCCGAAAAACAACACCTGCGCTCGCAGCTGTGCGATATTAATACCTTGCTGTGAAAATTATTTTAATTAATTAAAGTTGTAATTTATTTCGGGGTTTTAATTATTTCTTTTTCTTTTATATTTTTATATTTATTTTTAATAAATTTACCGTTCTACTAAAACTCCGAACAAAGCTCGGTATCTTAGGTAGTGTATATTTAAGCGCCATGGCGTCAATTATTCAAACTTCCATACGCGTATGTAAATTGAGCAATTTGTTTGGTCACATGCGTTATGTCGAGGATACTTATGTTAATCCTTTATTAAATAAACTGACATATCCTGACTGACTGATTCATCAACGTCGAGGCAGAACTATTGATGCTAGAAACGTAATATTTTAAGAATAAGAAATGTTTATTTGCACTTAAAAAATAAAATATAATAATAATAATATAAGGACATAAATGAAAATATCTAAAATTTAAACAACGTAGCTGCAAATTGGATCAAGATCGGCATTGCTGGCATTCAAAAGGGTAAAAAAGGGTATTAAACTTTGTATAGGGAAAAAAATTATATAAGCTAGTCTAAGAATAAAATAATTATCATTCAACGTTGCAGTTTAATTTTGTAACCTTTTCCTTATCTCGACTCTCTCGTCGCTCAGCGACAATATTTTTTCGAATTCTGCAGACTCATTTTAATGTGCTCGATAGTCGTCTACGGTACAGTTGCTATGCATATAAAAGTGCTCATAATATTAAAGTTTCAATGAAGGTAAATGTTATTTATCCAATAAAATAAATCAAAATGCTACTTGCAGCTCTCGCTCTAGATACATTCTGAAAAGTCTAACTCTTTACCGTTGCATTACATACATCATATCATCATATTATATTATAATTGACCATTTTCAGATTCAGATTGCATGAAACTTAAATTCCTATTGTTCAAGTTTCTCAGTGTCGTGGTCTCGTATCCTGCCGACGGGATTCCCGAACAGAATCAGCGAGGCAGGAACGAAGTACTACAACAACCTGATAAACAGTCTGTTGGAGAAGGGAATAGAGCCGATGGTCACCATCTACCACTTCGACTTGCCGCAGTCTATTCAGGATCTCGGTAAGTTGAACTAAGTTCAACTATAAGGTCCTAAAAAGCAACATTGAATCTGGCAAAGGTTGAGGAATCAGATTTTGAAGACATCCTTTAAAGTAGTCTTCGCAGGTATCCGAAGAAATCTTAAATTATATTCTCAGTTGTGAGCGTTAAACCTATAATATTATGTTATGATATGTCTCCAATAGTCAATGTATCACATCAAAACTTAAGCAAGCCGATTCTTTTCATTTTAGATTCTCCTAAACAGAGAACCTTTCGTTTCAGGTGGTTGGTTGAATCCCCTGATAGAGCAGTGGTTCGGGGACTACACCAACGTGATCTACTCCCTGTTTGGAGACCGCGTCAAGTACTGGATCACAATCAACGAGCCCCTGATAGTGTGCGACTACACCTACAACACGGGGGAGTTCCTGCCGCAGATTGTAGAGCACGAGCGAGCGGTCTACGTCTGTAACAAGAACTTGTTAATGGCCCATGCCCGCGCCTGGAGAATATATGACAAGAAGTTCCGGCAGAAATATAATGGTAAGCCATATAAGTCTTTTTGGCATTGACAACATTCCATAGAGGGCATAACTTTAATGTTATTTCTAACATGGTAATTGTATGTTAATTAGGATTGGTTGATCCAGCATGATCTTTGACCAGTTTAAGCTTCAATTTCACGACAGTTAAACGTGCTAGTCGCTAAACTCGGATTTGATCTCTCTCTCATGCAATGGTAGAACGGGACAGACAGATCCTAAACCGAAGCTCAGTGCAGGCTAAGAAGTCACGGAGCGATTTTCAGTGGAGCCCGCCGCGATTGCGGGCCCGCAGCTTCTGTAGAATGCAAATATATATGTAAATAAATAATTCCCCTTTAAAATTCGTCTAAAATTTTAACTATTTCTCTACTCAAACTTCATAATTTTGAAATAAGTACCAGCCGGAACATCAACCCATACAATCACGTTAAAGTTGGCGAAACGAATTTAAAAGGGGAATTATATAGAAAACTAAGTTTTATTATATACTTTTTTGTGAATTTTTGCTTTGGAAGTCGGTTTTAATTTTATATTTAAAAATAATATTTTTTCTATTTTTAGTTATATTATCATATTAATATTACCACATTTTAAAAATTATATAAATAAAAACAATCCTCCGCTATTCTCACTCTCTCGGTAAAACAAACTCAAGTGTTATTTTATGCCAGTTTTAAGGCTAAGAGGCCGTGGTATTTCCCCAAATAAGCATTACGGATCTGTGGACTTACTAAACAATCACCTGTCACAATCAGTGATATTGATTAAATACTATATTATGAAATAATTATTATTATCTATTGTAATAGTACTGACAGAAAAAAAAATTGAGTAAATACATGTAAAAAGTTTTTTTTATTGACAAAAAAAATCTCCTAAAATTTGAGCTTCATATCTCAAAAATTGAGCTGGCACATGGAGGGGGGGGGGGGTCATGGAGAGGCCTAGTATAAGAGGATAATTTTGAGCTATCCTAACTTCCCACCATAATCAATTTAATTCTGAATCATTTGCATCTCGATTTTAGGTTATAGAAGAAATTAATTTTGATCTTAAGTAAGTAACAGCTATTAGTTATTCAAATTAATACCAATATTTTTTTAATTTATTTAATGCGTTGTAATAATGTCAGATAAAAACAACATTGTATATTTAATTGGTCTTTCTAGCAGTAAACTTAATTGTCGTAAGCTACCATGTAACCGACAAGTTATGAGTTTATTTTTTCATAAATATTTATATTAAAAAAAAAGTATTCGTGAAAGTGCTATCGACGTTAGTAAAGAAGTGATTAATATTTGGAGCTCAGGTGGAATACCAATAATTCATTCTCAATTTATTATTGGCAAAATAGAAAAATTGTATTACGAACGGAAAATTTTAAAAAAAAGCTCTTCAAGAAAAAAATCTTCAACTCAAAAGTGTAATAAAAAGAATTTTTGCAAAAAAACTGGAAGAATTATTTGATATACGTTCGAAAAAATAGTTCTAATATATTAACAGACAATCAGAAACGAATCTTGGAGTATGAAAAAAAATCAACGTGTACATTAAAACGGTGTATAAATGGAAAATTTGAAACAAAATTACGAATAAGTTGATAAAAAATAATATTATTCAATTTAATGAAAAAAATTATACACACCTTTTGTTTGTTTTAAAGTTTCACTTTTTTAACACTGTAACTTTTTTCCTGAGGCTGAGCAAAAAATTGTAAGAGAACTTCTTTGTAGAGAATTTAATTTCCTATAAGATAATGGAAACGGAAATAATAAAAAAAAATTCGATGATTTACATTAAAAATTAAAAAAAAAGTATTTTTTCAATGCTTTTTACATGTATTTACTCCAAAAAAAAAAATATTTTTTCAGACAGTATTATATATTATATAATAGTGATGATGATGATCACGAATATAATTTATAAAAGCAGTAGTAAAATTTCAAAGACATTGATATCGGTGCACAAAACTCTTATGAGTAGTGAGTACCTATATCGTTGGTTATGTTGGTGTTCTTGTGAAGATGGTGGTGATTATGATATTTATTACTGTAAGTCGTATCTGGTAGCATATTCTTGCAGTTCTTTAAACAATGCCGAAATCCCTAAACGTATAACAGGGTGTCCGGTAATTAATGGATAACCTTAAAATGTCTTATAGTAGTACTCATGGCCGTTCCAAAAAAAATACAAAAAAATATATATCATAAGTAATATCTAAGATAAGTTTTAATATAGAAAAGTCAATATTTTTAGTTTATTTTAGTTTTTTGAACACTATGACCACATTTTCTACATTAATAGCAATAAGTCGCTATTCATGGTAGATACAATGATGAATTGTACCATTATAAAATATACTTGTTACCGACATTATTTAAAAAATATTGGTCACTCATGCCTTCATTTTTTTTATACCCATAATGTTTAAACTTCGATAAAAAAATAAATTATGCAATTTTTTATAAAATAAATGAATTTGTATATATTTTTTTAAAAGTACAATAGCTAGTAATACTATTTACTGTCCATCTATCAGCATAGTTAGTGTATAATATCAAAATCTAATAAAAAATCGACGTAACTCATTCATTTCTGGTGTTCAAAAAACTAAAAAAATAGATATTTCTCTAAATAAAACCTATTTTAGGTAGGTACAACTTATGATAGTTTTTTTTTTTTTTTAACGGCTATAAGTTCTACTATAAGACATTTCAGGGTTATCCATTAATTATCGGACAGACGGAATTAAGGACTTGGGAGTTCTGTTCAGTACTTTTGGATCCGGGGTATATCTTGGTACAAAGCTTACTTTTTGGTAGCATATGCTTGGAATACGTCATTTATTGGAACGTCAGTGGAACATTACGAAATCTCTATGTGTCCATATAAATTTCGAAGAGTTCTCTCATCAGGTTACACTTTGGTAAGTAAGGGACAAATTTCGAATTATAGTTTAGTTTGAAGAGTGAAAATAGGTGTCGCACACAGCACAGTCACTGGAATAAAAGTTCTTCTCACTTTAGGTACGGTATTTATTAGTATAGCAGTAATACACACACTATTTAAAAGTCAGACGGAACTGAAAAAATGTTATATACGAACACAGTAAAGCACAGCACTAAAGTACATAAACGCAACGATAACAATTAACAAACATACAATCATTTAGCGAAAGCTATAAATCGAATGCACAATATACGTATCGCGTCAAGGTATGATATCGACTGGTGGCACGGCGCACGCAATATTGGTATCGCGAGCACTCTGCGCAGGCACACACCAAAGAATCGGTCCCGCACTATAGTGAGAGAGTCATATCGATAACTATTGTCGATATTATGTCCAACTGACATTATAAATATAAAATTATTGTAAATGTGTAATTGTGTTAGTACACTATAATAAGTAGGAAAATAGCGAAAATAAAAAAAAAGACGTGTGGCACTCGAGGACTGCCGCGGTAAAGCTATTGCATAGCATTTTGTATCAACTTATGCAATTATAATTATTTATTTATTTTATTTATGCAGTATTTCTTTTCTTTCACTATTTTTTCGTGACTTTCTTCATTAATAATAAATGCACTTTGTTCATTCATATTCAAAACACTTTATACACAAATTTTACAAGTACAGCTATTCACTGTTGTACATAAATACCTATACACCTATATACTTTCTCATAAACAGCTGCTTATATATTCGTCCGATTTCGGAGCAGCTCGTCTCGATTCGTATGAGTTTCGTAGACTCGTACAATACGTCTAATCGCACGCACACAACGCCGTGTCTAAGACTGCCGAACTGAAACGACGTTAGACGATGCACGGCCTTCAAGCCACACCTCCGTGCCCGTCGGAGTGGGGAGCGTGAGGTTTTTTCGTAACGGAATTTCTGGATTCGGTCCCCGCGCTCAAGGCCCGCGATAGAAGCTATGCAATAGCTTAAAAATTATTATTCTTATTATTATTATTATTTCATTTAATCAGGCAGGCAGTTGAGACAACTGATATTGCCTGTATCAAGTTATTTTCTGTCTTCTTTTAGTTATTTTTGTTTTAAATATCTGTCAAGTCTGTTCTTAAACTGGTTCACATTTTGGGATGCAATAAGATCCTCTGGTAGGCTATTCCAAGCTCTTACGACACGGTTGCACAGGAAATGTTTATGTGGGTTGTTATTTGAAAAACTGGCAGAGAGCTTCATGTTATGACCTCTTAAATGTGTGTTATAATTTAGCGTAAATATTTTATGAAAGTCCTGTATATCATAATGTCTGTTTAGGATCTCGTATGTTTCTATTAGATCTCCTCTGTCCCTGCGTTCCTTTAAAGTGGTAATTCTCAAGGCTTCCAACCGTTCTTCATATGACAGTCTTTTCATTTTTCTTGGTACTTTAGTAAAGGAACGCTGCACCTTCTCCAGGAGTTCAATGTCCTTAACAAAATAGGGGTTCCAGATCTGAAATCCATATTCTAACATTGGCCTTATAAAAGTTTTATGAATTTGGAGCATCATTTCTGGTGTCAGGTCTCGAAACGCTTTCCTCACCAAGTATATCAGGCTCCTAGCTTTCTTAGTTATGCATGTAATTTGTTCTTCCCACTTTAGATCACATGTAATCTTCACTCCCAATTTTGCACATTGACTTTCAAAAGTTGAGTATCATTTAACTTATACTTCAGGTGTGGATTGCATTTGCCAATATGCAATACTGTGCATTTCGAAGAATTTAGATTTATGAGCCATTGCTTGGACCAGTTAGCTATTTTGTTAAGGTCATCTTGGAGGTGGTCGAAGCTGGTGAGTGGGTTTGCAAATGTTTTAGTGTCATCGGCGAAGACGCTTACATTACAATGGAGACAGCGAGGAAGATCAAAAGTGTATATGATGTAAAGCACTGGACCTAGTACTGAACCCTGAGGCACACCACTGGTTATTTCTATGTGATCTGACTTTACCTCTCCCACTCGCACCTGCATGGTTCTTTGTCGCAAAAATGCCTCAATCCACGCAAGTAGTTTCCCACGTATTCCTAGTAATTCCAATTTTTGCATGAGCCTTCTTGTAGGTACCTTATCAAAGGCTTTTTCGTAATCCAGATATATAACGTCAATAGGCTCTCTCTTATTAAAGTGCTCTGTCCATACAGCGAGACAAGACAACAAGTATGATATTGTGGAGCGGTGGGGGCAAAAACCATGTTGTTGCTCGGGAATAATTTTGCGTTTACTAAAGAAATGTCGGATGTGCCTTACTATTATTTTCTCCATAATCTTGCATACGACACTAGTCAAGCTTATAGGCCTGTAATTTGCCGGTTCTAGTTTGTTTCCTTTTTTAAAAATAGGCGTTACTGTTGCAGTTTTCCAAAAATCTGGTAGCGTTCCGGTGTCATAGGACATCTGCATTATTGTTGCCAGGTGTTCGGAAATGTCGCAATTTTTTAATATTGTTACAGGAACGTCATCTGGTCCCGGTGAAGAATCTGATTTGAATTATTTTATTGTTTGGCTAATCTTGTTTTCAGTGAAGTGTATTTCCCCAATAGAGTCTTCAATTCTAAGTGTAGGGTCTAAGGTAGGTAACTGGTATCCTGGCTCACTTTGGAAAACACCGGAGAACTGTTCCGCGAACGCTTTGGCAATTTCGTAAGGCTGAGTTACATTTTGGCCTTGTCTGTTGAGTAGTATAGTAGGTATGCTAACCTTTGATGTCACTTGTTGCCTTAAATAGAAATAAAACTTTTTAGGTCCGGCATGAAGAATTTTTTGTTCATAAAGCATACGGGCATTTTTGCTTTGACTTGTTAAACGGTTGTTTATTCTTCTGTAATCTTTATAGTGCTTATCAAGTCCTGTCAATTTGTATTTGTTACATAGCGATAATTTGTAGTTAATAAGGTCTCTCATGTCTTTCGTTACCCACGGTTTGTTTTTAGTAGATTTGGTGATTCTTATCCGTGGTACGTAAAGATTTATTGCTTCTTTTAAGGCATTTAAGAAACTGTCATATTGGTTATTAACGCAATTTATTGCCTTCATGTTTTCAAGTGGTATGGTAGTGTGGAATTTTTCATTGATTTTCATATAGTCTGCTTTGTTGAAATTGAATTGGGTTGTATGTAGAAAATAAAACCGACTTTTAGGCGACTACGCAGTTGTATGTTCATTAGTAATATAATTTTTCGCAGCCATTCTGTCAGGCGTCCCGACACCGTATAACGGTTAATAGCAAACGTATTATTATTTTTTATTTTCTGATTTATTTATAACACTAACTAGTTCTTTTATTATAGTAAAACAATCGTTAATAATATTTTCTATTATTAGAAGTTAAATATTACCAGAAATATTCATAGTTTATTATAATACAAAACTGTTTTTGTAACGGTTATTATTTGGATTAGTATATGGACGCAACTAATTTATAAAATACAAGTTCGTAATAGCAAAACTATGACGAAAATAGATATTACCTTTATTTTAGATAAAATTAGCTACTTGGTAGCGCCATCTAGGGGCATCGAACGCCACTATCAATGGCACCTTATAATATCGATAAAGCAGTATTCTACCCTAATTCCCCTTCCCCTCTCCGACGCTAACCGTACAAATGCGAAGACGCGAAGAGGACATTATTACTAAAAGTTGTCGCGTGGAGTGCGTTGCGATGGCCGACCGCATGTGTATTTAGACTTTTCCGCTAATAATTACCGCCCACGAAAGTGAGATATATTCCTATAGAACGCGATAAGAATACTGGAAAGACTAAAGTGTTGTGAACAGAAGGAAGACGAAAACTCCAGCCGCAGACGCCCGTACAGAAGCTGGTTTGGTAAGCGTATCTTTCCTATATGCCTTTCCATTACATCTAATTTATACTGCATATTAACCTGGCGACGCCAGATACCTCATGAAATACAGTCCACAAAATTATCGAAGAGAAATTATTCGCTAATCGCCAGGCAAGGTGGCCCGCGCGGCCATTGTTTGGTCCATTCGAGCCGGATTCCATTCATTCCATTTCCATCGCGGATTTATATCCAGATTCCATTTAATTTCCCGCATATGTAGCTTCTAAAAGTGCCAAACTAGGCATTGGTAATACATTATTTACGCTTCTCTAAACCCATTACTTGGGAAACCGCCCCGCCGTGGGTAATACACGATATAACGTGGCTACCTACAGAGATTCCTTATTGGAATTATTATTCGAACTATTATAGTTCTATAATAAATCTCATACTTCAAAAATTTCAGTCGCTGGTGGATAGGTATCAAGATACTCGTATCCTCGCGTCAACATATTTTGACCAAGCCTTAAATTTAAAATTGAATGGTTCCGCGTCTGTTTCGAATTTCCAGTCATTTATAAATAATTTCGTAACGACAGTTAATTCGCTTAAAAACTTAAATTTGGAAAATCTTTCCGATTTTATTTTATTACAACTCGCATTGAAAAAAATCGATACAGAAACTATTCGCGCCTTTGAAATGACGGTATGTAATAATAAAATTCCTACACTGGATAGTTTTATCTCGTTTATAAAAGATCAGTGTAGTGTCAGAATATTTAGAAATACGCAGCCTAGTTCGTCTAGCTCGTCCAGTAATATTAATAAACAAAGGTTGATTAAACCCCGAAATAATAATACCGCGCCTAATCCGCAGTCTTACGTAGCATATTCGGATTTTAGTAATAATAATTGTAGCCCGCTCAGATGTATGTCCAATAATAACATTGTGCATGTAGGGGACTGTATTATTCCACAGGGATTCAACCGCCGGCTCAGATTACACTCGAAGATAGCAAGGTTACACCGATTTGGGCAGAGCCGGGGCGATAATAAAACACTGAATTTAGAAGAACACTTTTTCACTTTTTCGCTTTGCTTACCTGGCTCATGGCAATGCCGTATAGAGAGCCCGCCCGTACGCCTCTTTCGGGCCGATCTTCCATTTCATTTTTACCTCTCTATACGGCTATTTTCCATAATTTTCCTATTTTTCATGAGCCAGGTGAAGCAAAACGCGTTGTGTGAAAATCTTTATTACCATGACCATATATATTAATCCTTATATACTAGAAATCTTATTCCATAAAAAAGTTATATACATCTTAAGTTCAATTTACACGAAATGTTGTACAATTTTCACCACTATTTTCTTAATAATTTATTTACCATCTTTTATATAAACTTAAGCTTTACACTACACATTATGTACTATGTTTATTTACCTAAATGAAAAGAAGCTACGTTAAAATTAGCTGTCGATAAATATATATAAGCAAAATAACCCGCACTCGATAAAACACCATTTTTACACGATTTTACACACTGATGCCATATAAATCTATACATATAGTCACTGAGTATTCACTGCTATAGTTTTATGTACTGTTATAAGCCACTCGTTTATTGTTCAGATTTAAATTCACTCAAGTTTCACATTACGAGGCCGCTGTCCTTAACATCCTCCCCCCGGCGCAGTAGCCAGGATCTACGCAGCCTCCTTAGGTGACTGCGGGCTCGCCGGTCCCGCCGTGGACTGCTCCGGTGACTGCGAGCTGTCCGTGCTCGCTGTAGGCTGGTGCGGAGGCGACCGCAGGCCGTTCGCGCCCGCCGCAGACTGCTCGGGCGGCTGCGAGCTGTCTGTGCTCGCTGTAGGCCGCTCCGGCGACTGCGAGCTGTCTGTGCTCGCTGTAGGCTGCTCCGACGTTCGTTCCGCGCCCGGCGCCGTCCCCGGCGTCGTCTGCTCCGCCAGCGGTCGCAACGGCGACTTCGGCGCCTCCTCCAGCACCGCCAGCTTTGATGTCGGCCTCCAGAACACGCCACTGCGCGTGCGTACGTCCGCACAGCGCACTTGTCCGTCCGGGCCGGGGTAGACTCGGTGCATGACCCCCCGCGGCCACGTATTACGCGTCGGGTTGACCACAACAACCAGGTTCCCTGGATACGCGCGACTTCCCGTATCCCGCTCTGGCGTGCTCCCTTGCCACCAGTAACCTTATGAAGTGATGTCTTCCATCCAGGATGATAGGGTTTTTACATTTCAGCCGGCACCTGATCTGCTTTGATCCTTCCATCTAGTACGAGCAACCCGTCCTTGTACACTGGGTTGAGCCGGTACAAGGAGCTCCATCTAGGCACCGTCTTGACACTTGCCATCTTCTCGATCTCTTGTGCGAAGCTGTCTCGTTGTGATTTTTGATACCACAACCTCTCGGCCCTCTCTAGGTGTCGTACGTCGAGGTGGGTCCGACGATCTCGGCACTTCTCGATGAACAGCAAGACCATCGCCGTACATCTTATGAGGCGCTCGTAGTTCGAGAAGCGCGTCTCATCCGGTAGACAGCTCAGCTCGCTCGCCTCCGTGGTGTGGAAGGCGACGTATTCTTCTTGATTTTCAATTGTAGCGGGACTCTCCGCGGGCCACTCGATCACTGGCCTGCGCAGGAAGTCCGGCCCCTGGAACCAAGGGTCCTCGTCGCCCTTCGGAACGTAGCCCGCTCTGGTGGCTAAGTCGGCGACGTTGCTCTTCGTGCTCACCCATCTCCACTGGTGGACAGACGTCAGCTCGGCGATCTCCCCTAGCCGATGTGCGACGTACGTTGTGTATTTGCGGCTGCCGTTCTGTATCCAACACACAACTACTTGTGCGTCGATCCAGTAGAAAACCGTGTCCGTTTTCCACCTGTGTTCTGCGGCGACGGCGTTTCCCAGCCTCGCCCCGATCAGGGCAGCCTGTAGCTCCATCCTTGGTATTGTTTGTGCCTTCAGCGGCGCCACCTTAGCCTTGGCGGCGGCGTCGCAGAATACGTGCAGCTGCCGGCTTCTCGTCGGGCTCCCCCCGTTGTAACTCCGGGGTAGCTCGAGCTGACTGATGTACTCCATGTCGGTCAGCCAACGGGCGAAGTCTTGGGCTGACTCAGCGGGCAGCGACTCGTCCAAGTCCAGCTTCTGACACCACAAGCCTTGTAGGATGACTTTGGCGGTGATCGTGTAGCAGCTCAGCAGTCCCAGCGGGTCGTAGATGCTCGTCATCGTGCTAAGGGCCTCTCTCTTCGTTGGTGCACGCTGAAGCTCGTGAACCTCCTTGTGGACTCTGGATATCGACGTGTTTAATTTTAATTTGTCGCCTCGGGAGTCCCACAGCATGCATGGTCTTCTGCTCGTCCTTGGTGACACGCTGTGTAGTGTTCTCGGCCAGGCGGTCTTCAGGCAGTCCCTTTAGCACCCTCCGGTCGTTGCTCGTCCAGCCTCTTAAGTGGAAGCCACCTTTCCTATGTATTTGGTCCACTTGTTCCACGATCTGCATGGCCTTCTGATGGTCTGGCTTCGGTGATAGCGCGATGGGCTTCGGGATGCGACTCGGCGAATTCTTCCGCGTTCTGATTCCGGGCTGAGTGTGCCAGGAACGGTGAACACGATGCTCCGAAGATCATTACTACCATCTTGTATGCGGACTGTGGCTCGCCCTCGTCTTCTCTCCACAGGAACAGCTGGGCCGGTTGGTCTTCTTTTCTGACCTTGACGCGAAGAAACATCTCCTCTATATCAGCCTTCACAGCGACGGCTTCCTCTCTGAACCGGAACAGTATCCTCGGCAGTGAGGTCAGAAGGTCAGGCCCTTCTAACAAGTGATCGTTGAGGCAGGTTGAGTTGAGATCGTTTGTCCTCGCTGCTGCGTCGAAAACCAGTCGCAACTTGCCCGGCTTATTTGGGTTTTTAACCGGAAAGTGCGGCAGGTACCATGTGATGTCACTTCCGGCCTCTGTCCCGTCGCATTTTAACGCATATCCCTTGCTTACGAGGTTCTTTATCTGCTCATGATACTGCGCCTCGTCCAGGGGGTTCTTCTTGGGCTTGTGTTCTAAGTTCTTGAGCCTCTTTAGCGTATTGTTGTAGCTAAGAGGTAGCTTGACGCCGTTCGTGCGCCACAGAAGTCCCACTTCGAATCGACCGTCTTCCGTTCGTTTGGCCGTTCTGCCAAAGAGGTCGATGGCTCGCTGCTCCTCGTTGCTCAGCTTAGCCTTGGACGCTATTCCCAGCGCGTCTATTTCGAAGTGTTTCTTCACCATTTCCTCCAGTCGTTCGTCTCGGGTCTCGATCGTAGACACCTGCAGGATGTTCTCGTGTTCTTCCTGCTTTATGAGGCGTCTGGGGATGCTTCCATGGATTACCCAGCCGAGTTTCGTCTTCGAGGCCGCAGGCTGGTTTTTCTTGCCGATCCTCAGCTCCCTGGATACTATGAGCTGCCAGTTGTCCGTGCCGATGAGAAGTTGGGGTTTCTTGTCTTCATAGCATATCTCTTCATTCTTGAGATCACGCAGGTGAGCAAGTCGGAACAGTGAGTCCGGGACGGACTGAGTGAGTAGGTTCAATCCGTCCACGGGTCTTGCAGTGATGTCATATCTGGTATCTGGATGTCTTCTGCGTAGTCGTACCACTTGCTCTTCTCGTATGGGCTGAGTTTCTCTAGGATGTCTCTCGTGAGTAACGGGTTAAAGAGGTACCCGTGCCTCAGCTTCCTCAGGATGGCTACCATGTTCTGAATCTTCACTGCAAATTGGTTAAGTTCTGCCGCCGAACCTCCGAGCCTCGGTATCTTCTTCTGGTCTTCCATCATGCGATCGACCATAACCTCGGGTCGACCGAAGCATTGTTCCAAGGTCTTCATAATTTGTTCGGGCGGCGTCGTGACGCTCAGCAGTGGTGCCACGGCTTCTCTCGCTTCTCCCCGTAGGCAGCTTCTCAGACGAGCTAAGTTCTCGGTCGGCTTGAGCTTGTAGAACGCAGTGGTGTCTTCCATGGCCGCTTTGAATGGCAACCATTCGGTGGGAGCGCCCGAGAATATAGGCAACTCCGTAGTGTGGCGCGACTGGCGTTGGTTCAGTGGTTTGTCCAGTGTTTCGGCAAGATGTTCCACCCCATTAGCCCTAGACGTGAGCGGTGTGGGTGAGCGTGGGCGGCGTTGCTGCGGCCATTCGAACCTCGTCTTCTGGGCTCCCTTCGGTGGCATGTCTTCTGGCTTCGGCGTCTCTCTTTCTTCCATAGATGTCGGCTCTTGTCTAGCCTCCTCGGGTTCGGGACCCTGTTCGCTTAGCCAGGCTCGGACACGTTGCTCCACCTGTTCTGATGGCTCGTCGTCGTCGGGGCTGCTACCATCTTCTGCAGCGGCGACGTCAGCGGCGAGCTTCTTCTTTATAAGTTCTGCTTCGATCTGCAGTTCCTTCTTACGAAGTGCGGCGAGTTTCTCCTCCACCTCGTAATGCATACGCGCGACGAAACTTGCTGTCGATCGACGCGATCTAATTGAAATAGCCTTCTTTCTGGCTAGAGCTTGTACTACCGAGGGTGCAGGCGCCTTGCTGGTACCTGGTCTCGGATTCAAAATAGTTTGAAGCAGATCCGCTCTTCCCTCGATCGGCGGCGGCTGGCTCGTAGCGGCAGCGGACGGCGATCGTGGCGGATCCGGAAATCGACGTGGTTGCTGGTTCTCCTCGGCCCCACTCTGACTTCTGGTCTGGTTATAACCATCTTCAAATGTTAAGTTAATCTTCCAATGTTAATCTTCAAATGTTAAGTAATTAATCTTCCAATGTTAATCTTCAAATGTTAAGTTAATCTTCCAATGTTAATCTTCAAAATTTATTTTCCAATTTCAAGAATCTTCGGGAGGTTTTTCGATAAAAATCTGCGACTCCTTGCTTCCGTTCGCAGCGGTGTATCCTTGTATCCCCGAGTCCGATCTTCTGAGTCCAATCTAATCCCTGGCGTTGATTCCCGTTGATAAATCTTGATAAAATTTCCAATGTTCTGGCTTGATAAATTCTTCTATGTCCGGTCTTCAGTAAAAATTTCTATCTTGAGTCTTCGGAAATTTTTCTATGTTCAGAACAGCTGTTCCAATTTTCTCTAAGTGCCGTCTTCGTTATTTTCAACTTGATTTGGACTTCGAATATTTCTTTTCTGATTGATCTTGATATTCGGCTCGCCAAAGGACCACGCACGTCCCCTACCGCACGCACGTAGGGGACTGTATTATTCCACAGGGATTCAACCGCCGGCTCAGATTAGACTCGAAGATAGCAAGGTTACACCGATTTGGGCAGAGCCGGGGCGATAATAAAACACTGAATTGAGGAGAACATTTTTTCACTTTTTCGCTTTTCTTACCTGGCAATGCCGTATAGAGAGCCCCGCCCGTACGCCTCTTTCGGGCCGAACTTCCATTTCATTTTTACCTCTCTATACGGCTATTTCCCATAATTTTCCCCATTTTTCATGAGCCAGGTGAAGCAAAACGCATTGTGTGAAAATCTTTATTACCATGACCATATATATTAATCCTTATATACTAGAAATCTTAATCCATAAAAAAGTTATATACATCTTAAATTCAATTTACACGAAATGTTGTACAATTTTCACCACTATTTTCTTAATAATTTATTTACCATCTATTATATAAACTTAAGCTTTACACTACACGTTATGTACTATGTTTATTTACCTAAATGAAAAGAAGCTACGTTAAAATTAGCTGTCGTTAAATATATATGAGCAAAATAACCCGCACTCGATAAAACACCATTTTTACACGATTTTACACACTGATGCCTTATAAATCTATACATATAGTCACTGAGTATTCACTGTTATAGTTTTATGTACTGTTTTAAACCACTCGTTTATTGTTCAGATTTAAATTCACTCAAGTTTCACATTACGAGGCCGCTGTCCTTAACAGTGCATGAACATCTTTACAAGTGTCCCGCTTTCAATGATTTGGCCCCGTTGGCCCGCTTTAATTATATTAAAGGAAATAAAGCTTGCGTTAATTGCTTAAGCATAAAACATAAATCGAACTCTTGTCTTAGTAAGTCTAAATGCCGCGTTTGTGACCGACTACACTATACCCTGATGCACTTCGATAAGGTTCGGCAGTCAGCTGGCACGCGTGATTTTGAACTTGGTAATAACAGTTCTCGCCGCCCGATACCGATGCCACAAGCCGATCGAGTACCTACGCGTACAGGTGTTCGAGTCGAGCATAACGGCGAGGTGTCGCTGTGCTCGACCTCGCTCGCATGTGAACAAACAATCAGAAATGGTAGGCAGAGAACTTACCCCGCGCGCGCCCGTTATACAATGCGCGACTCGGCCAAACGAACAATTTTATTAGCTACCGCCCAGGTTATTGTTTAAGATGTAAATGACAAACCCATAGTCGTGCGATGCTTATTAGACAGCGCTTTACAAAGTAGTTTCATTACGTCGGAATGTTATAATCGTCTAGGGCTTTTGAATAAATTCAAAAATACAAATTTGATAGTTAAAGGAATTGGGGGTTCGGAAAAATCATGTAAGGGTTCCGTAGATATTGTCGTATACTCGCGCTTAAATCAAAATATTAGTTTTAATATTTCTCAGCTTATCGTGGAACGTATTACCGATAAGTTACCGAACGCTTACGTAGACATGTCTTTGTTAACGCACCTGAAAGCCCTCCCGCTAGCAGATACTGAGTTTTCGCGCCCGGGTGATGTGGATATTCTGATTGGGGCTTCAGTATTCCCGCATTTGCTATTACCTAATATAGTACGTAGTTATCAATATGATTTACCTCCCGTTATTGAGACGGTGTTTGGATTTGTGATTATGGGTTCCGTACCTACGTCGCATACGTCTCATTATACTACATCTTGTTGCTCAGTGCTTCAAGAAAATAATATTAACACTCTCGTCCAGCGATTTTGGGAGCTTGAGGAATTGACAGCACCGCCCGCGATGAGCCATAAGGATCTCGAGTGTGAAGAACATTTCCGCGCTACCACTGTTCGCGACGACAGTGGTAGGTATGTTGTCGCGTTGCCGTTTCAAGGTGACCCTTACTCATTGGGCGATTCATACGCTACCGCTCTTCGACGCTTTCATTGTTTGGAACGTAAACTCGATGCATCACTAAATATGCGCGCCGCTTATAATGACGTCATGCGCTATTATATAAATAAAGGTTTTTTGAGCCCGGTTGAAATTAAGAAGGACAATAATTCGGTTCCTTTTATTGTTATATTATTAAATATTTATTAATTCAATTAATTATTAATTTATATAATATATATATATATATATATATATATATATATATATATATATATATATATATATATATATATATATATATATATATATATATATATATATATATATATATATATATATATATATATATATATACTTAAATCAAATTATTAATTCGTTAGGTACTAGGTATTTAAGGCTCGGCGCTTTCAGCGCGGCACTCCGGTTGCGTAACATGTTACCTATACATGACAAAATATTATGTACTACCAATAGTTTATATAGATTTAGTGTTTTAATAATTTTATTCTATTTTTACTAAAAGTGTAAAATAATTTATTAGGTGTTATGTAAATATTGTATATGTTTGAATTATTATTTAAATGATTTGTGTAAATAAAAATTTGTATATAGCTGTGTATAGCTGTGTTAGTTATATACTGTGTTAGGCCACACATATTTTTAACCGACTTCCGATCCGATTATTAAAATAATTTTTTGATGCAAAGGGTATAATCCCAAGTTGGACCAACTTTATATGGACAAAAAATTATTTTAATAATCGGTCCACAGACGCCAGAATTATTGTTGAACATACAAACAAATATTAAAAAAATATATACATACAGTCGAATGCATAACTGCATTTTAGAAGTCGGTTAAAAATATTTAATACGACGCGATTTGCGACTGCAGCGTGCGCGTGTCGCTGCAGCGGCGGCGACTAGGCCTGTTCTGAGCTGCGACGTCTTGGTCCTTACAGATCCTTCTTATGGTTAGGTGGTGATAATAATAATACTGCAACAATTGTGATATTCTTCTTTATTGGTACATAATATGAGAGAGATGCTTAACACGTCTACACTATATAATATAGCCTTTTGGCTAACTGAAATAAACTAACTATATTATAGGCTGTGCTTGTGACATCTGTCAATAAGACATTGATACTTCTACTTCTTATTACTGCTATATTATGCAACTAGGACGCGATTACCCGCATCCTCGGCGATTTGCGCCCGCGCGCTCCTAGACTGGTTGGCGGGCGAAATTCTTATGTTTAGATTCGCCCGTTTTGCAGTCGCCCGTCTTGCGATTTTCGCCCACCACGTTTGCGGGCGATAATTGCAACCGCGGCGACTGTGTAATCGCGCAAATAACCGGTCTCGTGACTTTTGAAAATAAAGTCATAGTTCCATGATCGCGGCGGGTACGACTGAAAATCGCTCCGTGAGTTCTTACCCTTATAAGCGTCGTTTCAATACATTGGTGAAATTGGAGCTAAGATAATATTATGAACTTACTTTAGACCGTATTTTTGACGTTTATAAGTAATATAATAATATAATATCTATGGACGCTTCACATCACGTGAATCTGGTCCCGTGGTAAGTTCTAGAAGAACTTGTGTTACGGGTTACCAAGACAACGGAAATATATTTAATACTTTTATATTATACACATATTTAAGATTTTTATGATATTATATACAATTTATTTAATTTATATGTTAGTTGTCATTAATTAATATTCTTTGTTAACAGGTAGAGTGTCAATAGCTATAAATCCGATTTGGATAGAGCCGGCGACGGAGGACGACAAAGAGTTAGCAGTACTTGCGAGAGAATTTGGGGTAATATTTTTTAATAACTAAGTAGTGATGATCCTTAACATCAGCCCTTTCGTTGATAAGGTAACTTTATCAAACTAATAACTTAACTTTTTTTCTGTTCTAATGTACAGGCTGGAAGATATTCCAATCCAATATATTCCCAAGAAGGCGGTTGGCCACCGATGATCGAACAACACATGCTTAAATACAGTCAAGAAAAAGGATACGCTCATTCTGTTCTACCGCCCTTTACAGAAGAGGAAAGAAGATTTGTCCAAGGTAAATGCGTAAGCTAACTATTGTTTATGGTTGAATCGATAGGTGTATCATGGGTGTCTTGTTATCTTAAAATTCAAGCAGCATCTTAAAAATGTTGTTTATTTCTTTACTTCCTAAATAATTAAAAATGTAATTTCTTCCTATGCAATTGATGACCTCTATGGCTCAGTGGTTCAGCACGTTGGTGCTCAAGTCGGGAGTCGCGAAATCAAATCCCGCCCAAGGAACAAAAAGTTTTGGAGTTTACTCCTTAAGAATTGATTTTCATATAAGGTATGAAAAAAATATGAGGAGTAAAACTACTGAACGAATGACCTCGTTACGTTTTCGTGCGCAACCTATTCTGCGCACCTTTCACTTTTTTTCACATGGCGCGAATTTTTGAACTCAAATCGATCGCTAGTCGCTTTGCATTGCACACAAAATTTTACTTTTTAGAGTAAACTCCAGTTGTGCGTCGGAGCTGACACACACTTTTTTTCTGTGTTCCTGGGTCATGGATCGACCGTTCGTGTTGAACAACACTACGCGTAACGAGTGCGGCTTTGTGCTTCCTGAAGGCTGCATTAATTACTGTCGGGGGAGAGCACCTTGATCTGACTGATCAAGACCTGTCTGATAAAGCTTGGATGCGGTCTGTGGCCGACCATTTTAGCTTTGTCGCTAAAATAGAAAGCTCCGTCGGGTCAATAGGCCCGACGTTGCTTAAGAACTGCGTGACGAATGAGAGGTCTGCAGTGAAACTGGGAGTCACTGGGGAGATTGGGAGGGTAGGGGGGCAGGGAAGAATCTCTGCTTGAGGGGGGCACCTTTCGTATGTGGTGCAATGCGCTTTTTTACTTTGGGTGCTTTTTTTTCACCCTCTGTAATTGGCGGGGTGTCCTTGGGACTCTTACGGGGACAGTCAAGAGGTTCCGTGGTCTCCAAGGCACTTGACGCAACGCGGCCTAGCTTGGCAATTCCGTGCCGAATGCCCGTAAAGTTGGCATCGGGAGTGGGATTCTGCTCTCTAATTAATTATTGGGGATACAGCCCCTCCCGGCGACCGGGAGGGGAGGTGTGTAGGGAGGAAAACTCCTCGTGTAGTGTGCCTAAGCGTGTCACGGTGCTTACAATTGTTCCTCGGGCGGCTGGAACTCACTCACAAACGTTACGCTAAACACTAGGGCGCTAGTGTTCGCGAAAGAGACGCGGCGGAGCGCGAGCAGAAGGCTCGCGCTAAAAACGAGACGGACGATGCGACCGGTCGCACGCTCGTCCTAGCGCGGCGGTTACTACGCGGCGGGGTGCGAGCAGAGGGATCGCTCCAAAGAGCGAGACGGACGATGCGACGACGACGTTCATCGGACGGTGTCCGAGAGCAGAATGAGGCGTCGCAAAGCCGGAGAAGGAGACTCTTCTCGACGCCGGGCCCCAGAAAAGGGCCTTACGGCGGTAACCAATACCAGGGGCTAAGCCCCTCTAATTGGGGTGGGATGACGCGCCCAGTACGAGTAATGGGCGCATAGAGTCAGTTTTTGGGGAAGACCCCCCGCGGCAGAACGCGGGGGAAACCCGTGGGGGGGGCAACACAATATCCAAGGGAATGTCGTAATGCCAATCCAGGCCCAACCAAGACCGACGGTCGGCTCCAAACGGCGCGTGGGGGTGGGGGGTGCATATCACGCTTATGTGTGTACCGAGTCCGGAACGCGCGGTGCAGACCTCCGGCAATCGACAATGGGCTCCTCTGATAGGAGCTTCTGGATACCGGAGATATCTGGGCGCGGGTCCGGGTTAGGGCCGGGGGAGCCAGATCTGTGTCAGAGCTGCAACGATGGGGGTGCCATGTACGAGGGCTTGGATGATGGCAGGAAAGACTTCCTCCCCAGCCAGGACCTTCTGGACACATTCTACGGTCAGGGAGAGGTGACACTGCAATAACTCTGCAGTCGATGCGGGGGGCTCGCTTTGCACCAATCCTGGGGGCGGCGGAGCGAGGGAGTCAGCAGGTCTGCGCGGGGGGCGCTGTGAGCGCCGAGTGGCCCGCGTGAGGTCCGGCTGCGGAGGAGCGAGCGCGAGAGGCTCGAGCTCCAACTGGGTGTTGGCTGGAGTAGCGGCGGCATCACAGGGTGGGGCCACAGGGGATGTGGCATCCTTCCTCCTGGAGCTCGGCTGCTTTTTCCTCCTGGAAGGTTGCGCAGGGGAGACGGGAGCCGAGGGGGGGGCATACCTAGGCGAATGATCGTTCGCCTCCGCCATCAGTGATGTAGCGGTCGGCGGAGGAGGAGGGGCTTCTTGCTCCGGGAGAGGCGAGTCGGCAAGTACGTCGGGGGGGGGGGAAGCGCGGGCATTATCGACTCGC
Source organism: Phengaris arion (assembly GCA_963565745.1). Lineage (NCBI taxonomy): Eukaryota > Metazoa > Arthropoda > Insecta > Lepidoptera > Lycaenidae > Phengaris > Phengaris arion. Next base: position 12,748,469 of record OY751432.1, read on the forward strand.
GGTTTCCGTGCCGCCTTACAGTACACTGGGCACTGTCTGCTATTGGCAGGGTGGGCCCCCCTGCAGTTTACGCAGGTGGGCGTCTCAGAGGGGGAGCGGGGGCAGTCCCGCACAGAGTGTTCCTCGGCACACCGGACACAGGCCACCTTCCGGTGGTAGTTGTGGCTAGAGTGCCGGAACTGGTGGCATCGGCGGCATTGGGCCGGGCCGCCACGGCCCCGCCAGGCTTCGATGATAGCTCCCGGCATATTCAAAAGCTCACATACCTTGTATATGCCGGGTACAACGTCCGGGGCCCTAGTGATAAGGGCGAGGAATAAGCAGGCGCCGGGATCAGACCTCTCCTGAATCAGGGAGACGTGCTCCACCACGTATCCCAGTTCGGCGAGACCGGCCCAGATCTCTCCGGTGTCTGTAAAGGAAGGTAGGCCCCTGATACCTACCTTGATTGTCCGTTCCTGTGGCAGCGAGTAGGAGAACCAGGAGGCTTGTCCTTGCTTCTCCAGGTCCGTGAGGTATCGCTTAACGACTGTGTGTTCTTGTTCGCTTTGGGGCGAAAAGCGAATCACACGGCCGTCACATTAGGCATTTGGTATGTGCCCCATGTCTCGGAGACGGCGAAAGTGACGCACCCAGTCGTCGATTCGTTCGGCGATCAGGGGCAGGTAGCACAGGGAGTGGTAGTAGACGGTGGCGGTGTTTTACTCTCCGTCGGCGCCGGAGGGGGGGGGGGTATATAACTGCCTACTTGTGGGCTGGTAGCACTCACCTCGGCGTAAGACAGCTGACGGTCGGTGTACCTGGCCGTCGGTGGTGTCGAAAGACTGATGAGTGGTGGCGGAAAGGTAGGCGCGCGGTAACGGTACCCGTACGGCGCGCTTGTGTGAGTTCCTGTGGCCGTAATACGTGCGGCTCGGTGGTTGTCGCACGGCTGTGGGGCCGGCGAAACGTCAGGCGAGCGCGGAGAGCTCGCGGTAGGCTGGTATGGTCCGCGCGGCTGAGCAGCCAGCTCGGCGCGGTGGTGTCGCGGCTGGGTAGCCGGCGAGGGGCGGGCTATGCCCGCGGAGGTACGGGGTGTGTCCCCTTGTTGGACGTTGTAACGTCCATGGTGGGCGGCAGGCTGGCGAGGGTCGCCAGCTTGCGCAGTACGGCGCGAGGTGCGCGTAGGGTAAGCCGAACCCTGGTCGGCTGTACAGGGCAGGGGCCCAGACTCGTCGCAGGCCGCCGTCGGGAGGCATTGGGGCGGGGGGGTACCAGTACACCCCCGCGAGAATGCCGAAGGCGACCCGGGGCGGGCGGTGTCCTGCCCGCACAAGCTAGGCTCGGAGAGCAGGCGGTGGTGCGTGCGGTCCTGGGTCGAGCGTGAGCTGGACCTCGATGAGGCCGGGCTGTACGACGACACGGAGTCCGCACATGAGAAATTCAGGTGGTCGCGGCGTAGCCGCGGGTCATGGTCCGACATTGTTACGTAAACATAACAATAAAACACACAAGTCACACAGAAACAGTCAACACTGAACGGTAACAAGTGTACGTATCACTAACACAAGGGTATTCACACTTACGTGGACGGACGATACACTAAGTGTACATACACGAAGACGGTACACACACTTAGGGGGGCTGTCTCCTCGTGACCCAACGTTGAGTCGAAACTCAACGGGAGGCCAGGAGCAGGGCAACTCCCCAGCAAGGCGCAAATCCACAGCTTATTCTAATGAATAAGGTGTGCATTTACGATCGCTATTGGAAAACACTTGGCACTGCTCTAATGAAGGGATCGACACGTCGCGGAGTGAGCGAGTCACTACTACGCAGTTAGAGCGAGACGACACGAAACGCGGAGTGAGACGCAAATACACGCACTAGGAGACAGGACGATCCTGAGGCGTCGCGCATGCACCTGGCATATTTGTATCCTCAGCCCGCGCATGCGCATGGAGCACAGCGACTGCAGCGCCAACTGACGTCAGCCGAAGTTATTAAAAAGTTAAATTTGTATAAATATCGGACGATTTTTGAATAAAGAGTATCCGAGCCATCTGTCACATTACGGGCATCCGCGTCGAGCCCCCCCGTAAAAGGGGCATCCCTGGCCAGTGCCACCGATGCCAACTATATAGGCACTCGGCACGGAATTGCCAAGCTAGGCCGTGTTGCGTAAAGTGCCTCGGTGACCACGGCACTTCTGACTGTCCCCGAAAGAGCCCAGCTGAGGAGTCCGAACCCCCCAGCTGTGTTCTCTGTAAGTCCCAAGGACACCCCGCCAATTACAGAGGGTGCAAAAAAGCACCCAAAGTAAAAAAGCGCATTGCACCACAGACGAAAGGTGCCCCCCCCCCAAACAGAGATTCGTCCCTGCCCCCCTACCCTCCCAATCTGCGTGGTTCAGCCCACGCAGAATATTAGTTCAAATTTAGCGGTTTTCCCCGCTCTTCCCAATAAGGCCATGCCCTCCGCGCCCAAAGCGCCTAAGGCCAGAGACCCAGTTTCACTGCAGACCTCTCTTTCGTCACGCAGTTCTTTAGCAACATCGGGCCTATTGACCCGATCGAGCTTTCTATTTTAGCGATAAAGCTAAAAGGGTCGGCCACAGACCGCATCCAAGCTTTGTCAGACCATCAGATCTTGATCCGTCAGATCAAGGCGCTTTCCCCCGACAGTAATTAATGGAGCCTTCGGGAAGGACAAAGCGGCACTCGTTACGCGTAGTGTCGTTCAACACGAACGGCATTAGGAATAACATAAGCGAAATCTGCGATTTTGTAAGCAGCCAAAATGTCGACATACTTCTAGTGCAGGCGACGTTTTTAAAACCTAGTATGAGGAGCCCTAAAATAGCAAACTACAAAATAGTCGGAAACGATAGAACTCGATCCCAGCACTCTTATTTACTATAAAAAATCCTTGCATTGTGTTCCCTTAGAGCCACCACCACTATTAACTTTAGAGACATCTATTTGCCACATAAGCATGTCCGGTCACGGACCAATTATAATAGTAAGCGCGTACTTAGCGTGCAACAAAGAACTACATTCTAGCGATCTACAATCGCTATTTAACCTAGGCAACGCTGTTATCATTGCCGGCGACATAAATTGCAAACACACTGAGTGGGGCAACGTACGTAACAATAGAAACGGCATCATTCTTTGTAGATTAACCGATACTCTAGATTTTGCACTATTAGCTCCCACTGACCTCACTCGCTATGACACCAATGAAAACATCAACGGTGGCATACGCGATCCTAGTAGGTACGATAGACATAGCTTTAGTAAAAAATGTTTCTCTCAATATCTATATTGAGACTCTCCACGAGCTTAACTCGGACCACAGACCGGTTACGATTACACTTGGTAGTATTAACCCTAACAATTCTAGTACTAGGAAGATAGTAGACTATAAATTATTAGCGGAGAACATCAAAGTCCTCCAATCTAGTCCTCGATAAAATCGCCGATACTATAGATAGTAAAGAGATAGCCATAGAGGCCGCCTCCCACTTGACCGATGACCTGGTAGGGACCATAGAAAACTCATCTAGTGAGGTTCCAACGACTCCCAAGGGCCATTGGCCCCTCCCTGAGGACATAAAGGAGTCCATCAGACTCCGGAATGCGGATAAGCGTACATATGATCGCTACCCGTCGGAAGAGCGAAAGGAAAGTCTTCCGTCACTACGAGAGGGAAGTAAAGTTTAAGATCAAACAGCACAAAGCCGAGAGTTGGGATCGACTTCTAAGCGATTTAGAACTGTCTCACGTGGCGTACTGGCCACTCGCGAAGGTCCTCAAAAACAACACGGAGAGCGACATGCCTGCGTTAGACAGACCAAACCGTCCTCCTGCATTCGATGATATAGACAAGGCCGAATGCCTAGCTGATAATTTCGAACAACAGTGCCGGCCGAGTACTCTCCCGATTGATCCCGTGCACCTTAGCTTAGTGAATAGCGAGGTCGACAGCGGACTCTGGAGGCCACCTGATGTAGAAAGGGTGAGGATGGTGGACTCCGAGGAGGTCAATGACATTATTAAGTGTATGAATGCCAAAAAGGCCCCAGGTCTTGACGGTATTTCAAACAAAACACTTAAAATGTTACCGTCCGAGCTAATTCAACTCCTAGTGAACATCTTTAACGCCCTCTTAGTAGGATGTTCATTTCCAGACATTTGGAAAGTGGCTATTGTCATAGGTATCCACAAACCGGGGAAACCCCGGAAGGTGCCTGGTAGTTACCGTCCAATAAGTCTTATTAGCTCCCTTGGTAAAGTCTACGAAAGGGTTATTAAAAGGCGCCTCAATGACGTCATAACCGACAAAAAACTCCTTCCAGACGGGTGCAATTAGCTATGTTTGCGGACGACACAGCCCTTTATTATTCCCACATACGAGCCTGTACCGCATTTAAAGCCCTCCAGGAGTCAGTTACCGCTCTCGGTAAATGGTTCTCCAAATGCAGAGTAGAAGTTAATCCCGACAAAAGTCACGCCATCCAATTCGATATTAAAAGTGCAATGAGGTGTACTTTCCCCCGTAAACTAATGAGCCCTATAAGCCTGCACGGCAACATAATCCCAGAGGTCACTCAGGTCAAATATTTAGGCGTAGTACTAAACAATTCGATGACGTTTTCGAGTCACATCAGTAATACATTACGTAAAGCGAAATTTGTACTTTTCATATTATATCCGCTAATTACTTCGCGAAGCAAAATGTCCCTAAGACATAAGCTTACATTGTATAAAGTTTGCATTAGAACGATACGCGTCTCTTTCGCATAGATAAGCTAGTCTCAATTGGACCGTTTTCAAAGACTCCAAAACCGGTTTCTACGCATGGCAACAGGCGCCTCCTGGTACATGCGTAACATCGACTTGCATAGGGACTGCGAGCTCATCACTATTAAAGTCTATATCAAGGAACTCGTAGAGAGATTCCTTGATAAAGGAAAAATCACCCAAACCCCCTTATCCAAAAGGCACTGGACTATAACTACGACGCACAGACTTTCCGACACCCGTACAAACGGCCTAAGTATATCTTAGCCGATCCCGTTGACCCGATCACAAAATACGAAAGGTACTGTATACAGTTACGTAAACACAAATCACACGCACCCGCGAGGTTAGTATCGCACCGGGGTCGACGCCGGCTCCTACCCCGAGGTCCCACATCCGACACGACAACACGTACAGACGTACAGACCGACCCTAATACGGGACCGGACCCGAACCCGAGTTCGAGTTCGCATCCTAGTAGTCTAGATACACTCCAAAATAGTGTCTGCGACCGCGATATTGATATAGAGAGCTCTACCAATACCGCGAACCTCATCGACATTAGGACTTACGCGCGCGAGTAATCCCGACCGTACGCGGAAGGGGAGAGGGACGGCCCTCTCAGTACCGATACTGTTATAAACAAGAGCTCCTCTATCGCGATAACTTGCACGCTGTTAGTTTTTGCTACCGCGCGCGAGCAACCTCACTCCTCAGCGAGTGAGGAAGGGATCGGACCCCTTAGCAGGAGAGACCCGCGTCTCCCCTGTCATAATAATAGCTCACAATCCGTAGCTATCCCCAATATCCGGTCTGAACATCACCCGGGTGATGGTAGGGAGGGTCAAACCCTCCCATCGACTCTTACCTAATAAACTAGCCACCAGGCTACTTATAGTCCGATGTAGCTACAGCGGTCTTAACCCGACCCTTAGCGTAGACCATTAAAAAAAAAAAAAAAAAAAGACGTGTGGCACTCGGGGACTGCCGCGGTAAAGCTATTGCATAGCATTTTGTATCAACTTATGCAATTATAATTATTTATTTATTTTATTTTATTTATGCAGTATTTCTTTTTCTTTGATATTAATTCAAGTTACACTTTATGAGCGTGGTGACCGATAAGAAAACAAATTTTTCTTTTATTAAATAAATAAAAAGTTAATATTGTTTAAAATATTTTTATTATTTTACAATATATGTGGGTTTTAAATTATTATTTTTTACAATTACTTTCTCATAAACAGCTGCTTATGTATTCGTCCGATTTCGGAGCAGCTCGTCTCGATTCGTGCGAGTTTCGTAGAGTCGTACAATACGTCTAATCGCACGCACACAACGCCGTGTCGAAGACTGCCGAACTGAAACGACGTTAGACGATGCACGGAGCGTAAGGTTTTTTCATTACGGAATTTCTGGATTCGGTCCCCACGCTCAAGGCCCGCGATAGAAGCTATGCAATAGCTTAAAAAAGCGCGACGCCTCAGTGCGATGCTTGCTGGCTAACGGGCTGGTGCTGCGTCACGACTGCATTTCTAGAGCGAGATATCGCTACGCTCTACGCGCATGCACCAGCCGAGCATATAAACATGCCAGGCGAATGCGCGATGCCTCAGTTCTCACCGAGGGCGGTCCAAAGGACCCTCTCTCGCCTGAAACCCAGAAAGGCCCCCGGTGCAGACGGAATCCCAAATTCCGCCCTCCGACACCTACCCTTCAGGACGGTGGCCGCCCTCACTCGCCTGTATAACGGCATTGTCAGGACCGGCCACTTCCCCTCCACCTGGAAGATGGGACTCATAATCACCGTCCCCAAGCCTCACAAAAACTTGAGGTTGGCCGAGGGCTACCGGCCTATAACCCTCCTATCTACCCTATCCAAGGTCTTTGAAATCCTGTTCCTCAAACACCTTACCCCTTACCTCCCTCCTCGCGAGGAACAATTTGGTTTTAGGTCCCAGCTGAGTACCACCCTCCAGCTGGTACGCGCAATCCACCATCTTTCCGTTGCGGCAAACAAGAAGGAAGCTTCGGTCGCCGTTTTCCTGGATATGGAAATGGCGTTCAATAGTGTCTGGCATGAGGGCCTGCTCTGCAAGCTCATCCGAGCCAACGTACCTCCCCCCATGGTAAGGCTTGTGGCCTCTTTCCTCTCCGGCAGTTCCTTCAAGGTGCGCGTGGACGGAGTCCTCTCCGCCGAGCGCCCCATCACCGCTGGCGTGCCCCAAGGTAGCGTGCTCTCCCCAGGGCTGTACAACCTGTACGCCAGCGACGTGCCCACACACCCTGGCACCATCGCGGCGCTTTACGCCGACGATACGGCCTATATCGCCAGCTCCCTAAACAGGGGACCACGCCGTCATAAAACTTCAGAGGACGCTGGACCTTCTCCCGGACTGGCTGAGCAAATGGCGACTATCTGTAAACGCAGGCAAGTCCCAGGCGCTCGTCGTCTCTACGAGAACAGGTTTTCCGGCTCCTCTGAAGATCGGAGACGCCGCAATTCCATGGGGTAAGACGGCGAAATACCTCGGGGTCATTATCGACCGCCGATTATCCATGGCCCCCCAGTGCTCAGCGGCGGTGACGAAAGCGAACTCGGCAGTAGCCCAGCTGCGTCCGGCCTACGCGTCCCCGCAGATCCCCCTGAGGATGCGCATCGCCCTCTACAAGACGTACGTACGGTCCCGCCTTACGTACGCGGCTCCCGCGTGGCACCACTTGCTCTCCGCACCCCAGAAAGGGTTGATGCAGAGGGCCCAGAACCGGGTGCTGCGCCGCATCGCGGACGCACCGTGGTACGTCCGCAATTCCACCATAGCGAGGGACCTCAGGGTGGAGAGCGTGGAGGCCTTTGTGGCCCAGCTCTCCGCGCAACTGTTCGCGCGTGCGGATGCCTCGCGCCTGGTCGAGCTGACCGACCTGGCGCCGTAGCATGCCCGCCCGCCCGACCGCCACCGCCTGCCAAGAGATGTCCCACCAGAGGACCCAGCGGAGCCATGCAGCCCGCCCCGCCGCCCCCGAAGAGGAGGAGCCCAGGCGCACTGATGCGCCACACCTAGCGCACCAACGCGCCGTAGCGCAACTGCGCCACCACTACCACGGGATTGTATCCCCCCCTACCTTTCCCCTTTCGCCGGCAAACCAGATGCCGGCGAAACTCGTCTAAGCCGCGTCCGGGGCCTGACGAGTGGCAGCCCTATTGCCACCCCAACGTCCCCGGGGCGTATCTTCCTCCCGACACAAAAAGTCGGGGCCCGGAAGTTTTTATAATTTCCTCCCCTTTCCCCAGGTTCGTTGGTTCCACGGTCTGGTAAACACGGCGCGTGTGGGAGTGGACCCAAACACGTTTCTCGGCCTCTGGGTCGGGACCCCCACGCGCCGTTTGGAGCCGACCGCCGGTCTCGATTGGGCCTGGATTGGCACATCGACATTCCATTATATTCTTTTCTATCATTATTATTGATATCGTGTTGCCCCCCCATGGGGTTCCCCCGCGTTCTGCCGCGGGGGGTCTTCCCTTAAAACAATTGACTCATGCGCTCAGTATTCGTACTGGGCGTGTCATCTCACCCCAAGTAGAGGGGCTATGCCCCTGGGATTGGTATCCGCCGTAAGGCCTTTTTCAGGGGCCCGGCGTCGAGAGAGAAGAGTCTCCTTCTCTAACAAGTGCGATGCCTCAGTGCGGCTCTCGCGTTCAGCGGGCTGGTGTGGCGGCACGGCTCCTTGTCGCGCTCTCCCTGTTAGAGCGAGATGGAGATATGCACGGCTGTGCATACATATACGAGTATGCCTGGCGCGCGTGCGTTGCCTCAGTATGGCGCTCGCAGGCCGGCGCACTGTTGTTGCGGGACGCCTCCATAAAAGTATTAAATATATTTCCCGTTTTCTTGGTAACCCGTAACACAAGTTCTTCGGATAGTTAGCACGGGGCCAGATTGACGTGGTGTGAAGCGTCCATAGATATTATTATTATTTAGAACCAAAGTCAGATTTTAAGAAGCTCTAATTTATTATAATTATTCCAGGTACTGCGGACTTTTACTGCCTGAACCACTACACGACTAAGATGATCCGGTCCGTCCATCCGGGGGAGACTCCTGGAGAGTGGTTCTTCTCCGGCAGCCGTGAACTGAACGCAGTTCTCGAGAACGACCCCAAGTGGAAGACAAGCCCGATAAGGGAGTTAGCGGTTCGTCATAACTTTCCGATAGCTTCAAACCATAAGCCAGACAAAACGTGATTTGATGCGTGCGAGAATATAAAAGCATGCCCAGTTTCCAGTCAAATTTTAGTTACAAGAAATGGACCCTGGGTTGGTGACCTGAAAAAGTTGCGCAAACCTGTATTCTGCAGTTTTTTTTTTTGACCAAGTATACCGATACCACAATTGCTGTAATTGTAATTGTAATTGTAATAAGCTGTAAAAACCAGTTCCCCACTTTCGTACAAAGATAAAACATAATCATGTTATATTTAAAGAAATTTGCAAATGCCTTCGAATGAACTTTCGAGATTAATCATTGCCTGCCCCGTTTCATATATTTTATAACCGACTTCCGAAAAAACGGAGGCGGTAATACGCTCGGCTATTTTTTTTTTGTATCTTAACGATAACTCCACCTCCTGTTGACCGATTTTCAAAATTCTTTTTTATGTAAAGGGTTATACTTCGAAGTTGGTCCCGTTTTCACAAAAGTGGTGACCTGATGATGGGATCCATGAGGAATCGAGGGAACTCCTCAATATATAGACACATAGAGTGATTTTAAATTATCAAAAAGTAAGACCACTAAGGTTTACCCTGGGTCCAAGAGTACTACAGAACTCCTGACTCCTTATAGATACATATTTGGGGGTTTCGGCGTTGATTAAAGAACTGCAAGCATAAGCCACTATGTCAATCAAAATTATCATCATCATCACCACCATCATAACACCATAAATAATGACATCATGATGATATAATTGGTTCTTCTCATAGTATTTTACACCGACACGTATATCGTTGAACATTACTCTGCCGTTTATGGACCAAATTTCAAAATTATTGTTAATGTATTGGGTATAATCCGAAATTGGTATCGTTGTCACCAAAGCGGTGAGCTGATGATGGCATTCATGAGGAATCGAAAGAACTTACAGTAATCATTAGCTTATATACAATACCTAATGGAAGCTTGGCGCGTATTTAACATTCGAACTTTTATTTTAAACGTTCTTAAAATATTGTAATAATTATAGTTTAACAAATATCAATAAAAAGAGAAAAATTGTTATTATTTTTAAACAAAAAAATTTGAAGTTCGTACCAGCCAACTTAAACGTGTTCTATTTTAAAAGAAAACAGTAATTTTAAAATAATTTAAGATCGAGCAGTGGGTTCAGGACACCGATCTCACTTTAACTACGAGTAGTAAACACAAAATATAATTCTCAACCACGATCCAACTCGATCGACAGATCACACTCAAATGTGTTTCAAACACTGTCCGCGCCTCTAAAGTAAAGATGGCGTCTCGACCCCACTCGAGGCCCGCGCGCGCTCTGCTCTGATTGTCCGTTAACAAATAATTAAAATTTAATTTTAATTAAGGTTTTTACGTGAGATAAAAATGTTACAAATTATCTTAAATAAAAAAAAAACTAATTTAAAAGTAATCAAATGAATTTAAGGGCAATTCAATTGTAAACAAACAGTATGCAAATAATCAGTAGCAATCAAGATGCAACTCGACTCATAAATTCCTCTGACATGTATATTTTTTTTTTGCATATGATACTAGCAGTTGTACCGTATTATACTGGATTGAAATAATTGTGGAAGTTCAGGGAAGGTTTAAACGGTGAGAAATATTGGAAAAGCTGTAGTAGGTGAAGCTCTAGGTCTAGGACGTAGGCTACATTGCAGGTGTAATTATTTATTCATTCCAGTTCATATTCAAGACAGAACAACGTGTGGGACAGCTAGTATATGAAAATTATATTTAATATTAACTCTCGTTTGGTAGGTATTTCCCAAAGGTCTTCGGCGTCAGGTGGGCTGGCTGAACCGGCACTATGGTAATCTCTCCATCCTCATCTCTGAGAACGGATTCGGAACCTACATCCCGCAGTTGTATGATGAAGACAGAATAGAGTACATACGAGATTACTTGGATCAGGTAATTGTTTTTAGGGTTCCGTAATAATTAAGGAACCCTTATAGTTCCGCTCTATCTGTCCGTCTGTCTGTCTGTCTGTCGGTCTGTCTGTGCTTCTAGCTTCTGTAATTATGAATATAAATGGGTGAAATTTGGTAAAGTTATAGACTGTGTATAGATCTCGGTTATAACATCATAAAATAATAATGATTTGATGTCTTAGGGGTTGTGCTCCATACAGTGGGATGTTTTTTTTCATTCTACCCCATCGTGTAGGGTATCGTTAAATAGGCCTCTTTAAATAAAGGCAAGGTTTCATACATGACTTTTTAACAAAGTCAACAATTTACGAGAAATCGGCCTCCAAATTGGTTTATAAGTTTTACAATTGGTTTATAAGTTTTATAAGTTTTTAACATTTATATACTATGATCTTAGAAACTCTAAAACTCTTTAGGAAACATATTTTGAACTAAATCGGACAGCAACTTTGAAGTTATTTGAAAAAAATATTCGATTATAGTTAACTCCTAAGACATGTTCTGACATGCTCTTAGTTACGTTATTTATAATTGGAATGTTGATCGAGCGTTATAAAATAGCTTGTAAGTGGAGATAGTAGGGACTGTCGCCGAAGGTTTTAAAAGGAAAGCCATCTAGGTATATTAGTGTTTTTGATTCTTAAAGCACACCCAGAGGTTATATGGAATGTTTCATAAGGAAAGACGATGTGTAATGGATTATAATGACTGTTGATACCTTGAATTTTAGGCTGGAGTCAGACCATGGTCATTGGTCAGTCGAAGTTATTAAATATATATCGATCGACGTAAATGTGTCAATATAACCTTAGGTAAATACGTTAACGCCAGACAAATTTATAACCTTAAGTTCATTTCAGACTACGTTATACTATTTTGCTATATACGAGGGCGGGTCAATAAGTCCGTGACTTTTGGAATAAAACACAGAGTTTTTGATAAATAAATCATTTTATTTTTCAACGTAGTCCCCCTTGAGCTCTATACACTTTGTCCAACGCTTCTCCAATTTTTTTATCCCTTCCAAAAAATATGATTTGTCGAGGTCCTCAAAATAGGCCTTTGTTTGCGAGATGACTTCATCATTGGAGTCAAATCTTTTTTCCACCGAGCCATTTTTTCAGGTTTGGGAACAAGAAGTAGTCACTCGGAGCCAAATCTTGAGAATAGGGTGGATGTGGGAGCAATTCATAGCCCAATTCATTGATTTTTGCCATGGCAACTGCACATGTGTGCACCCTTGCATTGTCTTAGTGAAAAAGAACTTTTTTCTTGGCCAAATGAGGTCGGTTTTTTTTCAAATCCTCATTGAAGCGGTCCAATAAGTTGGCATAATATTCCCCATTAATTGTTCTTCCCTTTTGAAGATAGTCAATGTGGATTATCCCACGTGCATCCCAAAAAACAGTCGCCATAACTTTATTGGCTGACAAACCCACCTTGGCCTTCTTTGGCGCCGATTCACCCTTAGAAACACACTGTTTTGACTGTTGTTTGGTCTCTGCTGTATTGTGATGGATCCATGTTTCGTCCACGGTTAAAAAACTCCTCCATATTGTGATTAAACAACGCCAAACCTTCCTGTGAAGTTGTTACACGATTGCGTTTGTGGTCGACTGTGAGCAAACGCGGCACCCATCTTGCGGAAAGCTTTCTCATGCCCAAGTGATCATTCAAAATTGAAACCACTGAGCCATGCGAGATGCCTATGGCTTCCACAATCTCTTGCACTTTCAATCTTCGGTCGGCCAACACCATATCGTGAATTTTTTCGATTGTTTCGGGTGTAGAGACCTCAACTGGGCGTCCAGGACGTTCGGCATCTTCAGTGCTTGTAAGGCCACAACGAAATTCAGTAAACCACTTTTTTACCATTGAAATTGATGGTGCAGAGTCCCCATAGTATTTATCAAACAGCCTTGGTCTCGGTAATGGTTTTTTTTCGCAAAAAATAATGCTTAATAAGCACACGAAATTCACTTTTTTCCATTGTTTCCTTAAGTTACTGGATAGTCTGATAAAGATAGCTGTAAAACACAAACTAACTGACGCAGCAAGTTCAAATTTTGATAGGAGTCAACTGACAGATGCCTGTTGACAGGAGTAGTGTTGCTTTTTCAGTAAGGAGGTTAGAAATTCAAAAAGTCACGGACTTATTGACCCGCCTTAGTAATATAGCAAAGAAGGACTAATGCTATATCATATAGTATGGCGTTCACATTACGCGGTATTATGGCTTTTTTTTGCTTACGGGTTGGCTTGAAGAAGGAAGGAGGAAGAGGGCGGCGCGCGATATAGCACGATCTCAGCGTATCGCACTATTTTATGGCGTACAGTAAGCCAATAATATATGTATTTTACAGTACAGTGTGATGTGTCCATAACAATGTATGGTGCGCGATATTGTTGTGCTATGAACTATATAATATATGCTATTATATTATAGCCTAGTCTTAAAGCCGCTTTACAAAGTGGTTTTTAAGCGGACTTTTTTTCTGAATTAACATATTTTATATTTGTATTTGTGACTCAGTCATTTAATATAGTCACTTAATATAGTCTTTTCGCGAGAAAAAAGCGAATCATGCGTACCCACCGTACCAATGTAAAAATTGACCAATGACGTATATAAGCAATATTTACATAAACCAATTAGGGTCAGTTCACACCGAAACGCGACGATACGCGACACAGCGTTGCATTTTTAGAATCGCTATTCAAAATTGAAATTTATTCAATACACAAAAAGATACAAGTTTCATATGACATCAGTGATATACTGCACATGCGCTGTGCAGCGCGGTGCATCTTGACATTCGAACTCTTACAATGAAACGTGTATCTTCTTGTGTACTTAATAAATTTTAATGTTGAATCAAAATAAGCTATCTTAAAAATGCAGTGCAGCGTCGCGTATCGTTTTGTTTCGATGCGAATTGCCCCTTAAAGTAAGCCATATGACATGTTTACGCATGATTCACTGCCTTCTTAACGCGAATAGACTATAGGTACTTACATAAATAATATCTGAATTTTCCCAGCTTTTGGTAGCAACAGAGGAAGATGGCGCGAACATAATCGGCTACACGTTGTGGTCGCTCATGGACAACTTTGAATGGAATTTGGGATACAGGCAAGTTTAAGAGTTCCGTCGTTCACGTCTCGGAACCCTTATGGTTTCGTCATGTCAGTCCGACCGTCTTCGGCTTGCCGTCCAAACGATTAGTGCAGGAAAGATGAAACTTTGCATGGATATATGGCATGTATATAAACCACGTCGACAAAGTGTTAAAATAAAATTACTAAAAATAAATTTTTGGGGTGTCCCAACGTAAAGTGGGAATGATTTTTTTCTCGCGGAGGGTGGGGTATCATTAGATAGGTATTTTAAAACCATTGAGAGTTTTCTAAGACGATTTAGGTATCCGTTTGCGAGATATTAAACTTTAAAGCGCATTTTTATATGTTCAACATTCACATGTTATTTTTGTTTGTTTTTTAAGCTATTGCATAGCTTTTATCGCGGGCTTTGAGCGCGGCGTCCGAATCAAGAAATTCCGTAACGAAAATAAACCTAACACCCCCTACTCCGACCGGCACAGCGGTGCGGCGTTGAAAGCCATACATCGTCTAATGTCGTTTCAGTTCGGCAGACTTCGGCACGGTGTTTAAGTGAGCGTGCGACTTGACGTATGCGTGTAGACTTACTACGCAATAGCTTTACCGCGGCAGTCCCCGAGTGCCACACGTATTTTTTTATTTTAGGTTTGGTGGACATAATAAAATTATGAAATTAAATAAAAAATTATAAATTTGTTTACCACCCAGGAATAAAAATTAATGAAAAATGATGACATTGCCAAATCAATACTCATACCATTCAGGAACTAAAAAGTATAAAATAATTTAAATACATGCGATATCTTACCCAAGCTTTAATTCAGACTTTCTACTACTATTTTATTTTTATGTACGTATTCAATTAAATAATTATTATGTTAAAATAATGTTAAATATGACTCTGAGTTTCGGATTTGTCCACGTATTAGCACACCTGAGAATAGCTTTTTTGTATGTATATAACCTTCTTAAATTGTGTTAATAATAATATAATAAATATAACTAAAACGAGAAAATTAATATATATTTTTAAAATTTAAACCGACTTCCAAGTAAAAATGCACAAAAAGTATGAAATGAAACTAATTTTCTAAATAATTCCCCATTTAAATTCGGCTAAAATTTCAAATATTTCTCTACTCAATTTTAATGTCGGTACCAGTCAACTTGAACATAAGTTGTATAAAATATTGTTATATCAGGATGGTACATAGTAACTATATTACATATTAAGTCTCAATATCCTACGATTGTCAAAACTGTTACGTTAAAAGGACCAGCAGTAGATTCAGAAGAATGAATTTCCATCATTTCAGAACCCAGGTGAGATTTCTACTTCATTTCAGTTAGTACTTCATTTTGACGTGTTTTGCTCCCTGTTGGCTGTCTCAGTGGCATTGTTCTGGTGTGACGTGCGACGTAAAATCAGGCGGTAATTGTACGATATAAAATTCTGTCAGTTTCAGTCAAGTTGTCATCGCGTAAGATTCTTACAGCGGCCAACTTTTGGTTTCTAGCGGACCACACTGTAAAAATACATATTTTTCTTTTGGTTATAATATGTAGTTGGCCTTCTACTTGATAATTTTTACATAACTTGATAGCCTATTGAAGGCATCTACGCCTAGGACATACAGAGTGTGCTGTTGCCTGTTTATTTAACAAAATGTTATCGAGTATCGACAATCTTTAAATAGATTAATTAATTAGACGACCTCTGTGGTTCAGTGGTTGAGAGCGTCAGTGCTCAAGCGCGGGTTTGAATACCGCCAAAGGAATAAAAAAGTTTTCTATGTTCCTGGGTCATGGATGTGTATTAAATATGTGTATATGTGAGGCCGGGATTATACTGTTCGGAATCCCTAAGGTCGGGGAAAATTGAGAGCATTGAAAACAGAACTCTGGACTAAAACATTAGAGTTGAAAACCGAACACACAAGCGTCGGGCCAAATGTCAATATCAAATTTGACAACTCGACACTGTAGTGTTCGATTTTCAGCTGTATAGTATTATCACAGAGTTCAATTTTGCAGCGCTCTGAATTTTCGCCGGCCTTCCAGATTTCGGATTCCCCAATTTCGGAATTTGTATATATAATACATAATAATTATTATATATACAAATTCGGGATAGTCCCAGCCTAACACAAGTTTTTCAGATACTTAGCACGGGGACGGGGCCAGATTGACGTGGTGTGAAGCGTGAATAGATATTATTATTATTATTATTTTAGCCTTAGATGTTTTACTATACTTGTTAATAGCAATCGCACTTCTAGGATTCCATATTAGCAACATGACGGCTAAATTGTCTCTATACATTAGTGAAAACGTTTTCTACAGTGTCCATTACCCAAGGTTGATCCTTCCAGGTTGAAATACGGCCTCTACCGCGTGGACTTCAGCGACCCGCATCTGCCGCGAACCCCCCGCGCCTCGGCGCTGTTCTACGCTGACGTCATCAAGCAGCACGCGCTTAACGTGACGTCATCGGCGCACCTCCGACATCACTACTGGCCGCTGGTGCAGAACGCTGCGACCTTGACGTACTCCTCGTCGCTTGTGACGTGTATAGCTCAGGTTATGATGCAGTTGCACTGAAATTGTGCGAACGATTGTGTGGGATGTAGACTGTAGATTCGCCATTGCTGCTAGTTGCTACAGATCATAATATATTAAATTTTATCCTTTAATTTTGCGGCCAGTTGATCTGATTCAATAAAATCATCAGAAAAATACATAACAAACCAGTAACCATAAAAATATGTAAATTGTATCGTATTTTATTGATGTTAAATATATTTTTTTGTTTAAATATAATAATAATTTTTCCCTGTTTAGTGATATTTGTTAAATTATTATTAACACATTTTAAGAACGTTTAAAATAAACGATCGAATGTATAATTGAATAAGCGCCAAACTTCCATTAGGTATTGTATATAAGATAATGATGATTATTACTGTTAGTTACATAAGGGATATAAGTAATTAATCTTGCGAACAAAAAATAAGTTGGCGACTGCACATAAGCGTACTGTATTACTGAATTTGGCAGCAAATTAATATCTTGGCGAGTAAATTACTAAACCGGCGAAAGCACCCAGGTGACAATAAATAAAAAATCGGCAGATAATATGTGGCGAAAATTAATCCAAATTGGCATCGAAATTTATAAGTTGGCGACTTAATTTCCCAGTTGGTGACTATTATACGATGTTATCAGCTATAAAACCAGATTGGGGTGATAAATTAATGGCTCCTAAAAATTCAATTTGCAGGCTACGGAAAATCACATTTTTGGATACTGTTGGAGTTTGTTTTCCTTTGGTACGGGTGTGTGGTTTTCAAGGTTTTTGGGGGTGCAGAATAATATGAAAATTAAATCCATTTTGAATTTCCAAAATGGCATACATTTTTCTTTGAAATTAATATGGGTGTCCTTTTTCAGGTTTCTGGGGGTACTGATTATAAAATTGTCATCCAACTTCAATTTCCAAAATGGAGAATTTTCATTCTTCTGATTGATGATTATGAATACAGAATGTTATGCATTACCAGCTATGTAAGCTATAAAAATTTTTGGAAATTCAGGATTTTCAAAAACCTTTTATCTGGATCGAATCTATTAACTAGATGGAACCTTTTATCAAAAAATACGGGGTTATCTGGGGGGGAGGAAATATAAGAAGAGATAGAGAAAGAGAGCGATTATAGGAAAAAAATAAGGCAATGATCTACTTTGAGATACGAAAGATGTACTTATAAAGCTGTAGAAATGTTGGATAATTCAGGATTTTAAAATTTCTTTTTCTCACACTTAGTATTTTTACTTTTTTCAGTACAATGCACTGTTTCCAAGTTAGAAGCAATTTTTTAAAACAATGTAAATGCTCTACATTGAGATTTATTAAAAAGTCAATGACACATAGATTCATTTTATTAAAAATTAATGTCGGCTATCTTTGAAATTCAAAATGGATATCATTATTGTATTTATCACCCCCTAAAAAACTCCAAGATGACACCCGTATCAATTTTATAGAAAAATAAATATTCGCTACTTTGAAATTTCAAAATAAATTAATTTTTGTAATCAGTGACTCCAGAAACCTAGAAAACGACACCTATATCAATTTTTTTACTGTCTATCCCTATACAGTCCTATCTTGGAAATTCAAAATGGATGACTTCTTTGTAATCAGCACCCCCAGAAACCTACAAAAAGACACTACATTAGTGTTTATAAAATGAAGTATGTCCGCCATCTTGGAATTTCAAAATTAATGTCATTTTCGATTCCACCACCCCCAAAAATTTGATAAACGACACCCATATGAATTTTACGAAAAAAGAAAACCCGCCATTTAATATTTCAAAATGAATCTACACAATATCTACACCCCCGAAACCAAGAAAAATTAAAAATGGGAATGTTGTGCGCTCCTTTACGTTTTTTTATATGCGATCGTTTTGCTGCTTATTATGTTTTTTGAATTACCTACATCAGGGAATATAATATATTATAACCTAAAAAAGCAGAACTCGCAACAGGTAATACCGATTCCCCACCATCTCCCTATAAAAGCAGAGGCTCCAATAGGCGCGGGCCTTTAGCAGGAGAGACCCACGTCTCCCCTGTCATAATAATAGCTCACAATCCGTAGCTGTCCCCAATATCCGGTCTGAACATCACCCGGGTGATGTTAGGGAGGGTCAAACCCTCCCATCGACTCTTACCTAATAAACTAGCCACCAGGCTTGTTATAGTCCGATGTAGCTATAGCGGTCTTAACCCGACCCTTAGCCCTTAGACCCTTTCGAAAAAAAAACAAAAAAGGCGCGGGCTTCTTTGCTGCTCGATCGTCAGCCGATAAGGTGCTTGGTTTCGGTATTGCGCGTTGTAAGTCTATTTAACGTTATTTTATTTCGGTGCTTATTTTATAAAAGTGGTCATTGTGACTTATATTTGATTTGAATATTAACGATTGTCTTATTGTAAAATAATTAATAAATGTTGATTGGTAAATAAATTACTTTTAGGTTGTTTAAAAATGTTTTGTTTTTATATTTTATCACTTCTGATTCCTTAAATCAGAAGTGGGATAGGATTTCGCTCACAAATTAGCCTTTCCAACGAAGACAATCATTAATTTTCAAAATGCCACGCGATTCACGTGAACGGACAAATAAAACATCGCTGCTTCACTCTGAAGTTGAGGGTAGGTACGAAACCTCTCGAAATATTCAAAAAACAATCGCGTCGAAGTAGGCTGCGCTCGAATTCACGTGATAGCAGAACTCATTCCCCGCCGCGTCGAAGCCGATCGCACTCCCGTTCGTATGATAGATCGCGTTCACGCCGTCCGCATCGTAGGACTCGGTCCGTTTCGCGTCGTGGTCGTTCTTATTCTGGTGATAATTATCGCTCACGTGAAAGATCAAGGTTGTTATGTGTCTAATTTCGACCCGGCTATTAATAACTTTGAGGTGTAGTGCAATGAAGTGGAGCGAGCTATATAGGTGAACCAGTGGGACGACTACGAGTGCTTTTCTCGAGTGGCCTACTGTTTTTAAAGGGGGATGCAAAAGCTTGGTTAAATGAATGGACTACTAATGAACGTTCATGGTCAAATTTCTTTAAAGAATTTAAGTCTCTCTGTCCGCGAAATGTTAGTTATGCGCACATTCTTCATGAAGTATTAAATTCAACGTCCGAAAAATTTTCGTCGTATGCAGAATATGCGCGTCGCTCACTACTGTGCTTACGTACGGTGAAAGGACTAAGTGAAGAATTTATGGTCCAAATAGTTATATACGGCATTAGTGACATCCAAGTACGCGCTGCAGCCACTAATGCTGACTTAACAACGGAAAGTTTGGTTTCATTTTTAGCTACCTACATAAAACCTACCCACAAACCTGACAATATTCGCAACACCGATAGAAATAAAATATTTAATTTTAATACAAGTAAAAAACGCAATTTTAATAATTCAAGTAGATTTGAAAGCAAGTGCTTTGTTTGTGGCGAAGTAGGTCATTTTATAGATAAGAGCCCCAAAAGGCGCAACGTAACGGACAATAATATTAAGTTGGTTTGTTCTTTTTTCAAAAAACGAGGACACAAAGAAACCGAGTGCTTTATTAAGGCTCGATCAGAATCTCAAAACTTTAATAATAATAAGCATGCAGTCAATTTATGCGACGAGCTTTCAACTACAAAAAATAACAACGACATAAGCACAGGCGTAATTCAGGGTATTCCGGTGGATATTTTAATAGACAGTGGTGCACTCAATGTGCCTTTGATATCTTCTGCAGATGTGAATTATTTTTCCGGTTCGCGCCGACCAATTAACTTTTCTTTGAAGGCGATAGGTGATATAGAATTTGTTGCCAGTGAATACATCACTTTAACGGTTGAGCTCCACAATATTGCACTCGAGGTAGATTTTGTAATTGTGCCTAATTCGTATATGAATACGCCATTAATAATAGGGACGGACGTTCTTAATCGCGATGGTGTTACGTTTATTCGTACGAAAGATAAAGAATACTTAACTCACACGTCTAATAGGATACTGGAGGTAAATGCTGTTGCTACTAACGAGTCCGGTACGGTAAATACGCCTCTTGAAGGTGTGGAGCTTGCTAGGCTGATGACTGTTATAAAAGAATTTACTCACTCTTTAATATCTGGCACGGCCACTACAACCGTGAAGACAGGCAAAATACACATCAGCTTAACAAGTGACACACCTGTCGCATACCATCCGTATCGTTTGTCATATCCATAAAAACTGAAGGTTCGCGAGATTTGTCAGGATCTGCTAGATAAAAAAATAATTAGGGAGTCCGATTCCGAGTACGCAAGCCCGATCATTTTGGTCAAGAAGAAGGATGGCTCAGACTGCATGTGTGTCGACTTCAGAGCACTGAACCGCATTACTGTTAAGGATAGGTATCCCCTACCCTTCATTGATGACCACATTGACCGGCTTGGGAGCTCAAAATTCTTCTCATCATTAGATGTGGCTTCGGGATTTCATCAAATTCCGATCGATGAGAGTTCTATTCACAAAACCGGTTTCGTAACTCCTGAAGCCCATTATGAGTACCTGAAAATGTCGTATGGCTTATGTAACTCTCCAACTGTTTATCAATGCATCATTAATAACACTTTGCGCAAGTTCATAGAAGCAGGTAGCGTTCTCGTGTACATTGATGATGTCCTAATTCTAGGCATGTCTATTGATGAGGGCGTTTCCTTGCTACGAAATGTTTTAATGATATTGACAGAGGCAGGATTTTCTATTAATATACGAAAGTGCTCCTTCCTTGCTACTAAAATAAAGTACCTAGGTCGCGTAATTAGTCACGGTCAGGTTAGGCCGAGCTCGCTTAAAGTTGAGGCTTTGACAAATTCACCTATACCTACCAACGTCAAGCAAGTACAACAATTTTTAGGTCTTGCGGGATATTTCCGATGTTATATAGAAAGCTACGCAACAAAAACTGCATGTATCTCGCGCCTCACAAAAAAGATGTTAAATTTGAATGGGGACCCGAACCAAATCGAGTTTGCCAAGAACTTATAAAGCATTTAACTAGCGAGCCAATACTTGCAATTTTTGACCCAAGCAGAAGGGCCGAACTATACACCGATGCTAGTAGTTCAGGTTGCGGTGCGGTACTCATGAAGGTCCATGTGAACGGGAATAAACGGGTTGTAGCTTATTACAGCAGAGTTACTCAAGGCGCCGAACCCAAATACCATTCATATGAATTGGAAACGCTGGCGGTCGTCAAAGCTTTGCAACATTTTCGTCACTACCTGGTTGGTATAAGTTTTAAGATAATAACCAACTGCAACGCCTTGAAGGCCACCGAGCGCAAAAAGGATCTACTTCCAAGAGTTGCACGTTGGTGGATTTACATGCAGGATTTTAATTTCGAAATTCAATATCGTAAGGGCGTAATGATGAGTCATGCAGATTACCTAAGCAGGAATCCACCAGCGTTGCAAGTCAATAACATAGACCGACCCTTGAATTGAGCCCATATAGCCCAGTCAGCTGATTCAGAGACTCTTGATCTCATATAAAAATTTAGAGACGGTAATTTAGACTTCACTCGATACGCATGTAAAAACGATATCCTCTATTATCGCTATTCACCCGTTGGGCAGGAATCTCGCTTATTGTGTTTCATCCCTAAAGGACATAGACTCATGGGGGCGGAAAATACTTATGATCTAATCCTAAAACATTTTTGGTTCCCAGGCTTAAAACAATTTGTTCAAAAGTACACTTCACATTGCCTGGTTTGAATTTAAAAGAAACGTGTTCCCAGAACCCCACGTCAACCTATCACATCATGGGAAAAATCCGATATTCCATTTGAAACTATTCATACAGATGTACTAGGCCCATTAGCAGAGTCCAATGGATATAAGTTTGTACTAGTATTGTAGTTTGTACTATGGTTGATTCCTTTACCAAATTTTGCCTACTTTATCCTATGTACAAACAAGACACTAACGAATTAAAACGGCTCACTCACTCGGTAATACCTTAATAATGCGGTACGGACCCCTCATACCGGGATCAAGTTTTCCTGTAGATTGCGTGTACTTTATAACGAAAACTTCATCATCAACCTGGAACTTTCTTGGCGGGTGTCTCTGACGATTGACCCTCGAATCTTGAGTTCCTCGATTTTTATCAAGTGACGCCTTAGCTGAGCTCCTGCTAAACTCCCCCATGGCTTCGCGATTAGGGCTAGAGTTCTCGACAGCGTCGTCGCGGATCAGTGCACGAATCACTGGAGTGGTCGCGTTTATACCGATCAATAAGTATAAAGCAGAATATTGTGTGGTCTTTTGCTTAGTAATATTTAAAACTATTGTATTTTACACAAAGTATCAGACCAATTTAAAGTTTTACTGTTAACCTCTATACGAAGCAAATTAAGAACAGTTCTTACATAACGCTCGGCCTGCCCATTGGAATGATGCATTTCGGGCGTTATCTAGTGAATATCACTCCCCATATTAGATATCCAGCTCGTAAAATCTGGCAACTCAAACATACGTCCACGATCACAGATTATTAGTTTAGGCACTCCAAATCAAGAAATTGAGTTATTAAATAGCCGTTTTAATTCGTTAGTGTCTTGTTTGTACATAGGATAAAGTAAGCAAAATTTGGTAAAGGAATCAACCATAGTACAAACTACAATACTAGTACAAACTTATATCCATTGGACTCTGCTAATGGGCCTAGTACATCTATATGAATAGTTTCAAATGGAATATCGGATTTTTCCCATGATGTGATAGATTGACGTGGGGTTCTGGGAACACGTTTCTTTTAAATGCAAACCAGGCAATGTGAAGTGTACTTTTGAACAAATTATTTTTAAGCCTGGGAACCAAAAATGTTTTAGGATTAGATCATAAGTATTTTCCGCCCCCATGTGCTCATGCTCGTCATGGAAAACCCATAATAAGCTGAGTCTATGTCCTTTAGGGATGAAACACAATAAGCGAGATTCCTGCCCAACGGGTGAATAGCGATAATAGAGGATATCGTTTTTACATACGTATTGAGTGGAGTCTAAATTACCGTCTCTAAATTTTTATATGAGATCAAGAGTCTCTGAATCAGCTGACTGGGCTATATGGACCCAATTCAAGGGTCGGTCTATGTTATTGACTTGCAACGCTGGTGGATTCCTGCTTAGGTAATCTGCATGACTCATCATTACGCCCTTACGATATTGAATTTCGAAATTAAAATCCTGCATGTCAATCCACCAACGTGCAACTCTTGGAAGTAGATCCTTTTTGCGCTCGGTGGCCTTCAAGGCGTTGCAGTTGGTTATTATCTTAAAACTTATACCAACCAGGTAGTGACGAAAATGTTGCAAAGCTTTGACGACCGCCAGCGTTTCCAATTCATATGAATGGTATTTGGGTTCGGCGCCTTGAGTAACTCTGCTGTAATAAGCTACAACCCGTTTATTCCCGTTCACATGGACCTTCATGAGTACCGCACCGTAACCTGAACTACTAGCATCGGTGTGTAGTTCGGCCCTTACGCTTGGGTCAAAAATTGCAAGTATTGGCTCGCTAGTTAAATGCTTTATAAGTTCTTGGCAAACTCGATTTGGTTCGGGTCCCCATTCAAATTTAACATCTTTTTTGTGAGGCGCGAGATACATGCAGTTTTTGTTGCGTAGCTTTCTATATAACATCGGAAATATCCCGCAAGACCTAAAAATTGTTGTACTTGCTTGACGTTGGTAGGTATAGGTGAATTTGTCAAAGCCTCAACTTTAAGCGAGCTCGGCCTAACCTGACCGTGACTAATTACGCGACCTAGGTACTTTATTTTAGTAGCAAGGAAGGAGCACTTTCGTATATTAATAGAAAATCCTGCCTCTGTCAATATCATTAAAACATTTCGTAGCAAGGAAACGCCCTCATCAATAGACATGCCTAGAATTAGGACATCATCAATGTACACGAGAACGCTACCTGCTTCTATGAACTTGCGCAAAGTGTTATTAATGATGCATTGATAAACAGTTGGAGAGTTACATAAGCCATACGACATTTTCAGGTACTCATAATGGGCTTCAGGAGTTACGAAACCGGTTTTGTGAATAGAACTCTCATCGATCGGAATTTGATGAAATCCCGAAGCCACATCTAATGATGAGAAGAATTTTGAGCTCCCAAGCCGGTCAATGTGGTCATCAATCAAAAACCATCGTTTATTAATTAAGGATAAATTAACAAAATGTAATTTTTTTATTGATACAGGCGCTGACATTTCCGTCATTCCAAAGCCTATTGAGAAATGCGATCTAAAGTTGCGCTAATGACAGCGAGATTAAATGTTATGGTATATGTAACTTAGAATTAGCGTTAGGCCTAAGACGGTCATTTAAATGGCCTTTTGTCGTATGTGATGTAAAACAGCCTATAATTATAGATGCCGATTTTTTGAAGAATTTTAAATTAAATGTGGATTTGTATAATAACAAGTTAATTGATACAGTTACCAGCTTAAATGTTTGTGGACTAAAAAGGACAATTTTTTTCGACACAATTAAAAGTATAAATAGCAACCATCCAATCAATACGCGGATTTACTGGAACAATTCCAGGACATCACGCGACCGCCAGCCTTTAAAAACAGTCATTATTACGCCATTTGGGCTTATTTATGCTGTCGTTATGACGAGATGGAGGTGGAGGAAACAAATGTACACTTCAGAATAATGGTTTATTGAGACTGATTCACATTACAATTGGTTACATATTTATATTTTATAAATCTAGGTTAAACACGTCATTGGGGATTAGACTAATATAAATAAATGTGCAGATGGCACAATACTTCCCCTTTAATCAAAAAAAATCTATATTTTGACAAAATTCAATATCTAAAAAAAAATACACATTATACATGAATGACACGAAAGTTATATGTACTTACAATAGGTCAATTAGGTTACCTGAAATAATAATAATGTTTACGATTAATACAGTTTACACATAGGGTTAGCTAAATGGTTATACGTTAAATTATTACCCTAGCGTATTATAACTTATTTACGATACGTTTTCACTACCATTGCACTTTTCACTGCACTTTACACAATGACTTGTTGCTGGTGAGGCGAGAAGCTGTTCACGCCTGGCTCTCCTCTGGGTATTGTTGCAATGGACAGTCCATAATTTTTTTGGCGATCTTCCAATAAAATACGCAATGAGCATAATTATGAATATAGTTATAAATATTAGGTAAAATTCCATTTGCTCCCTTCTGTCAGCCTGCGTGGTACTGCTGGTGGCGCCGGCGCTGTTGCCGGCTCCAGTTTGTGTGATTATAATTTCTTCTTTCGACATTTTGCTTTGCTGTTTTCCCATAGTGATAGTTATAAATTTATCCACTGTATATTCGTAATTGATCTGCAAAACGTACGACCGGTTTGACTATGCGTCCTGATCTAGTAGCTTTGGGTACATTGTTTACATTTGTCGTAGCCTTATTTGTTTTTTTTTTTTTTTTTTCCATCCCCCTAACAGTATCAGGGCTTGTTTTTTGCTTTCTTTTCTTTTTTATACTCTTATTACTATCTATTACAATTTTGTTGTTATTAGCCTTATATCTAGTACATTCTTGTCTTTTTATTACAACAGTAATTTGTCATTTACAGGTGAAGTACTCTAAGTACATGTCAGTTTAATATAGTGTCACAATATTTTATACAATTTTTTGTATATGTGCTGAGGAACTTCAATGTGTTCCGTAACATTTCCATTTTTAAAGAATACAATGTAATGATTTACTAGGTTAATGTATCCAAATTAGTACATAATTCCAATAAGATGATTAACTAAAATAATACAATAAAATAAAATAAAAATACAATATAAAAATAGTAATAAGATAATTCGATAACATTCATAATAATAAAATACATTTCAATATTCAAGATGTCAAGCAAAAATAAAACGATAAAACTACGGTACAGACATTCATTCTAACCCTAATATCACAGTAAATCTTAATCTAGAGCCTACTCTACTAACACACCAATTTGTCACAATTAATTTTGTTGACATACACTACAATTTCCTTACAGTAGGAAAGGAATGTTTCTCTCCTTTTTCCCCCCAGGATGGTAGACAGGTTCTCACCCGTAATCGATGTGCCCAATTCTTGCTCAGTATCGTATCTACTGCTAGCAAAAATCGGGCACTCGAATAACAGGTGAGGAACCGTCTCCTCAACTCCTGGCTGACACGAGCACGACGGGTCCTCCTTCAACTTGAATCTGTTCAAGTAGGAGGCGAACCCGCCGTGTCCGGTCAGTATCTGTGTGGTGTGGTGTGTTGTGTTTATTTTCTTGACTATTTTGTATGCAGCAGCAGCGCTTGGGAAAAAGAGCTTCGTGGTTCCGGCCGTCCCTCCCACTTCGTATCTCCTGTCCCATTCCTCAATCGTATCCTCTCTTAAGATACGCTTGACGAATGAAACAGGACACAGATCGTAGTCAGGTTTCCTTTTCGACCCCAGCGCGGCCTCCTTGGCTAGCTCGTCAACCCTCTCATTCCCTCTCAACCCTGCGTGCGCCTTAATCCAAAACAGGGAGACCTCCCGCCTCTGCGAAGCAGTTTTTCGGAGGGCCGCCCTTGTTTGCACTGCCAGGGGATGAGGGGAACTAAGGGTGACAGCCTGGAGGGCCGATCTGGAATCGCTAAGGATACCGACCTTCGCCATTCCACTCTTGCAGGCTATGTCTACAGCTCTATGGAGCGCTAGAAGCTCAGCTTGGTAGACGGTGCAATACGGCGGCAACGCAAGCTTGACGGCCTTCGTCTCGGCCTCACCCTCCCAAACGGAGAGTGCGGCTCCGACTCGACCCTCAATCTTGCTGCCGTCCGTATAGATCCTATGGACGTGGCTATCAACCACGTCCGCATAAGAGTTCTCGTCTACCAACCCGAACCTCAGCTCTTCCTGCTCTGCCGGATGTGGGTCCTCGACCGCTGGAGCATTTCGTTCCACCTCCCTGTCCCTCAACACCGGGTGAGGTACCCCCTTCTTGATCTCATAGAGCCTCGAAGCTTCGAGTATCCTGAGATCAAGAGGGAGTATCCCAGCCAGCAGCATCGCCGAGTTCAGGGAGACGGTCCGATATGCTCTGCAGATCTTCTGGGCAAAACCCCGTTGAACGGAGTTGAGCCTTTTCTGGACCCCCATCTTTTCCGCGGTGGGTGCCCACGCTGCTGATGCATACAGGATAGTCGGCTCTATTACGGCTATATATATTATCCTGACTATCTGGGGGTTAAGCCCCCATCCTACTCTTGCTGCTTTCGCAAGTTGCTTATAGCGTACTATAGCCTTTTTGCATACCTCAGTGACATGGGCGTTAAATGTCAAGCCGCTGTCTATCGTTAATCCCAATATTTTTATGCTGTCGTGATATTTTATTTCGACACCTCCCATAGCGAGCCGCGGCACATCAAATTTTAATCTCCTTGTTGACAGGAGCGCACAAGTTTTATGGGGGGCAAATTTTAACTTATTTAGCTCCCCCCATTTCCTAATTTCCTCTAATATTTTATTGCATTTCAGCTCGATTTCGAGCGCCGTGTCCCCTTCGATTATTATAACGATGTCGTCCGCGAACGCTTGGTTGAAAACATTCATCTCCTCTAGCATACTTAGCAGGGGGTCCAACAAGAGGTCCCACAGGATTGGTCCACCTATGGATCCCTGCACGCACCCCTTGTCGGTCCCCCTGCTCACTTCCACACCCGCATACCTAACATTCACACTTCTACCGCTCAAGTAGCTACTGAACACCCTCCTCAGATTCCCCGGACACCCAACTTCAGCCAACCGAACCTTTATGGCCGGCCACCAAGCACTATCGAAGGCCCCCTCTATGTCCAGTGATACCACAACTGAAATTTTCTTCTCCTCTCTCTTCTTTCTGATGTGGTTCACCAACCTA
Organism: Phengaris arion; assembly: GCA_963565745.1. Taxonomy (NCBI): domain Eukaryota; kingdom Metazoa; phylum Arthropoda; class Insecta; order Lepidoptera; family Lycaenidae; genus Phengaris; species Phengaris arion. The sequence goes on from OY751432.1 coordinate 12,777,100, forward strand.
TAGAGGGCGTCTTCGGTGCTCCTTTGGGGCATGAAGCCATATTGGTTGGGGCTTATTTTGGGCAGCAGGTAGAACCTAAGTCGGGCGACCAGCATCTTTTCGAAGATCTTGCCGAGAACAGGCAAGAGGCCGATCGGACGATAAGCTTTTGGTACCCGGTACGATTCCTTGCCCGGCTTCCTTAGCACCACCACAGTCGCCCGCTTCCACTGTTTGGGGAAGCAGGCGACGGTGAGGCACCTATTCAGCAGAGCAAGGAACCACACAGGGTCACATTCTACAGCGTGTTGGCAGATGTCTGACGTGAGTCCATCCTCCCCGGGGCCCTTTTTGGGGTTGAAGGACCTTACGGCTCTCTTCAACTCCTCCATGATGAAAGGAGGGTCGCCCGGACCCGCCGGCGGTTCGGTGTCCAAGGACTCCGCCCGCCGCCGCGTCCGCCGATGTTCCTCGCTTTCACCACTTTCCTGGTCCTCGGGGTAGAAGGTCTCCGCCAGCCATTCCGCGGAGCTTCGGGCGTCGAGGGTTTCACCGTCCCTCGTAAGGGGCAGATCCTCCTCCCTCCCTCTGACTCTGCTCAGCACCCTGTAGATGCCCTCCCAGACCCCCTCCCTATCCTGTTTCCGGCAAAACTCCTTCCAGCTTGCTACCTGAGCCTCTTTCACTGCCTTTTCGTACTTCTCTTTCACTTCCAGGTACAAACCAACTACGCGGTTTCTGCGATCAGGCGCAGCGTTACGGATCCAGCCTTATTTGTTGGAATCGGATCGTCACATGTCACTTCCTTAAACGATTGCTTCTCAGCTTCTTCCATCTTTAGCGTGAAAGCGGGCTTAAGGCGATCTATACTAATAATTTTCTCCGTGTCTCCCTGTAAAATTTTAAAAAAATTGTCTGTTTTCTGAATCACCTTAAACGGACCTGTATAGGGTGGCGTTAAAGGTTTTGTCACTGAATCACAACGTATAAAAATATAAGAACAGTCTTCTAAGTCTGAGTGTACAAAGATTTTTTTTTTTTTTTTTTCTTAACTCTCTTCTAGGTGCTGATGATAAATGCTTTATTTTATTGCGTAACTCTTTTAGAAAAATGTATTCATCGGAAATTTCTTGCTTATTCGGCTGGAAAAAATCTCCGGGTAGTCTAATTGTTTCGCCATATACCATCTCTGCAGCGCTTATCTGTGTATCATGTCATAGGCTTGCTCGTAATCCTAGCAAGGCTCGTAATCCTAGGTAATTCGGAAATCTAATGCATAGTATTTCCTCGGCACATAAGTGCGGTTTTTAATGTACGATGCCAGCGTTCAACTTTTCCGATTGCCTGTGGGTGGTACGCACTTGTTGGTAGCTTTGAAATACCCATCTGTTTTGCCAAAAGCTTAAATAACGTAGACTCAAATTGTCGGCCTTGATCAGTTGTCAACCGCAAGGGACATCCAAAACAAGGCGTATCGTTTTTTACAACTGTATTTTTCATTAACGAATATAATATCGGTTTACGATCAGTATAAACTGTTAAAGATCTGCCTTCGATGAGATGTCTGAAGTGTTGAATAGCCATATAAATTGCCAATAATTCTCTGTCGTACGTACTGTAGCGCTGTTGAGTGTCACTAAGCTTTTTAGAGAAAAACCCTAAGGGTTTCCATGTGTCTCATTCTTTTTGTTGCAATACAGCGCCTGCACAAGTGTTTGAGCAATCTGTCATTAATGTCAAAGGGGCGTCCGCCACCAAAAATGTTAACATTACAGCTTGTAAAAGGTTTTGCTTACTTTGTTCAAATGCCTTTATACTTTCTTCCGTCCAAGGAATTACACTCCTGTCTTTTTTCTTCGAATTATGTAAAAACTCATTCAATTTAGCGTGGATCTCGAATGCCTTAGGAAGGTGATTCTTGAAAAAATTAATCATGCCAAGGTAACGACGCAATTCTTCGACTGCTTTTGGTCTTGTAAATTCAGAAATAACCTTGACTTTCTCTGGCATAGGCTGCATACCATCTATTGTGACACGATATCCCAGGAAATCAATTCTGTTTTGCCAAAATCACATTTTGCGATATTAATTGTGATACCATATTTATCAAATCGTTTAAAAACTTCTATAAGATGCTGTTTGAGCAAAATCTCTGAAGATGACGCAATAATCACGTCATCTAAATATATAAATATATAGTCTAAGCCTCGCAAAACTTCGTCATTTAGAAATCTTTGAAAAGTTTGTGCGGCATTTCGAAGTCCGAAGCTCATTCTATTAAATTCATATAAACCGAAGGGTATTGTGATGGCTGTTTTTTCTATGTCTTGATCAGCAATTTCGATATTGTGATAAGCTCTCTGAAGGTCAACCCTCGAAAATATCTATTTGTTTAATTTCCGGATAATAAATAAGTACAATCTTAGATACGTGGTATGGGGTGGCGATCTGGCTTAGTAATCGCGTTAAGTTGCCTATAATCACCGCAGGGTCGAATATCTCCGTTTCTTTTGTTCACAACATGCAGTGGGCTTGCCCAACAACTTTTTGATGGTCTGTATATACCCATCTCCTGCATTCTTTTAAAATTTTCCTTGACTTTCTTGTATTTATCGGGTGGCAAAGGTCGCGGTCGCGCGTAAACAGGTGTTCCCGTAGTCTCGATATGGTGGACTACGGAATGGCGTGGAGAGTCTTTAAAACACATAGGTTTTGTTATGTTTGGAAACTCCGATAACAAATCACTGTATTCACTACTGTAGTCTATTGTTCTTACTGAATATATATTGTTTGCAGTGACTGAAGCAATGGAACACAAATTGGTAACTGAGTCAATGAGTTTTCGTTTATTAATGTCTACTAATAACTTATGATAACTTAAAAAGTCTGTACCAAGGATTGGTCGTTTCACATCCGCTACCACAAATGTCCAGCGAAACGGTCGTCGAAGGTTAAAGTCTAATTCCAAAGTCTTCACACCGAAAGTTTTTATTTCAGAACCATTTGCTGCGTAAAGTTTATAATTTTCGTCACATGAACCGAAGTAAAGTCGCTTTTTGGTCACAGGTAAAACCGAAATATTAGCACCGGTGTCCACTAAAAATTTTAATCTACTGTTACTGTCCAAAACACATAGGCGGTATACTGGGCTGATGGCGCAAATCTCCGCCTCCGACTGCATCACACTTAGTTTTCCTTATAATCTGTTTTTTTGAAGCGCACGGCTCCACACATTTCATTGCTCTTTGTCTGAATTTATGATGATAATAGCATAGCCAATCTGGACTATCGGGCGTGCGGCGACTCATATTACGCCCTCGTGACACAGAGCGAGAGTACGAGCGGTGATTACGATGAAAGTTTTTCCGATATTGATTTCTGCCTTTCTCCATGTTTCTTATTTTCATGCTCAATTTAGCAATTTCGGCCAAAATAAACAAAGTATCACCGCTGGTGCTTGTTGACGCCTGTACTTCTGCCACTTGTAATGGTCGCGACGTTTCTAAAATTTTATCCGCAATTGCTGCCAAGTTTTATAAATCCTGCCCTTCGCTGACGGCCAATACAACGCGAACCGAAGAAGGTAGATGTCCTTGCCACATGATTGGGAGGGTCTTGTCTGGTATCTTCTCTCGAGCAAGATCTTTCATTCAACGCAGAAGCTGTGAATGCTTCTGATCCCCCAATTCCATGCCACTAAGTAATTTTTGAAATTGTTTCACTTCTGACTCTTCATACACTTTTAATAAGCGGTCTCTTAATGCGTAAAATTTCTTTGTTTCTGGTGGTCTCAATAATATGTCGCTTACTTGCTGTATTACCTCCTTTCCTAATTTTGTCACGACGAGGTTAAATCTTGCTTCATCGCCTAGTTTCTGCGGGCCTAATATAGCTTCACACTGCACGAACCACAGCCTGGGTTGGTCACACCAAAAATCCGGAATTCTCGAGGAAACTGTCACTGTAGCTATTTCTGCTGTACCCGTGAAGCTGGTCGGATTTGGAGCCGTTGACGGATTCGAAATCGTTGGCGGATTTATCACGTCGGGGTCACCACTGTTGCTGCTGTCGTTATGACGAGATGGAGGTGGAGGAAACAAATGTACACTTCAGAATAATGGTTTATTGAGACTGATTCACATTACAATTGGTTACATATTTATATTTTATAAATCTAGGTTAACACGTCATTGGGGATCAGACTAATATAAATAAATGTGCAGATGGCACAGGCTTTTTGAATTTTCAAGAATGACGTTTGGCCTGCGTAACGCGGCACATACATTACAAAGATTTATTAATAATACAGTTTTATCAGGTTTAGAGCAATTGAATTATGTCGGCGACTGTACAGGGGGCGAAGTGCAGTTAGTCGTGTTCGGGTACATAGATGACGTAATACTCGTATCTCTCGTTTAGGTATAGAATATGCAAGTGTCGCTATTCCTGTGTGGTGATCCTGGTTCCCACTGAGGCATTCTTCTCATCTGTAATATTACTGTAATGTCTCTCCTCAGGAGAGCTATACGGAGGTGGGGGTGGGCGCGGTGGAGGAGGAGCACTGCCACTGGTCGCGGCCGGAGCCGCTCAGCGCCGTGCCGCAGCTGGTCGCCGCCATCATGCTCATCCTCCATCACGACAATGCGAGTTCTCACACCGCGCACAGAACAAAAGAGTTTTTAGAGCAAGAAATCATAGAATTATTAGACCATCCGCCGTACAGCCCCGACCTAAGCCCTAATGATTTCTATACTTTCCCTAAAATAAAGAATAAATTGCGTGGTCAGAGATTTTCATCACCTGAAGAAGCTGTGGACGCCTACAAAACGGCCATTTTGGAGACCCCAACTTCCGAATGGAATGGTTGCTTCAATGATTGGTTCCATCGTATGGAAAAATGTGTCAAATTTCGCGGAGAATACTTCGAAAAGCAATAAATACATTTTTAAATAGTATTGTTGTGTCACTTCCTTGATTCCCGAAATTTTCAGTGCCGCCCTCGTAGTAGGATCGGATAACCCTAATATACATAGGGAACATTTGCGGTTAATATTTGAAAGGTTAAGTAAATATAAAATGTCTATTAATTTAAGTAAATGTGTTTTTGGACAATCCTCTATAGAATTTTTAGGCTATTTAGTTTCAGAAAAAGGCATAAGTCCGATGCGGAATAAATTTAAAGCTATCGAGTCATACCCGAAAGCGGAAGCAATAGAGCAATTTCGTAGATTTTTGGGCATCCTAAATTTTTATAGAAATCATATTCCTAACGCTGCTCGAGTTCAGGAGATTTTAGATAGGTATTTACATGGGGCTAAGACCGGCCGGATTGGACCGACAAAGCAAATAGTGCATTTGAAGTAGGTATGTAAAGAAAATTTAAAAAATGCGTCACTATTTCGCTATCGAATGCTAAATTAGGTTTAATGACTGACGCGTCAGATTTTAGTATAGGGGCAGTATGAAATCAATGGGAAGGAAATTCTTGGAAACCTTTAGGATATTTTTCAAAAAGATTATCTGAACGACAAAAGAAGTACTCAACGTATGACAAGGAACTTTTGGCGATTTATTCGGGAATAGTAAACTTTAGGGATTTAATCGAAGGTAGAAATTTAACAATTTACACGGACCATAAACCTCTCACATTTGCTTTAAGTAAATTAAGTTCTAATAAAGAGGAACCTAAGCCAGCGCGTCAATTGTTTTGTATATTAGCGAATTTACGAGCGACATACAACATATACAAGGCACTGAAAATCAGATGGCCGACGCCTTATCGAGAATCAAGAATATCATATGTCTAGTTCGAGCGAATACGTGGAAGTTGCGAGAGCACAGGTGAAAGACGCTGAGCTCGCGGATTTAATGAAAACAAATGATAAATTGCAATGGAAACATTTATCGCTCGATAATAACGAGAATATTAAAATATATCGCGAAACATCAGCTCAGAATATTAGGCCGTATATACCATCTCAGTTAAGGAAAAGTATTTTTCATAAATTTCATGATGTTTCTCATCCCGGAGTTAGAGCATCGCGTAAGATAATTAGTAAAAAAGTTTTTTGGCCTGGTATGAATATAAACGTAGGGACCTGGGCCAAGACGTGTGTTAGGTGTCAGAAAATTAAGGTTATTCGGCACACAGTTTTGAAACTTAGCGATTTTAATCATAGCGAGCGTTTCAAACATTTGCACGTAGATTTGATAGGACCTTTACCGGAAACCGAGCACGGTTTCCGTTATTGCGTCACTATGATCGATAGACTAACGCGATGGTCTGAGATTTACCCTGTGAAGGACATGACCACGGAGTCGGTAGCTAGAGCAGTTTATGAGGGATGGATATGTCGTTTCGGTTGTCCTAAAATTATTACCACTGATCAAGGTAGACAGTTTAAAGCGAATTATTCACAGATTTAATGAAATTATTAGGTATTCAAAAAACTACTCCATACCACCCACAGTGTAATGGTAAGATAGAAAGGTGGCATGGTGGTCCTTAAAATCGGCGCTAACGGCTAGATTGAATAATAATCTATCATGGTTAGTAGAACTACCCACGGTCATGTTAGGATTAAGACCTGTTTGTCAAGTGGACAATGATAATATTAGTGCTGCGAAATTTGCTCTGCGTCATTGTTTAAGGTTGCCGGGAGAATTTTGTTCTGATAAAAGTTTCAAAATTGATAACCCACATTCATTTATAACAAAGTTAAGAGATACTTTGAACAAAATTAAGCCCATAAAAAGGGTATATAAAGATAGTAATAGTACTTTTGTGCATGCTGATCTAAAGTCCTGTTCACATGTTTTTCTAAGAGTGGACACGGTACGGAGGCCGCTAACGCCTTCGTACAGCGGACCACATAAAGTTTTAGAAAAAGTTAGTAAAGTTTTTAAAATATTAATTGATAATAGGTAATGTAATTTTTCGATAGATAGACTCAAGTCCGCGTATATTTTATAAGAAAATGAAGTTAGGCATGACAGTAGCTTAGATCAGCATAAAGAGGCTAATATGTATACGCCTTTACAGCAATCACGTAGTGGCAGAAAAATTAAAAGACCTGTAAGGTTTTTGGACTATAACTAGGGTAACAGTGCATTGGCATTTTTGTTAGTACGCGTAACGCGTAAACGCGTACAAGTAAGTACCCGAAAATTGCGTAATGTCACCTCAGCACATACTAATTGTTATAAGTTACGGATATTTGCATTCATTTTATTTTAGTGTCGGCTCAACAAGTTATTTTATCTAATAATATATATATTTGATTAGGCAGCCCAATTCACAAAGTTTAAAAGCCACCAGGCATTATCGAAGGCCCCAGAGATGTCTAGGAAAATCGCCTGAACATACTTCGACGAGCTCCCACGAGCCGCTCCAAGAATCCTTCCCAGAGCGGATACCGTCGACCGCCCTCGAGTGAACCCATGCTGGCAATCCTATAAACTACTCGTCATTTGCGTAGCGCATTTTAACATAACGCGTTCCAAAATCTTACCGAAGATCGGCAGCAGAGTGACGGACCGGTAGGCTTTAGGATCGAAAAGAGGCTTGCCATTGCCTTTGGGCAAGACAATCAACCTTCCGTCCTTCCATACTCGCGGAAAAACGCCCTCTTCGACACATCGCCTAAACACTTTAGCAAACTCTCGCGGCGCGGCTGCCGAAACGTGTTTTATTATACGGTGATTATCCCATCGATTCCCGGTGCTGTGTCAGGGAGATCTGATGAGATTGACTATTGTCGCGACTACTTCTTCCGTCGGAGGAGGAGCGTCTTCTCCTGTGGGAATTACGGCTGCCTTGTGCGTTGGCCAAGCGGAGTCCATGTGCCTGCTCCTCCTCCTCCTCCTCCTCCTCCTCCAAATGCCTCCATCGATTCGCGACGGTGCGTGACGTCTGGTCCGCGCTCTGTACTGGTCTGGTACTGTCTCTCCTCGCAGTACCACATCGGAGAGTGCATATTTGAGTCCACCCCTATGATTATTCTCTTGCCTCTCAAGGAGGCAAGGACAATGCCAGGATGTTCAAGGTGAACATCTATGTCGTCGCTGTACTGAAAGTACGCAGAGACAAGGTATACGCCGTCTTTGTCATTAAGAACATGACACACTAAACAGTGTATGTTAGACAGGTGTTGTAAGACAGCGCACGCCAAGTCCCTCCTTGTTATGTCTTACCTGTCCTTTTACCTGTCCCTTTACCTGTCTTATGTTCTAAAGCCTATTTGGTGTGTCCAAATTTGTGGCATGTGGCACATCGGCGGATGGTCTCCTTACAGTCGACTGTAGTCACAGTCGAATGTAGTGTGTCCGGTTATTCCACATTGACTACAAGTGGGCTTATCGGCCTTACATCCTTTTCCCCATGCCCATATACTTGACACCGTCGGCAGCAGATTTCCGTAGTAAAGTCTTCAACTTCAATAACCTCCCAGCCGATATATAATTTATTTTTCGTTACCAGACACTTCCTAAAATCGGGTTGGCATTTGATAACGTACGTCGTTCTGCCACTACCCGATCTGCTCTTCTTAAAATCTATTTGGCAGCTTTTCTTGAGCCGTTCAAGGGGCCACTCATTGTCCTCACGTAGGTTTTGGTCCTTCACGGCTTTTAATATTTCTTTCAGGTCTAAGTTGTTCCCATCCAGATTTCGAAGGGCTACAAGCGGTAGGTGGCCCCTGAGCGTTTCGGCTTTAAGAGTGTCAGGCATCACCGCTTTCAGTTTGTCCATATCTCGGCTTGTTTTTGTCTGGACCAAGACTGCAGCTCCTGAGATCTTATTCACTCTTTCTACCCTTATGTATAGGGCGGCGGGGGCTATGGAGGACTTTAGTAACATTTTCGTTTCGTCCGATATTTTGGTCACTAGATAGGGACAGCGGGAATCTCGGTAATCCATTCATGCGCTACACTAATTAGATGACGAGGCATTTGGCAATGTGAGCCTTCAACACATGCCATCGTCCAAGTGACCCTCCATATGCGGAAGACTAATCATCATGGACGAGCCGGAGGTCCCCGAGTTCCTACCTCCTTACTAGCTCATGTGCCAGAGGCATTATGCGGATTTGGTGTTCAAAGGCAGTAACTAGGGCTGTTCGAATAGCGGGATTCAGTACACTGAAGGGGCTAGTACCACCGCTAGGCTCCGCAGCGGCCCTCCCCACAGGATCTCCCTCCACGTCAGGGTTTAACCCCTCTCCTTGACCGTCGCCATCTGATTAAACCGGGTCCAGTTCATGTGTGACCCTCTCAACACCAACTCCGGAATTAGATTAAACAGGGAAGGTCCGAGCCCCAGAAGCCTAAGCTAAGCCTAAGCTCGTTCAACGACGCCCGACTCCAGATACCACGCCAGGAGAGCGTACAAGATGTGGCCTGGACGCTGCCCCTATCGGAAGTCCTAGTTTTTCGGCAACTTTCTCAACTAGCTCCCTGTGCGTCCCGTACTTACTACGTTTCGCTCGCCTCAGTCAAACTCCCCGCCTGGCAGTGTCCTCGAACCGGGAGTTGTACAGCGACGAGCGTTGCCGCCACGTCACCACTCTGCACGCTTGGAACGAAACACCGTACGCACGTCGATTGGATCGACCGCGCACCGCTTCCGCCCAACCAAGTAAGCAATGAAACAATGAAAGTAGTGGTTTTTCAGCAGCAATCGCGCGAGACGATCTCCCACTTATGCTACACCTCTCTTGTCTCCTTACAATGCCAGACTAGAGTCAAGCTCAACAGGGTCTTCTTTCCCCGCTGATTCTCCCAAGCCCGTTCCCTTGGCTGTGGTTTCGCTAGATAGTAGATAGGCAGCGGGAATCTCGTTAATCCATTCATGCGCGTCACTAATTAGATGACGAGGCATTTGGCTACCCCGCCTACGCTACCTTCTACCTTCTGGCTTACTCTCGCCGTTTACCCGCGCTTGCTTGAATTTCTTCACGTTGATATTCAGAGCACTGGGCAGAAATCACTTTGCGTCAACACCCGCGAGGGCCATCGCAATGCTTTGTTTTAATAAGACAGTCGGATTCACCTTGTCCGTGCCAGTTCTGAGCTGACCGTTGAACGGTGGTCGTACAGAACCGCGCCGATCGAGCGCGAGACTCTCACGACACGGCCTTACGGCTAGGAAGATCCGCGGAAGGCCGAAACGCGGGTCCGGATTATGCCCACGCGCCCCGAAAGACGCACGAGCATCGATCAGGCCCGGCACCGGCCGCATCCGCTTCCCGTCCAAACCTGACACGCCCCGGTCCTCAGAGCCAATCCTTATTCCGAAGTTACGGATCCAATTCGCCGACTTCCCTTACCTACATAATTCTATTTTTCATCGTTTTAATTTTTATCTAGTCTAAATAATGAGTCGTTGATTGAAGGAAACAATCGATATATAAAAAATAATATTGTAACTGAAAAAGTTGTTTGTATAGATGTGTGATTGTATTGAATATGTGATTCTTACTCTTAAATTAAGTAAAAACTGCTGAACGGATTTGAATGAAATTTTGCGCGCAGATAGTTTAAAGCCTAATTCAGGCTTTAAACTATCTGCGCGCAAACACAAAGCTACTTTTCTCCCGGTTAGTGAAGTTCTGTCAGGACAGACAGTTTCCTTTTTTGCAAGAAAAAAGTCACTAGCAACATTCTGCTAAACATAATATTTAGTAAAACTATTTGACATGCTCATTTTATAAAGAATGAATGAAAAAATATTTAATAACTACAGTGTTGTATTTCAATATGAATAGGATATGAGAGTTGTTCATTTATTACTGCTTTAAAATTTTGTTAAAAATTAAAACGGCAGCCCTGCCTGCATTTTGCTTTTACTACTGAAATTATAACACAAGGATTATGTATTCGATAATTTATGTGTAATGCTGTATGTTTAACTTACTTTGCTCTTAACTTGCAATGCGCTGGCAGTTATTGTAAATTATTTTTGCCAATTGGGTTAGGATGGTATGTGACGTTGATGACGTTTATATGACACTGTTTCACCCATATATGTACCCCGTTAGAAATCTCGCCTAAGGCGCTGGTATTTTTTTATATTTTTTTTAACAATTTATTGTACACACAGAAATTATGACAATACAATTAACAAAGAAAGATGACACAAAGGACTGCTTATTTCTAATTAGAAATTTCTTCCAGCAGCCCTACGGAGAGAAATGGGATGAAATATAGCAGTTAGGACGTGCACAATATTATTTCTACAATTATTGTATAAATAATCATTCAAATATTTAAATCGATAATAAAATAAAATATAGTAAATAAACTAAATAAATAAATTAAAAATTATAGCTAGTTAATATATATATAAATACTAATATATTATTATTGCTATAATATATAAATACTATATGTATACATAATAACGGTATCTATATGGATTCAGATTTGAGGTAATGCTCTTTCAAGCGTCTTTTAAATACATCGATGTTGGGACTGTCGCAAATGGTGTGAGGAAGAGAGTTCCACAATCTAACTGCATGAACAGTGAATGAGTAGGAGTAGAAGTTGGAGCGATGGGAGGAGAGAGAAAGATTTGTTCTGACAGTGGACCTGCAAAGAATATCGAGGGGTCGAGAAAAATTGAATCGATCAAGAAGATAACGAGGCGAGCGAGGATTATGCAAAATGTTGTAGAGTAAACAGAGGATATGGGTATTGCGCCGAAGGCGGATAGGGAGCCACTTAAGTTTCGATCGAAAGGCTGAAATATGGTCGAACTTTCTTAGACCAAACACAAAACGAATACAGATATTCTGTAAACGTTCCAGTTTAGTTACCAGCTCCTGGGTAGCGTCTAAGTAGCAGGAATCGGCATAGTCAAGGATAGGGAAGATGAGTGTCTGGACAAGGAAAATTTTGGTGTTTATAGGCAAAAAGTTTTGGAGGCACTTCAACGTGTACAGCGAGTAGTGAACCTTTCTGCTCACTTCACTCACCTGACGTACCCAGGAGAAATTACTGTCTAGAATTATACCTAAGTTTTTCTATGTAATTATAATCTATGTAATTAATAATGGTACCATCATATATAACTCTAGGCACATTATCTAAGCGTTGAGTCATGTATCTGCTACCTATGATCATAGCTTGCGATTTGCTAGGATTGACCAACAGACCGAAAGATTTTGCCCAGTTCGCTATTCGCTGTAGATCAGAGTTGATATCGGTAACTGCAGAGTTTAATTCATGAATATATGAATGGCAATAGATCTGCAGGTCGTCTGCGTAAAGATGAATGTTAGATTTTATTATTAAGGTGATAGTGTTTATGAAAATTGAGAAGAGAAGTGGAGAAAGAACACCACCCTGGGGTACTCCCGCATCAAGATCACGCCAGTCTGAGGTAGCCTCATCAGAGCGAAATCGCTGGGAACGTCCCCGAAGATATGAATCGAACCAGTTTATGGCCGAGGAGGATATGTTAAGGGAGCGAAGGACAGAAAGGAAGATGTCAAAGTCTACAGAATTGAAAGCACTGCTAAAGTCGAGTAACACTAGGATGGAGACACACTTATTGTCCAAGGCTAGGCGTATATCATCTGTGACTTTTAGCAGCGCTGTAACAATACTGTGACCAGAACGGAAACCGGATTGAAAAGGTGAAAACAAATTATTAGAGGTTAAAAAGTGAGAAAGCTGCATGTGGACAATGTGTTCAAGTACTTTGGAAAGATATGATAATATGGAGATTGGTCTGTAGTGGAATAAAGAAGAGGGATTAGAGGTTTTGGGTAGTGGAATAACATCAGCACGTTTCCATGCTGAAGGGAAGCAACTCGTTGCCAAAGAATAATTGAAGACATCTGTGAGAACTGGCAAGAGTTCAGGAAGGGCGAGGGATATCATACGGGGACTAAGGCTATCATTACCCACAGCAGTAGATGTTATAGCCTTAATATGCTTGCTAACATCGTCCTCAGTAACAGGATCGAATGAAAACGAGGTACAAGATGGGAGGGAAGAGGAAGAGAGATGGGAAATGGTGCGCGCTTTTGTTACCTGGCCAACGATTACAGGTGGACAAGAGAAGTGAGCGTTAAGAGCATTTAGGTCCACAGTGCTGTCAGAACTGACTGAAGATTTTCCAATGCCAAGTGTCGAAAGAAATTTCCAGATCTGGGAGGGGTTAGATTGGTCTATAGAATAGTGTATGTGGTGTCTTTTAGCATCTCTACACAGACGACTGCAGCGATTCCGGAGATACTTATACTTCGCTAAATTTTCATCCGTTGGTCGTTTCCTATATCGACCCATGGCTCGGTTGCGCTTGGCCATCATAGTTATAATATCTTCCGAGAGCCAGGGTGGCCGGTACGTGCTTGACTTTGATTTTTCGAAGAGGGGCATGTCTATCAAAAATGTTGGTTAGTACATTAGTTAGCAACGTCACCTTAAGGTCAATATCCATGACTGAGTAGACAAGATACCAGTTAGTATTAGACAGATCACGTTTAAGAGCCTCCAAATCTATGTTCTTAAAACTACGCAGGAATTGATACTTGGGTTTTCGACGGGGAGGCTTAATTTTAAATGAAAGGAAAACTAAATCGTGATATGAAAGGTTAGAGGGGAATTGGCCATGAGAAGCTATGAGATCGGGAGACGAGGTGATGTGAAGATCTAAGAGAGAACGAGTGCAATTAGGAGCGTGATGGGTTGCTGAAAGCGGAAGGATGCTGAGGTTGAGGGACGAAAGTAAAGAGCGGAGCTTAAAGGCATGGGAATCTGATTTTATGAGACAAGTATTAAAATCACCCGCAAGCAAAGTATAGTCGTAGTTCGCGCTGTGTGTGGCTAGCAGAGATTCCAAGGTGTTAAAATAATCTATACGCATAGACGGGCTATAGACCACACAGAGCAAGACTCTTTTGTGATGTAGGGTGACCTCAACACACAAGTATTCGACTGAGCCAGAGTATCGATTTGTGAGGCTGTAATAATTTTACACACGATGTCACCGCGCAGATAAATGGCAACTCCACCACCACTTTTACCCAAGCGATCATTTCGAATCAACTTATACCCCGGTAAAGCATAAGCAGCAGACGAAAGTGAGGGCTTAAACCAGGATTCGGACATTAAAATAGCATCTACAGGAGAATCGCTAAACATTTTCAAAATATCAGGATAATGGCGCGGACATATGGACAATATTGAAGTTATTAGGATAACAGGAAAAGGAACTTACTAACTGTTCATGAGCAAAAAAAGTACCCAATGTCCCATCACCACTATCCAGGCTGAGAAAACTTTCAGACGAAGAAGAGCATAAAAAAAATCCTCATTATTAACATTGTGATCGATTGAATCCATAAAACTACCAATATAACATAAAATATAATAATAGGTATCTAATAATATAAAAATAATAAATCCTAATATAAATAAATATTATTTCGTGTATACTATAATAAATACTATTTTAATTTACTGTATTAATTATTATAATAAAACCCATCTTACCCACCATAGCAATGAAAGAAGAAATTACACACTTATTTATATACATGACATGAGTTCAGACAATAATTAATAATTACAGTTAATTAGCCAGGCCAAGAACTTAGAAGGGAAACAATAAAAAAAAGAGAATCTATTTGAGCCCTGGCAACTCAGCATTACATCAATACCAATTAGTTTTGTGATAAAAAAAAAATATGCATGACATTGACAAATGACGTATGTCAAAGTCACGAAAAAGTCCTAAATGTAAAACATAAAAATTTCAAAACTATAGTTAAAACATAAAAAAACAGTACTACCTTAAAATAAACAACAACAGAGTAAATTGAGACATGCAGAAAAATGGGTAGAACTTGACACACTATGAATGGATATTAATTCATCGCCGAGCGCACTGTGGAATGTGGATGCATGCAAACCTAAGTCCTTGTACGGCGGGAAGATGCAGCGGTGCTAGAGGGCTTATTCTCAGAAGTACTGGGCTTTGATACCTCACCATGACCACTTTTGACAACCGGCAGGGGAGGAGTAGCTTTAGCATTAGCGGTTTGAGCTCCTGCATGCATTCGATCTTCCGCCGAGACTTATCTGGCAAAATGATTACAATCCTTCCCTCAGTGGACCAGCAGCTACGTACTCCAGTCGTAGTGCAGTCATAAAGACATGATGCCTAGACTTGGTCAAGAACTCAGAGATACAATGCCGCTACTTTTCAGTGTAGTCTTAGCATCGCAGACCAAGCGCCTCTGATCAATATCTCTAAATCGTACTAGGACTGCACGGGCTTTCCCTTTTGGGGAACCAAGGCGGTGGCATGACTGAATATAATTACTGGTAAACTCAGTTATTTTATTTTGTCATTGATAGTGTTATTAATGACATCAAATAACTTTTCATCATTGGTTTCAGAGATACCATGGAACAATAGTGTCTTCTTGCGGAGGTATGTCTCATGCCTATCGAGGCCTAGAGTTAGGACATCAAGCTGCGTCTTTAATTTAGAGAGCGTTTGCTAAACAAAGATCTTAAAATTTTGGAACTCACCGCTCAAACTGGAGAGATCTGGATTAGTAGGTGAAGATGCAGTGTCATGGAGTCGCTGCTCATAGGAGTCCATGCGTGATTGGTAGAGCTTAGCCAACTCTTCTATGTTAGCAGCAAGTTGCAATGACATATCCATTTTTCTTGGTGATGATTGTTGTTGAAAGTGATTAAAAGTGCTGAAGTTGTGTGATGTTTATAATGTGGCGAGAGAATTGTGGTTTCAACAATTAATTTAAGTAATACATAAGCTGTTCTGAAAGCTGTAAGTATTTTTAATTTAAATATTAAGATCCCGAGTCCACTTTAGATGTTGATGTGACCAACGCACGAAAAAAAAAAAAAAAAAAAGGTAGTGCTAAAACCGGCCCTGGGTGGGCCAAGATTAGCAGTGGTATTACCCTAAACCTCGATTTAGTATTTCACAGAACAACGATATCTTAAATTATTGTACCCAACTGTATGTAAATAATTGTATAATTATTAATTAATTTAATACTATAGTATATTATCAATCATAATATTATCGTCTTCGTGAAGGCGACATGGAATGTGCACTGAACTTAGAACAAATAAAGATTTTAAATTGATTTTTTTGTTTTACTTTGTATCCGTAAGCCCTCGTTCCCACGAGCGTTTGTTAGTGGTCGCAATATAAGGAATTGTACTGTAAATAGAACTGTGCCCTAATACAATATAGCTGAAAATCGTCATGAAAAGTCATTTCTGACACTTGACACTTCAATTTTCAGCTCTATTGTACTGTAGACTATATTGTAGTGTAGAGTTCCATTTACAATGCAATTTTTCCTGTCGCGACAATAAAAATCTCTAGTAGGGACGCAGCCTAAGCCATACTTATAATTTAGGGTACCTATGTCAAAGATTTCACAACTGAAGATAGGCTATGACGTAGGTACGACAGAACAAATCTTCATACAGTAAAAAGTTACGCAATCTTGGTTTTCACCATCAACTTCTTCAACAATTTCAAATGTCAGCCATCTTGTTTTCACCATATTTCAAATGTCAAAATGGCCCCAAAAGTCTGAAAATTTGGCCCAATTAACTGGAGATACTTTTTCCTCGACATGCCTCGTCTATAATATATACGTCTATGGGGTATGTACAGAGTAGGTAATTTTATTCCTACGTTACATAGAGGTGGGAGTTTTGCCGGGGAGTTCAATGGGTGACGTTTTGGAATTTACAATATTTCATAAATTTGTGTTATCTCAGTTCTTAATGTGTAATATTGGTAGATTATTAACCATTGAATATTCGTGAACGTGCACAAGCGTGGGCAAGTGGTACAACTTCTAAAACGTGCTATTTTGTGTTTCCCGCCAGAACTCCCTAGAAACTTTCAGTAAAGCTTCTACCACTTTACTGAATCGACTGACATGACTCATGGACTGTACTGACCTATATATTTGGACTTTGACTAGACTTTAGTCTTGAAGATATAGGAATACGGTGTTAAAAATTGAAACAAAAGTTCTATTTCCCGTCTTTTTAACTTGACACTGGCAAATAGTTTTAAGCCAACGCCATATATTTAAATAAAAATAAGATTGGTCAACTGGCACACGCATTTCTGTATTGACGAACCCACTGTGTGGCCGTCGAAATTATACGATATAACGTCACAGAGTAAAAAAAAGTGTGTGTCAGCTCCGACGCATGACTGGAGTTTACTCTAAAAAGTAAAATTTTGTGTGCAATGCAAAGCGACTAGCGATCGATTTGAGTTCAAAAATTCGCGCCATGTAAAAAAAAGTGAAAGTTGCGCAGAATAGGTTGCGCACGAAAACGTAACGAGGTCATTCGTTCAGTAGATTTTACTCCTCATATTTTTTTCATACCGGGGGCCTTATATGAAAATCGATTCTTAAGGAGTAAACTCCAAATATACCATCATGATAATTAAGTCACATAAATGCGCGAGTTTGTCGGCCGAATACTGAGACGCTAATCAAAATTAGGAGCCCTCCTGTTCACAGGCTGTCGCTCTGTTTCTGCTATCCGAAATGGCAAGGACGGTAGTGACTTAAGCGTCACTTAATTTAACTTTTTTCAATATTTGGCCATTTAATTTACTTCTAAGCTGGTTAAATTACGAGCTGAAATTCAAAGAAACTAAAAACATTTTTCTTTTGCTACGGTTGTGCGTTAAAATTACTTATCGCTTTTCCGTTAAACGTCTTGTTTGTAAAAGTCCTTGGAAGTTCTTTGTCGAACACGAAGTCTAAGGACGCTAACATCGTATAGAAGTCAATTTTACATACGATCACTGAAAAGGCTGGGGACGGCAAATATAGGAAAGGAACTCAAAGCAAATCCGTTTTGTCGTAATAAGCACACCGGATTATTGGTTTGGCACAAACAAATTTTGTCGAAAATCACGCGACGACATATTTCATTAGTAATTTTATAAACAAAAATTTAAATATATTTCCACTTTACGTTATTAATTTACGAGACGATATACAAAAGTTATATCAAAATAAAAAATAATTTTTGAATCCTATACCGAAGACACGCCGACAGCTCCCGAACAAATCAGATCGCGTGTGACGTCATGTTGGCACCTCGAACTTCAGTAGAATTGAACCGAACGTCATTTTTTTTTTAAATTGGTTATCATAAATATATCAACATCAGGAAAATCAACATCAGCAATATTATCAGACTTAACCTTTATAAATCCTTTATCACACACAGCTAATCGGAGTAAGCTAACAAATCGTTTTCAGCAGTACATTTTCAATATTATTGACAAGTCTCGTGTAATAGCCGTATGTAAACGCTGTACAGTTATAAGATAGCTATAACATTATGACGTCACAACTATGGTGACTAATCGTGGCGCGTTCATAGTCACGCGATTTAGTTTTTAATTTTATCAATTTTTAATTATTTATAATGAATTCAAAAAAAATCAAGTATTTCGCATTAAATATCAATATTATTAGTAATAAAGTTTTTAAATTCATTTAAAAAAATATTATTCTATATTCCCAATTATATGTGCAGGCTTGACAAAAAAGAGAATGATGAAAATGAAAAACAGGAACTAAAAACATTTTCGAATGTAACATATTTTATCCTCATTAGATTGGAATGACAAATTATTTAATTGAAATATAATATAATACAACAAATAAATATATTAATTTAATTCCAATCTAATAAAGATAGAAGATGATACAATCAAAAATGTTTCAGTTGCTGCTGTCACCTCCGCATAGGTAAGTACTCTTTTTTGCCAAGCTGTGCTTAGGTATTTTCTTACCAGCGTAGGAAATATGAGTTGCTACTCCTTACCAGCTACGTATTAGCAATAACACAATCACGTTTACTAAAATATATATTTTAATAAAATTAAAAAAAAAAATACGTGTGGCACTCGGGGACTGTCGCGGTAAAGCTATTGCATAGTAAGTCTACACGCATACGTCTAGTCGCACGCACACAAACACCGTGCCGAAGTTTGCCGAACTAAAACGACGTTAGACGATGCACGGCTTTCAACGCCGCACCGCTGTGCCGGTCGGAGTGGGGGGTGATAGGTTTATTTTCGTTACGGAATTTCTTGATTCGGTCGCCGCGCTCAAAGCCCGCGATAAAAGCTATGCAATAGCTTAAAAACAATATTAAATCTACCGTTCACCGTCGTCCGTTTCGTCGTTCCTGCACGCAGCTCTGCGGGTAGCCCAATGTCCGGTGCCTGATGACGCAGGCGTAGTGGTGCGCCGACAGCCGCGGCTGGCGACGGCGGGCTGGGTCGTCGAAATCTACCTCGTAGAGACCGAATTTGGTGCTGTAAATTCATCATCATCATATCGACCATTCATGTCTCCACTGCTAGGGCTCGTCACTTGGGTCTCTACTCTCTACTCAACATATTAAGAAGAAGTAGTCCACTACGCTGGGTTGGCAAATTAATGATAAATAAATTTTATTAAATATTTATTGTTTCATGTACATACTCGCTTATATTAAATATAATAGCATATAGCCTGAGATCCGAGGCCCGCCTAACTACACTTTTCATATACAAGTAATTTTTTTCATACTTTTGGCTCCCACCGCAGAAAATAGCAGGTATGAACTATGCATGCAAATTAAATTTATCAGTAAGAGTGTAAGTGACAAGTGTAGTCAGACTGGCGTCGGATCTCAGTCTATAAATTATCGTAACAACCAAAGCGTGTTGTAAACAATTAACCTTTACGAATTAATTTCCAATTTGATCGTAACAATCGATTGCCTGTGAGTGGGGCGCATTATTTTTATTTTGTTTTGACACGTCATATAATTGTCATTTCTTGAAAAATAAATAATAATTTCGAAATTTAAATTTTATATTATTATTATTTATTATTGATTATTTGATGAAGAACTCACCTTATACCTTGTTTTTCCTTGGAAAAACCTACTAATATTATAAATGTGAATGTAAGTTTGTTTGTTACGCTTTCACACAAACAGCTAGTATGTCAATATTTTAAGGATACCCATTCTAAGTTTTAAAAAAATATCAAAAATAAAAAGTACGTGTGAAAATTTATTATTAAGCATATTGTTTTACTCTGTGCTATTACTTTATTGCAGGTATATTTGCTATAGAAGTTTTTTTCCACGAACACTCCCACGCGGGCGAAGCTGCGGGCAAAAGCTAGTCGTAAATATAAAAATGGATTGCAATTCCAATGTGTCGCTAAAACTCGAGAACGGCTGGACCGATTTGGCTAACTCTGGCCTTGAAATAATTGTGGAAGTTTAGTGAAGGTTTGAACGGTGAGAAATGTTGGAAAAATTGCTGGGAAACTACTAAACACGACGATTGAACTTTCCCATACTAACTGTTCGCTGTGTTCAAGTTGTCACTTGACTTTCAAATATTTTAAATAGGTGTGTTCAGTTAATCTATTATTTTTCATTTAGGTTCATTAAAAAAAATCGGCCGGCACCAGTAGTTTGATAGACGTAGGTGTGTAATATGTAGATGTAGTTATAGTTGTAGTTATAGTTGTAGTTGTAGTTGTAGTTATAGTTGTAGTTATAGTTGTAGTTATAGTTGTAGTTGTAGTTATAGTTGTAGTTATAGTTGTAGTTATAGTTGAGGTTATAGTTGTAGTTGTAGTTATAGTTGTAGTTGTAGGTGTAGTTGTAGGTGTAGTTGTAGGTGTAGTTGTAGGTGTAGTTTTTCATTTATAGGTCATAGTTAAGACAGAACAACCATGTCGGGACAGCTAGTTAGCGATTATGACGAATCTATTGACACCTCATTCATTAAAATCGGATCAGTAGTTTAGACGCTACGGTAGAACAAACATACATACATACATAGACTGCCAAGATCCCTTCCTTTTGCGTATTCCGTAGTCGGGTAAAAAGGTAAGCAAACGAGAGGATCAAATTGTGTGTAAAAACAATTTTTCAGTTTTAACATACCGGCCATCGGGACTGGATCGGAACTGTATTATTGCGGAATTCGAATAACAGAATCGACCTTCTGTTTTAAAGTTAAATTAAATCTTTCAACTCACTTGTATCCGTCGAACCACTCAAAGTTATCGATGAGAGACCAGACGGTGTAGCCGGTGACGCGGACCCCGTCCTCCACAGCGAGGAGGACCTAGCATATCAAGTCAAGTATGATTAGCGAAAATCCTACATAGTATCAGCTGTTTAATACCTACACCTACCTATATTTGGAGGTGAAACTCTTTTTACTATGTAGGTAGATAAAACACTTTCTTTGATTTCCAGACAAGAATGTATTATATTTAGAAATTATAAAAATATAATAATAATTAGTAAATTATTTTATTATTATTATTATTAGTATTATTGTTATTATTACTTGCTGAAAGTTGGCTAAGGGTTCCTAAACAGAATTTCAATTTTAAAACAGTACAACTGACCAACCTGTTCCATATATTTGTTCAAATAGTCGACCCTCTTATGATCTTCCAGGCAGGTCCCGCTGGTGGCCAGGCCGTTCTCAGACACGAACACCTCTATGTCCCCGTACTGCTGTCTTACCCAGCTTAGAAGGCGACGAATACCGACAGGATAAATCTGGAAAGTTTGGTTCGAAGATGTTAGGGAAGACAAATGAAGGTTTTAATATAACATTAGGTAGGTGTGTGAGTATCGCGCTGAAACTTATAATAATATTATTATTTTATACTACAACTATTTATATAATATACTGGGTGATTTTTCGGCCCGTTTCGGGAGAGTTTTGTATCAATTATAGAGTATATACTAATTATAGAGTATATAGTACTATATGTTATAGGCAAACTCCGAAGCTCCGGCGCTCCTAGGTTGGACTGGTCAATCCTCAGGTCAGACTGAATGACTTAGTCAAAGCCCAAACAAATGTAAATTTTCGGCCTTTGACTAAACAATTTTCGTCAAACCTGGGAGGGACTAATTTGGTCAGGCAAACGTCAAAACACAATTTTATTAAATCGGGGTTTGACGAGTCAAACTCCGATATAGGTATGAAGTGTCTTATCTTCGTATATTTGGAAGCATTTTATCATTTAAGCAGCTTTCAAGTCTTAACCGCTTAACTCTGCCAGTTCTGACACCTGATTGGTCAGCTTACGTGATTTTCACTTTTATATTTGAGATGCTTTGAGAGAATGCCGTGTGGCATTAGGCCCGCCTTTTGTACGATGTGCAATAAAGTATAAAATAAATAAATAAATGCTTTGGAATATACGGAGGTTAGTTTGTAAGATTAGGTATAAAAAAATAACATTTTTAAAATTTTGATGTTTATTATTTTAATAATTTCTTAAGTAATTAAAATGGAAAATTAATCATTTTTCTGACATGGTGAGGCATTAATGTTAATGTTAATTGTTTTAATAATTTCTTAGGTAATTAAAATGAAAAATATATTTTTATTCTGGCATGGTGAGGCATTATGGCATTTAGAATTGCACAATACATTAGATCTTTTACATGTGCATAATTTTGAAGAGCATTTTTTATTGCAGTGGCATTTTATAAAGCCTTGGCCACCAAATTTTGAATCCTTTGCACTGATTTCTCTAAGAGACAGCCGAACGTCAGGCACATCTTCGATCTTAAGAAATTTTTCTTTGCATTCTTTTATTTGATTCCTTGAAAAAAGTGTGTTTATTGTCCCGTGTTTCGTGCCTACTCTGTATAAACCATCATCTGTTTTATCTTGTATGATACCCAAAACATTTCGAGCATCTCCTTTGGCTCTGTCAAAGCTGGGAATAGGTAAGGTTACAGTTTTTCCAATCGCGATTGGCGGAAATTTTTGATCAGATAATTGTTTCATAATATCAGCCTGAGCTTCAAGACCTTCTATCGCCTTTTCTTTATTTTTTTTATATTTTCTGTCTGCGCACAACGTATGCATGTAACTTTACTTCCGAAGCCTTCATAGTCTGCGCCAAGTGTGCTGTCAGTGCAAATAACATGCACGACCTGATTACAAATAATGCACGTATGTGCGCCGGAGCTCTCTTTTTGGCAAATACAACAAACGATGTCTGAAGAAGTTATCTCAACTGTTGGAGAGTTTATTTCCTTTCTTAGTGGCAACAATCCAGGAACTTTGTCAATATGGTGATCCTTATTTTTTTCTGTGACAGAAGTATCTTCTTTCACAGTTGACGACGACGGTCCAGGTATTTCCATCTCATTTCTTTGTACTAAAATAAAATTTATATAAGTAATTAATGTAATCAGGCGTTATTTTGCAGAAGTCCATCATAATATAAAATAGAAAAATATTTAGCTACTTCCACACGAAAAATGACAAGTTAGTTATGCTTTTCTTAAGTGCACCGCCCGCCCGCCCGCAATTTAATACAATACAAAGCGATACAATGCACCTGCACCACCACCACCGTTAACTTCTCTACACGTGTTTCGCCCCTACACGGGGCATCCTCAGCAGCAGTTAGACCGTTATTAGGGGCGAAACACGTGTAGAGAAGTTAACGGTGGTGGTGGTGCAGGTGCATTGTATCGCTTTGTATTGTATTAAATTGCGGGCGGGACGCCTACTCTCAGCTTACATTTAAAAATATAGTAATTTGAAACGGTTTTTGTTGCTACTTACTAGTGTCATCAGTATTATTCTGCTTCTCACCAGACGAGTTAATAGCGTTTTCTAACTCTTCCTCGGTCTGAAGAACCTTTTTTATTGAATCTGGTAGTGTTTCAATTCCAACATGAGCTTTTCGTCCTAAAAAAAAGAATTCATAAAATGTTAAGTTTTTTCTATTTTCGGAGTTAAACTATTAGATGGTTTGGTCATGTTGAAAGGATGAATGAAAGGACTTTCTCATAGTAAGTTTCGGCTAGCTACCCGTTACACCCTGTAAGGGCATGTTCAGATTCTTGACCCGCGTCGTATCGTACCCGCGCACAGCCCGCGCACAACCCGCGCACGGGTGGACTTCGATAAATTCAATTTGAGATCTAATTGAAGTGTCATAAGACTCAAATTACATACAACACAAAGGGGCTTAGACGCGGCTTAAACGCGGGTGCTGATACGCTGGGCGAGCGCGAAGCGGGCGCGGGTCATCAGAACGCGCCCTAATATACTCACCAAACATCACTTCAAATGGCGATTGTTTTATGCCATGATGGTATGCGCAATTTTTCTTCAGTTGACAGAATCGGAGGCCCTCACTCCAACGATTAGTTTTATTATCTTCCATCCATGCGAACAATATTTGCTGTACATGCTGATTTGCACGCTCCACGCTTCCCTGACTTTGAGAATGACGTGGTTTGCCATGCACTATGGACAATTCGGGCCACATTACTTTTAACTCTTCTACGACACGGTTGGCGAATTCTCGTCCGTTGTCTGATTGAAGCACAGAAGGCGCACCTATAGTACAAAATATATCAAGGAGAGTGTGCGCTACTTCCTGTGCTGTTTTTGTGTGTAGGGGACGAAGAATCACAAATTTTGTCAAATGATCTTGGTAGTTTAAAATATACTTGTAATCACGGTCAGGACACGTCTGCATGTCTACAAGATCCACTTGTCCCCGTGCGTGAGTCTCTTTAAATAATAACGGTTTAACGACGAGTCCCTTTTTAGGCTGACTCTTTTTCTTGTGACACGTTTCACATAAATCCAAGTAATAGTTTACGCACTCTTTTGTGACATTTGCATACTTTTTATTTAAAGCTTTCAATGTGAGATCTCTACCACCATGACCACATTCCTGATGAGCACATTCAATCACATCGAATAACTCGTCATCCGTAACGTAGTATTGTATATTTTTTGTATCTGACAATGGCTTAATCAATTTTTTTTCGTCCCCAAAACAAACAACGTCGTAGCGTTTGAGACGGCGATACTGCAAAGACGTTTTCTTTTTAGCTACTTTAGCGGATTCTACCTCACTGATAATCTGCTCATACAACTGTTTGTTTTTTATGTGAAATGAACACTTATTTTTATTCAAATTAGAAATTTTCTCTTTAAACTTTACTTTTAAAGCTTCTTTATCCACGTTTTTAGTAACAACAACACCGTTTGATTCACTCATCTTCAATTTTACACAATTACACGCCCGCACGCTCAATGAACGAACATAAAATGACAAAACAATCGGTCGGAACACCGCGAGAGACATTATGAACCTGTTTAAACATGTTCAGATCAACGTTTGACCGAGTTTTGCAGTCGCTTCTAGGATTGACTAGGCCAAAACCGAAACAGAATAATTTACTTTCGACGTTTGACTGAAAAGTTAGGAGCTCCTGGGTTTGACTAAAAATACTTCAGGCAAAGGGCGAAATTGAAATGTATTTCGGGGATCGCCTGACGGCTTTGGCCAAACCTAGGATAAACCAGTCCTTTCGCGAAGAGACTGTGTATCGGACTTTGACTACAACATATATACAAAAACATTTGTGTCAAAGCTCAAGTATGTATTTGAAAGTTGGTAAATCTTTAAAAATCATAAATTTAGTCACCCCACGCAGGTGGGTGGGGGACAGGGCTTGAGGTCGTGCCAATCACGCACTACGTCACAGGGGTCTACATGGTGCCAATTGTTTGTAATTTCAATATTTTTACTATTTACACGGAAATATTTTTTTTATAATATATAAATCAGTAAATTATGATTTAAAATTAGTAGTGCTATGTTGTAAAACAAATTTTTAGCGAGTTGGAAATAAGAAAAGTAAACTAAGTATGCCCTAGTACTCTATATCATGTACCTATTATACCCTGTTTTTAATGTAACGGAATAAAAGTTATCCAGTACTAATAGTAGGAAAATAATCCGATGAAAATTGAAAATAATGTATAGTTGCAAAAGCAATTAATCTACCCAAATGACGGCGGTAGTGATCAGTGATGGACAGACGCAAAGACCACGAAACTTACCGGCATAATATCCAGTGCACCATACGTGGAGCCAGGCGGGTGCTCCAGCACCGCGTCCAGCTCCGCCGAGCCGTTGATGAACCATGCGCCTGGACGCTCTCCAGGCCTGACTGGTCTGATCATACTCGTGGTGTAGTGGTTGAGGGAGAAGAAGTCCGCAGTGCCTGAACATGAAAAAAAAAGATTTAAGGATTAGTGATTTTTTAAGTTTGTTGACATGTGCAGCAGTGGCGTGGGATTCCTATAACTCTATTCCTGCTTCACATGCCACCTACATTTTCAAGACCCTCATCCAAATCCTATTCTAATAAACAGGCTAGGGCTACCCTATGAATTAGAAGCAGCCTTTGCCACTGATGTGCAGCAAAGTTAAAATTCTCCAACCGCAACGACGGCATGGCCTGGCTAGGTCGAAGTTCAAGTAATCATGTAAAGTGCCATGTTTGCAAATATTCGATTGAATCACATGCAACACAGTTTGTAGGATATCGTGGGAATGAAAGAGACGATGCTGAGACCCATTGTGACGGCACGACATTCGTCTAACATTCACCTCAACCTAGAAACTAGATGTTATAATCAGTGACACAATATTCATAATTATACCTCCGTTATTGTTATATTGAAAAGTATTCTATATATAAATAAGGAAGTATTATCCTTTATTATGATTAAATTAATTCAGATAGTATTTCAAAGAAAGCTATTAGTGGTTTTTTTTTTAAGTAAGAGTCAATTCACACCGCAACGAAACGATACGCAACATAGCGCTGCATTTTTAAGATAGCTATTCGAAATTGAACTCTATTCGTTACACAAGAATATACATGTTTCATTGTAAGAGTTCGAATGCCAAGTTGCACCAGGTTGTTGCCAGTGCAGTTTAGGACTTACGAGTATGTCGTATGAAACGTGTATTTTTTGTGTAGTGAATAAGTTCGATTTTGAATAGCTATCTTTAAAATGCAACGCTGCGTATCGTCGCGGTGTGAACTGACCATAAAACTGTATCTTAAGACTTAAATCTTGTCTGCAAATAAAGTGTTCGTAAAATTGAAATGAAGAGATTTATCACTGCCATTACACTGCTGATTGAAAGCTTCTGCTTAGTATAAGCGGTATGTTTTGGATATTGATTTCGAACTCCATCCCTCCAACTTTGTTCGTAAACGTTTCTGTCTTGAGCACTATCTGGGGGCATGGTAGTGCCCCCGCCAAGACAAGCTAAGCGAAGCGAAAGGGTACTACCAGATTACAATTTCTCGAAGCATTTCATAGATTTTTGAACCCTCACAGCTTGGGTTTGGATTATACCAGAGAAACGACTTTTCAGGCTATTCCCAGTAACAAACTAATTAAACACGTAAAGTTTTGATTGCATAGGTCTTATACTCATAGCTGAGCATTAACTCGTTAATTCGTTAATCGTTAATTAACGAAGTTAACATTTTGATTAACGGATTAACTTTTAAGTTAACTTTTAAAAATGTTAACGGACACGTTAACTTTCGTTAATATGCAGAAGTCCGTTAATCGTTAATCTAATGCCTAATAGTTACCGCACGGCACCGACAAGTGCCGGGCGGCGCGTGGCAGCGAGTGAAACAAAAACAAAACTAGATATATTTTGCCGGCGCGTGCGAGTGAGAAAGACAACTGCGAAGAGATTTGTTTCGTTTGATCATTTCATTACTTAGCGCCGGTGCTTAGAGTGACGAGTATTTTGTTTGTTTGTTTGTTGTTGTTATAAATTACTGTCAGTGATAATTTACGTGTTGATAATTGATGAATGAATTAGAACCTAAACCAACAGGTTTTATAAGTTCACTAACGCAACGATATAAAGATACAATTTTACACATATTAACGGAGTAACGCTTTAACGCTTAACGAAGCCAGCTTTTTTTGTAGCGGATTAACGATTAACGAAGTTAACTATTTGATTAACGGTGCTCGGCTATGCTTATACTTCAGATTTTATTGATATCTAAAAGCCACTGATTTCGTCACTGACACACTGATGATCAACAAAATTATAGGGTACTTCCGGATATCCTATAAAGCTAAAATTTGGTATGTAAGCTAGTATTAGCACATAAACAACATAAAAATTAACAAACTTGGAACTTTTGTCCTCCAACCCCTTAAACTAGGGAATGTAAATTTGTAAGAAACTTACCTACGCAAATTTTTGCCCTAGAGGTCTGAAAACTGTTGTAGGGATCCGTGTTAATAATAGAAACCAGGGATGTAACGAAAGTGACGATATCGGAACCGGAGTCGGATTCGGAGTCTGTAAATTTGTTTTATCGGAACCGGAACCGAAATCGGAACCGGAGGTTTATCTAAATTATCAGAAATCTCTGAATGAAAGATCTGAATCTGAAAAATTGAAAAAGAAGGATGTTGTGATTGTAACCTCCATTCCGTGAATATAATATCTTTTCACAAAGTCACACAAGTTTTCACAAAGTTTAATTAAAGTGTAAGCATCGTAAAAATAATTCCAAATGAAACTCGTTATTGGTGTCATTGTCCAAATCAAATAAATAGGTATGTCACATTCCAATAGTTAGCCAAACACACCAACACTTATTAATAACTTTAAGTTTACTTAAAACGATGTGCGAATAAACAAAACGAATGACCCGATCACGAATCCAAAACAATAATAAATGAAAGAGTAATCGCTCTGCTGACCTCCGATATACCTCCGATTTAAAAGTTTCGGAACCGGAACAGGAATCTGAAGTGCAAAACCAAGCGGAGGTTCCGACCTTTCGGAACCGGAATCGGACCTCCGTAACATTCCTAATAGAAACAATAAAATAAAAAAGAAAATAATAATATTGTCATAACAACTTTAAAAATGAAGTGAAATCCGATCACGTGATCCGAATCACACATGAGAGAGTGAGAGCCTACGGTGAGTTTATGAAGTTAGGCTTGTAGAGTTATGCCATGTATAGTCAGAAGCTTGGTTTTACATGAGATCTGATAGCTTTTTGACAGTGTGAGTCATATTGTATTGTCTTGGCATCACTTTACATGAAAATATTATTTGTGGGATGTAGTTTTCACCAAGCCCCTTTGGTGAAGTTTTGTTGAAGTTTTACATACATATGGTTTTGGTTCGAAAAAAATATTCAAGTTATTATGAAGCAGCAAATATTTCCCATCCAATTCCACAGATCACATACAGTTGAATTGTACATTTCAGTTAACGAGCTAGGTGTGACAGTAAACCTTAATACATACAGGGCCTGTTTCACAATCTATAGTTAAGTGTCAGATAGGTTATTTGCATGTTTTGTCCCTGTCGTTCGATATAAAGTGAGCGACAAAACTTTCAAATAAGCTATCCTACACTTATTAGAAGATTGTGAAACAAGTAATTACTGTGCTATGTGGCCGCAAAAAGAGACCGGGGACATAACTATTTGTAATATCAATTACAGAAACTTTGGGAAAGTGATTTACTCCCCTATGTTAAGAAGTTTCTGCCTAAGCGTTTTTACATAGGCAGAAAATCAAGTGCCCGAAGCTTCTGTAATTGATATTACAAACCGTTATACCTTCAATCTACTGTATTAGCAAACTCTAAAAATTATAAAAAAAAAGAATCACAAAATTTTTTGACCGGGATTCGAACCCACCAACCACATTCAGAATTTTCGAACAAAGCATATAATGTAAAAACGCGCAGTTTCGCAGGGATAAGACCTAGCTAAATCGATTTTTCGCTCCCCCAAAACCTCCCTGTTCAGTCTTTACTTAATTTCATGGTAGTACCAGTAAACTATTTAGTAATCTGTGGTAATTCAGCCACCGTTTTCGAGAAACCGATTTTTTTAAACTTTAAGAGAGCATATGCAGTGCGTAGCACAACCCGCACGTGACTAAGGTGACAAAGTGGTTCTAATGCAAATTAGGCACGCAGTATTGTAGCCGCATTCGCCACAGGCCACAGCGGGTAGGTACTGCCAGCACTGCGGGCGACCGCAGCCACACGACACATGTAAATTTACATAATATAAGATACCTTGGGTTCCTTAAGCGTACACCTACATGCAAACACTAAAAACAGTAAGCTGTAAGACACGCAAACAAATTCTATAACTAATGTATGCAACCTGTAAGTCTGTCTCGTATGAACTGGACAAAATCATCTTACAGCGATTACGGCAGGTATACCTACTATTTACTTAAACTATATGCTAAGATTATCTCAGCAGCAAATAGTTCCGCTCCAAGTTTTACCTTTGTAATATGAAGATAGACTAATGTAGTAAGGTTACTTACTACATAGTACTGTATACCCTACTGTGGCGCGGTTCCTATAACTCCATTCCTACCGGCTTCACTTACCACTTACCTTTTGAAGACCCTCATCCAAATACCTGCCTATTATACAGGCTAGGGCTTCCCTATGAAGGAGAACCAGCCTACGCCACTAATACCTTGCACAAACTTTTTCTCTAGCTCAGTGAAGGCTGGCAGCCGGGACTCTGAGTAGCCTTCTCGTCTGCTCACTGTTCCCATCAGTTTCTCCGTGGACGGTGGCCAGCCACCTTCCTTGGAGAATATCGGATGCGAAAATCTTCCTATCTACAATAGAAGAAATAGAAGTTTGAAAGCTGCGGCATGTAATAAACATATTAATATATTAGGTATATATGCGACGTCAGAACCCCAATAAAATTAACTCTTAACTATTACTCTATTTAAATCAAACTTTCAAATTACTTTCAAGAAATTATATTATATTAATCGTCTTGACATTAAATAAATAAAACATTAATAATAACAAACATTATATTAACATATCATAAACTGATTTTTGGAGTCCAAACTCCACTTTCAAAACGCGTTAACGTTGGTTTGACGTTCGTGAGAATACAGTTTATCCGTTTTCATATATCCAGACTGCATCGAAACTGTATTGTTGACATTTAATTAGCAGAAACGATAGGTCCTTTCTGCTATTTAAATCTGAAAAAAAGAATGATATGCTGCTGAAAAAATGGAATGATACCCACCATATGCTGTCTTGCAAGTTCTGCTAACTCCATATCGTCGGGGGTTACTGGCTCTATCCATAGTAGATTGTTTGCTATTGACACCTTACCTGTAAAAAAATTAACTTGATATTTTGCCTTATTGCATAATTTCACATTTGGTGATTGCAGTGACGTCAGTAGTTTTCTATCGTACTAAAGCATCACAAAAATGAATTTCAAAAGAAAAAGCTACAACCAGCTTAACCCTAAAAGGGTAAAATAAATGAATTGCTTAGATTAATTATAATTTTCTGAACATCATTGAAACATCTTAATTAATTATGTTGACAGCGTCAGTGCTCAAGCCGGAGGTAGCGGGTTCGAATCCCGCTAAATGGCCCAAAAATCTTTTCTATGTTCCTGGGTAATGAATGTGTATTTAATATATACGTGTAATATAAATTTTATTTAAAATCTTAAATATGATATGTATAGTATAAAAGTATTAATTATATTTCCGTTACGTTCTGCTTTCGAGAACTTGGCACGGTACCAGATTGACGTGGTGTGGTATCCATAGTTATTATTATATTATAAAATATTATACTAAATCAATTGATATCTACTGTTCAGTTTATAGCCAACATCTGTGTCATTGATTAGGACGCGGTCTATCGTGCTCCCGCTGTGGACGAGAAGATGGAAGTCTTTGACGCACTCTTAGGCCTCTGCCTCGAATTTTGCGGGCAGCGGGGCGGCGGCGGCGGCGGCGCGGGAGCGGCAGCATCTTATGCGTAAAATCAAACGGACCGGTTCTCGAAAACAGCGGCGTGGCAGCGGAGCGGGGGCGGGCAACGAGCGGTGCACTCCAGTCAAGCGGTGACCGCCCGCGTTGCGCGTCTGCATTGTAGTATAGTGTTGTATTATTTTGTAACGTATCAAAATGTCGTCGTGTCTACGTAAAACGTATTTTCAGACATTTCGTTCGCGAATAAAAACAAATATCTCGACAACACAACCACGAACACAACACTACACCGCTATAGTGCCTCGCGATCTGCCCGCTGGTTTGGAGAACAGGTATGCGTTGCCCGCCCCGCTGCCGCGCCGCCGCCGGGGGGGGGAACGCCGCCCCGCTGCCCGCTAAATTCGAGGCAGAGGCCTTAGGCTGGGACTATATGATCCGGAATCCGGCAGTCTCGGGGAAATTCAGAGCACTAAAAATAGAACTCTGCGGTAGTACAATAGAGTTGAAAATGGTAGTGTCGAGATGTCATAATACATAACACATTGACATTTGACTCGACGCTTGTGTGTTCGATTTTCAGCTCTACTGTATCACTGCAGAGTTCTATTTTCAATGTTTTCAATTTTGAATTTATGATGCCTTCCGGTTTCCGGATCATATAGTCTCCCAGCCTTAATGCAAGCCTTTGACTTACATCGTGGCTCACTGAGGATATAAACGTGTTAAGGCCGAAACAAATGCAGAAAATATTAGATTTAGGTAGAACCTGGAACTCACCCCCATATTTGTGTCTAAACTCTTCATCATATATCCTGTAGGCCTTAGAATGCGCAAGAAGCACATGCTTATTGCAGAGGAATGGCGCGAACGCCGGTTCCCTGATCTGCGGCGCGAGCTGACCCAAGTTATAGGTCAGGTCACAGATGACTATACCCTCGTTGATGGTGATCCAGGTCTTCACCCGGTCTGCGTAGAGGGAGTACACAAGCCTCGCGTACTCCCCGAACAAGTCCACTATAAACGGGTTGGTCCACCCACCTGAAATGAAAAATGACTGTCAGATATCACTTTACAATTTTCTTATGAAAAATTAAATTTTACCTGGTTTATTGCAATATTAAAGTAATTTAACGAAAACATGCACAACAACAATACACAAACTATACAAAATATTTTCGCGAGGGGCCGCAAACTCGATTTTCGAGCACGTTACAAACGGTCCACTTTGTTTTTTCATTTATTTTTATTGCACACTTTATTTTGTCTGCGGCTTCACTTGAGTGAAAAATATCTTCTGTCCCTACTTGTGGATCTCCGTATTTCCATATCCATTTGAGGATGTTGGAAAATACATTCGTTGTTGTCTTTTAGGTAAGCTTAGTATTTCCTATCCCTTGTCTAAGACTTGAAGAATATCGAGTATACGGAACTCACCAAGATCCTGCATAGCTGTGGGCAGCTCGAAGTGGTATAATGTCACCACGGGTCTAACTCCGGCCGCCAGCAGCGCGTCTATCAGCTCGCTATAGTACCGCACGCCTGCGGGGTTCACCTTGTTCGTACGCCCTGTTGGCAGGATACGAGGCCAGGATATCGAGAACCTAGAAATACTTAGCTGTTTCATAATAATTTCGTATGTATGGGATTGTGATTGTGGAATATTGCGAAAGAAGTACGATCTTGCTAGATGAAAGTGTTTTATTTTGACTAGCGTATTATTTTTATAGTTTAGTTAATGCCGAAATATAACTTTTCACCTTTATAGGCAGATATCAATAGATTGGATTGTAAATTTTAATCCACCATAGCTGTCGCGATAGTCACTGATGCATGATCACCAAAATTCGGTAACTAGACGGTGACTACACCGATTTAGTGATTTCTAAATATCCATCAAATAACAATTCTGCTGCTTAGCCTCCTGTACTAAAGAGTACTAATATACCTGTAGAAGTGAAGGCTCATGTCAGCAGCCGCCTCTACGTCCTGTCGCCATTGATGGTAGGAGTCGGCAGCCACGTCGCCCGTCTGGTTGAAGTACCCGCTGTTGGCGGCTGAGTGGAACAGCCGGTCCCAGATGCTCGGGCCCTTTCCTGGAGAGAGAGAGGGAGTTAGAGACAAAATATACCGAGTGTGATAATATACCGAGGAGATGATTTTTAAAGACGACGATAATCAATTTATAAAATGTAATACAAAATATGATACTTTATAGGTAGTAACAATATATTATATTACTGTACAATATACATTTTTAAATTATATACTTTGTTACAGTTTGAAATAAGGTACAAGTGTTTCATTATTCAAAAATACTTGGTAGATAAATAATAATAAGTGCATAATATTTTTTGTTGAAATAAGCATAAAAAATGCCATGTAACCTGTAGGGCAAAATATCGAAGAAGTGTAAAAGAAATCAATTGCTGAGATTAATTATTATTATTATTTACAGTTAATAGTTTTGAGCATCATTGGAACAACTAAATTAATTAAGCAATTTAATAACGAAGCCTTCTCCTCCCTCCCCTCTCTTACTCTCCTACAAAATTCGTTGTCTTAGGACAATTTTAGCTTAGGCTCAAACCCCGTGTTGTGATGCAACGTAAATTTAACTCTAGTTTATAGCCGATATATGTGTGATTGATTGGATGCGGTCTATTGTGCTCCCACAGAGGACGAGAAGATAGTAGTTTTTAAAGCACCCTCAAAACTTCTTTGACTTACACGCTCCTCTAGGCGACCTACTACATTAAATCACCTCCCTGCGCCGTGGCTCACTGAGGATATAAACTTGTTATGGCCAAGAGAAATACAGCAAAAGTTATATTTAAAAAGAAGCCTACAGATCTGAATCGTAATAGATATAAAGAGCTCCGAAACAGATGCAGCAGATTGTGCAGAGATTTATACTGTCAGTATAATCACTCATCTGTAAGTAATAGTGATCCTGCTTAGATGTCGTTTCTCAACTACATCGGTATCGGGAAATAAAAGTCATCCTTTTCTCCCAATCTTAACCTTGATATCAGCACCTAATCTTCACCTCACTATCTGTCCCATCCTAGCCTCAATCAGCAACAGTATGTTTTAGTTTAGTAAAATCAAGTATGATTTCAGTAATGCCTTTAATAACCTTGACTATTACATCCTAATTGCAATGTTAAGCGCGCATCACCTCTCTGATCCTGTGCTGGAGTGGATTCGCCATCTCTTTCATCGAGTCAACTTTTTGAGAAGCAGCAATGCAAAGGGGCATAAATCGCACCCTTAGAATGAAAGTGACCGAAGTAACAAAATGCAATTTGTGGGAGACGAGCAAGAAAGTAAAAAAAAAAGTATAGAATGAAACAAAATTGAATAATTCCCTTCCGTTTTTTATGGGTATAGATTTTATTTTGTTGAATTACATATTAATATTTTATGCGGAGGTCGGTAACGT